>JANHMN010000007.1:12491116-12569428 GCA_030674055.1 Rhabdomys pumilio
GAGAGAGAGAGAGAGAGAGAGAGAGAGAGAGAGAGAGAGAGAGAGAGAGAGAGAGAAGCAGTGCTAAGCTATTTTATATGACTGTTACTTTGTATTCTGGTCTTTACACAGTGTGTGTGATGTTTGCTGATCCTCGTTCTCAGAGATAAGACTTCCTTATGTTGAGCTGTTTAAGGTCAGCAAGTAAATAGAATACAGTAAGACAGTAAGATGTTTTATTCAACTTCCCTCATAAAGCCAACCCAAGATTTCCCAAACAGGGTAAATTTCTTGTGAATACAGGACTTAGTATCCGGAACCTCTTTCAACTGTAGAAGACTAAAATTTTGTTTTATTAAGGTACTGGTATGGTTTTTACAAATGACATTGCCTACTTAAGGTCTCCCAATATGGAGTTAGGTAACTTGAGTAACATATCTATGTTTCCAGGGTGCATTTCTAAGTGGGGAAAATGTGTTTCTTATTTGAGCCACTGATGATGGGTAGTTGAAATGAACAAAGTTATGCTGTGCTGGCCAGCACTGGAACATCCCGCGGCAGTTAGAGTCCATGTTTTCAGAGAGGAACACCACTCAGTGCTGAGAGGAAAACTCAGATGCGACTTTGAGGAAATGGAATTAACTATAGAACTTCATTCTGATGATTACCTAGGCTAGGAAGGGATGGAATTGAATCATCCAGTATCTAAGTGGCCAGAGACAGTCCTACTATTTCCTGGAAATCATATTAGGGTCAGTAAGTACAAGGGCGGAGACCGGAGTCTAACCACCACCTCAGTGAACACTGTCTTTGAACTATGAACTTCTTCATGCCTTCCCAAGTGCTCACCGGATAACAGCACACCACCACTCTGGCCTTATGGCTTCATGCTCCAAGTACTAAAAATTAGAGTAGTGTCTAGCATGATCCAGGGTGAGACATTTTATTCAGTATGTCCTCCCTTATTGTGATCAAGGTGTGTAAGGGACTCAAAATCTTGTCCTCTTAGCCTAATGTTGTCCATACATTTTATGCCTTTAGAAACTGAGTTGATTTTGAGAACAATGGTTATTTGTATTTCTATAATCTAAATCCTGTGTGCACAGGATTAAAGGATACAGAAAGCTTTTGTTTTATAAGACACTGCATTTTCTTTCTTGCTCAATTCTGTTCATTTCCAATGTCAGCTCTTCTCTCACCTTGCCTCTAAGGCAGCCCTCTGGTTTCTGAAACTTGGATGGGTTAACGTGAGGACACCAGTCCGACCTGTCAGCCTCCCGGGAACCACAGAACAGTGTTTGTCCCAGCATGTTCACTGTGTAAAGTACTGAAATACTGCACGGTGAGGGACTTAGAGGCTGACCCCATTGCTTTAAACTTCTAAAATACTGATTGCTGTGGCTGGGATATGTGTGCCCAAGATGACATGTGTTATAGGCTTAGTCCCCAGCTCAGAGCTACTGGAAGGAAGTGGAACCTTGAAGAGATAATTTGAGGCCACTGGGGACATGGCCCTGATGGGGACTGTTGGACGTGGAGATCTTGTGACCTCTCATTGCCTGATACCATGAGGTCAGACACTTCTACCAAATGCTTCTCTCATGATGTACAGCTCAAAACAGGCCCCAGAGCAACAGAATCAACTGCCGCGGGCTGGAAACTATGACCTAAAACTTTCTTCTTTTTAATGTTGTTCATCTCAGGTATTATGTTACAGTCATATAAAAACCAGTATGCTGGTTTTTAAGCCATTAAAAGATACTAATTCACCTTTCAAGAGTTAACTAAGTTAAGCTCTTCCAAGGCTATGGGTGGAAGGTGGAACTATCATTAAGGTTAAATTCATGCCTGGCTACTCTTTTGTATTGACCAGCACCCGATCAGGGTGTTTCCTCAACATAAAGCTTATTGGTGACATCACAGTTGACTCAACACACAGGATTGCCTGACAATAGATTAGTCAGTGTGATGCTTTATCTTTATAATAATGGGCTTTTCTTAGTGTCATATAGACAGGCACTATTTAAAGATACAAGCCATGAATTTTGAAGCAGTGTATGCTACACGGCTAGTTGCTGGAGGGCTGCCTTCTGTGGTGTTTCTAATTTATTATTATTCAGGATCAGTAAAGCACAGCTAAGTAGACATGCATAGCGCTCTGCTCATGAATTAGAGTGGGTTATGGATCCCCCTTCATGCCAATAACTATTTAACATTTTGAAAGACAGTTTGATATTTAGAGAGAAGCAAATTAATCATTTATTTCTAAGTATACCGTTGTTTTCAATTTGTGCCAGGAGAGCAATAAAAACCAATATTTGCAAATCATTTTCAGGTTTCCAAACTACTTTTACATCTTTTAATTGCTACCATGTACTGAGCATGACTTCCCGCATTTACTGAGGCATGAGGGCTCTTTTACATTGAATCTTAACAATTTGAATAAAGCTTATGGAGCCTTTGATTTACTCGAGTTACTTTTTTTTTCTTGGTTTCCGATGGTATGAAAGCGTGTTCCACAGCCACTGATTCACACCTTTCAGTATTGTGTTCAGTGTTACATGAGGTATCTACCCACCATTTTATCAGAAAATGGACTTTGTGTTCCACGGTTTTCTTCAAGCTTCCTGCTTGAAGTGTCCTGAGAAGGTCTAAGGGAAGGTGAGCCAAGCAGCAGTGCCTGCTGGGTTAGGTGCCTGGTTAGTTTATTTTCTATTGCTGTGATAAACTATCTTGGCAAAGCCAACATAAGAATAAGAGGGGTTTTGGCCTGCAATTCCAGAGGGCTAGAGCCCACTATGGCTGCGGAGGTATGGCCACAGGCAGGGTGGTGCAGAAGCAGGCAGCTGACTGATTACATTACATCCAAGCTTTGAAACCCGGAGAGAATGGCAAGGGCCTCAAAGTTCGCCCCACAGTGATGTCCTTCCTTCTGCAAGATTTTTGTTTTCCTTCTAAAATTTCTGTGACCTTCTCAACCAGTATCATCACCTAAGGACCCACGTGTTCAAACACATGAGCCTTTGGTGGGAGTCATTTAATATTGGAACTCCAACAGGTGCATATAAATACATTTCTGACCTATGGTATTTGTGACCTGTGATGGGTTTATGGTGATTATACACCGGGGAGCATCTGCGTTATCTAGACATTATCATTTAGACATATGAACAGAAAAGAAAGAGAAAAGGGCAGGTCAGCAGTTGGGACACTACCCAAGAGGCACGGCTCACCAACTCCTCCCCTCGGAGATGGGATTCAAGGTTGTGTGGCCAGCCCTAGACAGAATCAGAGAACAGCAGGGGGTGTTGCCGGGCATCCAACCTGGGGCAAACTTCATGTGTATGTTGACTTCAGGCTGTGAGCTCACATCACGAAAGGACTGGATAAAGGACTTTGATGCCCAATCAGATCCCCACATTTCGTGGGCTCTCGGCATCCGAGTCCTTCCTGTCTTGAAGGCATCACTTGCCAGAGTTCTAACAGAACCCCAGAGGCAGGACTGACTTGTTTTGTTTTTCCATGGTTCCCTCTACAAGTTCACCATTTCCCCTCTTCTATTCTTAAAGCCAGAAGTTTAATCTCAAAAGGAAGAAGCCCATCTCTACCTGGGACCTTTGGCCTCAGAGAAGGGAATCGCCAGGGTTTTTCTCAAAGGGCTTTGAAAAAGCACAAAGGGAAGGCTTTTCTCCAATCTGAAAGTTGGATGGGGGGATGTTCTCTGAAATTCTGCCTCAGCTGAGGAACAGGACTTGGGTGAGAAGAGGAGGCTGATGTAAGGCTGTTTTATGTACCCCTTAAAAGACCCTCCTTCGGCTCTGAATCAGTAAGTCTCTTGTTCCAGAAAACTGAAGGCGATACCTCCAGGGTCCAGCTTAAGCTGAGGCAGGAAATTCTGATTTTGGTTTCATAGTAGAAAGTTTTACATGCAACTATATGATATTGAGATATTCCTGGTCTACATTTGGAGGACAAACTAAAAAGGCAAAATGTGTTTCAGGAAAAAAAATGTAAGTATGGCAAAATGTTTAATTTAAATTATATTATATATTAAAATACTTGTATACATTATTTCTCACTGCTTGCACATATTAATAAATATATATAGCAAACAAAACAGATAGCGTAGCCAGGCTTGGTGGCCCTCCTGCTTAATCCCAGCACTTGAGAAGCAGAGGCAGGCAGATCTCTGGTCTACATAGGGAGTTCCAGGCCAGCCTGGGCTACAGAGTGAAATTTTGTCTCAACAAACAAACAAACAAACAAACAACTGCCAAAGCTCAAACTAAATACATCAAAGATTATTATCTAGCACCTAGATAGTTCTGATGTTTCTTGACAAACTCATACTACATTAATGCAACTGAAAAAGTGGGGCATTATACTGCACCAATTGTAAATTCTGCGCTGGCAGGCAGTGCCTCTTGGAAATGCCTTTATTGTATTTGCTGGGTCACTGCTTTGCCTTTTCAGCCGCTCCCTGAAACTGAACATAAATACAGAAGAACTCTTGCTGACATAAAACGCCAGTTCCCCACATACTCTTTCTCTGTCTCATCTATGCTTTCAAATTGCTCACCTTTAGGAGTACCACTGAGTCGATTCCTTTGAAGTATCAGCACCTTTAGCCGTGGGAGTTGGCCGTGGGAGCGCCTTCTGTGGTGCTTTTGCTCTGAGGAAGGAGGCAGGGGCAGATCCAGCCAGAGGGAGTGGATAGCATTCTTGCTGAGGTTTAGTATCTCCAAAGCATGCAAACGCTCGAGAGGGGCCAGGGACAGTTTCGATATGCGGTGGTTACTGAGGTCCAGGTGTTTAATGTGCTGTTCTTTTATTGTGTGAGGCTGGAAGAGAACTCTAAAGAAATAGAAACTCATATCCATGGTGTCTGATTTCTGTGATGTGCGCCTTGTAGAAGACCAGTTTGCCAGAAGATCCCCATCCCTCTGGTACTCAGGATCGAGAGAAATGCTATTTTTTCTTGATGGGTTTGTCACTGCTTCCGCAAAGCAAAGACCTGTAACTATGATGGTAACGCTGGCGCAGAAGTCTTTCATAATGCCTGGAAAAGGGCAAACAAATCAGACCACTCAAAAGAACGTCGAAGCAAATCAAAAGCAGGAAATTGAATCTTCAATTCGAGATTTAGAAAACCCACTCAATTATCAACCGAAGCGAACATTTGATTTCTTAGAAACTGGGTTCTGAAAAGAAACTACCCAAAGGTTTAACTGTAGACTACAGTGACACGGATGTACATTTAATGGAAAGACCTCCCCTGGGTCTTCATGAAATACACACTGACCAAAGCCTTACCTCTGCCTTCTCAGTATCCTCCAGCCTGTAATCTGCTTTCCAGTGAGTCCGACTTCCTCCCAGAAAAGCCTCAGCTCCGTGTCCCCAGCATCGGGCAAAGTCTGCTCTGTTTATCTGGAACACCGTCATGCGGTTTATGACATGAATGACTGCAGTCTCCCTAGAGCAGGAACCTCACCGACGAACACAAAGTGCAACCACAGACCAGACACTGGAGTCTTTCCTGACGAGAGCCACAGGCTTTATGCTTATGGCTTTTGCTACTTTTCGCATAATTTAAAAACCTTTTAAATGCATACAAAGTAGATAAAAATGGTCATGAAAAGAATGGTCTGCCCCCAAGCCATGAGGTGCCATAAAATATAGAAACGTCGAGTCCTCCCCCACCCCACTCTTGGGGAGCAACTGTAGGTTTTGAAAGCAGCGAGTACATGTTACAAAGGTGAATGCATGCAGGAAGCACCTGTAAGAGGTGAGGGAAATGGATTGGAGAGATTTGCTCTAAGCTAAACCCTGCAAAGACAAAGCCAGAATACAAACAATTTTTTCTCAGCCACAAATCACCCATTCCTGCCTGATCTTCCTTCCCCCAAATACCATTTTCCATATGCAGTTTTCTCCTTTGAAAAATTTAAGTGCTTTTTAATTGCCTATAGTCCAAATTCCCAAGGTAGGCATTCAAAACTTCCTGTACTATAGCCACCCTGATGAGCCACTCTTGTAGGGTAATGGCAAGCTGTGGCCTGGACAAGGAATATGTCTGTCTACCTCACAGTAAAATGAGTTTTTCATCTGCCTTTAATCCATGATCAATGCCACCCCCCTACAGTCGTAGTTGTGGTGCACATCTGTCAAGTCTCATCTCAATTCCTCGGGTCGGAACCTGTCTTTCTTACAGTAGCTAATGCTTTGCCTTTGCTGTCCTGATATTTTTCAGTGAATATTGAGTGAATGCATTCAGTTCCATTCGACTTGACAGAATGTCAATGCCATCACACATTGTTAGCACACAAAGCAAAAGGAGAGCAAGTAACTTGCCTCCCCCGACCGGCCCTCCTAGAGTTAAGGCTCTGGAGTCTGTCACTGGCTATGATTTCTGCATGAATGCATGCACAGAATGAAGGACATTCTTGCTGCAACTTCTAAACTTTTGTTTCATGCAAGGTCAACTCTCCCACCTCCCAGAGGACATCTAAATTTAGGTACAGAAATGGCAAAGGTGCCCTGCCAACAGCAAGGAGGAAATTATAGTTATACCCCTTACACAATACCGAAAACTGAATTCATTTTCTTGGTCAGAGAGAGATTTATTTTGACACTAAAGTTGCAATCATTGTGCACACAACTGGACGCCAAGCTAATGGAATAGTAGCAAAAAAAAAATAATACAGCAAACTTAAGTGTGCACATTCAACAGTGAGGAAAAAGATGGTGTTCAAAGATACATTTTTAAAACGGGATATAAATGAAAGGGTTTTATAGTCCGGCCCTTTTCAAGGTGAAGAGGTTGATAGTGAATAGATTTGTTCTAAAAACAGGCAGATTAGGATAATTTTATGTCTAAGATGAAAAGAAACATTATATTACATACAAATGTCTATGTGTGTGGCAAAACCCCCCAAACCCAAAACCAAAAAAAAAGCCAAAACCAACCACCACCACCACCACCAATACACCCTGCCCCCCAAACCAGAGAACTCCAGAGGAAAGCACAAGTAATTATAAGTAGAATGTGACTTTTTAGACTCATCCGGGTTCAAGTATGAGGAAGCAGTTAGAAATAACTGGGGACGTGTATGTCAAAATGAGACAGAGACGGTAACAGGGAAAACCAAAGTACAGGAAAGATGAAGATTAATTCTTTTCTAAGAAATTGGAAAAAGAAACTGGAAACAGTGAATGAAGCCCTTCAGGTAATGAGGCCTGGGAAGGACAGGACGCTGCTCCTGGGGCCTACCTTAGTGTCCTTAGGTAGTTTCTAACTGGTATGTCTCCAGTTGGTCCAGCCAGGGGAGGATTTTAAATCTGTGCCCTTGAGGCTCCACCCATCCAACCCAGCTCGGCAGCCAGTCAAACCCTTTCATCTCTAGCTCTTCCTTTACTGAGTCCACCCTTCCTTCGACCACTGGGGGAGAAGCCTTCTTATAAGGCCCAGAGGGTGAGGGTATCTAAATGCAAATGGGCAACTTTCTACCTCTGACTGCAGAGAGGTCATATAAACAGGTCTTGACGCCTCAGCCTCCAGTCATATTTAGAATCTGTGTGTTTGTGCCAATGTAGAAGCTCATTAATAAAGTCATGAAGAAGCTGACAGCCAACAGCAAAGTTCTCAGAGTTTTATTGTAAACAGAGGTCATCAATCTGAAATACATAGGTATATTTTTGTGTGACATAACTTGTAACCTTTACCCTTCTTGATGTCATTCAAAAGATTATAATGACCGGTACTCCAATGGTCTCCTCTTCATCAAGTTTAACACAGTAATTCTAACCCCTTAAAAAAACACTCATCAAAACCAGGTAGAAATTCTACATTTCGTCATCAAAACTATCACATAAAATGTATTTTTCTTCTGTCACAATGTGAAAAGATTGCCAATAAAGCATATTTTAAAAGGCTGTAGAAGATGGCAGGGAGCTAGCTCCTGCTTTGTATTGTATATCCTCCCACCCCCACTGGACAATCTGAAAGGAGTCTTACTTTTATTTCTTCTATCTCTTTGCATTGATATTCCCCTCTAGAATACTCTCCTTACTTTAAATGTGTGTTTGTTTTCCTCCCTGGGTTCCTCCTGCATCTTCCTTCCCCGGGGCTGCAGTAAGTCCTCTCTCAGTGTGGAATGTTCAAAACAGAAGAAATGAACACATGAGAAGGAATCTGCCCCCTGGTGGCCAGATTTAACAGTGCAGCTTCACTGTGCACAGTCAGAGCTTCCAGGTCAGTGTGTCAGTGGGTTTATCCGCAATGTGGTCTAAAATACCGTACCTAGTAACCATGAGTTTACAAAGCATCAGGATATTCTCAGACTTCAAAGTGCTCAATGGAGATGTATCAAAACACAAGTGTTTCTCACAGACATGTAAAAATACACTTTTAAAAAATGAATTGTATTTAGTAAATAATACTTTGTAATATAGTGTTCTGTGGAATTAGTAAAAATATTTATTTAAAGAAACTCTCAAAACAAATTTAAATAGAACTTGTAACAAATGTACAATTTAAAGATACACTGAGCATGAAGATGCAAATTCCAAGCATGTTTTTTTTTTCTGAGAATTATTCAGTTATGAAACAATACTTGAATATATCCAGAGGTATAAATTACTCTCTTTCTTTACATATAAAATCTGCACTTAGTGTCGGGTCTCAAGTCAACTCTTACCTTAGCCTGAATTCACAGTCTACAAGGTATTCAGTTTTCCCATTTGACAGAATTGTGACAATATTGAACATAAATTGTTTTATGTATTGATTTCTTATCTACACAGTTCTAAGTGACCATGACAGGATACAAACATCTTTCTCTGTAGCTAGACCCATGATACCTCACTAATGTCTACTTTAGAGCTATGTATTCTTCATCCCAGATCTCATGTGTCTTAGTAATACCAAGAAATTCTTTTAAATCAAGTATAAACTATGCTATGAGTCAATTAGCTTGAGGACTGTAAGTAATTAAAATGAGACTGAGATGAGGAACAGAGATAAAAGTTTTATACCTAGCTAAAATGACCTGCATCATCTCTCGAAGTAGCACCCTATATTCTCATGTGTATAGTTTCTAGGCACAATATACTTCTAAAGGGTGATGCTGGTATGGAACACTGGAGGAACAACCTCAGAACAGCAGGGCCTACTGAGGCCTAGTTTCCCCCTTCTTTCCACTGAGCTTCCCCAGGGCTTAGGGAAAAGTACGCCAGCAGCCTCTCTATAACTCATTCAGGTGCTCCTGTATGACAAGCAGACCAGGTAGATCTGTCTATTGAATGACAGCTTAGAACTGGCTCAAGATAGTTTAAAATCTGACAGTGATTGGTCATGTTTTGCTAGCATTGGTATTTTAACTATAGTAGCACACATTCTTGATTTTTACCTATTAGGTAAATTAGGATTAGGCTTTTCTCATCCTTTGAGAGTTTTAAATAGTTGAAAATTCAGTGTAGATAGTAAAAAAAGGCAGAAACACATTTGGAATTAGGCTCACCTGGGTTGGAATTGTACTTGACTTCCAACCCTGAGTCCATCCTTTACCATAGAGTACGAGGCAGCTTCCTGAACCTCCCTGACCTTACGTTTCCTGATGGGTAAAGCTGGGACCAAAGCACTCACTTAGAGAGGTGCAGTGAGAATCAGAGAGATTGTACAGTGCCCAGGACAGTGCTCAGCGAGGAGAGGCCTGAGATGACACTTCTGTCACTGCATGCGGGTGAGAGCTGTGATTGTGTTTAATATCCACACACTGTAAATACTTACATGTATCATTATTTCAAGTAAACACACCATACAGTATTTTCTTTAGTGCAAAACTAAGAAAACATAGTTTCTTACAAGCTTATATATGGAAAGTTCTTTAATGACTTGTTTGTGAAAAATGTGGCTTTGGGTTAATGCATTAAAAATCTGTGCCTTCCCCTTTAAAAGCCAAAGACAGAGCACAGTGTCCTTGTCCCCTCCAAACGTCTGTAGTGGATCTCTCCCCATTAGAAATGACCAAAGGCTTACTGATGGTGAGTCTTAACTGCTTCAGCCCTTTGTCCTTTAGGACAAGAGATAGTAAAATGTTAAAACTCTTCAAAGATTAATTTTGACTTTATTAATTTCTCATAATTGTTTTAGAGAACTGTCATTTGAGTATCAGTGCAACTTACTAAAATATATTAGAATTTAGGCACTCAAAAATCCCTTAAATATGGAGTGTACATAATAGATACAGTGGTACTCCTCAGTTAAAATAATTACAAGTTATGGCAAACTCTGTAGAAATACGGTTCACATGCATTCTTAAAAAGGGGAAGGCCAAGTTAGGTCTGAACACACTAAGCCCTGCGATGCACCTTCTAATGAGTGTTTCCACAAGGGTTGTCTGAGACCTGGCAGCCCATGTTGTGGCCTGTTACTTGTACTTTGAAGAGTGTGCCGTCTGCACACATGCAGAGCTTGTAGCGTACCCAGTCACCACTCCCTGACTGGTCCCCGCTGGAAGAACTGGGCAGACGTGTTGGGCTGACCATCACCGTGCCATTGAGGATGATGCTGTTTTCCTACGGGGACAGCAACACGGGTTAGTCACTTCCATCAATGGGCACAGAAGAAAGATACTAAACTTGACAAGACTTAGGAACTATAAAGAGGAAGAGACGGCAGTCAAGAGAGTAAAGCCATGATCAAAACAACTGTGGCCACAGCAAAAACAAACTACACAGGGATTCAAAGGTGACTCCTCACTTAGCCAGCCCATACTGTGCGCCAGTAAGTCTACAGCAGCTTTCGAGCACTAGTCAAAATCACATCCTGCACATGTGACAAAGTCTGGGATGATTTTTGACTGCAGAGAATTTTTACTGACTGATGTTGATATTGTTGATGGGGGCGGGGTATTCTCTTATAAAAAACTAATTTTAATTAATAGAAATTCAATTAAATATTAAAACTATATATATAGTTTATTAGACTAAGCCTTCAAGGAAACTGAAGGTTTCTAATTTATACTTATAGCTACAGAGTCATTCCCATATGGTAGGCTCTTAAGACTGCGTGCCTGTGTGCGCGTGTGCGTGCGTGTGTGCGTGCGTGCGTGCATGTGAGTGTGAGTGTGTGTGTGTGTGTGTGCGTGCGCGCAGTGAGGGTATGTCTTATGTAGGTTCAGGGTACATGAAGCACAGAGACTAAGGGAAGGGGGCACAGTAGGATGTAAGACAAAGAAATAATGGGGGAGACCTGTAAGGCTGGGGGATAGACTTAAGAGTTTTATTTGGAAATAGAAGGGAAGCCCATTTAGAGGGTGATGAGAGACAGAGTCTTTTTATAAGGTCCCTCTGAAGCAGGTGCCAAGGCACAAATCTAAATCCCAGCATTCTGATCCAGCACTTGAGAGGCAGGAAGATTTGAGTCCAGGTCAGCCTAAGGTACAGGTGAGACCCCATCTCATAAAACAATGTCAGTTTCTGAGGAGAGAAGTAGCTCATATCTAATGGATGAACAGCACAGAGGGCTGACCGTCTGCTCCAACAGTCCAGGTAGTGCAGTGGCTTCACCACGCCTGCTGCACTGGTGAGAGGCAGCCAGGGGCTGCAGGGAACCTGCAGTAGAGCTGAGCTTTGCCAGTGGGGGTTGGGCAGAGCACAGAGGAGCCAGGACATCAAGGTTTTACACTTGAAGAATTCAGATGCCTGTGGGTGTGGACTGTGGAAAGGAGGCAGGCAGCTGGACTAGAGACCCCCACTTAACAGGAAAGGCCAACTCAGAGGTCATAAGCATGGGGGCCATCACTTCAGGGAGGGGCTTAAAACTGTCAGGGGGCAGAATGGCCACTGCTATGTACAGGCTTTTGCTTGGAACCATTTTGTTTGGAATAGAACCATTTCATATTTCCAAGTTTATTTATTTTGGAATACCTGCATGGATTTTACTGGGAGACCATCCAAATTTTCAGAACAAAGCACTCAATATTATTCTGAAAGTTACAGGCAGGAAACGCAGTGCTAAGGGCTGTTTCAGATTTCGTTTCTATGCTGCCATCTTGTGGTCATTTAATTTTACTTTCTTGAAAATACTTCTTAAACAGCAACCAATACATTGTAGCATAGGGGTGACTAAAGTTAACAGTATTTGTGTATTAATAGTCAGGAAAGATAAATTTGAATGCTCTTCATCTAATAGCATTAGGAGATATCTGAGATAATGTACAGGCTGCGTACTCTAATTTGATCATGTTGCACATATATCAAAACATATAATGTACCACATAAATAAAAATATTACATGCCAATTAAAATAAAAGTGAAACTTAACATTTAAAAAGTTGTGTGGTAAAATAATTGCTAGTGATTAGTTTACACTCTATTGATATCAACGGACTTACAAAGCTGAGTATTTTTTCAGTACTAGAAATTAGTAGGTATGACTACTTCAGACTGTTTCATGGCCCATCACACTGACAAGGCAGAATGGGACAAGAATTTCCTTGGGGGGGGCAGAATAAAGGATTCAGGTAGCTTACACACGTTCTCTACACAAAGGGCTCAGAGCTCAGTGTCAGCTGCAACCTCAGGGTGGCTGCTTGTCATTCCTCAGAGAGCACAGTGGAAACCCCAGGGTGGCTGTGACCCCTTTGGCAGGAGTCATAGCTCCTGTTCATCTTTATCATCCAGAGATGGGATTAAGCACGCTGGGGGAACTGTCAAAGTGAAACACCTAGTTTTCTTCCTAAAGTTTATTATTTCTAAGAATTATAATACTGAACTTTTTTTTTTGAAAGGGGGGAATACTTCTAAGTGTTCAGGTTTAAGAATGCTATTGGCGTATGTAACACAGGTTGTCTTTGGTAACACAGATTTTCTCAGCCCTAGGTAAGTGACATGAGCTAGGCTAGTTACCAGAGGCACTCAGGTAACTCTGTTTTGGCTGAAACTGCAAGCTAGTAAGAAGGGTGCAGGCTGCAGCTCCTCTGCAGGGAGTAGGAGACTGACTGAAGCAATGGGATACTCTGGGAAGCTGAAGCATATGTTACAGTGGTGACAGACTGTCTCCCTCGCAGCTAACAGGTGTCAGATAAAAGCATGTGTCCCCATTCAAGTATTCTTCTCTTGAACACACAACTTGGAAATGAATGGGAGTGACCTTCAATGAGACAACAGCGGCTACTTCAGGACACATGGTCTGATCTGCTAAAATCCTCTATCTGAACGTCTGTTTGGATTATCGTTTTCCTCCTTTTAAAATAATGTAAAAATGCAAATAAGCAGATTTACAAATTAAATCACCTGTTATTCTACCACTCTTAGCTAAATATTATTAATTCTTTACTGCATCCTTCCAGATTTTATAAACTTCACGTTCTGAAAGAAATGAGATATCTTACAAAGTATTTTATGATTTTTTCATTTCACAGTCCATCTCATCTCATCCTGACAAAGTCATTTTCAGTATTTATATACTATTCCAAAATAATTATCTTAAATTCACACAGAAAAAAAAAATACTCACAGCCTTTAACTCCACATCCCCTCCCATGTGAAATTCAATGGTTTTGCCCATGATGAACACGCCTTCATTGCCACGCACAATCGCACGCCCGTCAACTTTGATGTTTAAGTCACTGGTAGCATTGCTGGTAATCTGAAAATGAAAGCATGTGCTAAGGAGCGTTTGTGGGTGACGAGAGAGTTGAAGGGAACATCTCAACTCTGGACTACGAAGGGCAGGTTTATAATTGTGGGGATTAGCATAGAGAGAGGACCCAGGGCACATGCAGCCTAAAGCCAGGCCTCCGATGGTCTGGAAGTCACGTTCTCAGGTGGCCTAAGACCTCGCCCCAGGGCGTAACTACTGCCAATCCCCTCCCCCACCCCGTCAGTGATGATAAGAGAATGAGACAAACCCTTTCAGTCGCCGCTTTCTGAACGTTCAAACTTTTCACTCCACTTGGCAGATGAAACTCGTGAGTCTCATAGTCCGTGCTGAATAGAATATTTTGTGTCCTTGGGTCAAAAAATTGCATTCCAATGTCACTGGTGATGGAGGTTTTGTTCTTTTCAACACTCAACTTGGTTGTCCCTTGCTGAAAAACAATCTTGAGAAAAATGGTTCATTATGAGTATGTTTTCAAAGAATGCTGCAAACAAAATTTATGAAGACTATTGTTTTTAAGAGTATTACAGACCAGAAAGGACAAAATCTAAAATGACAGTAAGGGCCAAACTTTAAGTTCTTTCAAATGCACCTGCCCATAAGACTCTGGACGATGGTCAACTTTAAAATGCAGGTGTGTACTCATACATGACCCACTACTGTACAACAACACAGGTCACAGGAACATGGCTGGGCCCTAAGACGGACATGGTGGTGTTATGGCACGCCCTTGAGGTTTCATTCGGCTAAATGCTGTGTGTTAGCAGCACTGGGGCTTGTCTGCCAGTGAGTAGCAATTCTCTTCCCGATTCCCAGAATCTGGGCTTTCTGATCTGGGAGGGGCTTTTGCGATAGCTTTGTCACATGGAAGAGAAAATAGTGGCCTACATACTCTTACTTCAGTGAGTGCTTCTACTGGAAAAAAAAACCCTAGAATATTAAGTACCTAACTCTAGCAAGATTATAAAGATTATAAATACTGTTGAGTATTTGTGAATGTGCGTAAGTTTGTGTATACAATGCATATTTTTAAAAGAGAAGATACTAATTTCCAGCTTTCGTCTGTAGGTTCTCGTGAGAACTGTCGCCCATGCCCCTCTACCTCCACACACTGCCCTTGGTGTGGAAACTTACTGGCTGGTTGTTGCCAGTAATGACCAGGTTTTCATTCCGCCTTCCTCCCACCGTGCTCTTATAAAGCGGATGGATGACACCCATGTCGGACACCTGCTTGAACCGCAGCAAACCGCTCTCATGAAACTCCATGCTGTCACAGCCATTTGGTCCAATGCGAATCACGGCCCAGATGACAAGTGTAATCTGAAAGACAGGCATGTCTGCTCTTAATAGGCTCGCACCAGGCACACTCGGAAGCAAACAGCAATGCTCTCCGAGTGTGAGGTCTCCTGACACGTTTAATCAGTGAGATGAACACACTACTTGGTGGTCTTCTTAGAGGATATTTTTATCAAGACAGTAAGCACACACAGTCAAGAGCTGGGTGTGTCAGGAGATCCATCATAGACGGCAGTGTTACTGTTTCCTGTTCTCTCCTCATTGGTTCCCCAAGGACAAGCAACCATGTTCGTCAATTTAAGCTATTGCATCTAGACCCGACTTTCCTACTTCTAAATAATGTGTACTGTATTCCTGCCTTTACCCAGTAAGGTGTTCTCTGCTTTATCTCCTATGTTAGCAGATGAGAATCTAGGCTTACTGTTATCTATTTTCTCTTCCAACTCCAAACAGACTCGGTCAAATCTATGCTCAGCATTTACTGACTACGACCATGTAAGTATTAGTCACCATCATACCAAACACTATACTCTAATTCGTTTTTTAATATTTATGTCTTCATAGTTCAATATTTTCTTTTCTTTGATAAATTGAACTAAATCTCGAACACTTGTATATTTCTGCAAATCTCAGTAAAATAAATGTTCTGCAATTCAAGCTGCTCAGACAATGTCAGTTCTGTTTTTCATTTCTAGTTAATTTTTCTGGACCTGGTCTTATTGCTCCGCCGGGGACTGGCCAGTCTCTGGGTCACCCACATGATGGAGCTGTGAACTTTCCCTCTCATGCCTTCTTGAACACGAGATGCCCAGTTTCCTGTATCTGTACCCTCAAGTTCTAGCTTTAGGGCTCTCTTCTGGTAGCACAGAGGCTTCCTTAGAAGGAGAGATGTTTGGCACATGTGTATGGTAAGACAGTCTATACAATCCCTCACGCATGTGAGACAATCTGGCCAGACACGTGTTTGAGATTTGACCTCTGACCTCTCACCTCTGAAGGCCACAGCCTTATTGTGACCTCTGAAGGCCACAGCTTCATTGCCTTGCTCTTCCCAATGCTCACAGCAGGCCCAGGGACAGGGACCCCCTGTACTTGTATTCTCTCTACAAAACACATTCATCACCACTCTAGAAAAGTTTTAAATATTTTTCATTTACAGTTTCCTTAAACTTTACAGTGATAATGTGGTCTGTCTGTTTGTCTCTCTCTCCTTCTGCTGCCTTCTCTTTTAAAATATATCACACCGAGCCCACACTGCTTTCAATGTTTCTAGAGAAGTGTCTCTTTTTTTTCCTTTTTTTCTCCCTCCCTCCCTCCCTCCTTCCTTCCCTCCCTTCTTCCCTCCTTCCTTCTGTCCCTCCCTCCTTCTCTCCTTTCTTTCTCTTTCTTTCTTTCTTTCTTTCTTTCTTTCTTTCTTTCTTTCTTTCTTTCTTTCTTTCTTTCTTTCTGGTTGAGATGGCTTTCATTTTAGCCCTGGCTGTCCTGGAATTCACTCTGTAGAGCATGCTGGCTTTGAACTCACAGAGATACTGCTTCTGCCTCTTGACAACTAGAATTAAAAGGTTATTGCCACAACACTGGGCTTCAGAGAATTTTTTTAAAATCGCTTTATTTGATTTTTTTCCTTCAATGTTCTCATTTTCTGAATCTCCTTTTATTAGAATGCTCCCAGAATAATGCTTTAATTTTGTAGGACTTTATGGAAGAGCTTTTATTTTTCCGATACCTCCCTACCCACCCATGTATGTGTATATTGCCCTTTTTAAAGATTTGTTTATTTGTGTGTGTGTGTGTGTGTGTGTGTGTGTGTGTGTGTGTGTGTTTCGGAGGGGTGGGGTGTCCTGCCCGCGTGTATTGTCTGTGCACACCATGCATGCAGTGCCCTCAGAGGCCAGAAGAGGGCATCACATCTTTTGGAACTGTTCAGTTGTAAGCTGCCATGCAGGTGTTGAAAACCAAGCCCAGACTCTGCAAGAGTGGCTAGTGCTTTTAATAGCTGAGCCATCTCTCCAGCCACATATGTGAATTTCTATGACTTCACTATTTAATTGCACCATTTGAATGTTATGTTATTTTTGTTTCATGAATGGAGTATCAATTTTTTTTTTCTGAAGAAACTGATTTTAGTGTTAAGGAGTTCTTTGTATTGTAGTTTCCTGAGACAAGATCTTATGCAGTCCAGGCTAGCCTTTCATATCCTATGTAGTGGGGGCTACCCTTGAAGTCCGGATCCTCCTGACTCCAACTCCCAAGAACTGGGTTACAGGCCTGTGCCACCATGGCTCTGTGGGTTCTGTTTTCTGCTGTTCATTACATTTTCTCACTTGAGTTTCTGCTTTGCCCACAGTGGGTATGTCAGTTTCTAACAGTTTCCAGTTCTTACAGTTATGCTCACATGTCTCCTGACCCCTGACACAGTGCACACACTTAACCGTGCAGCTGTAAAAAGCCCAGAGAGAATTTGAGTGATCCAGTCTCTTTAGCATCTCCCACTGGCATTCACCAGCACAGAGGACTCCTGCTGTGGGTGGGCCCCTGATCCACAGGCTTTTTACTGGCCATGTCAAGTGTCACTGTCATGTGGTATTCTCTCTCTGGGTGCCTTAACTCTCCAGGGAGGGAGGGGGTCCTCCATCTCTGGCCTGCTTGGAGAAAGCTGGAGGCAGAGGATGGAGGTAAAGGAGTGTAGGAAGTGAGTCTGTGCTCAGTCAGGCTGCCCTGCTTTCAGGAGGGAAACTTACTCGTGCTGTGGCCCAGGGTATCTGGATACATATGATTTAGCTGTGGTTAGAGGAAGAATCTGTCTAGCTGGGAAATGAGGCTCAGGGAATTTTACTAACTACATATTTTTAACAGAATCTGTCTATTTCAATTACTGTCTTGATTCTGATTGGTCAGGCCCTTGTCTTCTAACTCTGGCTTCTGTACACTTTACCAATGCAGGTTGTGAGCCTTCATACTCACACACGTGCAGATGCACACACACTCACACACACAGAGACATGTAGACACACACACACACACACACACACACACACACACACACACACACGCAGATGCACACACACACACCCTTTCCCTTCTGATAATTTATCTGCCATTCTCCTTTTGTTGTCATAAATTATCCCTCAAGATTTTGTCCACTTCTCACTCCCTTCAAATATAACTTGCCTGGCAGTGGTGGCGCACGCCTTTAATCCCAGCACTTGGGAGGCGGAGGCAGGCGGATTTCTGAGTTTGAGGCCAGCCTGGTCTACAGAGTGAGTTCTAGGACAGCCAGGGCTACACAGAGAAACCCTGTCTCGAAAAACAAAAACAAAAAAACAAAAACAAAAACAAAAAACAAAAAACAAAACAAAACAAAAACCAAACCTGTCTTTCCTGACACTGCTATGTTAGAGAAGAGGACTGAAATGTCTTAATTCAGTCATCCTTGCCTGCAGTCTCCAATAAAGCAAACGTATAAGGCACAATAAATTTAGAATGCCCCGGAAAGCTATTTATGGTACTTTCTTTAAACTGTGTGGCAGCTCTAACCTCAGTGGGGGATTAGGCACAAATGTTTTGGAAGCATGTAGAGTCCAAAGCCTTCTCAAGAACACTGAAAAAAAGAGAGAGAGAAATCACTGGCTCTCTTTTAACAGATAGTATCATTCATGGAGAAGCCTGTGCCAAAGGTTCCAGGGTTAACCACCACAGTTCCAATGCCATATGAAGAAGCCTCTTCTTCAAAACATTAACTACCCAGGGGAAGGCACAGGCTAGGGCCTCGACCTCAGTGAGAACGGGCCTGGCAGAGCTTTCAGCTTGACACTGGGGCTGAGACTATGGGACACAGATGGTCAACGCCACCAGAGTGCTCATGGTTTACAAACAACATTGAATGAAATTGTATATTTTGGAGAGAAAAGAACAATAAAGTCACAGTGAAGTTCTTACCCAGCCTTCATTAAAAGACAACTCCTTTAAATCCATCAATGTTTTACTAGCTGAGATTAATATATACATATATTATCTTACTAGATTTTTCAGTTTTGCTTACTTATTCTTGTGGTACTGGAGAGAGAAGCCTACTAGGTTTTCTTTATGTTCAAGCACTGACTAAAGTCCAGTAGGAGATAAAAACACACATAGAAAAGCAGAAGGTAAGACAGACTGTCCCAAAACAGAGTATGCAAGCAGAATCTATGATCTCATGGGAAAAAGATGAAAATTTCTTCCAAGGTAACTTCGGAGAGAGTACAATGCCCCACATACTCACTAGTAGATTGATGACGGCCAGGATAAACAGGAGGACGATCACACAGATGGCTAAGTTGCCCTTTCTCCCCCTCAGCCCAGTTTTATGGAGACGGTCCTCGTCGATGGGAATGTACCCGGCCTTGAAGTTGCTGTTATGCTCTTTGTTAACGTTCCTTCTCTCCACGGCCTTCTCCCGCATGGATTTCTTCACTGGCCCATTGGAGCCTTGCTATAAACAAAACAGAATGCGACAGCTATATTCTCCTCTTGATGCGTCTGTTAAGTTCAAATTCACAATTAAAGAAGGCTGAATGGTTGTTGGTAGATGTCCCATGAATAAACTGCACGTCACAGTGAGTTGCAGGTTTCAGAGTCACTGTCATATAGCACACTTTCTCTCTGCTTTCGGTCATCCCACTGTCCACACGGGGACAGCTCACTTCTGGGCAGAGTTGGTGCACACACACACACACACACACACACACGTACACACACATTACAGTGGATATTATCTATACTAATGAGTGCACACACACATGCACATACACATTGCAGTCGATAATATTACCTTTACTAATGGTCTATTAAAGTTTTACTCATATTTTTTACTGACGTGAAAAAGAGTTTGGAATGATTGCCACAGATTGCTACTTATAACTCAACGGACTAAAGCCTATATTATCCTAGATCAGTAATGTTTGAAGTGTTCAGGGGCCGTTGCATGAGCATATATGTTTAGGAAGGATGTCAACCAAATTCCCTTCAGGGCCTGAAATGTCAGTCACATTTTGAAAAACAACTGTAAGATTTGTTTTTTTTTTCTGAATAAGTGCTGTTGTCTCCAGAGGCCATGTGACCACTTACAATAGCATCACCATTCTAGGAGTCAATGGAGAACTTGCTCAGGCATTTCTATGTTTTCACAATTTCTCAGGTTAATTTCTAATATAGTAAATACCAATCGATAGTTAAAAGGATAAATAGAGTGTCTGGGATAGAAAAAAAAAACGAGAACTTCCGACCATGACCATAAGTGTCATTAAGCAACCACATTATGTGATACAAACACCTAAGGACCAGCAGGAATGGTTACTGCCCAAGTTCCGTGCTTTGTTCAGAGCTCTGAGACAATACATTCATTGTAGAAGGTGTCTACTAAGAACTGTTATGCTTAAACGCTGTCATAAGAAGTTGGACATAAGAGAGGAGGACACAGTCCTGTATTTTGTAGGTATTAAGGACCTGCATTGTGTTATATGGCACACGCACTCTCTATGTCAGGGTCACCGAGTCAGTAGTACAGGCAGTACATGCTGCAGAGTTCAACGGGAGAGCTGGGATGCTCTGGAGTTGCTAGGAAAACGGGAGGAATGGGCAGGCCAGATATGGCAACACTGGGGAAGAAAGGTAGAAAGAGGAGCCGGGTTGAGCCAGTTCTCAGCAGGGTGTAGACTCTTCTAATCTTATGATCTGTTTAACTGGGAGTCACTGGAGGTCACTGAGCACACAGGACGTGTTTCAGCATGTTGGATGCTAGGTGAACACTTTACAGAGGTCGGCAGGCTCCTGTCGATTATGTGGCCATGGAGGCTTGAGGTAATGAGATAAACTAGGGTGGGACAGAGACACCCATGAAGGGAAAAATGCAGCAAAAGATGTGGCAGTCACAAAAGTGCCACCATACATGAGATGAACTTCATCCCGGGGCTTGTCTCTGAGGCTGCTGCTGGTGGCCTCCTACTCCTCCTCTTCTTCCTCCCCACTCCTCCTCCTAATTTTCCTCCCCCTTCTTCCTCCTAATCTTTTTCCTTCTCTCTAACCCAGTCTCCCCCTCTTCTTTTTCTTCTTCTTTTTTTTAACTTAGTGTATGAAGGGACACATGCACCATGTATATGTGTGTGGAGGTTAAAGGACAACTTTTGGGAGTTGAGCCCGTCATTTCACCATGACAGTTCTCAGGACTGAACTCAGGAACTAAGTTTCAGTCTTTGTAGCTATCACCTTTATCCACCAAGCCATCTTGCCGGCTCCTCCTGAAGACATTTACACTGAAGCAAACTCATGCTCCAACTGAGAACTGGGATAGAAGAGCTGGAGAAGACGATACCAACATCCTCCTTTGCCGATGAAGCTGGGGGAGAAGCTTTAAGAAGAACCTCGAGGCCCCAGTGACTGTGACACAGCAGGGACTACAATGACTCCCAAACAGAATGCATAGTTAGTGGGATCCCAAACACAAAAGCATCCTACCATGCTCAAACATAAACTTGAGGAAAGCAGATCCTTAAGCCCAATGTGCGTTTCTCCTTAGCTCTCTTCAGTCAGCCCTGCTCTGGTTAGAGTAGCCGAGTGAGCAGGCCATTGTAACTTTTCAGTAGAATAGAACCTCAGAGCATCAAGATGCACACGCAAAAGAACAAAGACTCCTCTAACCCAGAGGCTGATTTAGTTAAGGGGTAAACTAGGAAAACCAAAGAATAGCTTCAGTCCCGACAAGTCCGCTCTGTCTCTTTCAGCTTCACCTGTTCCTCTCCATTTTGTTCTGAATCTGTACTTGCTTATTGTCACAGTGGATTTTGTTGTCTGTTTAGCAGATTTCGTGTCTATTTTTCATACCTCCTAGAACGAGTCCTCCGGGAACATATACTTAACAGGTCAATCACTAAAATGTTAGCCACTTAAGAAAATATTCCCCATTTGAATATTTTCAACTTCATTCGTTCACTTTCTCGGAGCAGTGATGTTGAAGAACGAGACTTCTAAAGAGAAACCGTCTTACTGGTTATTTACAAAGGGAAACAACCGTAAAGTAGTGACTACAAAAATAGCTTTTTATTATAAATAAGTCACTTTGGCAACTACATGCACGAGCCTGTATTCATACATTTCACGCACATACATACACACATGTGTATGCTCAAGTACAGTTCGATATTTGAAGGGAAGCCTGTATATTCTAGGCTTACAACGAAGACCAGGAAACATTTAATAACGCATTTCTTAAAAGTAATCTTAAACCCACTAGACACGGGTCAGTTTTATATTGGTATCTGAATCTCAGAGAAACCAAAGTGGGCGGGGAAATCTGGGCCGTCTGCACATCGGGCATGGCAGAAACAAGACCTGGCCACGATCCACGCCAGGCAACAGCTGACCACGACTTGGCTGGTATGGGGCAGTCTCCCAGCCCTAGCTGATGTTATTTTTATCCTCATGGTTTCTGGCTGCGGGGAGGCACGTCCAGGCGCAGGCTCCGCAGGCCATGACCCGTGTCACTCCCGCAGAGGGACAGCTCCCCTCTCCAGCTGGGAGCCGCTGCCCAGGGGCCAGCCCGGCCTTAACCAGCATCTTGGCTGCGGACAGCTCCCGCCCTGCTGTCCCGCCCTGCCGCCTCGCTCCGCCGCCCCAACCCAGCCCTCGCGCCCTCGTCCCCGCCCTCTATGGGGTCGACCCAGCCACCCGGTTTCCCAAGCCCTCGGCCGCAGCAGGCTCACAGACCTGCTCGGTCGCCGCCGCCGCCGCCGCCGCTGCCGCCATCTTGGCCCGCCGCAGCCCGCGCTTGCGCTCTGGCACGGGGGTGGGGCTCACACCCACGATGGCCACGCCCTGACACGCCCTCGCCACTCCCCCGAAAGAAATCCAAAGTGGGCAAGAGTCTGTGTAGGCTCGGATCCCTGGAGGCCCGTAACCCCTTAGGGTGAAGCCTGGTTGCATGGGCGTGGCAGAGACCGCAAGCCCTCTGGGGCGTCCTCAAGTTCTTTGGAAAAGACTCCCTCAAAATCCAAAACACGCCTTTGTCTTCCATCAACTCCCCATCTTGGGATACTGTATCATCCCTAGCTGTGACGGATTGCGAGGGAGAGATGCCATCGAGAGTACTCGTGGGTGAGACTTGGTGCATACCAAGTGGAAAGGAGTTAAGTAGCTTCAATCAAACTAGTCCTTCCCCCGCCCCCCTCCACGGAGTACTGTGAAGTCAAATCTGGCACTCTTTCTTTGAGGCATTAGAAGCAAATTGTCTGTCCATACATACAATATTGGAGATTGTGCTGACTACATTAGGTCCTTAGGAACCTAACTTGACACCCAGTGAGCACCAGGAAGACACTCAAGAGCTGCAGGTAGCCGGTGCACATTGGTTGCTCTCTGCTATAACAATCCGTGAAGTTGAAAACACTAGAGTAGTGTCCAAAATTCAAGAACCGTTCCTCAGATCATGAATAGTTTCTAAAAAATAGGCTAAGCCACCCAGAGGAATGTCTGACTCCCTTTCCGTTTCTCCAGGCGCTGCTTTTGTAACCCAACTGTCACGTTGTTGCTCCATGTACTTCTGAGGATGGCTGTGGAGTTAAATACTCTGACACATAACAAATGTCTCTCAACCTTCCTTCCCACCTCCACCCTCATGTCTGATTTTGGATATAAGCTGTATCTATGTAGTCATTTGCCTACTCCTGTCCTCTTTCTCAACTGCTGAAACTGCCCAGCTCCATCACCGACTGGGACAAACCTGCATTTTAGTCAGGAAGACTATATAAATCACAGTCCACAGATTCGAGAATTGGCCGTGTCTTTGTAATAGATTGGCTCTGGTCCCATTTATCAACTTTGATAACATGGCTTTTGACTGATTCTGGGTTCCTGTACTTCACTGACACTATGCCCAAGTCTTTTCCTTTTTCTCTGACAGATATACACCTTTGTGTCCCCAAGAACCCATCAAATGTCACATTATTTTCCAAGCCTCCTGAAGCTCTGGTCACCGGTATGAGGCACTCTGTTTCTAATCTTGTGTCACGTCTCAATCACTCACAATAATGAAATGTATTAAATGTCTTCCAGAGCTGCCTGGCACTCCAGATTTCAAGAAGAGAAGAGGCCCCACCTTGCTTTTCTTAACTCGTCTCTACATACGTACTTCAATAATGGATTTTTCTGAAGTCAGATGCCCCTCAGCTGTCTGAAGATGGGTCTCCTCTTCTTGGATTCCTTGTTGCTGATGCATTACTGGCAGGACACCCAGTTATTCTTGCTGCTAATGTGTCTTTTGGTTGCTGTTGTTTTCTAAGATTTCATATTATATGTGTATGAATGTTTTCCCCCAGATATGTATGTGTACCACCTTCATGCCTGGTGCTGGTGGAGGTCAGAAGAGGGTGTTAGATCCCCCAGGACTAGAGTTACAGTTATGAGCCACCAAACATGTGCAGGGAGCCAAACTCAGGACCTCTGCAAGAGCAGCCAATGCTCTTAACCTTTGAGCCATCCCTTCAATCCCACAATTTGTCTTTCAAAAAAAAAGAGAACCAATTCATTGACTTAACCATAAGGGTAGTGTCAGTCATGCCTAATGGCGAGGTTTTGAAGCTTTTTCCCCTTCTGAAATATTTGGAGGGTGCTGTGTGCTTGCAATGTCTCTAATTCTTATAGTAGTCTTTTTTTAACTGGAGTTATACCAGTTCACTATGACACCCACTTGATATTCAGTATTTTATCTTGTATTATTCTGCTTTTAACATAATTTTCTCCTAAGTAGACTGTGTGCTCCTTACAAACTGAGTACAGTATATCATGGCATATTACCCCAAGTCCTGATCACAGAGGGAACCAAATACACACTAAATACCAAATAACTTTGATGACTCAATACTGATCTTTTTCACTGAATGTAAAATGTCTTAAGTATCTCTGACATAGATCTGCTTTCACACTCAATATACAATATCTCTGAGAAAGATCACATTCCCCTCACTCTATGCCTCCTAAGAGCTCTTGCTGAGGCCAGTCCCACCTCTTCTAGAACCTCTCATATGACATGTAAGACATCTAATTACATAGTATTCTGATTATATCTCTGGCTGCCTTCCCACTGCTTACGAAATAAGCATTAATCTCTTGGTAGACAAGGCTCATCGTAGCCAGACTCAGGACTATTCTTGGCATGCCTCAGACTCTGTAGTCACGGTGGACACTACTGTTTCTTACCCTTGTGGTTTTATGTCTCTGCATCCACTTTCTTGTCTCTTCCTAGTAGACTCCTCCATTCTTAACGGAGCTGCCTCTGAATCTTGTTCCAAGAAGACAGGGAAGGAGGAATCACTGTCTACAGTCGTATACTTGTTCTATTAGTGTGTTGTACGCTGAGGCATGGTTCTTACGTCTCCTACTGATTGTAAGATCCCAGGAGCAGGAAGCCAGTCTGCCTTCTTTTGATACTTGAGGCAGATGGGTAGGTCATCATAAAAACCCACTAAATGCTATTAGATGTGTGAAAAGGATCTATGTCCACATCACCCATCCCAGTTACTGCCTTCATGTTGTACCATGTCATTCTTCTGAGATGCTGAAGGGTATCTGCCAACACTGACCACACATCACCCCCCACCGTGTCTTGGTGCGAGCTTCGACCTCCCCTTTGAAGGCCATCATCACATGGAGTGTCTGCTCCTGGATTGTCCTAGCGCTGAAAAAGTTGAGGGCAGAGATCCCTTCGGTGCTGAAGTAATTATAACAGAAACCTTGGTTGGATTTAGGGGGTATTTGGGTCAATACAATCTATTTACCTTGTTTTTCTCTTTTACTTTGTGTTTAAATTAGTTATAAATGTTTAGTTACTGAAATTGTGAAAGATTACAATTTCTGCATTTTTTTTCCCGTGTACTTTAGGCAAACTTGGCATGGAGCAGTTGTACAGGAAAATAATTTTGGTCTGCCCAGAGAGAATGCATGCTGGCATTGGCACTAGACAGGCACCCTTGGCTTCAGTGCTTCCTAGTCCAGGAACCTGCCTTCAGAGTCCATCTGAACCGGCTGAGTCTTCCTCTGGTGGGTGGGTGAGTGTTTGCTGTTTTCTGTTTAAGTGGAAGAAAACATAAAGGACAAAATTCTGTCTCTCTCTCTCTCTCTCTCTCTCTCTCTCTCTCTCTCTCTCTCTCCCTCCCTCCCTCTCCCTCCCTCCCTCTCCCTCCCTCCCTCTCCCTCCCTCCCTCCTTCCTTCCTTCCTTACCTCCTTCCTTTCTCCCTTCCTCTCTCCCTCTTTTCCTCCCCCTGTTCTTGTACTTATGTGTGAAGGCCAGATAGTGTTTCAATCTCTTCACCTTATTTTTTTGATACAGGATCTCTGCCTGAACCGGTATAGCTCAGGGATTATCTAGACTAATTGGTCGGCAGTCCCAGGGAGTCTCCTGCCTCAGTGCCCAGCTGTAAAAACAAAACAAAACAAAACAAAACAAAACAAAACAAAACAAAACACACCACGTGTCCTGGGAATTTAAACTCAGGTCCTGGAGCTTGCATAACAAAAACGTTACAGACTGGTAAATCTTACCATTGCGGAAACTCCGTTTGAAAAGCAATTTCGTGCAGATGGAACAGGAGCTAGATTTCCTTTGAACAGCAATATAGGTCCCGGACACGGAGAACAGAAGACAAGAGTGTCATGGCACCCACCCACACCCACTTCCCACACAACACAGGCTTGCACCGGTCCTTGCTGAGGAAGACCTGGAAGCCAGGGAGAGGATCCCACCGTGTAGTTGTCTGTGTGTTTTTCTATACAGTACAAACCAACGAACGGACAGACCCACAGAGTAGGAGGCCACAAAGCCCAGAATAAAAGTAGTAAAAACGGACATTGGAGTTCCAATTTCACAAAGACAAATGGAGAATTAAAGACCCCAGGGGTGGAGGAATAAAGAAAGAACCAAGGAAGTGGCTGCCAAAAAGTCTACTCAAAATTTTCATGAAGTTAACTTGCTTTCCTAGGTATGCACTGTCACCCAGAACCGGGTGGCAGCCCAACTTAGGTGTCCTGTGGTTTCCCAGCCCTCTTCTCCCGGATGGTCTAAGTCCAGCGCAGAGTCCCACAGCAGCCCCCCACCCCTACCCCAGGGTCTGGATGTACCCCAGCGGGTGGCACAAGCCGGAGTTCCGACTGCTTCGGTGCCTTCGCCCCAGGCCCGCAGCGCCACCGCGAGGGAGTGGGAGAAGGTCGCAGTAGCGGTGGGTCCCAAGGCTGAGCGCGAGGAGTGGGGGGCGGGGCGTTGCTCCGACGCTAGCCCCGGGTCCCTAGCAGCCGGCCGCCACGTCAAGGTTTGTTTAATAATCGCCGGGGTATTTATGGCCTGGCTGGCAGGCGGCTGCGGGGGAGCCAGAACAGCGCGCCGGGCAGGGGGGACCTGCCCGGTCCGACCCGAGGGGGAGGATGGACACTCCAGCCGCGTTCTGAGCCCGTGTGGAAGATAATATCCTTAAGCTACATCACCCCGTCGTCCAGCTAGGCCACCCACCCCCTAGTCCCCTCTACTAACTAGACCTCTCGGAGTCGGAAGCGCGAAAAAGCGCGCGATGGCAGAGAACGTGAAGAAGTTGGCCAAAAGCGAATCTTTTCAAGCGCTGCAGGATAAAGTCACCTACTGGGTTAATGACTACAAGGTAAGTCAGGGTGGGGGATACTAGGGCTCACCCTGCTTAGTTTCTCTGCACAACTTTGACAGGGATGTCGCTCCGCAAAGCCACCGCTCTTGAGACCCTAACGGGGATCTCAAATTCCTACTCAGGTCAAAGAAAGTCCCACGTCTATCGGAACTCTTCACCAGGGGTGGGGTGACTCCTGCGGCAGGGTGCTAACCAGTGTTCGGTAACCATGGACACCCGCGAGTCTAGCAACAGAAGGATAGGGTAGAGCTGCCAGCCACTCCCATTCTCTGGGTTTGCTTTGGAATTATCTTCCCCTGCATCCAACCTCCTCCTTGCCTTTCCGTAAGACTCTCACTTTGTAGGGAGTCCCAGGATCTTATCCGAGTGAACTTTTCTAAATGTACACCTGGGTGTTATTCTAGGAAAAGGGACACGTGTAAAGGTTGCACTTTTTATTTGCGTGCTGGTCAGCATGGCAATTAGGGTCCCAGGGCAGCTTCCAAGGAGGTGTTGGCAAGGACTTGTACGAAATTACTGTGTCACCAGCGTTCTGTCACACTCGGAAGCACACTCCAAACTTCATTAATGGCACTTCAGCTGTGTTTCAACAGCTGCGTATTGAACTTGGGTCACTTTGATAGAAGTGTCTTCAGTAGGAGGCTCTGAGTTTTTTACCCAGGCGAGGAGCAGTCAGCAGAGAGACGATTAGGTTCTGTATGTGGCTACAACCAGCCAAATAACGTTTCCTAGCTACCCTGGGTACCTTATCTGTTCCATCGTTGGGATTGGATTAAACAATATGTAAACTTACTTTCTAGATCTGAGCTTTATAAAATCTAGATCATCTTGTTTCTGAATTTACATCTGAACATATCCCATATCTTGTTATATGTAGTTTCAATTTGGGTCCGTGGCTAAGCACAACCGTGTAATCCCCAAAGAGGTTTTATTAGTACCAGGGAATTTTGACTTAAACCTTCAGATGTATCTTCACTGCAGCAAACTCTAGTTGTTAAGAGGTTAGTTGTAGGAAACTCCATTTATTAAAAAGCCGTAAACTGTGTTGACTTGCAAGGTTGACTTTGCAGAGTGTACTCCTATTGGCTTAGTTAGAATTAACTTAAACAAGCCATGCATAATCCTTTAGAATCACAAACCCAATTAAAGCCATTTCCCAGTGGGAAATATTAAAAGAAAATGAATAAATGGCTCAGATTAATTCTAAATACTGCACAATTTCAAGTTTCTTCCAACTAATGATGATTTGGGATAACACCTGATTTAGCTTTCCCTTCATTTCCCTCATGAGGCTTCCTTCTCTGGCCCATCTCATCTCTGCCTTAATTTGGGGAGCCCCACCGTTGCGCTCACCACTGGTAGCTGTGACTTGAGACAGGCTTCACTGTGTACTGTGCCTTGCTTTCTCTTTATCCACGATTTCTCGTTCCTCAGTGTCAGCTAACCACTATGAAAAACAACAACAACAACAACAACAACAACAACAACAATAACAACAACAACCTGGTTTGAAAATTTAACATTTTCAAACCCAGTTGTTATGGTTTATATTGTGTGCAGAGAAGTGATGAGATCTCTGCCGGAGGTTGATTCTTTCTTGCTTAAAGTTGTCCAGAGTATACGAGAGCTGTATGCCACCCATGGGTAGTCACTGCCTGTTTCCAAATGGGGAGTTGATGTTCTTTATGAGTTCCAATTTATGCCCTAAAGCCTTAAAAATGTTTCTTGACTTATTTTTACTCTCAAAGTATCCAGTAGTCTTCTGGGTCATGCAAGAAGTTCTTCCTCCTCCTCATTGACGTAAACAAAATCCATTTTTAGGGCAGATGAGATGGCTCATTCAGTAATGTCCTGTGCTGGCAAGTCTTGTTGGACATGAGTTCCATCCCCAGGACCCATATGATGGAAGAAGACTGACTCCCACACATTGTCTTCTGACTGCCACAGGGGCACCAGGGTGCATTTGTGCCTCCTACTCATACTTAAATGTAATAAGGTGTTATTAAAAATATTCCAGGAAAAAGATGTTTTTCAACCATCTCCTAAAAAACCAAACCAAACCAAACCAAACCAAACCAAACCAAACCAAACCAAACCAAACCAAACCAAACCAAACCAAACCAAACCAAAATAAAACCCTCAAACTAAAACCAACAACAAATGGCCCTTCTTCTCTTTGCCATTCTGGTGATGCTAAACTTAGTGTAAGCCTCGTCCCAAGTGCCTTTAAAGACTGGTTTTTTAAGTTCAATGGCAGCTTGGTTTGGATCCATGGCTTTCAGCCTGCTTGCTCACCATCATTGTTCAGCTAGGAACAGAGACAATTATCAAGAGTGTAACAACTCATCCGACAAATAGTTATTGGCCAACAAGTCAGTGAGCTTGACACTAACTTTTGCAAGGTCTTTACTTACTCAGCGTTTTCTTTTCAGAGCATATGGTGCTCCTGTCTGTACTTGGTGTGGGGATTAGCATTGGGAACTATATATTTTTTTATTGGACATTTTATTTACATTTAAAATATCCCCTCACCTCATTTCCCCCCACCCAGAAACTCCCCTCCCATCCCCTCTCCTCCTGCTTCTATGATGTGCCCCCACCCACCCACTCCCACCTCCCGCCCTCGAATTCCCCCACACTGGGGCATCCAGCCTTCATAGGACCAAGGACCTCCTCTCTCACCTATGCATGAGAAAGCTATCCTCCCCTACATATACAGCTGGAGCCATGGATCTCTACCTATGTGCTCCCAGGCTGGTGGTTTAGACTCTGGGAGCTCTGGTTGGTTGATATTGTTGCTCTCCCCATGGGGCTGCAAACCCTTTCAGCTCCTTCAGTCTTCTCTCTAACGCCTCCATTGGGAACCCCTTGATCAGATCAGTGGTTAGCTGTGAGCATTGTCCTCTGTATATGTAGACTCTGACAGAACTCTAAGGAGATAGCTATATCAGGCTCCTGTCAGCATGCACTTCCTGACATCCACATCAGAGTCTGCCTTTGGTGACTGCACATGGAATGGAAACCCAGGTGGAACTGTCTCTAGGGCTGTCCAGGGAGCTATATTTTTAATTAAAAATTTTATGTGCATGGGTGTTTTGCCTGTGCACCACTTGTGCAGTGCTTGAAGAGACCAGAAGAGGGCACCAGGTCCCCTGGAGCCAGAGCTAGCCATGGGTCCTTAGAAGAAACCATCTCTCCATTCCTAACAAAGCTGAATTTTAACGATGAGCCCCAATCTGCAGAAGAGAGAGAAGGGTAGAGGAAACTCTGAGTGCAAGATGTAGGGTTAGTAGGGGCTGGGAGGATCGAAATTTGATGAGGCAGAGAAGGTGGAGGGTTGGGGGCAGATGTCAGAGAGCTTTGAGGGGTGTGTTTGGAAGTTCAGCCTTTGCTTGAGAGCCAGAGAGAGACTGAGAGCATAATGCAGGAAGAGGGCCACTTAGGTTTTATACAGACCATTCTAGTTCTCTTGTGATGGGAAATTGGGAACCTCTAGAAAAAGGGTTTGGAGCTGGGTAATACTTGAGGTGACAGAATGTACGAATGAATCAGCCTGACATACTAAGCAGACAATATGAAAGACACTGAGAACTCCCCTTCAGGTTCATGTGAGAGCATGCAGTTTAACTACCTGAAATGTGTGGCACAACATCTGTATATTTTATTAGCCACTTCTGCAAAAGGCATGTATTGTCTTATGTGCAGAGTTGAATTCTGATGACAATTACTACTTGGAGATGCCATCTGAAATTCATCTTATGATAGAGTGTCTTCAGTAGGTCAGCCCAGGCCTGAATCCCTCTGCCCTCTGAGATACTTCCATTTCCCCTCAAAGTCCTGTGGAGTAAGGAGTAAACCTGAGTTATTTGTGCAATGACTTGACTCTGAAGAGGTGTGTTCTATGATTATAGTAGCAAATGGTAAATATGCCATCCTTTATATTGTATCCTCAAGATAGGATAGATGAAAAGTTTTTGTTTGTTTTGTTTTGTTTGTTTGTTTGTTGAGACAGGGTCTTATTGTATCCCAGGTTAGTCTCTAACCTGCAATCACTCTGCCTCAGCCTCTTGAGTGTTCTGAGCTTACAGGTGTAGACCATCATATCTTGCTATAGATGATATTTTTAAAGTAGAATAATATATGCAAGGACATTATCATTCAGAAATTTTGCTTGGTCTTTGTTCTTTTTTAAGAAAAGGGGTTTCATGTAGCCCAGGCTGGCCTCAAACTTAATTACGTAGCTAGAAATGAACTTGAATTTCTAATTTTTCTCCTTCCCCTCTCATAGTAGTAGGATTACAACTGTGAGCCGTTGTGGCCTCTGTATATGCTGCTAGGGACAGAACCAGGGCTTTTTGCATGGCAGGCAAGCAGTCTATCAATTCCCAGCTCCGGGAAAGATTGGGATATTTAACTTATGAATGAATGAGACTGACGGGAAAGCTGGTAATATGAGAGGAGTTCTCTCTGTATTACTCTTCTCTTACATTAAAGAAAATAGTTAAAAACACAGTATTAAATATCACCACACACAAGGAGATCTTACTGAGGTGTGTCTTCTGTTTGGTATTTGTGGTTGAAGTCTGTCGATGTTGCCGTGGTGTATTCAAACAGACTCCTTGCCCACTGTAGCCACTCCCCGATCACTCTAAGCTGTAAACCTGTAGGCAACGTTCTCTTTCTTGCTGTCTTTTTACTGTTAGGTCAAGCTGCAGGAATGAACAAGTCTTTGAACCTCAAGGTCTCAGTGGGAAGATGTTTCTCTTGAACAGTCCCAGGGAAGCTCTTCATCTCTGGCTCAGTTCACCTTGTGAGAGCGTAGCTGCTATCCCATGTGCCACTTAGAAGGGCTGCAGGGGAAGGAAGCAAACTTGTTCTGTTTTTAAATGACACATAGGCCTTGTTCATCGTCCTTTTGTCAGAAACACGGTTATGCATCGTTTAATGATGGGAGCACCTTCTGAGAAAGACATCCTTGCCTGACTCTGTGAGCATGACAGTGTAGGCTTACCCAAACTGAACTAGGGGGCTAGTAAGAGAAATGTCATATGACCATAGTTGTAAGGCTCCACTTTAATCGTCAGGCAGCTAAGGAGTGATTGAGAGGGCAAGTATATGGTACAGCATAGTGGAGACCTGCTCTTCCTTTTTCAGAACCCTCCTCTGCTTCTCCATCTTGGTTCTTCATCTTGTCCTTTTCTCTCTCTTTTTTTTCTTCACTACTAGTTTTGCTCTTTACTGTCCTTTCTTCCCCAGCCCACTTCTGACACAGCAAGATGGTCCTCCTTCTTGACCTGAGCGTGATCTCCCCATCTTGTCTCTTCCCTGTGATCTCTATGGGCTTCCACTCTCTCCCATCCAAAGCCACACCCCCCAATGCTGCCTCTCTTTAGAGTTACAGATGCATTTTCTACTGGTTTCTCATAGGGCTGTGGTATGAAGCATGTCTCACATGCTGAGCTTGTGGGAAGCAGTGTAGAGCCCAGTTGAGCCACCCTCCCTTCAAACGACCTGACGTTACTTTCCTGTGTTGGTGAGTCTCTGTGGTAAAGGTAGCCGAGGTATAGGGTTATTCTGAGGATCATCCTGTAAGTTAGATGTGCTGAGAGGGAATAGAGGCTCAGCTGGAGATTCTCATAAGGAATTTCTATTTTCATCTGATTGTCCTCCTGGGACCCTGAACCGCCAAAGTCAAAACTCATTACCCTTAGGTAACACTGGCACCAATGGGATCTTACTTGATGTAGACATGATTAACCATGGGTACATACTTCAACATCCCTCAGCCTGACCTCCCCTCCTACTTCATCCCCACACCAGTGACTGTCCTACATACACGGCCTCTCTTCCAGAATCACCCTGATGTGAACTCTACTCTCCATTTCCCTTTCCCTTCCTCATCCTCAGAGCTGGTCTCATTCAGCCCCTAGTTTCTGCCTACACAGAACTCTTGATTGATATAGTCTGGGGTGATTGATATAGTCTGGGGTGATTGATATAGTCTGGGGAGATCAGTTAGAACCCATTTGCTTCTCGTTCTCCATCCAGTTCACTGCTGAGCTCATCCAAGTCAACATGTTTAATTTTAAAAGTAACTTTGGCACAGGGGCTGAAAAGTCTAGGACTTTTGAATGAATGAATCTGGAGGCTCTGGACTCTGGACAGAATGTATTTAATTCTCATCTTTTCTCTGTTTATCAGATGGTGGGGCTGATTGGATAATGTGTAACTCAAGCGTCTTATGCAATGCTTTGTGTGGGAGAGCTAGTCATGTTGTAACATGTCTTGGGATATCCTGTTTGAATATTTGTGTTGTGTGTACAAATGCTCCTTTGGATACCAGGCACAGCATGGAAGCAGATAGTGGGATGCCACAGACACACTTCTAATTTAAGATCTATGCTTGAAGTTAGCTCAAAACGTCAGTTGCTTCCTAAATCTGAGGATACAGAGCATCTCATTCCTAAAAGAACTTATCTCGTTACTGGGGATTTGAACCCAGGGTTGCTTGATTCCTAATCCCTGACTCCTTTCAATGCTACATACCACCTCACAGCTGCCTTCTACTTCTCGAAGGGCTGGGTATGGTTTGTTTAGATTATTTTTCCTAACACTCTGCAGGGTATTACCATCTCTACTGTATGGGATGGGAAATAAGTCCATTCAGCAAGACTGGGAAACTTGTGCTGGTCCCTACATAAATCTATGTAGTTTGAACCCACAGGATTTATTCTTTGTGGATTTGTTCCTTTTTTTTCAGTGTTGGAATAAGTTTGAGGTTTAGCTATGAACATTAAATAATGATCCAAGCTGAGTATAAACTAAGAGGCCCACATGGTCTTCTAGTGTTCCAGGATCATTTCTAAAAGGATGCCTTATCCAATATGGCCACCTGTTCTTCCCCAAACCATCTAGTTGACTTAATTTATTCACAGGCTTCAGAACTTTCCCCCAGCTTCTCAAGATGGTGGCTCTTCAGTGGACTTGATGCCCCTCATACTTCCTATCACTATTTTTCAGCTAGAAGACATGGAGATCCTTTTGTCTTTCTTCCCATTGTATCCCTAACCTACCACAATCTCTTCTTGCTATTAAAGGAGGAGTTGTAGACTCTGCACATATAATGTTAGAAACTAAACTTTAAGTACACGATGAGTTAATTGGTAAGAGAGATAAACAAGGCAGCAATGTGTATTGTGGTATAAGCAGTGTCTTCAGTTCATAAGGGGATTTATTTTTTTCTCTCTCTTTCAGGATTCTACTGAGTAGAATCATTGCTATGAAAACAATTCCCCAAACCTCAGTGGCTCACACATTCACAGAACAACTTTCGCAGGCATTTATCTGTTCAGTACCAGTGTTTGTCAGGTTAACAGCTTTGGTGGGATCCTGTGGTCCCATACTCCTCTCCCCTTAGAGATTTCCGATGCTTCCTCTGAATTTAGATGACAGATCTGGAAATCCAGAAACAAGATTTCTCAGGTGATTTTTTTTTTCTGCCAGGCCTGGTCATGATAAACACCACATCCCAGACCAATTGAACTCAGTTATAGAGTTGCGTGTGCCACACAGTTCAATCCTGGCCACGTGTCCAGGGGACTAGATTTTGGTGGTGCCCAGCAGTCTCTGTCAAAGCTTGCCAGAACCTAGTAGCCCCTGGACCACACAGGCTCTTATCTATCTGCAGTGGGTTCCAGAAACTATACTGATACCTTCTGTTTCGATGTTACAGTCAAACACCTGTGATCAAAATCTAAATTATTGCATCGAACTCATCGAACAAGTTGCCAAAGTGCAGGCACAACTCTTTGGGATCCTCACAGTGACAGCTCAAGAAGGTAAGAGCCGCCTCTGCTTCCCCAGCCTCTCTCTTTGTTTGCTCTATACTTTTTTGTGTGTCCTCTGGCAGATTCCTCCCCATCAACCCCTGCTCATCTTCGCTGTTCACTCTCTTAGGGGGACATAATGAAGGCGTGGAAACGATCAAGAGTCGCCTTTTGCCTTTGCTGCAGACTTCCTTCAGTTCTTTAAGCATGGGAAAAATTATTGAGACTGAGATCCGTCCTATACAGGTAGGGATGCCCACGGATCACCACAGCACAATGACACTGAAACTTTCAGGATGGGACAACTAGCAAAGCGTCTTCACTGGGCCTGGGACTGGTGACTTTCAATGGTCAGTGTTAGCTTTTAGACATCATCTAAACTTCCCACACTGGAAAGACAATATACACCGTAATTAAGACATCTTGTTATGTTTCCTGTTGTCACAACAAGCTCCCCCAGGGTGGCTGTTGTACACATAAGTGTGTTTACTTTGCACTTTTGGAGTCTGAAAGGTCAAGCAGCATGGTGCAAATTCCAGGGAACATCTCACAGGAGACAGCTTTACATTGGTGGTGGTATGTATGGGAGGAAGTGATCACCTGGTACAACCAGGAAGCTAAAACGTATGAGGAGACAGACTTGCTCCTTCGATAACTCTCTTGAGAACTAGCCAGAGCCCTGTGAGAACTTCTGGCCTTCCATGTTCTAATTGCTTCTCCCATCGGGTCCTGCCCATCACCTGGCCATACCAGGACTCAAGCTTCCAACCTGTGTACTCTCGAGAGAGACAGTGTAGCCATATTGTATACCATGGCAGGGAGTAGTTTTGCTTCCAAATGTTTAAATGGATTTATAGAGATTCTTTCTAAAAATGGAAGTAGTTAAAGTGGGCTGTTCTAACCAAGAAACAGTAGCTGAAGGATAGAACCAAACTGAAGAGAAACCCATATTCTCTGCAGATCTTGGCAAAGTTGTAAATTTTTATGTTTGCATATACTTACTGGCCAAAAAAGGACAATGATTTTGCCAGTTTAATGGTAGGATCCTGATTTTTAAAATGTGGTAGGTACGCAAAGACAAAACATTTCTCCTCTTTGCAGAGAACTTGGCACATGGTAAAATTTCTCTCTGCTCGGAGATGCCAGTTGTCATTAATATTTTTTGAGGACTTAGGCTGGTCAGAGTTTTACTTCCTATGGGTGTTATTCTGGACTCAGAAGTTAGGACTGTGCTTCAAACTCTTTTTATTCTGGGCATAGAGATGGTATAGAATGGTGCTTTAAATTCCTCATTTAAAATCAAGTTGTAATTTACATTCAGTGAAACCTACAGCAGATGCGTTCTGAACAAGGAACAAACACAAAACCCATTCCTGTACTGATCCACAAACCATCAGCAACCCCCATCCACCACCCCACCGCTGTTTCTAGCCTGCCTTGTGCCACCTTTAGAGCAGTCACTGATCTGTTTTCTGTTATTCTAGACTGAGGGTTTCTGCTGTAGAAGCTCACATACAAGGAGCCGTGCTCTCTTGTGGATGGCTTCTTTCACTTAACACAGTGTTCTTGTAATCTATCCACGTTATTTTCAAAGTCTGTATTACTTTTTTTCTTTCTTTCCAGGATTTCAATCTTAAAAGCAAAAACAAAGACCGTACCCTGGATCAGGATCAACAGCAATCAGACACCGAATCCATCCCAGAGAGTCAGTCAAACCAGGTTCAAGACGAGTAAGAGGAATGCAAGTTATCTTTTTTTCAAACAGAATTGTTCTAAAACTAATTACTTTTTAAATATGGAAAGAGAATAATGGATTATGTAAAATGTGGGTGTTTATAAATAAGTACATGTGCGAGCGTGCATGGGTGCATGGGTGCATATGTGTGTGTGTGTGTGTGTGTGTGTGTGTGTGTGTGTGAAAAGATGAGGCAAATCAGACAGCTAGGAACTGTAAGTGGGACAGACACCTTACCAGTTACTGTTCTCTGTGACAGAACATCTGACAAGAAAAGTTGTAAGCAGTGTAAGCGAGAAAGGGTTAATTTTGGCTCAGTTTAAGGAATACAGTCCATCACAGCAGAGGAGGCCTGGGCTGAACCTCACATTGCACTCACAATTAAGCAGCAAAGAGATGCGTGCTGGGCTCAGCTCCCTTCTCCAGTTCCATTTAATTTGGGGTTACTTCTTCCTACTGCAGTTTATCTTAATCTACATAATCCCTTACAGGCATGCCTTATATCCCAGGTTTTTGTTTTTGTTTGTTTGTTTTGTTTTTTGTTTTTAAATTTTATTTGTTTGTTTTTGTTTTTTTGGTTTTTTTGACAAGCTGTAGACCAGGGCTGGTTTTAGACTCAGCGATCCACCTACCTTGCCTTTAGAGAGATAGATAGAAATAAGACATAAAGGCATATGCCACCATGCATATGACTTATTTCCTAGATCCTACCAAGATGAAAAACAATATTGACCATCTATCTATAGCTCTCTTTTAAAGGGACATTTATATCTTGGAATAGCTAGCTATTATATATACATATTATATAATATATTATATTTAATATACAATATTTAATATATACATATATAAAAATTAAATAATATATTAAGATATTATCAATAGCTATTAATAACTAACAATATAGTAATAACTATCAAATAATATATTTTTTATATATTAAAGTTAAACAATGTCAGGCAGCAGAAATATCAGTGTCAGGATAAGCTTCTGAAACCACTGCAAAGAAATTTCACACTTTGGGTCTGACTTGAAGGTAAACAATTTACATGAAACACTATTCAACATGCTTAATTAAAACAACGGAAACAAAAAGACTCAACTCCCAGCCTCCATCTCATTCCTATCATGGACAAGACAGCAAGGAAATCAGGGGTGGGATAGTGTTTGTCTCTCCATCTTTTTCTCTGATGAAATTCCCATTTTTTTCTATCTATGTGGGAAAAAAAATATAAATTTTCTTCTCAAATATGTAGAAAAAGAAATATAAAGGTGAAGTCATGTCACTCTGTCAACATTTTGGCATACTTGACTCCAGATGTGCTTTTGTGTGCTTACACCTCTACACATATCCATGCAGTGGCTGAGTGTACACACACAAAAGCTGAGTTCCTCTGAAGGACTCTGCTGTGTCTCCACCATGTTAGCTGATCCCTCCGTTCATTACTTCTAGATGGCAGGGGCTTATCTTGTTTGTCATAGTCCTCTGTATAAAGTGTTGACTAAGTTCCAAGGGCCATTTTCCTTCTGAGACGGTTTGCCTCTTATGGGACTCTCTCCCTGCTCTATTCTTGGGCATCCTGAAGGTGAGTCACTTGGGGTCTTGTATTGCCTTGTGGTCCCTGTGGCCTTGGTCCCCTCTAGGCTTCAGTGTCTTAGACTTGTGGCTTCTGAATCGGGGCTTGTCTGGTTCCTTTTCCTGGAACATTATCTGGCAGCTGCTTCAGGTGATGAAGGGCTCTAATTATAAAGAAAAGCTTTGAAAATTGGTTGAGTTTTGATGTCTGCCAGCAAAGATGGGTCTGAGATTTCCTACTTCCGTTTTGTGAGTTGAATAGGTCTCACACCACTTTTAATGAGTAACAAGACCAGGAAACCAGGTTGTCTTAGCCAGTATTCTGTAGCTGTGAAGAAACATCATATCCATAGTAACTCTCACAAGGGAAAGTATTTAATTGGGACTGGCGTACAGTTTCATAGGTTTAGTCCATTGTCACCATGGCAGAGAACATGGGAATACACATGGAGATGTGGTGCTGGAAAAGTAACTGAGAGTTCTACGTCTGGATTCACAAGCAGCAGGAAGAGAAGGACACCGGGATTGGCTAGGGCTTTTGAAACCTCACAGCCCATCTCCAGTGACACACCTCCTCCAACAAAGCCACACCCCCTAATCCTTCCAGACAGTGCGATTCCCTGATGACTAAGCATTCAAATATGTGAGCCTATGGGTGTTATTCTTATTCAAATCACCACACTGGTGAATAGATATTTTTGTAAGAAGAGTGCCCACCACACCCACGAACCCTTTCATCTCATGAGCCCCATTTTCTCCATCATTTCTGAGTGACTTGTTTCCCTTCCAGAATCATTTACACTCACTGAGATGCTTGCTGCCATGTTACTATCTTGCTTAGTTTTGTTTAAACACTTCTTTGGTTCTTATTCTGTTCTTTATTTAAGATCTCCCAAATGGTGGAGTCTGAGTATCATTTACCTCAGAAATTCACTCAAAAAATATCAAATCAATCCACCACAAACCATTTAAATAAAATATATTAACCCGGACTAAAACAGTTTCTAGTTAAAGAATGTATCTCCACCAGTCTTAACTATGCTTCATGTCATCCAAACATGTTCAATTAGTGCATGTGCCTGTGTGCAGCTGTGCAACCCTCATGCTGTGTGTGAGGAAGGGATGCATATCCTCTCCATGTCTGCACTTTTCTTCTTGGTCCCTTTCCTTGACTACTGTTCATTTTCTTCAATTCCCTGATCAAAAAAGTCATTTTTTTCATATTTACCTTTAAAATCTTATTCAATTTTTATCAGAATGATCTAATTTCCCTTCAACCTAACACAGCCATATCAAGTCATTTCTTCTCCAGCACCCTTTTACACTTTGGGCATTCTGTTTATCCATTCATTCATTTCATCTTTCATCTCTCACCAAGTTTTGCGTCATGGAGACCTAAAGGTACTGAGGGTAAAGATGAGTAATGTATTTGGTAGTTTGTGGTATGAATATGAGGTAAATGTGGATGACATTCAGTGGAAGAGGAAACACTGAGTTTGAGGGTCGTGTCAGGTGGCAAGCAGCATGGTGTCGAAGGTGGGGTGGGCTGACACTTTAGGTAGTGACCAATTGCCTGGGATATGTGGGGTTGGCAGGAATTCCTGATCCCATTATTTCCCAGTCTACCCCATTCTCTAAGTAAAGATCTGTGTTTGTCAGATTTCCATAGGTGTGGCAAAATACTCGAGATAAATACCTTAAAAGGACAAAAAATTATTTTGGCTCACGGTTTTAGAGTTTAGTCCCTGGTCTCTGGGGTCCTTCTCCTTGGGACTACGATGAGGCAGAATACCATTATAGGAAGTGCACAGTGAAGTACAACACCTAACTTCATAGTGGCTGAGCAGTGAAGAGAGAAAGGGCAGAGTCTTCATGTCCCATTAAAGGCAATGCTTCAGAATCTTCCAAGAAATAATGCTCCATATATTCCCAATAGCATTTCTAACCAGACATCAAGCCTACCACCTTTGAACTCTGGGGATACATTTAAGATCTAAAGCATTACAGGATCTCAATGTTTGTCCCCCATTATCCTTTCACTGAAAAGCTTGTGTAGTCTGTAGGCTCCGGGCTTGCTGTGATGGAACAGCCTAGATATTTCAGGAAGGAAAGTCAGAGATGTTGTGGGCCCTCTGGGAACCTGTGATGTCTCCCTGTTTCAGGACAGCTCCACTGAGAATCACTGGTCTTCAGCCAGTGCTGAAGATTTCACTCACTAAATGTAAATTCTCGAGTCAGAGAAAGATAATGTGGCTTGGTCGATGTCAAGAGGGTCCTGGATACTAACTTTGACCAAGCTATTTAGAAAATTGTGCTTAGAAAGTGGAGGAAATCAGTGGCAGAAATCCATGGGATATGTGGTGGCATAAACTATTTTTCTCCTTGCTGTGTCCAAATATCTAACAAAAACCAATGTCATGGAGGCAAGGTGGTTCAGAGACAGGGTCGTGCATTCCACCGTGGCAGGGAATGCCTAGTAGCAGGAACAACTCCTGCCTGTGGAAGCAGAAGACTGCTTGCTCATATATTGGGGGACGGAAGCAGAAAATGAGGAATATATTGGTGTTGTGCGGGCTTTCTTCCTTTTCTTCATTTCTTCAGGAGGATTTGATGGTGGTGCCCACATTAGAGAGTGTCTTTCTCAGTTAATGGTCTCTGGAAGCGCCTTCACAGACAAACTCCTAAGAGAGTGATACCTTGAATGCTATTTAGCCTATCAAGTGGACGTTAAAATTAAGTGTTGTGAGACTGGCGAGATGGTTCAGTGGTTAGAGGGTGTTTTCTGTCAAGCCTGATAACCTAAGTCCCATACCTGGAATCATTGTAAAAGGACAGAAATGACTTCCACAACTTGTCCTTTGACCTCCACACATGCACTGTGGCATGCATGAGTACACACACTTCTGAAAAGAGAATTAAAAAAAAAAACCTAACCATCACCAATCTGATTCTAGCCAGCCCGATGCCCAAACACACCACTTTAAATCACAATATTTTATCCTGACTTTTACAGTCTCAAGTTGCTCTTAAAGTGCAAGATGAACTCAGTTCTTCTCTAAGAGTCCCCAAAGTCTTAAGAGTCCTAAAATTGTTCAGAAGCCAGAGTTCAAAGTGTTCTCTGATATTCAAAGGACTCCATTAACCCATATAAAACAAAAAAGCAACTTCAATGATTTCAGTAGACACAGTAAATGCACTCATTTCTTAAGAGTGTGAACTGAAGCATAGGAAAAAAAAAAAAAGAAAAAAAGAAAGACCAGATAAAAGCAAGAGAGACCTAGAGATTCCAAAACAAATCCTGGGGTTGGGGGTTCCATGTGTGACATTTGGCATTCTTGAGGAATTATCTAGGTTCCAGTTGTTTTAAGGGGGTAGCCCCATTTTTCAGATATCTCCAATATTCTGGAGTCTTCACTGCAGTGTAAGCTGCACTTTCACAGTCTTGTGCACAGTGCATTCTGGAGCTTCACGCAGACAAACCAACCTTGATACACATTGCCTGATCTCACTGGTTTTCTGGATCCTTGGTATGAACCTTCACACCTCCTTCATTCTTGCATCTTGCATACCTGTCATACCAGTACCAAACCCAAACCAGTGCCATGTGGCTAACACCAAATTCTTCCATCATCTTGAGATGTAATCTGTCCCCTTGAGTCACAGTGCCTACTCAGCTAAACTCAGCTGAAAATGAAAACACTTTCTTGTTCAGCTGTTTTTCTGTGGGGCTTTGTCTTGAAGGTCTCGTCTTTTCAGGCATTCTCTTTTCATATGAGTTTGTATTAACATACCCAGGATTTCTTGTTCACTGGAATCCTGTCCTCTAGGCACCTTAAGTATGGTCCCTGTGCAACATTCAACATTTCTTTTTAATATGCTAATGTATTTCAACTTTACCTGCTCAGTCTTCAACTCTATCTGGCTTCCAATTCCCCCCCCCCCCCACTAAACTGCACACTTCAGTTTGTAGCCTTATAACAAGGTTTATGCCATTCTTCAAACTGCATTATTCAGTCTTTATGTTCCATTGCCCACTCTCACTGTAAATCTGGCAAAACACAGTGAGCAATAGCCATGCCATAATCTGGATAGTATGCTGTCCTGAAATTTCTTCTAACAAACAAACTATGCACTGTTAAATTCAGCCTTAGGGTATGGACAGAAGGCAGCTAGATTCTTTGCCAGAATGACAGGAATGGCTTCCAGCCTGAGTCCCCATAAAGTCCTGTTAGTTTGAAACCTTGCAAGCAGATCCTGTTCATGCATCCACACTCCACACTGTTCATAGCTCCATTCTGGTCCTCTGAACTCCTCCCAGAGGCCCATTAAGCTCTGATAGGACATTCTCCAGCCTGCAGTGTCACACTCTTTCTTATTATTTTCACAAAACAATTCCCTGACAATGTGACAATGGTCATCTAGTCACAGCACTGACACAACTTTTTAGGACCAATTTTTGGTGTTAGTTCACTTGGGGCTGTGATTAAATACCTGATGTCTTAGTTAGGATTTCTATTTCTGTGATAAGACATGATCAAAATCATTGTGGGAAGGAAAGAGTTTATTTCATCTTATAGCTTGAAGTACATCACCCAGGGAACTCAGGACAGGAACTCATGGTGCCTAGTGACAAGAACTGACACAGAGGACATGGAGGAGTGCTTTTTATTGGCTTGCTCCTCATAGCTTGCACAGCCTGCTTTTTATAGTACTTAAGGGTGGCACTGCCTGCAGTGAGCTGAGCCCACAAAGGACAACCTGGTGGGGGTATTTTCTCAGTGGAAGTTCTGTTTTCCCAAATGACTCTGTCTTTTGGCAAGGTGACATAAAACCAACCAGCACACCCAAAAAGATGAAACTTAGTGGAAAATGTTTATATTGGCTCATGGTTTAGGGGGTTACAGTCCATCACAGACAAGAAGGCATGATGGAAGCGTAAGACATGGGAGGCATTTGGAGGCTGCTGGCTCATGTCTTCACAGATTAGGAAGTAGAGTTAGGAGAATGCTGGCCTCCAGTGGCTCTTGCTTTCCCTTTCTTCAGTTAGCTCATGGGATGTTCCTGACTCCATTAAAGGTCTTTCTCCTCACTTTCTAGTTAATCTTCTCTGAAAATATGCCCCCCAAACATAACTCTGAACATGTACTTCACCAGAGTGTTTCTTAATACAATCAAGTTGGACACAAGAATTAATCACCATAATGGATGAGCGATCGTTTTTATGTTGAAAAAGTACTAGAAAAATAAATGCAGCCCCATAGTGAAAAACAGCAACAACAGGAACTTGTGTACAGTGTAAAATGGAGATCTTACATAGAGAGGCTGCTGGGGACTGGCTGGGAAGGGGAGACGACATCAATGGGTTGAGCGGGAACAACTACATTTATTTATCCTTCACCACGTAATGCTGATAGATATCACAGGCTTTTAGGGACTAGCTCTGTAAGGTCTCTGTGTTTGACCAAGCAAGGGGCGATGGTGTGTTTCTATCTAAGTCTATCATGCTGCCAGCAATGGTCTCAGGGCTGAGAATCTGATGTTGTTTTGGGTGACTTTCTAACACAGGTCAGACGTTCCTTAGAAAACCCATGCCTCAAGTTGGAAAGCTTTCCCATTTGGAAAGATCTGGTTTTAGATTACTGATTTTTCTTACAGTCTGACTGAAAGTGGAAAGAGACTTGAAGGAGCCAAGAATGGATCAACCATATCCCTCCTGGCCGCAGAGGAGGAGATAAATCAGCTAAAAAAGCAGTAAGAAAAAAAAAAACCCTATAGAATTCTTGCAGCTGCTACTGAGACACTGAGTTTAGCTTTTCAGTCATTTATTACAATATGAGAACTCCCCCTCTGCAAACAAGGCAAGGCCTTTTAATGAATATTTAGTTTCTTTTTCTTACTACAAGAATGTCTTACTGAATACAAGAAGTTTCTAAAGTGTAACATAGTATCCAGGAACCTAAGCACCCTGCCATTCTAGTGGCACTTACCGTTTCCACTTGTTGGTTCTTCCAAACACTATATGGAAACATCCAAGAGCAGTGTGGAAATTCTTTGGTCTTGGACTCTACCATTTTATTTTACAGTATTTTGTTTGATCACCGAGAAACATGTAATGCAGAAGTCAGTTTCAAATGGGTTCCGTCATTTTCAATTGTTTTAGCTTTTTTATTTTTCATGTTGAACACTCTCTTGGAAACTAACTTTTAAGGCTGCATGCAACATTGGGATAAACTTTTGTTAAATCTTAATTTAGACTCCAGACTAGTTCCTAAAGTTTTTATTGATTATTTTTACAGAGAAACAATGAGCACAGGTCCTTTATTTTAATTTTGATTCCCTTGGATCTTAACTTTGATGTTCCTTTCTACCTCCAAAGGAGCAAGTAGGAAGTGTTTTTACATACACACACACACACACACACACACACACACACACATACACACGCACAGCTTTTGATGCTTTTCACACTTATTTTAGCTTAATTTATTCTCCATACATGTTCTAGTGTTAATTTGTTCTAGAACACTCTGGAGGCTTATCAGGATGCTGTTCCCACTTCTTTCCTCCCTGGCCTCATTTTGACCTCTTACATCCTGGCTGACACACCATTTTGAATTTGTGAGTGATATTACCCAGCTGTCTTCTGCTGTTTCTCGTGCATCATTAGGTCCCTCAGTGCTTCTGACTTCTCTCCATCCTAACCAGCCCCTCTTCTTTTCTCCTCTCTTCCACAGTTCTTGGTTTTATCACTACAGGTCCTCAGGGTTTTTGCTTCTGTTTTACAGTGGTCACACCTCTTTGGATCTTAATTTGGATGCCAATTTTATTTCTAACATTTTTATCTTCATGCTCCATTAAGTTCATTGTTGCAGTAATATTTTAAATCGGTGGCATTCAGTCTGGCTTTTCTTAATCAGCCACCATGTTCCCGACTAGCTTAGGCCTGTGACCACGAGCGGTGGCAGCATACCACCACTGCTCAGCTCAGGCCGTCCACTCAGGTGACCAGAGACACCAGCCCTGCAACCCACAAGACGCCAGCATGGGAAATGGCTCTGCCAATCTTCCATGCTGTCTCCAAAAGGCTGGGCTGTGCCCAGACCATCCCACTATCCACAGAGGCCCAGTAGGAAATGAGACTCTAATGCTTAAATATCAATCAAAGGCTTTATATGTTTGGTAACGATCAATAACAATATGCCCAGACAATTAGAGGTGTTTTCCAATTAACTAACGTAGATATATGTTGTTACCCAGGACTGCTCCTGGTACATGCATGGTCATCCATGGCGCCTCCTACATCTCTCTCCCTCTCCCTCTCCTCACTCCTCCTCTTCCTTTTCCTCTTCCTCTCCTTTTACTCCTCCCACCTTAGCTCCTCCTACAGTTCATAACTCCAACTAGTCTTGCATAGGCTTCCTTCACAGTCTCTGTTCAAGAAATGAGCTGGTGGGAGCAAGGGATTATACCAGCATTAGATTAAGTGTTGAAGGTCAATAGATTTTAGAATTTTGTTCAACAAAGATGAGACTCCTTGTAAAGCACTCTTCTATTCTCAGGGGACCCACACGAATAGCCTTTCTTCAGGAAGCTTCCCCCCAACCCACAGTAAACTGTAGAAGTGGGCAGGATCCCTGCCTCGGCAATTTTCTTCTTTGCTTATCGTATGTGTTCACATATATTTCCTAGAGAGTTTTCTTATGTGATGATGACATGCTGACTGGAGACAATTGTTTGCTTCCTTCTCTTTCCCTTCCCTTTCTTCCTTTTCTGTTCCCCTCCCTCACCTCTTAGAAAAAATATTCTCTTTCCCATCTTCTATTTCCTTTCCTTTTCACATCTATTTGTTTCCCTTTGTTAGGCTCAAATCTCTTCAAGCCCAGGAAGATGCGCGCCACAAAACCTCTAAAAGTGAACACCGAACTTCAAGAAAACGGACCTCAGACCACCGGCCCCAAGAGGTGGTGTCCAACTATGAGAAACATCTGCAAAATCTCAAGGATGAGATAGCTGTCTTGTCTGCTGAAAAAAATGGTCTCCAGGGAAGGTCTGACAGACTCTCGTGGATCCTTTCATTGCTTTTGGTTTTGTTTCTTTCTGAGTTAGTGGTGAAAGTCTGCACAATGAAAGAGTATGAAAGTGGAATCAAACCCCGCAGTGGCCCGAGAAGCTTCCATTTGTAAAGGGGTTACCTTTTGGAACTGCATCTTTCTATCCAGGAAAAATGGCTGAGAGCTATGACCGGGATGTCTTGGCTTTGAAAGCAGGCTTGTGTGAGCTGGCTCTTGCATGGCTAGTACATGCTGACAGAGTGTTCCACAAGATGAGAATCTTTTCCCAGAAGCCTAGGAGTCCTGTGTCCAGTGACTAGACTGTGTTTTTCACTCCACTGCATTTTTTTTGGTCTGTCTTTTTTTGTTATTGTTTGTTTGATCATTTTTTTTCTTGAGACAAGGGTCTCATTTTGTAGTCTGCAGTTCACTATATAGTCAGGATTGACTTGAGATTTGCAGTCCTCCTGCCTCAACATCTTGATTGGTGGGATTCTAAGTGTGAGCCATCTGACTGTCATGTCCTCTTTTCTCTCTAACTCTGTTAACGGTCGTGTATACGTTGTTGTCATGAAATCCCTCCCATTCAACACGACAGATGGAGCAGATGAGTATGTCATTGTCAGATGAGGGCAGAGCCGGGCATCTTTAACTCTGCCTTACCTGTCTTACTCTAGTCCCCTCACCTCTTATGCATTTCCTAATTGAGGTTATCTAAGCATTGGCTCCTGACTGTCTCCATTTACCTAGATGCTTCTTGAGTCATTCCTTTGTGGAGGCTCTTTCCTCTATGCTCTGCTGATACTGACTGGTATTGAATAGCCAGTGGGAATACTGGAAGTATTTGTCCTGTGGGAATTGGCAACACAGGAAGGGAGGTGCCTTTCTCCACTCACCGAGTCTGCTGATTGGCTGACTGCTTTTTCCTGCTACTTGCGTAGTTCTTTCCCCTAAGACTTCCCTCTGTGGTCTCAATTGCCTTGGGGCTGCTGCTCTGATAATCTGTTTTGCTCTTGATAGAAGTCCCAGTTCAATCACAAGGCCTGGGAAGTACTTAGATGCTGTGTTAGTTCAAAAAACCCTAGCATCTGACTTGAGTGCTAACTTTGGCCCTTGCTGCAGGAGTTGCCCCTAGGTGGTCCTTGAGGACTTCTGGTTTCCCCTTTGAGAAATAAACAGGAGTCAAAGCCGGAGACATGGGGTGACTAAAAATATAAATTGAGGTACTCCCAATGACAGGGCTTTGTAAACTCTGATTCACTGAGTAAATATGGTGTATTGTTTCTGATTTCTGGGGGTCTTTGAAGCCTTTGGAGACAAAAATGCATCCTCCTGCCTTTCACAGGTCTAAGTAGGGAGATAATCCCCGTAGGACCCTCGAGCCCCACTCGTATGTGTGAGGTTGTATGGTGCTAGTGTGCCATTTGTGAACTATGTGCGGAGAATAATACTTGTTTAGGAAGTCCAGAAACAAGGGAAGAGTGAATGTGTCTTGCCATGTTGATTCTTGTTACTCCACAACCACAGGTCGGCCAGGAGCCGGTCTCCTAGCCCAGGCACCCGTTCGCGTGGGCGCGGGAGCGGACGCGGGCGCGGCCGCAGTCGCAGCCACAGCCACAGCCACAGCCACAGCCGCAGTCGTAGCCGCAGCCACAGTCACAGCCAGAGCCGGTCCAATAGCCCCTGCACCACAGTGGCCAAGATCAGAAGCCCGTCCCCAAACCGTTCCAAAATGTCCAGCGTGGCTCGCAAAGCTGCTCTCCTGTCCCGATTCAGCGACGCCTATTCCCAGGCCCGCCTGGATGCTCAGTGCTTGCTGAGGCGTTGCATCGACAGGGCCGAGACCGTGCAGCGGATCATTTACATCGCCACAGTGGTAAATGCGACATCTGCAGTCCTTGAGGTGGTGGGAGAACACAAACTGAATGGTGCAACCTTAAAAGGCTGGTGTATCCTGAAGTCACTGTGGAGGGAGGATTCCCATCTCCCCATCAGTTCCGTATCTCCCTTCTTTTCCTCCCATTCTTCCATTATTTATATTTGGTTTTTCATGGCTGCTAAAAATATCATAAACATATTACATATATTAACGTTTATGTTGATCAGACATATATTGACCTGTTCATCACACAAGACTAGCTCAAATTTGTCCATGTTAAACTGACAGATACCATGCCTTTTACAGTATATGACTACATGAGCACACAGTAGGGCTACTGCTTTAAATGATTATTACTTATTGGTCTTCTGTCAGTCTTAGAAAACTACAGAATAAGTTAACTCACTCTTCAACTTAAGTTATTTCGAGTTACTAAAGCTGGCAAACATTGTTAGCTGTTCGAGTTTCACAGATGTAAAAGATACTTAAAATATAATCCTTGGTTTCCAAAGAATTGTCTCACGGGAGGATGGCATCTTAAACTCCTATTATAAGAATAAACATGATCAAAACAAAACAAAACATTGTATTAATAGGAAAGCAGACATGTTAGAAATCCTGGTTCTATTCATTTTTGTCAAATATCAGCCAAGTATGGGCCACATCTGGCTTGTTCCTAAAACATCTGGCTTGTGCTTAAGAACTAAGAATGAAGAATGATTTTATAATTAAAGGGGTGTGGTAAAAAATATTAAGTGACAGAGATGGTAACCAGTGAAGCCTAAAGCCTGAAGCATTTACCATTCAGCTCTTCACAAGAGACTGGTTTATGTAACTAAGTCACTTATTGACTTGGTTAAAGCTGTATGAGTTTAGAGACCATGTTTTCCTTGAGAAACCAAGTTCTACCAGTAAACATTGTATCACAAGTATGGGATGAAGGCTTATTGAGTTTGTAATAGGAATCTGGGATGGATTGTTTTCTCTTAATGTCTTGGCAAGCACCACCACATTATTGTGGGGCCATAGCATAGGACTTACATCCTTGGGTCTGAATTGTCAGGCTTGTGGCCCTCAGAGTTACCAATGCAAGGCTCACTTGTCTTAAAATTAGTGGATAGTCATGTATATTTCTATATACTTTTAAAGATTGAGTCATATTATCTCACAGGTTAAAACCACGTTTGACCAACCGTGTTTAGTGATCTGAACGCTGGTATGGTGGTGCATTTTGAACTCTTCCTGGGTCCTTTCTCTGGACCTTTTCATCTCCACTCCTCATTAGATTAACCTGCTGTGCTTTCCTGTGCAGGAGGCATTCCACGTGGCTAAAATGGCATTCAGGCATTTCAAGATCCGGGTGAGGAAGATGCTGACGCCATCGAACGTGGGATCCAATGACTTGGAGACTGCAGTCTCCGAATATATTGTTTGTCATCTGGACCTCTATGACTCTCAAAGCAGTGTCAGTGTAAGTCTTCTATCTCTTGTGAGGAGTTGTGTGTGGCTGATGAGGACAAACCGAATACTGATAACTCAGGAATCTGTCTATGTATTTGATTTTACTTGTATGTTGTAGAAGAGAAAAACGTTCAATTTGCCCGGAAGCACTGGTCCATATTGGCTGCTTTTTTTTTTTTTTTTTTTTTTTTTTTTTTTTTTTTTTTTTTTTTTTGCATGTATCTGCAAGTGAGGTATGTGTTTATGTATTGCATGTGTCTTCGAGGGTGAGTACACATCTATAGAGGCCAGATGTTGACACTGGATGTTTCCTTTGATTATGTTCCACTTTAACTACTAAGGAATTACTACTAATTCCTAATTCTAAGGAATTAGAGCTTGCTGATTTGGGTACTTTAACCAGGCTTCCTGGGCACTCTCCAGTATCTGCCTCTTTAGTATCAAGACAGTTAGGCTGCCATGGCCACCCTGAATTTATGTGTGTGTTGGGATTGGAACATGGCTCCTCATGCCTGCAGCAAATGCTTTATTCACTGAGTCTCCCCCTTAGATTCTTATTTAGACATCTCACAGAAAAATATTCTGAGTTTTATAGTCATATCTTTTAGATGGGTCTTTGAGATTGGGAGTTAAAATATATTAGTTCTTTTAAATGTAATTTATTTATTTTTATCTTACATATATTGGCATTTTGCCTGCATGTATATCTGTATGAAGGCGTCAGAGTCCCTGGAATCTGGAGTTGAGGCAGCTGTGAGCTGTCATGTGGGTGCTGGCAATTGAACCTGGGTCCTTGAGAAGAACAGCCAGTGCTCCTAACCACCAAGCCATCTCTCCAGTCCTGAAACATCATAGTTTTTAAGAGAAAGGGCTCTGGGAAATAAGTGCTGCTTTGATCTTGACTTTGCCACAAGACTGCTTTGTTGCATTCCACATGAATTTAAACCCACAGTGCTCTGTCTTTCTCATCTCTGAAAGGAAGTATAGAGATCTTTGTCCCACAGAGTTATTGGGCAGGGTCAATGAAAGGAGGCTGGCCATTTGTCTAGGACACGTCTTGGTGCATAGTAAACACTTAATAAAAAACAAGCTATTTTGCTTATGTTATGGTATAGGGAGGGACTAGCCAGAGGTTTTGGCTGGTGTCTCATACATTTACTCCCAAAAGAAAAGCAAGGAGAGGAGAAAGCTGAGCTTGTAAAATGCCTGCCATCAAAGCACGAAGTCCCAAGTTCAGATTCCAGGCACATACATAACATCTGGGCAAAGGGGCACACATCTGTAGTCACAGCTTGAGGAGTCAGAGATAGGTAGATCTCTGGGACTCATTGGCTGACCAGTGTGCTCCAGGTTCAAGGAGAGACCCTGGCTTAAAAAATTAAGTTTGAGTGATCCGGCAAGATATCCATCATTAACCTCTGGACTCCACATGTACCTGCATGCATATGTACACACATGAGCATGCACCCCTCCCCCATGAACTAATAAAGAAGCACCATGAGCCTCTTTCTTTGGTTGTGAAAAGCTATTTTTCTTGCTGCTAGCTCATCATTTCTGCTACGTCTTCTCTCTTCTTTCCTACTAGTGAGCAGCAGCATCTTTCTCCTGTCACTCGCCTGCGCCCTTTTCTGGACTGACTCATCTTCACTCACACACTCTTCTCCACCGCCCGTCCCATTCCAGTTGGTGTTGGGATCTTCTGGATGTCGGAGAGCTTCTTGTCCCCCGTCTGCAGCCAACTCGTGCCATCTTTTGTCTTTCAGGATGTGATCCGTGCCATGAACGTCAACCCCAAGATCTCCTTCCCGCCGGAAGTTGACTTCTGCCTCCTCACTGAGTTCATCCAGGAGATCTGCTGCATTGCTTTTGCGATGCAGTCCTTGGACCCGCCCCTCGATATCGCATTTGGGGCAGACGGAGAAGTCTTTAACGATTGCAAGTAAGAGGCACAGGAGCAGGTGCTAAAAGATGCTCACTGTCTCTGTTCCCTAGGAAGGTGAAGGGGAAAGAACCTTGGGGGGAGAAATCAATAGCCACTCCCCTGCCATGGGTTTCTCTATATCACCATCTGGACCCCCATCTTGGGTTCATTCTTCACTGAACACATTAGCTTTGTAGAGATGCTAAGGAGATACCTGGAGCCTGGCTGGAGCATTGATTGTTAAAACAAGAACAAAAACAAAAACAAAAACAAAACAAAAAACCAATGTATTCTGTGAATACAACCCATTTTTGAAAAATTTTTTTTCCTGTGTGTGGTATATAATGTGTGTGCACATGTGTGAAAGATGGATGCTCTTGTGGAGGTCAAAGGTCGAGAATCAGAGAGAGCAGTTCTTATGGCATAATTTAGACCAGGTCTTTCAAAGTGTGGCATGCACAGTCCGGGCATTCACTAGAAATGCACACATCTGCACCGCACTCTGCTATTTTCTGCAGTGGTTCTAGCTCAGGACTTGGGGGGCCGTGGTTCATAAACACCAGGCACAATCACGCACGTGGATGTGTGGGAAGGGTGGCTCTGGACTCTTGTCTAGAACCATTAGAGTCTACCAAATCTCACATGGCGAACAGTCCTCTAATAAACCTGAAGTCGAAATAACCTGAAGCATTCATTGAGTCTTAGCAAGATCTCAGCTGTAGCTCAAGGTTACTAATTACTTGAGAGGAGAGGCCATGTTAGTAGTTAAGAAGGACAGCTCTGGCCTCAAGCTGCCCAGCCTGAAACCCTGGCTCCACTTGTTGCTATGCGATCTTGGACATAGTCCTTTCTTTTTCTGCCCCTCAGTTTTTTTCTCTTTTAAGACAGTGGGGTGGGGGATACTAATGTCTCTTCCCTAGGACTGCAGAGGGCTGGCTAAGCTAACCCTTAGATGGCGCACTTAGGATGATGTCAGGCATTTAGTGAGTGCTTAGAAAACATGATCTCCAGGGTTTTAAGTCATAGTTCAGGGTAGGTAGCTGTCCAACATTCTTGTAAGCTTGTTGATGAGAGAGACCACACATCTTTCTTTCATAACAGGAATGGGCTTTCTGGTTGGTGGAACATGTCACACTCCCTTGATATGTTCTAGTTTCTTTCAGGTCTGTGTTCCTGTCATATATCCACTCTGGAAGAACTGAATGTTCGAACACTGCCCCGAAGCTGAGTCCTTTTCTTTACAGAAACCCTTATCACTATCTATCTCTATTTCTTTCTTCTTTAGAATATGGGTAGTATCACTCAGATGCTCACCCATTTTGGTTTGTGTAATCTGCATGTCTCATTGGCTTCTCCATCACACGCTTTTAACCAGAGGAAGTCTACCGTTGTGTGTACCTGATGGCTGGGAAGTTGAAGTTAGAGTCCCTAACTACAGCAGAATTTGATTCTATTGCTGTTTCCCTGTGTCTAAAGGTCCCTATCTGTCGAGTCAACCAACCAGTGGTTAAAAATATCAGGGAAAAGTATGAATATGTATAAATTATTTTTTTGTCATTCCTTAGTACAGAATAATAATTGTCATATCTTACTTATATTGTATCAGGTATTGTAAGTAATCTAGATGTGACTTAAAGTATGCAGGAGGAAGTTTATAGGTTATGGAAAATGTGACAGCATTGTGTATGTATGTATCATACACTTATTTATAAGCAATCTTACTATGTAGCTCAAACTAGCCTGGAGCTCTTTACTTAGATCAGACTGACTTTAAGCCCAATATTTCTGCCCCAGCCTCCCTAGTATTAGAAGAAGAATGTGTACACCACACACCCAGCCTATGAGACCATTTTATGTAAGGCATATAAACATCTGTGGACCATGGTATCTGTTGGGTCCTGAAGCAGTCCCCTGTGAATTCAGTGTGCTTTAGGGAGTTACAGAACACACCAAAACATTTGGTACTTGGCATCCTTTCTCAGGAAGCAACCACTGAAATCCCTTTCTTGGCCTCATGCCTCTGTAGTTTTTCATGTGAAATGGGCTGGAGACTCCTTGACAAGTTGTTCTGATCCTTGGTCTGGGTACCACACTCTGCTGAGTTTTCTTTTTAAAGCAAGAGTCAAAGAATTGGATATAGGCACCTCAGCCGAAGTGAGCAGCAGAGAGGGACTGACTCTTTTTCATCCTTAGTTATCCCTAGCTATAAAATTAGCTAAGTTATAGAAGTTCTTTTACTATTAGGCTTAGAACACACCATTGGCTCATTTTAAGTGAAACTAAGCTTGCTATTATTGTTTGCTGTTTGTGCCTTGTCTAAACCATATACTTCCTCTGTTCGTATGCTTAACATACTTTCCATTCTCCACCACACCCTCATGTATTCATACTACGTATTATCTTCTTACACTGGATTATTGTTCCAGACTATTGAGCTATTTTATTGGGTACTGTCACCTGTGTCTTTTTTTTCTGTCTTCCTTTGAGTAAGTTTTCTAGTTTTTAACCAAGTCACTGACAAATAGGTTGATATGTGACATCTGCAGGGACATAACGCCCAGACATCATGTATGTAACAAAATGTCTACACACATACAAAAATCAAGAGAGAGAGGGAGGGAGAAAGAGAGGGAGGAGAGAGGGAGAGAGAGAGGAAGAGGGAGAGGGAGAGGGAGAAAGAAAGAAAGAAAGGGAGGGAGGAAGGGAAAGAGAGAGAGAGAGAGAGAGAGAGAGAGAGAGAGAGAGATCCCAACATCTTCATTCAGATACTTATTAATCTGTTAATTATCCCTCTTTGGATATGACCACTAGGTTACATTTAAATTTATTTATTTAAACATTTTTTAGATTTCTTTTCTTTTGTCCATAGAGGAATATTGCCCAGCATGGAAAATAGAACAGCCTGAGAATACACGCCATCTCTTGAACCAAGGAATGAGTATCTGATCACTGTTTAGATCTAAGTCTAGTCAAAAATGGACATTTTAGTTGGGTTTCCCCTAGTTACACTACAAAACAATTAACTTCCCTCTGGTGACCATAGCCCAGTGCCAGAGTGTTTGTCTATCATGCACTCTGCTCTGGGTTTGATCCCCAGTATGGAAAACAGTTTCTTAGTATCTTTGGTCTCTTTGTGTTCCCACAGGTACCGCCGCAGCTATGACTCGGACTTTACTGCTCCTTTGGTCTTTTATCACGTGTGGCCTGCTCTCATGGAGAATGACTGTGTCATTATGAAGGGAGAAGCTGTCACCAAGAGAGGGGCTTTTGTACGGTGGCCTTGCATAGTGACAGTTCATCCCCAGTGTTTGCTTCACAAGTTCGAGAACATTTATAAACCCAAAGATTCTATAAAAGAAGTCAATAGAGTTGTTTGATAAGATTTCATACAAAGGAGAAGGAGAAACAGCTGCTTGTTTTGGGACTGTCCCACAGTTCTCTGTAATTCCTGTGGCAGTGACTTCATTGCTGCAGTTGAAGATGGAGCTAGCCGTGGCTCATTTACTTCCTCCATTTAGAGATATAGTGACATCCCAATTCTCCACTTGGAGGAAATTATATACTTATTCTGTTCTTTTTTCTCCTTGGTATGATGTGCAAGGAAGGGAAGGATGAAGGAAAGTGGGACAGAGGAAGTGGGAAGAAAGCTATTTGGCTTTGGAAGGGTACTTCCTATAGCTCTTCTTTATAGATGGTTTGAACATCTTGAAAAATTGAACAGCATCCCAAATAGAGTCTTTGGTGTGGTGGTGGTGGTGGTGGTGGTGGGGTGTGTGTGTGTGTGTGTGTGTGTGTGTGTGTGTGTGTGTAAGTATGGTGTTTATGTGTGAGTGTGGTGTGTCTGAGTGTATGTGTGGTGTGTGTTACTGTGTGTGAGTGTGCATACATGTGTGAGAGTGGGAGGGGTTGTGTTCTGAGATTCATGGCCACAAACTTTGGATATGCACACACCATGATGTAGTATTTACCTCAGCCTTTCCCAGACAGAATCAGGTGTATTCCTAGGGGAGCCCCTTTGCCAAGAACAAAGCCAGAGTATTGGATTGTGTTCCTGTTCTCTGAACTGGGTGAGAGGGAGTTGCTTTGAGGTTGCACACAGTAGAAGATAGGGCAGTTTATTAAAAACCAACTTAGGATATTGGTGATTAGTTTACAAGTTAAAATCCCATTGTAGTGAAAACTATCTCCATTAAAAATGTTTTATGCTTCAAAAGCTGAACCGATCAAAATTGGATCTTGTCTGTCTGACAGTGTGTGCTCTACAGTGAATATTTTCATAAAGCAGAATTCTTGCCCTTATAGAAATTTTATACTCATGGAGTGCTGTTTGGAAGGGAAGGAGGGGGCTCAGTCACACTTTTTATACTCAGGTCAAGTAGTTATTGTCTATTGATCTCTCGCCAAGTGTGTCACCCACACTTGACCTTTGTATTGATTCACAATTAAAACAGCACATGAATTTGGTGTAGAATCTTCTTCCCATGGACTCCGTAGCTGGTCAACAAAGGCCTCTTACTGTGTTCAGTGACATTTCTTTCTTCTGTAATATATATGACCTCAGTGTGGCATTGAGGTGGTAGAGATCTAAACTGAATGTACCACCCACTCAAGCCCAAAGCCAAGTGTGATTTCTAACAGCTTACTCAGAGAAACACTTAGCGAGCACCAGAATGGGAGTAGCCTTGAGTTCATTATAATGGGATTTTTACCGTAGCAGTTCTTGGCAAATATTGGATGTTGCAGGAAGAATAGGAGCGTCTTTCACACTGGTGGCGAGGGTCATTAAAGCCTATGCTAAGCCATATCTGCTGTCACAGACTCAGTAGTCTGTCTCGTTTTCTTTTTCTTGCAGTGGAGCTCTGTGCGACCAGTAATGCGATGCCGTAGCAGGAGTTTAAGCCCCATCTGTCCTCGTGGTCGTTTCGGAATAAGCACGGTACATTCCTGTGTAACCATTCCTGCAGACAACCTCGTACGATGATACTTTCCTATGAAAGGGGTGATTGCAAATCCATAAGTAGAAAGGAAACTGTTGCCTTGATATGACCTATGTGATTTTTTTCTTTTACACTATTATGGCTAAGAAGTTTAGCATTCTAGAAAGAAACAGAAGTGTTTTTTTTTTTTTTTTCCAATTTTCTTATTTTGTTAGTTCAAGGAATAATAGACTTTACTTATCTCTGAGTTTTATTCTTTTCATCCTTGACCAGGGTGTTAGATATCAGTTGGACATGTGGACAAGCGACATTTGAGTCACAGATCTGAACAGAGGTCCCTCATTCCTTTAGAAATCCATACATGAACTTGGAGGAATTACATAAAGATCCTAGACTGAAATATTTCCCAAAAGGCAGTTAAGGTATTAATTTGTCCCCAAATTTGAAATAGGAAAGATAAAATTAGTTTCTTTGTGTATTAATCCTTGGAAAGACTACTAATCTCCTATTTAAATTTGAAAGATGACATAAAAATCACCTTGAAAAACTCACAGTATTTGCATCGCTAAAAACATCACAATGGCCCTGTTCGTTAACTCACCAGATAACATCCCGTCAATGTCTGTTAAATGTGGGGCTGGACCACAATACTGATCCACTATCCCTTCAAGTGAACGTTGTTATTTATATGTGTGTTGAGCCTCATTCTCAAAGAGGATCCTGGCGCAGGTCAAGTTGAGAGATCCACGGGTGACATGGTTGTAATATAGTCTACCATGCAAAGACCTTGGGTGTGCTGAGGAAGCAGCTCACAGAGGCTGGTGTTTGGTTAGGTCTTTTAGGATAAACAGATGTCAGAGAGGGAGAAAACCACATCAGAAATGCTAGGAAACGGGAAAAAAACTACAAAACGAACACAGTCCTCTTGCTCTTGGGAATTTTACAAAATGTACTCACATATATTCACGAATAAGTATGTGTAGTAGGTTAGAAAAGGGCTCGTGTATCAGTGACCTCATAAATAAAAAAAATGCCTTAAGAGCATCCTGAGGGCATGTCTCTCTATCCCAAGAGGAGACTGTGTGTCAGAGGAGAGGTAGTTTACATATTACAGTTAGCAGATGGTGCCCTAGGCCCTGGAGGCTTGAACTCTGAACTCTCAGTGAAGTTCTCTTCAAGGGGAGTGTCCCCTGCACTGAGTCCTGAGACACGTCTGCATCTCCTTCTCTCTATCAGTCTTACTCAGGGAGACCAACACAGCTTCAAGTGTAGATGAGGATATACAATACGTTCTCCAAGAGGAAACTGAGCCAACTTTTTCTCTCTGCCCAGCTGTCTTTCCCTTCAATAAGGCTAGGCACCTACAAGACGAAATGTAAATACTTCAGTCTTTCAGGCTTAAATAAGGCCTCGATTTCCACAGACCACAGTCCATCTTGGACAGTATCTTTTTACCTAGTATATTTGAGAGGTCAGGACAGGAGAGAGGCATGTAGCTGGGATCAGACTTGAAGTTTCAGTGTGGTAGTTTCTGCTTAGTGAAGGTGAGATGTGAAAATTAATTTTTCTTGGATGCCCAGAGCCTTCTTTAGTAGAGCAGGGATTGGACACATGACAAGTTTTATAAAGAGTCTTTGAGCTTAATGTCATAATTTTAGCTCTTTTTAGTTAATTATGTTAAAAGCTTCTCTTCTGTTAAGCCATTGAACCTATCATTTTTTAGCTCTTATTAATTATGTTAAGATTTTTTTCCTTCTCTTAAAACCCAACTTCCAGTCAACAATATAATTTAAACCAAATTAGATTTGCATTTACTTAGTGAGCCGAATGAGACTCAGGTCATTCAGTCCCTCAGAGCAACAAATTGGCTAGTTTTAAGAATTAACTATGTTTGGGTAATCCACCCTCTGAGATTGTGTAACCTACATCACTCTTTTACATTTCTAGGTATCTCGAAGTCGAAGCCCTTCTCCAATAAGATGTACATTCGCAAGTAAGTGGAACAATGAAGGCCGAGCAAGCTTTCTGCTTTTTCAATATTCTCTGGCATACGCTACATTTTGGAGCAAAATGATTATTCCTGAGGAATAGCTTCCCTTCCGGTTTACACAATTCATTTCATCTCTGGGTCCTCTCACTGATGGTGCTTGGGCTGGTCTCATGAGTTACAGAAAGAGCGACCTCCATGGAGAGATTTAACTGCGGTGACCCAAGATTGGTTATTTCTTTCCAGTTAGGCAGTTCTGAAGAATGTGCAGAACATGACCATAGTAACAAGCTGTCTATTTCTCTCCTTAGGGTTTTAAAACCACCAGCCACGTTCGTTTGCCACAATTGGAACAGCCAGCTTCTTCAGAGCATCCACCCACCTGCCTTGTCTGCCTCCGACTTGCTTAACATGAAATGAAAAGGCAATTCTGTGTATCACTCTGCACAGAGCATTCAGTGCTGTGGTTCAGTGCCTTTGTAACTCTAGGTACATAGCAGTTCATCTTATTTTATAGGAGCAACTTCCATTAATTTCATAAAAAAAGATTATATAGGCATATAGGATCATATTCATTTGGACATAGTCCATTTCAAAGGTATGGACTTCCCTCCCGAAGTGCTGGGGGGCTCCTTCATAGCAACTCTTTGGAGCAAAAATAGAAGTCATTATCCAGCTGAGTCCCAAAGAGAGGATGAGAGATTTTAGTTTATAGATCAGTCATTAACACTTTCATTGCTAACTCAGATTTTAGCTTCCTGAGAAGTTTTTAGTTGGTCTTCTGGTCCCTTCTTAAGAGTTCAAAGGCAGCCATAGTTATTCCAGTACCATTTTCTTAGGGTAAATGGAGACAGTAATAAGACATTAATTTAAAAGAATAGAATTAATTAGCTTGCTTCTCTCTTTGGGAAAGCTCATGAGTTTTCTGTTTTATATTCTCTCTCTCTCTCTCTCTCTCTCTCTCTCTCTCTCTCTCTCTCTCTCCTCTCTGTATACAGGTGCTATTTAATCAGTTCAGATTTGAAAACTATGGCTTCAAGGGTCCAAGAACTAACATCCCCCCATTTTCCCTTTTCCATCTTTTCTTGGTAAGCTAAATAATCAATTAGCAAACTTAATCAATTAACTAACACACAATCTTAATCAATTAACAAACTAAACAGCTCATAGACTGGCAACACACTAAAGATCAATCAATGTGGAGTAATAAAAGATGCACCAGAATGGGGGCCATGTGAGAGTTTCCTGCCGAGGAAGCGCCATATCGCCCTTAGAGGTGACTTTCTGAGAGGCTGGGCTATTCTTGATAACATTTCAGGTAAAAGCCAGTCTTACCCGACTTAGACAGCTACAGCATTCCTAAACACCCGAGTGCATGTTGAAACTGCAATAGCATCCACTACGGAAAAATAGTGCAGTTATTACTCCTACTCCTATGGGGCCACATGCCATTTCTCAAGCATCTAACTTGAACTATAGCCACACAGGGAAAGCCAAAGGGTCAAAAGTATCTTTTGGAAGGCATCCCTAAACCCAAAGAAGGCTGGCCTGTCCTCATGGCATGTGGGTGTCTAAAGTTGGAAAGTTCTTGTTTTGTACTCCGAGTCAACGGTGGGTTTCTGTGTTGTTATTTGGCATCTGATAATACATCCACAATAGAGTTCTTTCTTCCAGATTCGTGGGTTCGGCGGTACCCCGCCCCCACATTCACTAATCCACGAAAGTGAATCACGATCACACATTCAAGTAAATACTGACTGTACCCTGCCGCAGTTACCCTGGGATAGCTTCAGCTCCACAGGGAAGCGTGGCTGCTGGCTGTATTTTCTTACTCACCTGTTCAGGATGCCCCCTGTGGAGTTGTGGCCAGCCTGAGCCACTTAAGGTGGCCTTGTTTCAACAAGCAGAAAGCAAAGCACATAGTAAGGCCCAGTAATATAACAAGGAAAATGCTGTCAATTGTAGGACTCAAAAATATTATCAGGCAAGTAACTCTCGATTAAACAAGATGGAGCAGCTGGGAGACAGCTCCTTCAGTAAAGTCCTTGCTGCGCACATGTGAGGATCTGAGTGTGATGGTCCATCCTGTATCTCACTCCATTGCTGGGAGGGTGGAGACAGGCCCAAGGCAGGAGCTCCTGGTCACCCTGCCTAAGATAAACAGGTGAGCTCAGGTCGATGGGGGTGGGGGAAGTGTCTTGAAAATCAGGTGGTATGGGTGCCTCCTTAGTGCACCCATAGGCGGAGCATCAGTCTCATAATCTGGAAATAAGGTGGAGTGGGGCAAGTGATATGGATTAGCAGTTCAGAGCACTGACTGTTCTTCTGGAGGTCGTGAGTTCAAATCTCAGCAACCACATGGTGGCTCACAATCACCTGCAATGAGATCTGATGCCCTTATATGAGTGAGCAGGAACCCAGAGTGAGCAGGACTGGAGCAAGAAGGAGAAGGGAAAGGAAAAAAAAAAAAGGAAAAGAAGGTGGAAACAAATTGAGAAAGACATTCGGCCTCCACATTCAATGCATACATACATGCACTCACATCCACATGTACACATCACACGCACACACACACACACACACACACACACACACACACACACACACTGGAGTGGGGATTGAGTGCTGTGAAAGCGAAGGGTAGAATAGTGTGGGTAAGTATACTAGAGAATAGAACTCGACGCTAGAATCTATAATCCTGATCTTGCTAAAAGAAATCAGTATAAGAAGGAAGAAGCAGCTCCCAAGACATGGCTTTGAACACGCCCCATCAGCATAGCTGGTTGCTCTACCCGTGTATGTTTAAGTTACAGCAGGGCATTTGCTGACCACCCTAATCTGTTTCTAGGTACACGATACATCCATGCCATAGTGGGCCGAGTGCTGCTGAGATCATTCTGTAGGGCCGGAGTTGGTGGAGGTTTTCTTAGTGGTATTGCTTTGAGTAATCTCCTACATATAATCAAGGGTAAGGATGTTATGGAACTTTAAAGAAACTAGCATTTACAAACTGCATTAGATCATGGAACTGTGAGCCCAGGAACCACATGAGTAAACAATATAAACAATGAATAAACAATAAACAATGGCAGGTTAGCCTTCATCCAGGACTGAGCAGAGGCCTTGAGAGTAGGATGGGAGCCAGCTTTCTCATTTCAAACGAACTGTGAGTGGACAATCTCATATTTGAAAAGCTGCCCAGCAGGGGTTTGCGTGAACACACTTTCCAAATTGTCACCCATGATTCTCCCTCAGAGCTGGGCATCCGTTTCCTTCTATTGGGTGACTGGCAAGTGTGTGTGTTGCAGATTTAATTTCAGATTGAGTTATAGTGCTTTTAGAAATTTTAGTCATGAAATGATGCATTAAAACATGCTGTGAAGTGTACTAGAAAAGCTACATAGTCATTGGGTAATTGTCAGTAGGTCTTGGGTGTCATGCTACGGATCAGCTCCTTTCTTTTGTTGGGGCACTGGGGAGGCATTACATTCCCATGATAGTTCTGTCTCTTTAGATCAGAACCGTGCCATAGACTAGTAGATGTTAGCACTGGTCCAGCCCTGTGGGTGAGGTGGGAGGGAGTAAGTTCCCTTTGTTATCATTCCAGAAACTTGCTGTTGTTACAGGATAGTCCACGACTTGACTTTCAGTTGTTGGAGAGAGATTCTGGCAGAGCTCTTGGAGGGTGACATTTTAGAAACCCAGTTTCAGGACATGTTTGTCTTTAGGATGCATTTTTTTTAAAGAATTAAATATGGGGATGACTAACGGCAACCATTATATTAACTTTTACAAGAGATTGACATATCGGAGCGATGTCATCTAATAAACACATGCCTAGTGAACGCTGTAGGGTTGTGTGTACTGCAAGGTGTTGCTTAGGGATACCTGACTAACACTGTGGGGTGCTGTGTCTTGGTCCTAATAAGGGGAAGTGATAGTGTCATTAGGTGGGGCATGATTCGGTCCTGGTGGCTGCAGAAGAGACATAAACTCATGTACTCAGTATTTTTTGCTGTGTGGAGCTCTGTGCTGTCTGTGGACTCTGTTAGCAAGAAGACCACCACTCTCTGTCCCACGTACCTTCGGGACCTTAAGCTACAATAAAGCTTACTTCTTTAGTATAAATAATCTGCCTCTAGTATTTTATTATAGTAATAAAAGATGTACGGATACAGCTGGTTACCCAATAAAAGGCCCCACCCGGGGAATCTCTTGTGCGTTTTATACATGCTTATCTTTGTTTTCTAACAGATAATATTATATAATGTTGTATGTTATACATTTGTATTATAAGATAAAATTCCCTCCGTTTTCAATGCTGATGCCAGAATTTGTCCAGTTCATATGTCTTCCTTTAAATCCCTTACCTTCTATCTTTACATTTTCATTTCTAATTTCTCTCTGGTTCTCTGTGAATTTCTCCCTTTTCCCGGTTTTTGGGTGTTCTCGTCTCTTTGACACCCATGCATTTTCTCTTACATATAAGCATCTGACCTTTAAGCTAAGTATGAGTGGCTTTGAAGACAGCAAATGACATTTCACATAAAGATTCACATATGTCCTGATTCATAGATTGCATTCATTTTACTGAACTTTCAAATAATTTCTGACTTTAAATATTTAGGCTGTTAAAAACAACTTAAAAAGATAAATTATGTGTACAATAAATCTGAGCTATGGTTATTCTTAGTTCATTGAATTCAATGAAAATATTAGCTAGTATTTCCCAAACTGTTGACAAAAAATACTTGGTCTGCACATCAAAGGTGCATCTGTGGGTTTCTGTCAAGCCGAGTAACAGTCTCTGGGGCAGTGGTATCAGCACAAACAGGCAGGTTTGGAAATACTGGCCTAAGATCAGGCTTTATTGACCCTCAAACAGGATATAGTAGACCTAATGTAAAGCCTGGAACTTTCTCAACAGCGAATGCTGTGTAACCTAAAGACTATGAGTGAATCTACAACTTGTTTCAATCCAGAAATACTGTAAGCCACTGAAAGTTGAGCATATGTAATCCTTACCTGCATCTGTACCTAGAACCTACGGCAAATTGTTGGCCACACAGCTAAATTGTCGATAAAACAGGAGGCTGGGAGAGAATGCTCACTTTATTTCATATATATATATATATATGTATATATGTATATGTATATATATATACACATATATGTATGTGTATATATATATATATATATGTCAATATTTTCTTGTTCTTGGTGTTGGATACATTGTTTTGTTGCTGAGAAAAAAATATTTTTTTACTCCCTTACAATGCAGAGATCTGTGCTCAGTGTGTGTGATTGAAAGCTGGGGTCATAGGACCATGACTCCCCATGAGTGCAGCCGAAGAGTTGCCGTCACATGACAAAGGAAGCTAGGAGTTCCTTGAATGACCCAGGCTTGTTATTACTCCCGTGTCTCTAGAGGAAAAATCTCAAACGAGAGAAGGTGACATCTGAACATCAGACCCCACAGGTGGTCTGCCATGACTGGAATTCCCTCAGATCTTCAGTAGAACAGTTTGGACTTCTACACTGAAAAAATATCAGTGACCTCAGAACTGTCAGAAATGAGCTTGCTTTGTCCCCTAATGAACAACGAAGCCTCCACACCCTTCTTTCAAAGCCCAATATAATTTGCCGACACCAAGCATCTTAGTGGTGAAAGATAGGTTCTAAAGAAAGAGCTACATGTAACCCTAATTTGAGTGAGACAACTTTTGCGAGACTTGGCTGGGTTACTAATTCTCTAAACATCTGGAAATGATGGCTCTTCCAATGTTTCTTTGTTTGAATTCAACCTTTCTCTCTTGAATGCCTAATGGTGAGAATGTAATAGGAAATGGCATTGGGTTTAGGAAATCAAAGTCATAATTCTGCTGCCACAACTGGAAGAAATCCCAACAGGTAGCACTTCCCAGGGAAACTCAGGCCTGTGACCCAGAATTTCCCTGGGAAATGTCTGAGATACGACACTAGATGGCAATATTGCTCAGGAAATGAGAGGAGCATGCTTACTGTTGGTAATGGTTCAAAAATAAAAAATAAATTAGCCCTCAGATAGTATCTACAACGTCATTACTAGCTTAACTGCTCACTGTAAACTTGGAAAAAAGCTTTTATTGATAATGAATGGTCAGAATAAAAATATAGAGTGTCATAAAATCTACTAAGCAGATATGTCATAGCACCACATAAAGGATGTATGTGTCTGATCCTCTTAAAGCGCAAGAAACAATTTCTTAGGCACAAAGGGTGAGGGTGGGAGTAATTCTTGTCTATCTATCTATCTATCTATCTATCTATCTATCTATCTATCTATCTATCTATCTAATCTATCATCTATTTGTCTCATTTATCAATCATCTATCAATCATCTCTCATCTATCAATCATCTCTCATCTATCAATCATCTATCATTTGTGAATCATCTATGTATCTATTTATGTATCTATCTATGTATCTATATGTATCTATGTATCTATATGTATGTATCTATGTGTGTGTGTGTGTGTCTGTCTGTCTGTCTGTCTGTCTGTGTATCTATGTATCTATCTTGGTGTTTTAAAAATTCAACCTAACACCACCAACCTGGAATTCTTACTGACATAAATGCAATGAACTGTTTGGGATGTCTTTTTACTCTTCCTGGCAGAGAACCTGGGCTGCATTCTCAGCACTCATACTATGACTAAAGATCACCTTAACACCAATTGCAGAGGATCTGATGCCCTCCTCTGGCCTCTAAAGGCATTTTCACATACATGGTGCACACAAACTCAGGAAGACACACATACACACACACACACACACACACACACACACACACACACACACAAACAGTTGTAGAGCTGTCTTATAGCAGCTGTGGTTTGCTGCAAAAATATGCACAAGTTCAAGCCAGGCAACATCTAGCATTGATAGATAACTCTCACAAGTCTGGACCACTGAAGAGCTACTGACAGTCGACATCCTCTAGTGGAGGAAAAAATCCTTTTATTTTCAGGGGTGTGGCTCTGGTAGATTGATCACAACCCAGTGGATTGGCCCCACAACCAAGTATATGAGGATATGAGGCACATAAACTAGGCTTGGTAAATTGTTTAAGAGGAAACAGGACACAACCTTGGGACAGTGCAGAGAAAATAGGGGCTAGATCTGGGAGGAGTTAGGTGGATGAGCTGGGGTAAATATAATCAAAACACATTGCTTGCTTGTACAAATTCTCAAAGTATTAATAAAAATATTATCTTTAAAATAGAAGTCTTAATGCAATTGAGAAAGCAAAGCGGTCCTCACCAGTCTGCTCAGGGACACAGCAGATTTATACTGGGAATGGGGCTTTCTGTTGAGAAGAACCTACAACCAAACTGTGAGACCTGCAATGGTGTTACTGCTTGAGACAGACCATTCTGAGAACAGTTTACCCTGGAGCTGCACCACATACAGTGGCCTGCAGTGAGCCTGCGCAAGAGGAAAAGTTTAACAGATCAGCATTTGAATTCAAATGAGGTAATTTAAGCTGTTGCTTTAGATGCCAATAACTCAGTAATAATAATGTTTTAATGCAGTATCAAGAAACAAGAGAATAAATCTATGATGAGCTGTGTCAACATCCTAGGGGATTATGGGAATGTATTGTCCAAGCTCTGAGTTACTGGATTGTCTCCAAACCAGCTTAACTTGGCTGGTAGACACCTATGGTGATTTGTGTCTGTTCATTAAGTCCTGCTGGAAACAAAATCCAACCCAAGAAGTGACTTCTCATCCCAGACGAAATAACATGTATCAGTAACTTGTCTCTGCTGTTGTGAAACCAAAGAATGTGTGTGTGTGACGAAAAACGCCTAGCTCAGTTCCGGTATCGGGTGACACACCCGTGGGTAAGGAGGGATCCTGTCACCCAATGCCACCTTATTTCTGGAAGTGTTTCACGTCCTGGCCTGATCGTAGAGGTGAACTGTCAGTCTGACATGACTGGCTTCTCTAAAAATAGTGTGCTTAAACTTCGAAGGGGACACTGAGCCCAACTGAAAAAATTCAGCAGCCAGAAGCTCTTATTTGAGTAAAATATCTTCATTCATATTGAAAGAGAACATCTTGTGTTGGAAAGACGGAAAGACAGATACGGACAGATGGTGAAGCCTGGCTGACTGCTAAATGCACCTCTACTGTACATTCTTTGGCTGAGGGTTCTGAAATGTGTATCTTTTTGACTGTGATGAAGAGCTGCCCTAAGCAAAGTTAACATAATACTAGCACTCTGCAGTCTGAGTGTTTGCTTGGAGAGGCCCCACTAAACCACCTCTCTGTTAAGATCCATTTTCCCAGAGAATTAAATGCATTTAAATATAGTCATTAATTTCTAAATATGCCAATATTGGCAGTAAAGCTGTGGGAACCAAAGAAGCCTTTTGTTTTCCTTTGAATAATACCAGCTACTGGACCTCCAGCAAGTTTCTGGTTTGATTTTTAATATTTGAAAATAGAGGCACTAGAGAGAGAACCTAGCAATTAGGAGCACTGGCTGACATTGCAGAGGGTCTGGGTTCTATTCCCGCATCCACATGGTGGCTTACAACTGCCTGTGATTCCTGTTCGGGGGGGCTGCCAATTTCTTCTGGCTTCTGTAGATAGCAGGCATCCACTTGGTATATTTACACCAATATATATATTGGTATATAGTTGAAAAATATGTAGTAATTTTAGAAGGGGGTAAACATCAGAATACTTCCTCATGCTTTTAGACAGAAAAATAAACCAGCCTGGCTTATATGAACTAATTTCTGTTCTCTCTCTGTGTCTCTCTGTTTCCTTTCTCTGTCTCTCTCTGTCTCTCTCTCTTCTCCCTCCCCTTTTCCTCTCTCCCTCTGTTTCCTTCCCTCCCTCTCCCTTTCTCTCCTTCCTTCCTTTCTTCTTTCTTTCTTTCTTCCTCCTCTCTCTCTTTCTTTCTTTCTCTCTTTCTCTCTTTCTTTCTTTCTTTCTTTCTTTCTTTCTTTCTTTCTTTCTTTCTTTCTTTCTTTCCTTCTCTCTTTCAATGCAGAGACCAAGTGGCCCTGGCTGGCTTGGAACTCATTATGTAAACTAGGCTGACCTTAAACTCACAGATATTCACCTGTCTCTGCCTTCCAAATGTTCAGATAAAGGCATATGACTGACTTATACATGTGTGTGTGAGGCTGCACCTTAGTTTTTTCTGAATTCTTTACATATGAAATACATACATGGGAACACGGTATGATTATTATAATCCCAGTCTGTTGACTGAGCCCTTTATAACAAGCTCCCACTTGAGCTCTCCTTACACACTCTGTGGCTTTTTTTTAAAGATCTCCCATAGGTGAGAGTCCCATTTTTTATTGTCAGAAACTTCAAACAATTGTCTTGGTGTCTTGTGTTTCCTTCGTTCCCTTTAAATGCGCACATGTAGCTACAATCAGCAGACAGCAGGGCCAGCAGGCTTGTTCCATGATGTTCCCAGTGTCCCACAGTCTTGCCTGGAGTGTCAGCTCTGCCTGACTATTGACCTTTGAGCTTTGATATCCCAGAGCCCAGAGGGAGGCACAGCAAACATGGAGGGAGAAACAGGGATAGCGTGATGTTAAACAGAACAGTCTCCAAACTTTTTTGAGAGAAGACAGCTGGGTATGACTTCGTCACTTTCCCTCATTCAGAGCTTTAAGAAGAGCAGACTGTCTGGGCTCCCCAGGGAACATGGGCTTCCAAGTAACTTGGGATAGTAGGTGCACTGAGATGAAGACATTGCCTGTTACCACGGATGGTTCCCTCCTGACTTAGACCAGCACTTCTTAAGACCAGCCCAAGCAAGATGGGATTTGGTCTTTTCTTTGAAAGTAGGCAAGCTCAGACTCTGGCATGACACAAGCTGGAGAATGCTCTGGATGGTTTTGCCTTGAATGTGTGAAGTATCCTGGTACAGAAGCTTGTGTCCAGAAGGGAAGGCTCAGAGTCTGGTCAGCCATGATTCTTGAAGCCACCCACACCTCCCAGAGTAGCTTCCAAGTGGAGTGGATGCCAGCTTCAGACACAGGGTACCAGGATCCCTTCCAGCTGTAAACTGTAGGTCAGAAGCTTCAGACATAGAGTGCCAATACCTCTTTAAGAGGATGACAAATCCTCCCAGGATGTCAGAGATTTAGTGGCATTTTATTCTCAGGCAATTCTGGACAAAGGTTAGTAGGTTTCTGTTTTAGGATCTTCCTGCATCTTAGCTGGGTGAGAGATTTCACTCTGAGACCAGATTCCGAGACCCAGAATGTCCAGTTACAAGAGCTTCTATCATTGTTTCCCAGGGCATGTTCTCGAATGAGGAATGGCCTCATCTATAGGACCATGTCTCCATTGTGTAGGGGCTGAGGGGCACCAAGGGCTCTGGTAGATACAGTAGAACCAAGAGGATAGAGACAGAAGATCAGAAATTACCTACATTGACCCCCTTTAGGGCATCATCTTGCAGATACATACTGTCAATCTGAATTCTTTTTCATCTTTTTTTTCTTCTCTGTTTGGCATTTTTCTCTAGCTGGGAAGACTCTTTTAACTCTAATAAGGTTTCCTAGTAGCAGGTGAGAGTTCCCCTTGTGTACTGAAAGGGAGAGAGTGAAAGAAAAGGCTTGTGGGGGAGTCGGTAGGAGGGATGTATCTGAAGTGGGGAGGAAAGAGCCACGAGAAACAGGTGGATGTTGTAACTTTGTGATACTAGAATGCCAGGGGTTAGGCAGCTAATAAAGAGGTTTGTTTATTTACAAGTCTGAAAGCTCAGCAGAAGTATGGCACTGGTATCCAGTAGACTTTGGTGAGGGCTTTATTGTGGATTGGCTCACATTGATGAGAGAGCAAGTGACAATGGTGGATGACATGTTCCAAAAAGGGACTTGAAGGGATACACCAGCCTCACATTTTTGCAAGAAATACTCTCAGCCTCCCAAGACCTGTTTCACTCCCGTGAGACAACATTAAGTCATTCATGATGATGCAAGCTGTCATGAGCAAATGTCTTCCACTGGGTCCCCGTATTGGAGGTTCTACTACCTGCTACTGTGCTTCAGACCAACTTCTAGTAATGGACTGTTGGGGGACACACTTCAACCATATTTAAACTATGTCAGTGGAGAAGAGTGGCAGACACTGTAGAAGCAAAGGTGTGAACACTGGCCTCTGCCTCTGAGATGGCAGCCAGTCTGTTCACTTTCTTTGGTTTCATACTCCATTCCTGTTTCCTGGGGCCACATCCGACTCCATTATTGAAAAAGAACCAACCCTTTTACCCTTTGGGTACCAGGATAGGTGGTTTAATCTTTGGGCTCCTTCACAGATCTTGGATTTAAGTCAATGCCTGGAAACCCTGGCTCTGCCCATGACTCCTTTGTGAACTCAAGGACATTGAATAACTTCCCAGAGACTTACTGTGGTGGTTAGAATGAGAATGGCCCTTATAGACTCATACTTGAATACTGTCTTAACTGTTGGAATAGTTTGGGAGGGAATGGGATTAGGAGATGTGGCCTTGTTGGAGGGAGTGTGTCACTGGGAGTGGGCTTTAAGGACCAAAAGGCCCCTTCCATTCCCAGCTAGTGTCCTCTCTCTCTCTCTCTCTCTCTCTCTCTCTCTCTCTCTCTTTCTCTTTCTCTCTCTCCTCTCTTCTCCCTCTCCTTCACTACAGCACCGTGCTTGCCTATCCACAAGCATGCTGCTCTTCGCCCCATCACAATGATCGTGGATTCCACATGGAACTGGAGCCCAGATAGGATGTTTCTTCCATAAGCTGCCTCGGCTGCGGTGCCTTTGCTATCGTGGTGATAGAAAAGTAAACTAGGACACTTATCTTTCTCGGTGAATAAAATGGGATGCTTGTAAGAACTGAATTTAACCATATGCTAAAGAGATGCACAGAGACCATAAACCACAGGACATAAGAGAAGCAGCTGTGGAAGAAGTTACCAGGAGCACCTTGAGTGCCTTGCTTCCCTGAGAAACTCCACTCAGCCCCAGCCCTCCATCTCCGTGTCTCTGAGTCACTACATTCTTCTGGTTTGCCATCCTGTCTTGACCATGGACCATCAGGGGCATTCTAGGAAGCCCAGGAGTTTAACCTCGAGTCAGCACCTCGTCTTACTGATGGAAGAGCTAGCAGAGTGTGCAGGTTGTGACCATACAGGTTTTCCTAACAGATACATAGTAACATTGTTTTGAAAGTAATGAGAATTGTGCATAAGGACTTATGTTTGTTTTTTTTGTTTTTTTGTTTTTTGTTTTTTGTTTTTTTTTTTTTTGGAAAAGAGAGCAGACACTTTGAAAACAGCCTTTAAACTGCCTAGGAGAGTAGTTTGGCTGTTTCACCACAAAGGAACGAGAAGTATTTGAAGTTGTAAATATGCTTATTTATTAGAGCTGATCATTATACAATGTATGTGTATTGTACTCATAAAACTGGATAATTGTCATGTCGATTAACAAGAAAACAAACGGGGGCTGATGAAATGGCTCAGCAGTCAAGCGTGCTTGGCGCTCTTGTCAAGGACTGGAGTTTGGCTCCCAGCCTCCAAATGTGGGGCTCAGAACTAAGTGTAACTTTAGCTCCTGGGGAATCTAACACCCTCTTTTGACGTCTGTAGGTAGCTCTATGCATAAGTGAATAAACGCAGATACATGCATGCACACGTGCATGCTCTCTCTCACACATACACACATACACTCATGCATGCACACATGTACATGCACACACACAAGCAAAAAATAATAATGTATATTTAAAAATAAAGCAAATATTCCCCTCGACCAGCCTTACCAGGAGCATCTCACTGTATCCTATTACCCTGTTTTGAAATACTTTGCACGATTATAATATAGGAAGAAAAACTCAGAACTGTGAGGTAAGGATTCTCTGCTTTTGTTTTTGCCATGAAGAACTCAAAAGCTTCGGGTACAAAGATCAATGCACCATCTCTTTTTTTCTGTAATGAGCCTATTTTTGTAGAATCCCCATCCTACATGAGCCAAATAACTGGCATAATTTCCGATTTGCTCTGGCCTGGGGCTTTGCTAACAGGAAGTAAGACTCCATTTCTTCCCTGCACAGCCAGTTTTGACATCAAATGGGAGTATTTCTGAGCACAAATACTTTTTGTCTAGTCTGATGGACGTCAAACACTGAAGGCTTCCCACTCTGCTAATCAAAAAGTCTAGCAAAATAGGAATGGTCACAGCACCCTCCAACCCCTTCATTTTCCTATTAAAATAGATTGCAGCAGACTCTGAATAGTATTCATACTTTAATAGGTGTTCAGTAAATCCTTTGGCTGCTCTCATTTTTAATAATTAAAAATTTAATTAACTTGAATATATGAACACAGGCAGGGCACGAGCTTGGGTTTTATGTGGAGCCCAACTTGGAGAACTCAGGCAGCTCCTGGGCTCTTTTTTTTTCCAGCATGAACCTGCAGGGCCTTGTTATCCAGCCTCCACCTCTCTGACTGCCATATGCTGCCACCACAACTTTAATCAGGACCAGACTTAGCCTGATGTGAAATAAGATCTGAAGGCTTCAAGAAGTCACCCTAATGAAACTGGAGCAGCTGGAGCCCACAGGCTAAGAGGAGTGGGTTCAGAGATCATCATTTCAGGTCTAGATTTCCAGTCCACCTTAAAGGGAACGCAGCTCCTATCTTGGGACCTTGAAAACACTGTCTGACCTTGGGGGCTTCCTGTGAGCCTGAACTTGGTATGTAACTAGTTTGGGAAATGACAAATGCTTTTTTGGATGATAATGTCGCTGGCTCTGCAACCATTTGGCTTCAATAAGGGTTTGAATATGGGTTTCCAGTAAGTAGCAAGAAAGAACGATGAACTTTGTCATTGGTCAGGTCAGTGTGTGTCTTTTCAAGAGTTGATTTTAGTTGAATCACATTACAAGGAAGCTTTGTGGGATGGAGGAAACAGCGAATGATGTATTTTTTGGTATGAAATGACATGGGGGAGCCCATGAGCTTTAGCAGTGTTTTGTGGATATTTGGAAAGAAGACTGGAGCACAGAGGCAGACAGGCTTGGCCTGATGGCAATCTCAGTTCAGCACGTACTCTAGGGAGGAGTTGGGAGTGGCAGTGTCCCTAGAGAGTAGTACCCATTGATTTCCACAGGCTGGCTTTGTGATCCCTGGTGAAAGCATCTGGGCCTGTAAGGTTTACTTGCTTTGTGCACAGAGAACTGGCTAGAGACACTAAATCTTTCCTTCTAGTCTTGCCACTTTCTACATTATGGCTCAGAAGACCCCTTCATTTATTGTTGTACAATGGGGAGAGAAAGGTCAATGCACCAGATGCACTTTATGTGAGACACTAGGAGAAATTACAGAAGTAAGCAGTACGTGTGGACCCCTTCGGTTATTAGAATTTCGAGCTCTAGAACATCCACAAATGGCTTCTCTCTAATCAGAGAAATAAAGAAAGTATCTCTATTGACATAGAACTACTAAATGTGCTTCCAGGGACTTCTCAAGCCTATCGATGGGGACTGGGTGGGCCCTAGTGCAGTTTATACCCATGGGTTAATTTTATGTTTTATCCAGCGTCTGAGAGAATAAATTCTGAGTATTTTACAACTCTTCTTTCCTCAACTCTTCTTTAAGATGGTTCTGAAGTGAGTATGGACTGGGCATCATGAGTCTGTGTGTCTGTTATTTGGGGTGCATAAGTCATGTTTCTGAGGTTCCTCTAGCCTGGCTCTTTCTTTAGAGGTTCATCTGGCATCTTGGCTGATGTTTATGAGTTATTAATGTGTACTCTAGTCTTTCTTGACACATGAAATATTATTTTCACTATATGTGATGTGTTTGTTTGTCGACTCTCTGTTTCTGTAACCAAATACCTGAGATAGTTAACTTACAGAGGAAAAAAGGTTTATTTTAGCTTGTCTTTTAGAGGTTCCATCTTAAGAAGAGGCAGACCCATGGTTTGAGTCTCAGGTCAAGTGCTGGGTGGCAATGGCGGGGAGAATGTGGCAAAGCAAACTACTCTTGCCATGGCCAGGAAACAAAACAACCAATCAACCAACCAACCAACCAAACAAACAAACCCAGACCAATCAACCAACCAAACAAACAAACAACCAAACCAATCAACCAAACCAACCCAACCAACCAAGCAAGCAATCAAACCAACCAAACCAACCAACCAACCAACCAATCAACCAACCAACCAACCAAACAAACAACCAAACCAATCAACCAAACCAACCCAACCAACCAAGCAAGCAATCAAACCAACCAAACCAACCAACCAACCAACCAATCAACCAACCAACCAGCCAGCCAGCCAACCAAGCAACTCAACTAATCAGCCAGCCAGACAGCCAACCAACCAACCCAACCTAACCAACCAACTAACCAACCAACCAACCAACCAACCAACCAACCAACCAACCAACCAGTCAACTAACCAACCAACCAAACAACCAACCAACCAACCAACCAACCACAAAAACAAAGAAAAGAACAGAGGAAGTGGCTGAGTTTCAATAGTCCACTTTGAAGGCGCCCTCCAAAGACCCAACAATCTTCCACAAATTCCCCTTCCTAAAGTCACACAGCACTTCCCTACAGTACCATCTGTTGGGTGAAAGCTTCAGCACATGGACTTTTGGTAGATTTACAACATCCAAACTGCATGGAATACACTGGAGAGTGTCTTTTTAAAGGTAATTTTAAAGTTCAACATTTGATCATAGAAAACTCAACTTTATTAGAGATAATGTGATCAAAAGCAATTTCACAAACTATACAGTCATCGAAATTAATGTGGGAGTGATTAAGTCTTCCCCGAGAATCTAAAACTTTAATTTTGTTTTTCTGCATCAGGGCCACATGTAGCTGATCCTGGCTGGAACTCAATTTGTGACTTTGAACTACTGATCCTCCTGCCTGCTCCTCAGTGTTGGAATTATGGGCTCATGCAATCATGCTCAGTTCCATGTGACGCTGGGGATCAAACTCAAGTACTCATGCATGCTAGGCAAGCACCTTACCCACTTCGTGACTTCCTTAACACATCCTTATAAGTTTTAAGTAAGACGTATCTGGTACTAATTGAATAACATCAGTAAAATGGAAGAAGGGAAAGTATTAGCCGAAAACGAATCAGGCCCACAGAGGATGGCAAGAGCAGGTTGCCTTCCATTTCATTTTTCTCATTTTTTCAGTTAAACCCTGAACCAGTTGCCCTGATGGCAAGAATATGTTGGAGTCTTCCTTGCTGTAGCTGCAGTCTGCTGACTGTGCTCTGGCCAGGAATCTGTAACAGGACTGGGAGAAGGATTTCTTAAAAAGGTTCAGTAAAAGGGACAGATAAGCCCTTCCCTTTCCCTCCTTCTCCCTCCTGTCATGGCTGAATTTCTAGCAGTCTTCAGGAAGAAGTGGCCCCATTAAGGATGCAAGCCACAGCTGAAGATGGAGCAGAACTAAGGAAGAGGTGTAGGTACTTCCTGGAATCATGACATCATCCCTGGAAGGCTCATTGACCTCCAGGTCTCTGTCATATGAAAGAATAAATTCTTTTTTTTTTTTTAAGCAGGGTTTCTCTTCATTGCCCTGGCTGTCCTGGAACTCACTCTGTAGACCAGTCTGGCCTCAAACTCAGAAATCCCCCTGCCTCTGCTTCCCAAGTGCTGGGATTAAAGGTGTGCACACCACTGCCACCAATCCATTATTTTTTCCATATCTTAGACTAGTCACAGTTGAACAAAGTTCCTGACTCCCATTTTAGCTTAATAATATTTGCTGTGAGAAGTAAATTATGAAAATTCATCAATATTGGTATCATGGTGATTAAAAATATGTAATAAGTAGTCCTTAGTGACAAGAGCTTGATATTCAAGTGTTCTATACTCTAAAGATGTGTGTACAGAAGCTGGCTCTGTGCAAATGGAGGATCCGTGTTCTTCATCTTCAGCTAGAAGGCACAAGTTGATTTTGTCTTTGATAAAACTACTATGCAAATCTTGAATTACAAGTTTTTTCTATTGCAAAAACAGCTGGGAAAATATACACCCACCAAGGCCCACACATTCTGTCTGTTCATTCTGTCCCTCATACAGGGTCAAATATGTGGTTTGTTTGTTTCTGCCTGGAACAGGTTGAATGGAGCCAGCTGGGAGATTCCAGTCGAAATTCTTGATTGAACCCAATGGTTATGTAACTTGGATGTCATACTGGGTCTCCTGAACTTTTAAGATAGAGATGGAGCAGCTGAACCAAACCTCAAATAAAGACCAGTGCCCATGTCAGATTCGGAAGTGCACCTCTGACTCAGTTGTCCCCTTTTATTGAAGTCTTAATTTGCACTCTGAATCTTATAGCCACGCCAAGCCCCCATGTGACTCCAGGCTTAGAGAGATCTTGGTGATGCCCATCTCAGGAATCATGAACACACAGGTGTGGCTTGTGGTAGTGCTTTGGTCAGGGTTCTGTTGATCCTCCTGGGAGCTTTGTCTCATCCCACTGTAAAACAATGGGCACAGAATTTCATATTAAATCGTTTTATCTATCCATCAGGGTTGTTGAGACACCCAGCTCTCCCAGGTGTCTCACCTGTTCTGTCACACCACATGATGTCCGGGCTTCTTGTCACCTTACTGACTTTACTAGCTCTTCTGTCTTAGCGTCCTTGATTTCTCTTGATTTCATTCTTCCTTCACTTGCACATGTCTCCCAGGACTCCACAGTCTTCTCCAGCCCTTATTCACAATGTAGTCCATGACTGACCACTTTGTCTCTTACAAAGAGCCAGAGGTACTCTTGCAAAAACATGTCTTCTGGATGTGACAAGGGTGCACTCATCAGCTCTCAATAACATGGCTGCCTGAATAAGATAGCACCAAACCACCATGGATGGGGAACCAGCTCACAATGCCCCACTTTTAATGGAAAAGCTAAAGGCAGGGAGCTGGAAAGGTGGCTCATCAGTGCAGAGCACTTATTAACCTGTGAAATTAAGCTCTTCCAGAGGACCTGAGTTCGATCCCCAGCACTGGGCATCAGGTGGCTTACAAACACATGTGACTTCAACTCCAGAGGGTTCTTGGGCTTCTGCAGGAAAAATACATTCACTCACATGCACATGCCCACCTTCCCTCATAACTGAAGATAAAATTAAAACAATGGAAAGCTATAAAAGTCGATAGCTTCTATCGTGTGTGTGTGTGTGTGTGTGTGTGTTAGAGAGGGGGGTAAGGGGGAGGGAGAGAGAGAGAGAGAGTCAATCTTCTCCAGGGTGACCTCCTCTGATAGGTTACTCAAGACTAAGTGGTTAGTCTTAATGGGAGCATATGAGTAAACTAATTAGATTAAGTGTGTGTATACATAATACATAATAGTCATAGAAGAATCTGAGAGGAGAAGATGATACTGAGGGGCATAGAGAAAGTTGGAGAGCGATAAGGTGAGATAAAATGATAAAATATAGTATATTTGTATATGAAATTGTAATAGTGAGCTCTATTAGTGAGTTCATGAATAAAAAATTGACTGAAAAAGAATTCAGGTCTTAAGGTAAGACCGATAGGAGTTTCCTGGGCTCTGTGCTTACTGTTGTTTGTCCTCCATGCATATAGCTTAGTGTATCCGATCTCAATTCTCTCTTGATAGATTGAGCCCAAGAACAGCTTCTTCTGGGGTTAAATGAGATACCTCTGGTCAGTGCCTGCCAGTGATTAGAGAGGATGAGGATAACATGCGTGTTAACATTGTAAGGATAGATACAGCTGGTCAAGCCCATCCAGGGTTAAACACGGTGGGCGGCAACGTAACCATGGACTTCAGTCGTGAATGCAGCTCACTGTTAGACCAATACCTGTACCAAAGCTACTACAGTAAGACAAAGTGTCAGTAATGAGAAGTAGGGGTGGGAGGGTTTATATAAAAAAATGTTCACGTGATTGCTGCTGACAAAGATGACAAAGTTAGTGATCGCTTCAAACTCACCCTGTGTTGTTTGTGAGGGACAAAAACATGAGCACTGTGCAAAGTCCAGAACACTGTCAGTTCTCACAGATCCTGTCAGCTAAGGATGTAAGCCCAGCCCAGATGTACAGACTGGAGAAACAACACACCTCCTGACGACAGGAGGTGCAGTGCACTTCGAGGGGCCTGGGTTTAGTTGCAGCCATCTTTGTTCAGATAATCTACCAAGAGGATAACAGAGAAGTCTCTTATTGCTTCTTTTGAGATTTACATAGGGGCCTTAGGCCTTTCAGAATCGAATCGGCTGACCAAACTCATGGAACCTCTCCTTTCCCCTCCCCTCCCCTCC
>JANHMN010000007.1:12571720-12618030 GCA_030674055.1 Rhabdomys pumilio
AGAGAGAGAGAGAGAGAGAGAGAGAGAGAGAGAGAGAGAGAGAGAGAGAGAGTTGAAATGGGTTCTCTCACACATGTTTCCATCTGGTATATAGTGGGGACGGGGCGATAAATCACTCTTGGCATCAGGGACCTCAACATTCACCACTCACATCACCTGAGCCAGAAATAACAAACTCACCATAACCCACTCCTATTTTTTTTTTTAAATTAATGACTTCTGGCAGAGAGAAAAGGCACAGAGACCTATTCCTGAGTGACTGAACTGGCTCTTTGTTTATAAAACATCGCATTAGGTGATTTGATTTGGATGCAAGACTTTTACCTCAATATTTTATATTTCAGGTGCATTAAAAAAAGTACAAGCCATCGCACGTTCTCGAGGCTATCAATGCTTACAGCAATCTTAAGATTAAAATAGGAGCTAGTTTCAATCAAACATTAAGAAAACGCAAGAGCGAGTGGTAGGTGGGTGTAATGAGAAGTGTAAAAGTTGTCCACAAGTGAATGAGGCTCAAGGAGGCCTGCACATAGGTTGAGCAGACCGCTTTGCATCTAGAGTTTACAGTGATCTGAGCATGGGAGGGCAGGAAAGTGTTGGCCTCCTTTGAAGGAAGGAAAGGCCAGATGGGAGGTGGTGATTCCTAAAGAAGTTATTGACTGCTTTTTCCTAAGCTTCAATAATTGCACACAAATTTAAAACAAATATCCAATAGTTACGCTTTTAAAATTGACTCCATTTTAAATTAGTCAGTGCTTGTGAAAGAGTCCCGGCGACGGTGACAGGACTGGAGAGGTGGTTCAACAGTTAAAAGCAATTGCTTCTCTTTCAGAGGCTAAAATTTGGCTCTCTGTATCCTATCCATGTCAGCTGGCTCACAACCACCTGTAACTCCAGCTCCAAGGGATGTGGCGCCGTCTTCTGGCCTCCATAGGCATCAGGATTCAAATTCTCACACACGTGTGTGTATAAACACACACACACACACACACACACACACATACACACACACACCCCTCATCCATCACTGGTGGAGGGATGCTCTTGGAGCATCAGTCCCTCAGCACTTCACAACCTGCTCCACTGGAGGATACCCCTGTGGCCAGAGACGCCCTAAGACAAGGAGGAAGAGCTGCAGAAGGCAGCAACCAGTATGTTCCAGAAACAGTGTGCAGGGGACAAAAGTGGGCAACCGAGACTCACAGCCACAGTCAAGGATTAAGGGTTGGTTAAATTAGGAGTAAGGTGTTATAAAGTGAGCCTGGCTCTGCCCTACAGTCTTATTCTTGATAACACACACACACACACACACACACACACACACACACCACAGGCCCCTCCCCACTTAAAAATAAAAAAGTAAATCTTAAAAAATTAGCCATGACAGAGCTGGGAATATAGCTCAGTGTTTCCATCCGCAACACTAAAAGAGATAAAATAGGAAAACTAAGTAATGGAACCCCAGCAAGGAGAGAGAGAGAGAGAGAGAGAGAGAGAGAGAGAGAGAGAGAGAGAGAAAGAGAGAGAGGGAGGGAGAGAGGGAGAGAGAGAGAGGGAGAGAAAGAGAGGGAGAGAGAGAGAAAGTGAGCTAGGAAGAGTAAGGAAGAAAGGAGGAGAGCTTGTGAGGAGTGGGGGGAGGGGGAGGGAGGGAGGGAGAGGGAGGGAGGAATTCTGGGTAAATGACACTGGCGGTCCTTGCCCTCTTCACTGAACGTGAACTTGCCTTGCTGTAGATCTCATAGTTAGATACTCATTGGCTCCAAATCAAGGCAGAGTGGGTGGGAATTGAATCATATATATATATAAAAAGCCTGAGTCAGATCAAGAATTTTCAAACCTTCTAAAAAAAGTTAATTGCAACTGTGTATATATGGTGTGTGTGTGTGTGTGTGTGTGTGTGTGTGTGTGTGTGTGTCGGTCAGAGATCAGCTTTCTGGAGTCAGTATTTTGTTGAAGAAAGGGTCTCTTGTTGTTTCTCTTCTTCTTCATCCTCTGGGCTAGCTGTCCTGTGAGCTGCTGGCGGATTCTCCTGCATCCTGAATTGCTAGGCAGTCTTACTGCAGTAGCCCTACTAGACCTTGAGTGTGGCAGAGAGCAATCCTCTAAAGTGGAGGAGACATTGGTAGCTCCTGCTTTGTCTTAAAAGCCAAAATCCAATCCTGCTGGCCCGGCTGCTGGGTATGACGTCAAGTGCATCATTTTGTGGAACTGGGTTGAGCTGAGGAGACCTAGCACTCTCACAATGACAATCTAGATTCATACACAGAAAGTAGAACTGCACATGGAAGTTTTCCCCTTTCATTGCTGATGCTTTGACCTGAGCTTCTGAGGCTTCCTCTACTCTGATGTATCTGATGTTGTTTGGAGGCACAAAGTCACCCATTCATTCAGTTGTTAAGGTTTCTATGGACGACTCGTGGTGTTGACCAGAAGGAGCGTCACAGCATCATGCTTAACCAGGACTTTCAGGGAGATCGACTCTGCTCTGATATTTGTTGAGGGCTCTGGAAATGTTAGCCCTCAAAACTCTCTCTGGGGAGAACCCAGATGCAGTGTGCTGTGGCTGCGTGGCAGCTTCACAAGGGCGTGGGCAATTGTTTATGGAACATACTAGAAAGAAGCAAAGACTTCCTTCCTAACGTCTGCCTAGGCAAACAGCAAGTCTACCTTGCCATTGAAATGGAGAACTCGGAAGCTAGAAGTGGACATCTTAGGACAGCTGTCATGGGATCCTGAGGAGACAGCCCAGGTGGAATCAGACTTTTCTGGTATCATTTGATTAAGGGTTATAACAAGAACTTCCTCAAAACTAGAACTACAGATTCACAGTAGAATGCATTGTATGTCTTTTCTAGCAGGTTTGTAAGTACAGCCTGTGTCCCACAAACTGCAGTGCCTTGAAGGAAGGACACCGGGTTTGTTTGTTTTTCAGGTACCTTGCATCTTTAGAATTTGCCATAACACCCAGCACATAGTAGGTGCTCCTTTTACCTGGTTAAGTGGGGTAACTCTTGGACCTACACTGGCAGTTCATCCCAGCATTTTATATCAAGTGGGGTAGCTCTCTTCCTGTGCGAGAGCCATGCATCACCATTTCTTTCAAAGCTCTTTGAAGAAATTGCCAAACCCATCGATGCTTTGACCTCTAGTTACTACCTTGTCTAACAAGATGGGAATCCCTTTCTGCCTTCTTCGTTTTTTGTCCGTAGATGCTGACTGCCAGATTTTATTACCATTTCTGCCTTAAAAAAAAAATACTGGTCTTCAGAAGCCAGTTTCCCATTCCTGACAGAAGGCAAAATAATTAGAAGTCTCTAGGGCAAGTTTTATGAGGCAAAATGCATTTTAGAGCAGCCAGGGGAACTGAGCCCACCTTAAATAAAAAGTAAAAAGAGAGTGTGTCTCTTGGGTTTGCAAATGTATGAAAGAAAAAATGATCCAGAAACCCCTACTTACCCACCCCCAGGCCCTACCCACCAAAGGCACTGAAGGTAGTTTGGAGTCTCCCAGAGGAACTGAGGGTAATTCTTCAGTGCACAGGTGGGCTGAGGGTGGTACATTTCACCTCTCAGAGAAATGGGGCACCCTATACATTTTGCTCACTAAAACGCCCACAGCATACTTGTTGTTTAGAGTATGGAGCTTGGGGGCAGTGACAGAAACGGGGTCACAAAGCAAAGACTTTCTAAGTTTTGGGGTCAGGGTAGGTAGGAGCTGTGTTGCAGAAGTCTGGCAAATTTGGGGCTTTCTGTAAGCGAGTCCCAGTGTCTTAGGATAACAGATCTTATGCTGACAGCCTGCTTTCTAATTCTGGCTCCACAATTAACAGTGTTTCCAGGTAATCGCATTATCTGCTTTGTATTTCAACTTTGCTATCTAGCAAGTTTATTACCTTTTATTGGTTTTGTTCAAGGTTCCAATTAATTAATACCCATAAAATTCTTAGTGTTCTCACATTTAGCACCTAGAAATATCCTCATTAATATTCTCTATGAGGCATTTAAACTCTGTTTTTTTAAAAACTTTTTATCGATTCTTTGTGAATTTCACATCATACAGTCTAATCCCATTCAACTCCCTGCTCCTTCATATCCACCCTCGGCCCTTGCAACGTCCTCCCACGAAAGAAAGTAAGATAGAACCAACCAACAAAACCCACCTTGCTGTGGTGTGTCCCACAATCTACCGTTCTGTTCCAAACGGGCCATCACAGAACTTAATTTAGGGATATCTTTAGAAATGTAGCAACCGCCACTAGATTCACACAGAATCCAAACGCAGGCGTTGCACTGCTCCAGGGTTCCCTCTCTATTGCAAACAAGCAGTATCTCAATCAAACACCACTTAAGGCCACAAGAACCAGGAAATCTGGTTTTCACTTCTGATTAGTAATCGCCAGGACATAGTTCTGGGTTGAATGTCTCGAGGTCATGCATGGTTTTCCAATAAGAAAGATTTATGCTCCAGACGAACAAAGAAACAAATAGCAAATAACCCGCTTTGATTAAGTGGACAGAGAAGAAAGCACGAGTCCTATTTGCTCCCTGCCAAATCCACTCAGTCTTCGAGTGTGTATGGGCTACAGTTGCTTGAAGTTAATTACACAGATCAAGGCAACCCAGAGGAAATTAAATCGCAGACAAAAATGGATCTATGCCCTGGACCATTAAGTAACATATGAATATATATGCATATAAATACGTATTTTAAATCACATTTGGGAGGCTGTTCATTTAGTATCGTCTAAAATTCTTTGAAGGCTCAGCTGTTCCCAGTGAGGCAGGCGACCACGGGCAAATGTTTTTCAGATAGACTGTGCTGATTTCTTTGAGTATAAGTGAGATTTAATATTTCCTTTGTGTGTGTGTGTGTGTGTGTGTGTGTGTGTGTGTGTGTGTGTGATGTTTTTAATAGTCTTTCTTTTGTCACTTTAGGCAAAGTGACTCATTTTTCACATGTGTAAAACAATTACTATGATTTAAACAACAACTTTTAATTTCTTTTATTTGTCTGCCAGGGACTCTTGACAATCGTTGTTTAATACTGCGCTACAAGAAAGGAAAACAGGGATGATGGAGGGAGGGAGGGAGAGAAGGAAGAAGGGAGGGACAAAGAAACAGATGCATGTGTTTCAAATGTCTTGAATACTATTTCATTGTCTGTATAGGAATATAGGAACCATAAATTTTAATCTTCAGTATGACATTATTAAGGCTTTGGCATCTATATTACACAGTTAACATAAGACAGAAAATTCAGCAGGATACACTGGAAAATGAATGGAAATAAAATGATTCAACAGATACTTAAAAAGTTAGAGGAAATGTCTAAAAAGAGAGAGTACCTTTAAAGTTTATCACACTTACTGTGTTGGTGTTGGTTGGAGAAGCTTTGAGATTGTGTGGAGAGTCTCAGTTCCAAATTCCTGACTGGGCATCGTCTATCCAGTATTAGCAGAAATTCTTCATTCTTTGAGCTCTTGGGCAGAGGCTTCAAAAGCTTTGAAATGTTATGAAACATTTCAATACGTATTTTCAACTGTCAGTAAGACACTGTCCTTGTTCCCATCTGACATTTGTCTTGCTCTCTTCTGATTCATCTGTCCTTCTGGAATATCCTATGAATACCTCAGCAAAGACAATTACAGGATGGTTCCTCTCATCCATATGCATCAAGAATTCCATTTTAATTTTATTTAAATGGCAGAGGCCAAAGCTAGCATCCAAAATGAATGGTTGTCTTTGAATAAACATCCAGTGTAGGTTCCCAATGTTGGGGAGCCTGAGCTTCTCCTTTTGCTCCTCATCAGAAGGAAATCCAAGGACCCCTCAAGGTCAGGCTTCTGGGATTCTGGTATGGTCATTACCTTTAATCTCTTTTGAGCATGCTGAAAGGTTTTCCATTGTACACACACACACACACACACACACACACACACACACACACACACTTTAAAAAATATTTAGAAGGGAGATAGCCCTGTTGGCTAAATAATGCTGTTATTAAAAGCCACTGTTTGGGGCTGGAGACATGGCTTAGTGGTTAGGAGGATTGGCTGCTCCTCTAGAGAACTTGGGTTCAATTCCCAGCACCAACATGGCAGTTTGCATCTGTTTGTAGTTCAAGTTTTGTGGGATCCATGGCGCCAGGCATGCATGTGGCATACACATATATGCACACAGGAAAAATAGTCATACATATAAAATAAAACAAAATAAAATAAATCTTTTTTAAAAAATAAACTCACTGTTCATTAAACAAAATTCCCAGTGCCAGGTGCAGAACACCCTCTTGTGAGCTGTTGATCAGGGAAGTACCATAGACCTCCAAACACCAAAGGCTATTGCTATTCTTCTTAATTGCCCATCAGAATTAGATGATAAAACTCCCCCTTCAGTCTCAAGGTAGAGTGAAATCAAACTGGAACTAACCTGGAAGCTCTCTTCCAGATGGGTAGCTTTCATAGTGTCAGAAAAGCGATACAGGTTTCTTGGGAGACAGGGCAGCAACGGTCTTACCCAGCTGTGAACCTTATGCAGAACTTCAGTTCTTGCCTGTCAAGCAAGATGTGCCCACTGGGGTAATAGTGGCACAGCTGTTGTGGGGATAACCATGTGCTCTCAGATTAGACTTGAGACCTGATTTACCAAAGGAGGTGCGTGGCTGGCACTGTAAACACGGGAGGAAGAATCTATGTCTCAGAAAGTCATAGGCCACAGGGAGGAACTCACTGGCACTGCTTAGCTAAATCGACATGGCGCCAAACTACATTCTAAATATTCGTATTTATAGCCACAGACAAATGCTACTTACTGCCAGCTTTAGTCAAAGAAGCTGCTCTTTGCAGTGAAAGGCAGTGGATGCAGAAGATTCACAGCTGCTCCAAGAGCTTAGCACCGGTGGCCCTGAAAGAGGACATTTATACCATGTCTTCTAAGGCTCAGGGAATAGCATGCAGAAGGGAAACAGAAAGAATGTAAAAGCCCGAAGACAGGGAGAGGGAGAATGGTGGCAAAATGCTGTCTTTAAGGCAAAACAAAGCCATCAAAACCCTGATCTGGTAGTAGCTGGGGTAGCCTGTGTGGGCTTGTGAAAGACAGGTCCTATCCACAGTCGTGGATCAGGGAGGAGCTCACAGGGTCCTACCCCTCCCTGCTGAGTAATTTGAGACTGACGGTTTCTGGGGAAGAAAGAGTTATTCTTTTTCAGTAGTGTACCCATCAGTAAGCCCACTGTACTAGGCTCCAAAGTACAGTTCTAAATTCGTGGCCACACAAATGGTCCTGGTTAAATTCAGTGCAAACTAAAACAAATGACAGAGCACGGTAGAAGGACCTGTAGTGAGAAGAGAGATACGAGAGAGGAAACAGAATGTATGGAATCGCCAGAGAACAAATTTAATCAATTAAAGAACTTTGATAGTGGATAAATGATATAGATATCTTTTTATCAGGCACACTTAAAAAAAACTTTAGGCTTTTGAGAGGTATTTTAAAAAGTTACTTTTCTTTTTGTGACTGTTTATTTACAAGCTTCAGTTGCAGGGTTTAGTGAGGGGCAGTGTGATGGCTCTATCAGAGCACGCAGCACACGCTGATCAAATACAGTCTTTGCTCCCCCATCCTAATTTGTGTACCCTTCCCAATGTCTAGTAGCCACCTTTTACTTTCAGGCAAAAACTTTTAAAGTTTCTGCCTCTGTGTATTTCATCTTACGTAAAGTACCCAAAGTCGAGCTCTTGACTGTATGTCTGACTCCGTGATACGATCCAGTTACACTCTTTTTCTCTGATAATGACTGGAGCCTCTCTCATTCGTGTCCACAGATCAACACTACTCTATTGTTCATCCACACCACATTTTAACTGTTTAGCTCTCGCTGAGTACTTAGGTGAGTCCTTCTATGAATAGACTTGAGTCTTTAAGGAAACTCTACACACTCAAAGCATACAGTTTGATTCTTTTGAGTACATGAACACTCGAATGAGACTGCTGTCAAAATCAAGACAGTGGATATTCCTCCAAGGCACCCAAAGTTTCCCCATTCTTTATAATCTTCCCCTCACACCCACTCTCTCAGTTAAAACCTTTATTTGCTTCCTGTTACCATAAACTTATTTGTTCTTCCTGGAATTTTGTGTTAACAGAGTCAAACTGTAGGTGCTGGTGGTGTGTGGGTTCTTTTGCTCAGCATAACTAATTGAGATTAAAGGCATAGTGTGTTTCAATAGTGCAGTCCACTTGATGGCCAAATGGTGTGGATATACTACAATTTAGCTTTTGGCAGACATTTGCTTTAGGACCACACAATGACTAGTTGGTGAAAACTCCAAGAATTCCTCTGCAAGGTGCTATACCATTGTGCATTACCTGAAGCATTTCAGATGCTCCATATTTTTTTATTTTTATTTTATTTATTTATTTTTTTGACCAGCATTTGGCATGATCAATTCTCCTCATCGTAGGTATGCATAGTGGTAACTTTCTTCTTAGGAGGTTATCATATCTTATGGCATTTCATGATTGAGCTATCTGTGAATAATACATTTTATGAATTTTCCATCAGGATGGCGGGTATCTCTTTTACTTGGCTAATTCAGTACAACAGTTGGATACAAACCCAAGTCTACGCATCTCTGTTTTGTTTCTGATCTTTACTGGAAAGTTTGATGTTGGCCATGGACTTTTGTAAATGTTTTAGAAGTTTCCATAAACTTCTAGTTTGTTGAGAGTTTCAGTTGATAATGGGTGTTCATGTTGAATTTTGTTGAACATAGTTTTTTTTTTTTATCTGTTGAGACAATCCTATACTTTCCCTCTGTTTATAAAAATGAAGAATTATTTTTGATGGTTTTGAATGTCAAACCAATTTTCATTCCTGGATAAAACACTCCACTCAGTCATCTTCTATTATTCTTTCGCCATATAGTTTAAACTTCCTAAAGTTTTGTTTGGGATTTTTTACCCCTATATTCATGAAAGATTTTTATAGTTAATTATTTTCTTATGTCTTGGTTTAGTAATACAGAAATAATGGTTTTATACAACCAACCAATAAGCACAGCATTAATATTCTTTAGACAAACTCCCCACTGAGGTCATCTGGCCCAACAGTATTCTCATGAAATGTTTTGAAACTACAAATCAAAATTTTATATTGGATATAAAACTATTCAGATTACTTCCCATGTAATTTATGATTTATTTCATCCTAGTTGTTAGATTGATTGACATGAAGTTTTTGTCAATATCCCCTCATTATCCTTTGAATCCTAAAAACACCTAGTGATAGAACTACTCTCAATCCTCGTATTTATAAACCATGTGTTCTCCGTTTAATTTCTCACAAATCTGACTACAGGTTTATCATATCATTAACTGTTATGTTAAGTTTCTTGAAAAGCAGTCTGGTTCTCTTTGTCTTTCTTCGGTGGACCATGGCTTGTTTAGGATTAATTTTAGCACTGATATTTGGCTACAAAACTCTAGTGTCTTTGGTCTTTCCCGACTTTAGCTTCTGTCTCCTCCATTCAGGGAGACTGCACATTGTGCCTGGGTCCCCAGCTCTGACTCTGTAAGGGAGTTCTGGTGCCTGGGTCCCCAGCTCTGACTCTGTAAGGGAGTTCTGGTGCCTGGGTCCCCAGCTCTGACTCTGTAAGGGAGTTCTGGTGCCCGGGTCTCCAGCTCTGTCCTCTGTAAGGGAGTTCTGGTGCCTGGGTCCCCAGCTCTGTCCTCTGTAAGGGAGTTCTGATGCCTGGGTCCCCAGCTCTGACTCTGTAAGGGAGTTCTGGTGCCTGGGTCCCCAGCTCTGACTCTGTGAGGAGGGGTTCTGGTTCACTCACTCCATTTGTTTCTCCTGTTGCAGTGATTGCTTTCCATTTCAACCTGGGTTTTGCTATCTTGAAGAGCTTGCTTTCATGTTTTTTTTTTGTCCTGTTTTTAAGTAATTCCAGGCAGGAAAGTAAATCTGGTCCATGTTCTTTGTATGGCAGGAAGTTGATATCACTCAGATTTAAAGGCTAGTGTTTATTGAGAACTGTGCTCTCAGTGTTTCTAGGTACAATACAGTAAATGGAAAAAGCACAAAACAAGAGAACTATAAAATGCCCTATTGTGATTCTCATTTTATAAGTGAAGAGATCAGGACACAGAAGGATAAAATGCTGTTTTCAAAGTCTGACATGGGCAAAGAACTCGAGAATGGGGTTTTCATCCAGATATGTCTGCTGCCAAATATAGTTTCTTAACCAGGCTCTTCCAGTGGCTCTTACACGTAGCTCTGACTGTTTAAAAAAAGACAAATTGCTTTGTCTCATGCTTGCCAACATGGAGCTCATCCTTTTCGGAAAACTTTTTTTACTTTTCTGTGTGTGTGTGTGTGTGTGTGTGAGAGAGAGAGAGAGAGAGAGAGAGAGAGAGAGAGAGAGAGAGAGGGCATGTGTATGTGCGTATGAGTGTGTGCATATGGTGTGTGTGCGCAGATGTGAGTGTGTGTGAGTGTGTGCTCATTTGCCTGTGCTCGTGTATATGCACATGTGGAAGCCAGGAGCCTATGGCAATGTTTACTTCTGTCACCCCAATCTTATTTTTAAATTTTTTTTTGAAGCAGGGTCTCAAAAGATTGAGAATTGAACCTAGAGCTCACTGGCTAGGTGGGATGACTGGCGAGTGAGTCTCCAGTCATCCTAGTGTGTCCCCTCACCAGTGTTGTGGTACAGATATTTTCTTGCATGACTGACTTTCATGGGTGCTAGGATCTAAAATTAGGTGCTCATGATTTTGCAGCAAACTTTGTCCACTGAGCCATCTCTCTTCCCTCTTCTCTCCTCTTTCTCCTCGCAGCGGATGGCTAATGGGGAAACCCTACAGGGTCCACAATATAAAGCTTGGTGTCAAGATTTCATTTGAACAGAGCGTTAGTTTACATGGGATCCTGACTTTTTCCTCCCTGTATGTATTGAGGCAAATTGAAGCTGAAAGTTTATACAATAATAAATTTCCACTGCAAAAGTATTAATTTTGGTCAAGTAATCGTCATCTCCTTTCAAACAAGAGGAGAAAAAGTTTAAACCCTGTGAAGACATCCCTAAAGTTTGAATGGAAGGAAAAATGAGGTTCAACTTTCAAGTCCACTGCCAACTTGAGTGTGAGCCCTGGCATGAGGGCTGTTCTGTGGAAAGATCAATTGGTGCATGCTCACAGCACGTCCAAGAAGCTCAAGAAAGCCCCACAGGACAGAACAACTTTCAGGCCAACAGTTTATAGAAGAGCAAACGAGTGTTTTGTTACTGATCTTTTTGAAGGGAATATTAACACATAATTACAGTGGTAACTTTGGGATGAATTTGAGTATAATTGTGATGTTCTCTGTTACCTGAAACTCAAGAGGTTTTGATGATGTCACATCAGGAGTAGATATGCACAGACTCTAATCAAGTGCTTGAGGATGGATGCCGTACTCAGTTAGGACTTGAACTTCTTTTCTAGTTCTCTCTCTCTCTCTCTCTCTCTCTCTCTCTCTCTCTCTCTCTCTCCTACCTCTACTCCCCCTTTCTTTACGTGTATGTGTGTGTGTGTGTGTGTTCAGGCATACATGTCCTTGTTAAATTCTACCTACATAAATAAAATTTTTGAAATTTGAAATAAAAAAAATATTTTTGAAAGTAAAAAATGTACATACCCAACACTGTGTGACCAAGCACTTGAGTCTAGGTAGCCCAGGGACTTAGTTTAAAACCAAATACTACTGTTCTACTAAAAGAACGTAGTAGTAAAATGACACCCAATGACATCCTGCTACACTCATTAATCAGTGCCTTGCTCAGCCATCATCAGAGAAGTTTCCTCCTGCAGCAGATGGGAACAAATAAGACCCACAGGCAGACGACATACAGAGGGTGAGAGACCTTGGAACCCTCAGCTCCAAATGGGATGCCTCCATCAAACCCCTCCCCTCAGGACTCAGGAAACCCTGTAGAAGAGGAGACGGGGAGAACCTAAGAACCAAGCGGGATGGAGGACACCAAGGCAACAGCGCCCTCTCTCTAAATCAACAGGATTGATGCACTATGAACTCACAGAGAATGAGGTAGCATATGCAGGCGTGCTTGGGTCTCCACCAGATGGTATCCTAGAGCTGAAAGAAGAAATCTGCAGTTGATAACCACTTGTAAATGAAAATTTAATTTTCTCCGAGGGAATCTCACTAGAGAAATACATTTCTTAAGGGTAGGCTGCAAGTCCAGCAGGACATGACTAGCAGGAAACAAACTGCGTGGCATTTTTGAAGGATCCTTGTCCCATAATGTCCTTTCATGTTTTTTTTAAATCTTATTTTTTATTTTTATTTTATTTAAAAAATGTTTTATTTATTTTTCTCCCCATTTTCCCTACAGGGTCTCTGTGTATATATTATGGCTTCTAGCCTCTGTGTATATACTCTGGGATTTTTGAGTGAGTGAATGAGTGAGTCTCTGAGTCTTCATCAGTCTCTTTTGCCTTTTCTTGGACTCTTTTTCCTCTGTTTGTTTGTTTTGTACTGATTCTTACATGTTAATTTTTATTTCATCTTACTTTATTTTTATTATAATCTTTTAGGAGCTACTTTGTTTTCTAATGAGAGACATAGAGGGGTAGATCTGGATGGGAGGAGAGGTGGAGAGGAACTAGGGGGAGTAGAAGGAGGGGGAACTATAATCAAGATATATTATAGAAGGGGTCATGGAGAAAGGTAGGAAGTATAAATAACCAGAAAGAGAAAAATCACCCAGTACCTAGCCAATTAATAATGATGAATGAGTGACTTTTATTGGGGTCTCTCCTTGCCCACTATATAACGTAAGTGTGTGTGTGTGTGTGTGTGTGTGTGTGTGTGTGTGTGTGTGTGTTGGGGAGAGGTAACTGATAGCTCCCGACCATCTTAAGCCTCAGGCACAGATCTGGAGTACACTTAGTGTTTTGTAGAAGGTGAAGAAAGGTCTAAGATCTTAGCTGGACTTAGAACGGAAGGGCCCTTGCCAGAGCATGATGTATTCTTATAAACTGTTTTATATTCTCAATCTAAATCCTCCCAACTTCTGACTTGTGGGTGTCCCCAGAGATGGAATACCTAGACTTATGATTAGGCAGTGAAGGTTTACAGAGAAGTCCCAAATATGACTCGGGCTTAAGCCCTGCACTGGAATCGGTCAGAACTATACTTCCCAGTGCTGCAGCTGTGCGGGTTACAATCCACAGGGGGCCCTATCATGGCTGGAGGACACTGGGAGAGAGCAGCTTCCCATCCGTGGATCACACAAGCATTATGAAGGCTAGCTTACCATGAGTTGAATACAATCCTTTACAAGAGCCTAAGTAGGGAGAATTGGTGGGAAAGAAGGGTGTGTATCAGAGGAGCCCATGTGTTCTTTTGGTAATTCACAGGCCATTGAAGTTTTCCCTCTTTTTTTCCCATTTGGAAAAAAAGCTTAGTTGCAGGCAAAGAAGTCAACCATGACTTAAGAAAATAAAAAAAAAAGAGTGTTGGCAAAGCAGTTGCAATCAAGATGAGAGGCAGGAGAGACAGCAGAAATACTAGGCAGGTACAGCATGCTAGCGGGAGTGGGATGACTTGGTGACTTGGCAAGGACTGGCTACTCTCCTGCCTCTGGCACTGAAGGCTGAGCTTCCTCTTCCAACAACTGCAGAGCTTGTGTCCTGAGTACAGTGGAAACACAGTATCCTATGTCTAAACATTCAACGGCTATAAATAATTACAGATCAAATACTCAGTCAAATGAAACATCATGTTCCCTTCTCTTGACAAATGCGCTTTACTAATCAGCTGAACAAGTCAAACATAAGAAATTTCAACTTCTTGGTTTCTAATGGACGACATTCTGCCCTAACCCAGACCAGAGCACATCTTTCTTACTTGACCACACCAGCCTGCTACATAAATGCCAGCCGCATCTACAAGGTCCCTTGACCTTCCTTCAGGTCTAGAGGTGTGAACAGTCTGCTCCTAGGGAAATGGACATAGGAAAGTTTATCATAATGTTCTTAAAATGCTCTTTGAGTCAGTGGGCAAGGAATTCAGGGCCCCTGGATCCTTGGGGTGTAGTTAAGAGGCAGGTGTGCAGGTCTAGCTCTGAGTGGGCATGTCCCGTCTGATATGTACATCCTAAGGAGGGGCACAGAGAAGGACAGTTAGGGCAGAATCCTTGAACTGTACAATAGTGCACCCCTCTTGCCTGAACCAACACAAGCAGTGCTGACACCAGGTCTGTGGGCACTGTGCTGTGAACTGTGTATGGCTACTGTCTTGCTTTCTATCACTATACCAAAATGCCCAAGGATGAGTACTAGTCAGAGAAAAGAGGTTCATTCATCTCAGATTTTAGAAACTGAAGGTTCATGTGGTGTGGTGCTGGCTTTGGTGAACTACCCTCCTCCAATGTGCCAGAACATGGATGACAACCTTACAGTGGGAACATGGTCAGAAGAAATCATATGGTGACACAGGAAGCCAGAGATCAGGGACAGGCTAGTCTTGACCTTTTTATAAAAACTTGAACTTGCAAAAACTAATTGGAATCCTGAGAAAACTTCATTAATACATGCATTAGTGCTCCCAGGGACCTACCAACCTTCCTCTGGGCCTACCTCTTAGAGGCTTCACCACAGCACCACAGTGGGGACAAAACTTTGAACACATAAACCCTGGGGGAACACACCTAAACCACAGTGATGCCTACTAACCGATAGCATGAATGCCTTTATCCAGCTCATCCTTAGCCTCATCCATGAGAGAACAAGCTCTCAGTGAGAAAGAATAGAAAACAGAATCTGATTTTTTTTTTTAAAAGAGACCACTTCTTTTAGATGGAATGGACCACTGCAAAACACACTGTTAAGACAAGAGTCTACGTGACTATCTCAGAAAAAAATATATACATGAGGCCATGAACACTGTAGGTGGTCAAAACATAGCAAGCAACCGTACAATTCCTTGCTACTCAATGTGAATGGGGGAGTCTTCTCTTCTGTTGTTAATTTTTATTTTGAGTTCAGAAGTATCTTCCCAGAGGATGATGGGAGTGATAGTAGGTGGTCCTTGGCCATTGGTTGGTGTGCAGACATTTGCCACTTTTGTTTGTTCTCTGGTCACTTCTCCTTTCCATGGTCAAAAAGCCCTAGAGTCTGACCCACTCAGAATGTCACACACTCATGGTCACTCCATGGGCATTGTATCCCGGCTGTTGGAATGGCTGGTGAGACATCAGCTGTCAGCATTGTTAATTAATGGCAGATAGATAAGAATGAGATATTTAGGAAGGGGGACTTCTATGCAGAGCATGTGACAAGTGGGTTACAAGAAATTCCTTCCCCAAATCCAGAACTTGTCTAGGCAGCTCCCTCAGGCCCCCTAAGTCAGAACCAAGATGCCTTCAACTTCTAGCTGCTAACTCTCTGTGTCCTTCAGTGTGCTCTGTGTCCTTCAGTGTGCTTGGATGACATTGTCAGGTCAAGAGGCACCACCTGGAGGACTAGTTTCTAGATCCTGTGCTCTCCAGTGACAGAGAGCTCCTGGCAGTCAGCACCACCCTGAGCTATAACACCTTGGAGTTTGAATCCTAATCCCACCAGTTTTCTGTATGCTTTGCTTTCTTCATTTGTCAAAGTGAGTGAGAGCCTGGCACGAGAAATGAAGCCCAAGGCGGAAGGCTCCTGGTACTCTTGGGTTCTCTTGCCATTAGATGAAGCGTCCAAGTCTTGGGGCTTGCTGTTGGTCAATCATGAGATAAAACTCAAGGGACTTATCGGCTCCCACTGCTTAGTCCAGGCAGTTGGCCTTTTTGTAATAGAATCAAACAACTTGCGGTCAACAAAAGCAGTTCAGTAAGTGACCCTGAATTCTGCATGGGGCAGGGGGATGGTATTTGTCAATTTCTTTCTGGTGACCTCAGGTTGTTTGATTCGTTTGAATTCAAATATGGGTTGTTTTATTTGGTGTTTTGAGACATGTGTATGCTGAGATGACACTGTCTATAAAACATTCTGAGAGGAAGGAGAAGGATGATCCCTCAGGGACAGGGACAGGGACAGCACTGCCATCCCACCCTCTCATTGGAGACCATAAATCTGCTCATTTCTGTGGATGTGTACTTGTAGAGAATCTCTCCTCCTCGCCTTTTCCTTGGCCAGCATCCAGGCTGCTCTACCTACTTTGGACTTTCCCTTGATTTGTGAGGGAATAGCTCTCTTGATTTGACTTGCTCTATTTCCCAGGTGGAATGTGTTGGAGTTCGTGATCCCCCTTGTTTCTAAGTCTCCTCTCCTGGGGTCTCTTGGTGTTCTCCTGGGCCCTCACACCTGCCCGGTTGGCAGGGAGCAAGGCTACAAAGGGAGATGGACTCTCTCAGCTTTCTGGTGGGATTTAGATGGATCTCCCCTTTATTTGGTTTCTTTCCATACAATAAAGTGAGTCCTTCCCCGTGGGTGCAGATTTTACAAGGAAATACAGGCGAGTCCGGTTCATTTGCATGGATACTGGGCTGGCACTGGCATCTTCACATCTGGAAGGCAAATGCCTACTTTATCAGCTTACTGTGTCCTTCCTGAACTCAGACTACAAAGCCAAGGGACTCACATGCTCTTGATACAGATACAAAAATGAATCTGCAGCCACGCGGAACGTGTGCTCCTTCTTACATCACTGTATCATTTGATTTTTCAAAAAATCAGGTAGGAGGAAGAGATGGTGATAATGACCTTTCCTATAAGAAGGAAGTTCAAAGTTTGTCTGTGTGTACGAGTCTCAGTCCACATGATGCTGCTATAACTGAAGATCTAAGACTGAGGAATTTATGAAAAACAGAGAGTTATGTTAGGTGGGAGAGTACTCAGCAGATAAAAGAGCTTGCCACCAACTTTTATAACCTGAGTTTGAGTCCTGGGAGATACGTGGTGGAAGAGAGAACCACTGCCACAAGACGCCCTCTGACCTACATACTTGCACCATGGCATCCATATGCACACAGATACATACATACATACATACATACATACATACATACATACATACATACATAAATAAATAAATACAAACAAATGAAAGTAATCATTTAAAAAATAAGCATATGTGGCCCGCAATTCTATAGCCTGGGTAGTCCAGGAGAAGGGCCCTGGCAGAGGATGTGAGCCTGAACTCTGTGGTTTAATGAAGAGTAAACAAAGGCATACTTTCAAAATGGTGGACTGGAGTGTGTGCTTCTCACTCCTGGAGATGCCCTTCTGTGGCTCTCTCTTAATCTTTGCTTTGGTGTGGTTTAAGAAGGGAGGACATTGGTAGAGTTAGAAAGGTTGTGTGGCCCTTAGATAATGGAGAGCTGGCTCTGGGGCATCTGGGACGCCAGCATATGAAAATGTGAAGTAATTTTCCTTGGTTCAGACCCCAAATCAGGCCAAAGTCAGTTTGGCAGAGACTTTGGGCATTGAGAGAGGGTTTTATGGTAGTACCTCAGGGACATCTCTTGGTGTCACCAAAAGAAAACTCTTCCAACTCCTGACACTACCAAACACAATTGCTCTGTAAAGATGTGGTGGGAAGGCACCTGTACTTTGAAGGATGTTCAGCACACATTCGTGGAATCATGGACTCTGGCACTTCTGTGTTTGCTCTTATAGCTGCTAACTCCTCTGAACGACTTTGTACAAACTAAAGCAAAGACATTACATTACTAGGAAGTGACCAAACTATTTAATCATCTAGGAACAATCTTGGCTGTAGTGTCACGACAACATATAAACCAGTCCACAGCCCCATGTCCACATCCTTTCTTCAAAGGCCAGTGGTTAATTTACTGTATATATTCCAACTATTCAAGGTCCGCAACGTAAAAAGCCTAAGACAGTCCTTACCATAAGGAGGCCAGTGTGCTAGGCAAAGGGAGCATCTTACCCGGTGCAGAATTCCTCTACCCCAGACAACCTCATATTTTATACTCAATTCTTTGTTGACCTTTGGTCTTGATGACCTGTTAATTGGGGAAAATTACTTTAATTCTGTCTACCAAGATAGTGACCTTGTGCCTTTGCCTGCTTTTTGCCTCCACTTGCTGATGTCGTCTTTATCTACTTTGCATACTATGAGTTGATCCCTTATTTCATCCTGGAGTGAGTATGAATATTATCTTACTCTATGTTGCCACAACAAGATACTCAAGGCAGGACACTGTAAAAGCAAAAGGATTGTCTCAAAGGATGGTATCTATACCTTCTGGCTTCTAGGAAGAGACCCAAGGTAGGACTATTCATGTCAGAAGAGGAAGAACTCTTCCTCTCTCTCTCTCTCTCTCTCTCTCTCTCTCCCTCTTTTCTCTCTCTCTTTCTCTCTCCCTCTCTCCCTCCTTCCCTCCTTCCTTCCTTCCTTCCTTTCTTCCTTCCTTCCTTCCTTCCTTCCCTCCCTCCCTCTGTCCCTTCCTTTCTCTCTCTCCTTCTCCCTCTCCCTCTGTCTCTCTCTGTGTATGTGTTTTGAATAATAAGACTGTAGGGCAGAGCCAGGCTCACTTTATAACACCCCACTCCTAATTTAACCAACCCTTAATCCTTGACTGTGGCTGTGAGTCTCAGTTGCCCACTTTTGTCCCCCACACAATGTTTCTGGAACATACTGGTTGCTGCCTTCTACAGTTCTTCCTCCTTGTCTTAGGGCGTCTCTGGCCACAGGGGTATCCTCCAGTGGAGCAGGTTGTGAAGCGCTGAGGGACTGATGCTCCAAGAGTATCCCTCCACCAGTGATGGATGAGATTTGAAAAAAATCACCCACCTTCCTTGGCCTCTGGGGGTCTTGTCTCCATCTCTATGGTATCCCTGTGACAGTGAGTTCTCTTTGCCCACAGAGATAGTCTGCTCAGGCACATGCTTTTTATGGGCTTCCTCTTTCCTGGGCCACTTGTTTGGGCTTACATGTCTGCCAGTATTTCCTGGGATTGACTCTCAAACAAGCTACCTGGGTCCACATCCTTGCCCCAGTGTCTGCTACTTGGAGAACTCAACCAAATTGAGAAGGGTTGGGGTTCTGTGTAGGAGGCTAACAGTCAACTCCAAGCACACGGTCATTTTGGAAGCATAGGCGATGACTCCAAACTCTCAAATGCACCCTTCCCCAAAACTAAGATGATGCCTTGGTATTCCTGAGCATCCATGCAAACTTGAAATTTTTCTGTCAAATTCAAACTCTGAAGCTGGGTATGGGGGTATACACCTTTAATCCCAGCACTGAGGAGCCAGAGCAGGCAGATTTCTGAGTTCGAGGCCAGCCTGGTCTACAGAGAATGTCTACAAGCAGTCAGAGCTACACAAAGAAACTCTGCCTCAAAAAAAAAAAAAAAAAAAAAAAAAAAAAGTAAGTAAGTAGATAAATAAATAAGTAATAAAAAGAAACAAAACGCTGAGTTTCTGAGCATTTGATGGCTATAATAACTAGATAATGTTTTTTGAATAAACTCCTGAAGGTTTATTTAGCTACAATTAATCAGATTAAAAATTTTGTAATCTTTCCTTCTTTTTTTTCAACCCAGTCCTTCTCTACTCCCCCACCCCCACCCCTGAACCACAATTCTGGCAAGCACCTTACCAATGATTCAAAAATAGTTGATTAATGTACACCCCGCTATAGCACAAGCCTGGCCCAAACTTTTACTGTGATTTTTTCCCCTGCGGTATGTATGCCTTAGCCCACCTGGATAAAAGATGCCTATTGCTTGAGGCTCTTAGTTATTTAAGATGTGGTAGGTTTTCCTAAGTCCACGTTGTGTGTACTTACAGAATTATTATTTTTCTAAAATAACATTTTAAAATAATTTTGTTTCAGAGAAAGTGCTTGGCTCATGAGTTTTTACAATTCTCGGAATTATAGCTTTAAAATGTGAGGCTTGGAGGAACAACAGCCACTACAAACATTGGGATAACCGAAAGCTAAAACTGGAGCTGGGAATTGGAAACCAGGACTTTATCACCTGTATTTTCACAGATGCCATGTGGCTGGGACCCTGGCCAGCGGGGCAGTGGGTGGTTCAGCCATCCTTCATCTTCCTGGAAACTGAGGTGTTTTCTTGACAGCAGTAATAAATCAAGCATCCACAGGAAGCTGGTGGATGGCTGCGAAGAAACACGCTGTGCAGGAGCTGCCTGGAATCTCTCCTCGGTGATTTTTCTCATTGACGTTATTAGAGAAACAGATCTCTAGTCTTCAGGAGGACGCATGCATCCTCGATGTCAAAATGCCTGCTACCGTATGAATATTAACTTAACGTGCTTATAGCACGCACAGGCCACGTGAAGGGTGACGGTCTAAAGTCTCGGCAGCCTAATTTGCATGAGCACATTATAAATCCCTGCTCGCTCTTTGACTTTCCGAATTTAAGTTTTTGGCCTTCTTTGGGGTAAATATTTTCAGCAGGTGCTGTAGCACTCGAAGAGAATTTGCTGTAGTTCACAGGAAACAAACAAGCATTCTGAGGTTTTCATTTGACTTCCCAAGAGCAACTTGAGATTGAAGTAGCTTTCGGTGCTGGAGGGATGGGTCAGCTCGTTAAGGACCCTGGATGCTCTTCCAGAGGACCCAGCTTCAGTTCCTAGCACACACATGGTGGCTCATAAGTGTCTGTAACTCCAGTTCAAGGCATTCCAATGTCTTCCGAACTCTGAGGGCACCAGGGATGCATGTGTGTACACACGTACATGTAGGCAAAACACCCATACACACAAAATGACGACGACGACGACGACGACGACACGACGATGGCGGTGACGACAATAATAAAATGAGGTAGTTTTTGAACCACATTGCTCTCTAGCTTGAAGGTGACCGTTGGCTTTGCCTTCATAAACAACTTTTGGGCCACGGCAATGATTCTAATGTATTTAAATTTGATTTTTGTTGTCGTTGTTAATGATAAAAACACTGACTTCGCTATATGTCAACCCAATAACAGCATTTTAGATTGATAAAGTTAAAATTTTAAAGTAGTTAACTAATAGCATTCTTGGGCTCCTTCTTCCCCTCCTCAGGGAATCATCTCTACACTGCCCTGGTCCTAAATGTCTTCTGGATAGCTAACACCTGCCGCCTCATTAACACCCGCCCCCCACTATCACCTGCCCCACACTAACACCCGCCCCCTCACTGACACCTGCCCCCTCACTGACACCCACCCCCCACTAACACCTGCCCCCTCACTGACACCTACCCCTATCTTGTCTCTACCTCACTGTAACATCTGAATGATCTAAACTACTTTTTTGATATGCTATAGCTGGCCATAGGGGCACACACTATAATCCCAGCACTCAGGAGGCAGAAGCAGAAGGATCATAAGTTGGAAAACAACCAAGACTACAGAGCAAGTTCGAGGCCAACTTGAGCTACATGAACAGACCATATCTCAAACACACACACACACACACACACACACACATACACACACACACACACACTTGAGCTACAAAATAGACCATATCTCAAACACACACACACATACACACACACACACACACACACACACACACACACACACACCTCATGACCAAAAGAATAATTCTATTCACTTTAATTTTTTGATGCATTACAAGATTTTTCTTTGTTTCTTTTCTATGCTGGAGGTCAACACCCCTCTCCGCAGGAGCATACCCACGACGGTGCATAGCACCATCTGACTTGGGTACCTGGTCCACAGGACAGAAAAATCATCCCATCCAAAACCTTGGTTTTCTCTCTCAACTTGGCTGCCACACAAACTGTCGGATATAAATATTGCCATGCTTCAAAGAAATTATCTTGGCTTTCCTTCAAATTTCTGAAGCATCAACTACTTCAGGAAGGTAGGAAAATATCCTGCTTAATACCCTCAGGAGATTATTTAGTTTCAGTTGATTCTTCTAGGAAGAGCCTGCACAATGGCTGACTGATCCTTTTGGAACAAGCTGCCATGACTGTTTCCTCTATTTCTCTCAGGAATGGATTAAGGACTCATTAAATCTAGAAAGCACTAGAACAGGCTGCGTGTCCCAAATGTGCAGTAAAAAGGAAATGAAAAAATTCAAGTGAAGAGAATTATTCTTTTTGTCATGAGATAGGTGTGTGTGTGTGTGTGTGTGTCTTTGAGATATGTAGCTCAAGTTGGCCTCAAACTCACTCTGTAGTCTTGGTTGTTTTCCAATTTATAATCCTTCTGCCTCCACCTCCTGAGTGCTGGGATTATAGTGTGGGCCCCCACGCCCAGCTACAATATATTCTTATGGGTGGTCATGTGAGAAAATAGATGGAACCATAGCTATGACTGGCTGAAAGTGCTGTGTAAGTTCTTGGTGGTCAGCATCAGCATAAGGCAGGAACCCCATATTGTTTGGTTTGAACTGAGTGTCCAAGAGCTCGGTCCATCTGTTTAGAAAGTCCTTAGCATTCCCACAAACTTTATAGCCATCACTGAGTAGGATCACTCCAAATGCATAGGATTATTCTCTTTCAATATTTTACCCTCACTATTTGGACTTATTTTACCAAAGACGAAATATTTTATTATGCACAATCCCCGGCCTGCTTACTAGGTAGAAATTCAAGAGTACTACTGGTTGGCTACCCATCATCCAGCCTCATACTCTTCTGCCAACAGACATAACTTAACTCCTCCTTTCCCTGAACACCTGAAGAAGCCAGTCCAACCTAAGTCCAGCGATGAATCCGTCAGACTCACTTAAGTCAGCTGCAGTAACTCTGTCACCTTGTCTGTTCAGTTCTGGAACTGAGGAGAAGCGTATCCGTCTTAGCCATTACTGCATTTGGATGCACAGTCAATCTTAGTTGGAACAGTTAGAATTTAAGAAATAATTGTTCTCCTCTGGATGGAGGCTTGTTTAATTTTTTTCCCCGAGTATCTAAACCTAAAGAGAGAAGCATGTTTTCCATCGATCGTAGCCATTGGCTTGTGATTATGAGACAAATTAATGTAGGGACAAACATGGAAGGAAAGAACCCAGGGCATCCTTCAGCCAGGGAAGCTGGCTGGCTGGTCTGTGCAGCCTCTTGAACTGGAGTTGGGGCTTTCCTGAAAGACCACAGTAGTTTTAGTTAGAAAAGGGTATGGCCCTTGAAGATCTTTGATTCAAAGAAACCCTTATCAAAACTCCAGTGCTACTTATAGAAATAGAAAAGCACTTCGTAAACTCAGAGACACTCGGAAGCCCAGGAGAGTCAGAATCCTCAGATCACAAGAATGAAGTTGGGAGGCTCACTGCTGAGCCACCATAGTCAGAACAGTGTGGTCCTAACAGGCTCCCATCGTCCACCCGCCTTCTCTACTCACACTCCCGACCAGTGGGTAAGTCAGAGAGCCCAGCAATAAATCCTTATGCATATGATTAAATGATGTTCACAGAACTGCCAAGACAATCCAAGAGAATAACAGTCTGTCTGTTTTTGAAAACTTAGTACTGAAAACACTGGACATCCACACGCAAAAGAACGAGGTTGGATGCTCACCTTACGTGAGAGACAGAAATGAACTCAAAGTGAACTGAAGAAAAAAAACTCTATGAGGGCAATGTGGGGGTGCAGAAGCCACTTCTCAGATCTGGTGTTGACAGCAAAAGCATAGGTAGCAAAAGGAACTAAAAGATAGGTAACTTATGTTACCTATCTTTTGTGTCAAATTTTTAATATTTTACATAAGATGATACTATCAAGAGAGTGAAGAGAAACTCATAGTATAAGGAAAAATGCTTGGAAATCAGGTATCTGCTATGAGTTAATAGCTAGCATATATAAAGAGCTCCTGAAACTCAATAACACCAAAAATACAGTTCTAAAGTGGACAAAAAAGATGAGCAGACAATCTTTTAAAGACAGTATACAAGTGGATGATAAACACAGCACAAAAAAAAGCTCAACATTTCTTGTCATTAGGGAATGCAAGTCAAAATTACAGTGAGACTGCATTTCACATGCATCAATGTGACAATCACAAAAATCAATGAAAAGCCACAAAAGAAACACTGGCTAGGATATGGAAGCTTTGAACCTTTTTGTTATTGCTGATGGGAATACAAAATGCTACAGCTGCTACCAAACCAAACCAAACCAAACCAAACCAAACCAAACCAAACCAAACCAAACCAAACTATAAAAAAAAGTTTGGTAGTTATGGTGGTTTGAATGAGAATGGTCTCCATAGGCCCATATGTTCAATGTTTGGTCTTCACTTTGTGGAAGTGTTTGAGAAGAAGTAGGAGGTGTGGCCTTGTTGGAGGAGGTGTGTCACCAGGGTGGGCTTTGAAGCCTTAAAAGACCATGCCAGGCCCAGTGTCTTTCTCTCTGGCTACTGCCTCTCGGTCAGGATGTAAAGCTCTCAGCTACTGCTCCACTGACATGCCTGTTTGCTTCCCACCATAGTGATCACAAAGTAACCCTTTGAAACTGTAAGCAAGCCCCTAGTAAAATGCTTGCTTTTATGAGATTTGCCTTGGTCATGGTTTTTCTTCACAGCACCAGAAGAGTGGCTCCTGAATTTTTAAATGGAGTCACTATATACAGCAGCAAGTCCACTCACAAAAACAAACTCAAAACAAGGCGCTCACAGCAGCATCCATAACATCATTCCAAGTGTGCACACAACCCCAAGATGCATCACACGATGAACGGATAAGTGGCTAAATCAAATGTGGTACACAGTGGGGTCTAGGCCAGCTTTTAAGAAGAGTGAATTCTCCTAGGTGCTATAGCATGGATGAAACCAAACGACATAAGCTAAATGAAATTAAGCCAGGCACGAAGGAATAAATCCTGTGTGACAGTACTCATATGAAACACATAAGATAGAGACAGGATGCATATGAGTGGTTATCAGGGGATGGAGAGGAGACATGAGCCTGAGAGACTTACTGCTAATGGCTGGAGTAGTCAATGGTGTGGAAGTATTTGGGAACGAGGGCTTCACCATAACAAACTTTCAGTGCTGTGTGGAGTGGCACAGGTAGCGTGACTAAAACAATGAGCTCTGTTCTGTGTTTATTCAACCATAGACACAGAGATGATGGTCACTGCTGGAGATTCTGGAATTTGGACATTTCTGTGAAGGTTTTGCAGCTAGACACTTGGAAAAATGCAAGATGGGTTAAAATGTGGCTCAGCAAGATAAGACCAACTCTGCAGAGCTGAAAGCGATGGGGAAAAAAACGCTGCAGCCTGTTCCCTCTCCAGTAAACGGTGGAATTCAGGTCGATGTCCCTTAACAAGGAGGACAGGCATTTGAGCCCTTGCATCTTGGTGCTGATGGGTGGACCAGAAACCTGTGAAATTCGGGGACACAGGGCTACCACAAATTCGGGGACATCAAGTCTACCACAGTCTTAACTTCAAGCATGTTCTGTGGGCTTGCTGGCACTGCTTCCTTTTTTCTTTTCTTCTTCTTTTTTTCCCCCATCTTAGTCTTTTTGGCGTTTTCTTTCCTAGCAGGTAGGCTTTTGTGGAGAAGCTATTTGAATTGCTGATTTACTACGGCCACAGTGAAGGGTCCACCATATGTTGCTTATCACAGCAAGCACAGATGATCAAAGGCAAACAGAACATTTGTATTGAGCATTTCCACTGGGCTGCCTTGTAAGTTCTTTTCCATTTACAATGGAGAGGAAAACAAACTGACATCAGCCACGGCCATTGCCAAAGTAGACATTTGCTTTCTGTTAGCTTCAACCCCCTCCCCTGGGTTTGCCGTGTCTCACAAAGGGTTTTCAGGGTTAGATCTGCTTTATGTAGGGCTTTTAGAGATAAAGGTGGGAGAATCTCCAGTTCAGAACCCAGATGTCCCTTTGGTGTTCTTCCTCTTCCTTTTTGGAAAACATCTGGAAGTTTCCATGAGAGATTGTTGAGCTCATTCCATCTTGAGACCAATTTTAGGCCCTTCAATGCTGATAGCATGTGCGGAGCTGGCAGGGTTTAGCTCATGTCTATTTTTCTGAAGAAGCAACTGATATCTTCAACATGTTCTCCAGACGTGACCCATCTGTGCTACTGAAAGAAGCCACGTGACCCGCTGAGCAAGGTGGACAGGGGTGTGCACCTTCCAGGTTCATTTTCATGGAACAATGCATGGGCCAATGTGACCTCTCTGTATCTGCTCAGAAGTGTCCCAAATGATCAAAATTGATCCAACATTCTCTCTAATCCAGGCTGAGAGAAGAGTGGAATGTAGTCTGGATAGGAAGACAAAGAAGGTCAGGCCATAGGTACAGTGCTGCTAAGGGCAGAAGAGGTAAATAGGGGACTGGTAGAGAAAGGAGTTACTGAGTAGACTCTGGGAAAACAGATCTGCTGCCATGGCAACCTTGGGTCTGAGCTCTTCCTTACTCTTCCATGGTGTGAAGGTGTGTGGTGTGTGTGGTGCATGCATGTATGTCCTGGTGATTGTGGGCCCTTGTGACTTAAAGTACAGCAGCATTAACCACTGCAAAGAACACAGCTGGTTCATACACAGTTCTGTATAACCTTTATCCAAGTCCAGGACAGCTCATAAACCCAAAGGATGTTATCCCTCTGCCCATTCACCAGTCTCTCTGCAATCTTCTTTCTCAAAGTCCCTGGTGATAACTAATGGGCTTTCTATGTCTACGGCTTTACCTACTCCGGATATCTTACGAACATGGAATGTGGAATCATACACGTGGCCTTCAGTGTCTAGTTTCTGTCCCTGAATGCAATCATTTTGAGCTCCTTCATCCTGTAGCATTTCTCCATACCCAGTTCCTTTTCATGGCAAATAATGGCTATACCACAAAATTGCCTGCCCATTCATTTATTGATGGTGTTTGGATTACTTCTTCTGTCTTTAAGCTGTTGTGAGTAGAGTGGCTACAAACATTTACATACAAGTTTTAGTTTGAAGTACACACCCTAGTTGTATATCCCACCTTTCTCTGTGTGCTGGAAGGAAAAAGAAGGGGGAAAAGGACCAATTTAAATGAACACCAATTACACAGATAGCCAGTTATGTGATTTGTGGCAGTTCTATTTCTCCTATGACCACAGACAGACAGGCCACACATGTTCATTGTTACAAATGAAAAATCTTGATATAGAGTGTATCTACATTGGTGAGAAGACTATAAAGGCTTGTAAAAGTCTAAAGAAATCAAGAATCCTATATACTCGCACTGATAGGGAAGTGTCTTAGCTTTCTGTTCAGTTTTAAAGGATCAAAGACGGCAGGAGTAGACAGTGCAAACTGAAGGAAGGCTGCTGCTACCTCAGACCACGACCTGCCCTCAGTATCATCTCCAGCCAGGGATCCACCCACCTTTACATTCAGGTTCCTATCACAAGGGGACAGAGGCAAGCCACGCATCCAGTTTCCTTTGTAGCAGCTGGCCTTAGACTTGTCAGTTGGGAAGATGACAGTAAACTAAGGGTGAGCCCGCTGTTTGCCCTTCACAAATGACACAGGATGATGCTTGTTTTCTGTAAGGAGCTGAAGAGACTAACTTCCCACAGTGGGAGACACAGTGCTGAATACAGCTGTCACCGAGGAGAGCAGGAGCTGGCCCACACCAGTCAGAGTGCTCTTAGCAACTGGGGTTCTGTGTGTACTTTGACATCTCCTAGCTGGCTTTATATCCAGTTCCGACAAACTTATTGTTTTAGTGACATTTTAGAGACAAGATGAACTATCTGGTATGTGTAAAGACAGAGAAAACATTCAATTCTAGAGCTTTCGAAGGCAAAAAAAATATGGCACGAAGCAAATACATTTTTAAACCCAGTTTTTAAATAAACAGTCCATAATTTTCTGTTTTCTTTATGGTAAGAATTAGTTATTAAGTTAACCTTAGTTCTAAGGCCTATGCATCCTGTGAACAATTTCAATGGACGTAATTGTGAAGTGAGCTTCTCTGGATTGCTTAAATGTCGTCAGAACTGTATTACTTAAATGAGTAAATGAGATATGTTTTGATGCCGTAGAAAGCATCCCAATGTCTGGTTATGAAATACTAGATATGTAATCGATTAGACATATGAAAGATTAGAGATATATGTTGTGCTATAAACATAACACTTTAAGTGTGCGCTTGTGTGTATACATATGCACATACGTGCATGGCTATCTGTATATCTACATATATGTGAATAATGAAATGTTACGATTCACTAGGTTTGGAGAGTTGCTGGATAAATGGATCTGGAAATTGACTGGACCGCTAGTGAACAGGCCTGGACCAGGATAATAGCTTAGCCACTCACTTGCTCTGGTCTCTCTGCTCTATCTGAAAGAAGATTGTCTGTGCTCAGGAATGTCCAGGGCCCCTGCTGGATCTATCAACAGCGAGTGTTTGCTGCAATCAGGTCTTTGGCAAATCTACAGACAGCTGGCTTTAGAGAGCCGTTTTATCAACAGCATCTGCAGAATTAAACATTTCCCCAAGTCCTGGGATTTCTCTGGTGTTCTGTGAAATCTGAAGCGCTTTCAAGATAAGTGGAAGAACTGATAAGGCAAGGGGCAGTTCTCTCAGAAGACTCAACAAGGGATCCCGGCCCTTGAAAGGCTGAAGCTGGATGGTCTGGGTTTGCCGCCAGACAGGGGGGACAGTGAGGTTACCTCAAAACACAAACAGATAAAACCAAAAAAGCAAAAACAAAACAGGATTCAAAATGAGGGAATTAAGTAGATGTTACTACTTTCCCCCATCCCAGAGCACAATAGGGAGAGTCCTCCTGGCTGTCTCCTGGTCCACAGTTGAGACACACCCACTCATAGTAAAACAATTAAAAAAAATAAAAGCCCACAGCTTGGTTCCAGCTTCTCACTGGCTGAGGAGTGGGTGGTGTGAACAGTAGATTCTTTCCATCCAATCATGACCTGCATCTATTCAGAATGTCTCATTTGCTACTACGAAAGAAGAAAATGTCGAACTTGAAGGCCCAATCCAAAACCAGGTTTAAGAGGTCCCAGAGAAAATCAATATAGACTGCCAGAAATGGGCCCCAGAACCAGTCATCAAGAGTAACAAGAGTATCTGTTAGCCATACTTACAATCCCAAAGCTCAAATAAATGACTCTCTCCACAGCTAGAGCCTCTGACCTGCATATGAGGAGAGTGTCCTCCATCAAGGGGTGGTCTGGGTAGCCCCACAATCTGGGCTGATACTCACTGCTGGGTTTGGTATTTTCCTCTGGGATTCCTTGTCTCTGCTTGCCCTTTCTGTTTCCTAGGATTGCCAGTTTCTCTTCCCTGTGTCTCGCCCTCTGGGACAGCACTAGACTGTATAACTCGTTGGGTAGAATGACTCTGTTTTCCTCTGTCTCAGGGGACAAAACTCATTGAGACTCCTTGGTGAAGAGAAATGCTACATGGAGCCATGGCTTCTGAAGATTGTTTTATGTTCCTCAGTAGAAACTTCACTGAATGCATGGGAGGTGGCGGCAGCAGGAGAGAGGATGCAGGGGCAGGGCGCGGTGGGCACTAGCTCTGTGCTTTGCAAATTCAGTTTTTTGTTTGTTTGTTTGGTTGGTTTGTTTGTTTTGGTTTGGTTTTGGTTTTTTCGAGACAGGGTTTCTCTGTGTAGTCCTGGCTGTCCTGGAACTCACTCTGTAGACCAGGCTGGCCTGGAACTCAGAAATCCGCCTGCCTCTGCCTCCCAAGTGCTGGGATTAAAGGTGTGCGCCACCACCGCCCGGTGCAAATTCAGTTTTGAAGTCTTATTTCTATAAGAAATCAGTGTGTTTTATTTATTTTTATTGTGACATAATATTTATTCCGTTCTGGGGCACATTGTGCTAATTTTTAATAGTTGAGGTGTTATCTCTGTCTTGTAGCCTGTATCCTTTGACTGTTAATTTGTTTGCACCAGTGAGAATTCTACTATGGTAAGTTAATACTTCTTTCTGATCCAATATCTAGCATGTGTATCCTAAAATATTGAAATTTTATACAAAACTATGCTTCATTGTTATCACATAAAACTGCAATTAAATTTTCAATGGACACATTGGTACTTCCTCTTCCACCACCTGAGGTTCTTAGACTCACCCCGGAAGTAGAAGACCCTGTCTCTCAAGAAGACAAGAAGGGGGGAGTCTCTCTGTTTCTTCAATTTCCCTCCTAAAATAATATGGAAAAGGGCCCCTGTCTGGCCTTATGCTCCAGATCTTTGTCTGCATGGCTGCGTTTCTCATTTTCTCACGGAAACTCCATGATCTCCTTTCTTGTCTTTTTTAGCTTTTTGGGCATTAAACACTGCGCAAAACCCTCGGACTGTGAGATGTTCGTTCAGCACAACAGCTGTGTTGTTTTTAGCGCAGCTCCATTTTACAGATAAAGAAACCGAGTCTGGAAGACCACAGCTAGTCAGGGACTTTGCATCACAGGGGGAAAGTTTATAAAACAACACCCCACACTGGGAATGAGTAATTTTTTGCATGTGGAATATGACATTGTTAAACACAAGTTGTCAGCTAAGAGTCCTTGGGAAATGAATTAGAAATGGCTTTTTATTGTTCCCGGCCAAACAAACAAATAAACAAACACAACCATGTAAAATGGCTTGCTGATAATGATCTGGTTAGAAATTAAAAAAAAAAAATCTGGGTAGAATTTATTACGACCTGGAAACAGAATGTCCTGGGGAGAGTCTCAACCTCTCTAAAATAGTGAATTAATACGGGTTCCATCAAAAAAGTCAAATCTCTCTTTCTGTCTCTCTGTCTCTGTCTGTCTGTCTGTCTGTCTGTCTCTGTCTGTCTGTTTCCCCCCCACACACACACATACACACAGATAGAGACAGAAAGACAGACAGATTTTATATATATATACATATATATATATAAATATATGTAAATATATATAAATATATATAATATATGTGTGTGTATGTGTAAAATATGCTTTTGGTTTTCTTTAGGTTATTGTAAAGCTTTTTATTAGTATATATTTTTTCACAGTAATGGGTTTATTGTAATGTTTTCATATATATATATATGTATGTGTATATATATATATGTATATATGTATATGTTACATTTTAATTACATTCACCTCCTCCTATTGTATTCTCCCATTCCCCTCCCCCATTCCCACAGACCCACTTCCTCATCCCACCTAGTCCTACCTTTACCATTGTATCTTTTTATATTTTTAACCAGTGAGTATAAGAGGCCTTGCTTTCAGGAGCATGGTCCTCTCACCTCTAATACGTTTTTATGTATCATCTATATCTCATAGTTGAGTATGCACCTGATACATCTTTGTAGCCTATGCTCAAACTATTGCCTTCATCTGTGATGCATGAGCTTGAAGGTCGCTGGACAGGTGGCTGGGAAGCGAGATGGATGTGTAGCTGGAGAGAGAGAGGACACGCTGCAGTGTTGGCACGCCAGCTAGAGCCCAGCTCAGCTGCGTTTTACCTCTAGTCTTGACAGGGTGGTGTTCTACCAGGCACCTTTCAACATGGAGCTGAGAACCATCTGGCCAAGGAGCTGGAAAGCCCAGGGCAGAGGAAGTGGGTAGAGCTGTGTCAGCTGCTGCCCGAAGTTTAGGAGAAAGTTGTATCTGTAGAAACAACAGGCAGCTGGGTTATTTTTACTCATTTTGCTAATAAACTTTGTCCATTCTCGGAGTTCCATATACTTTATAGTGAGTTTAAAAACTCTCTTTCCGCATGAGGTGTTATTTTTCTTCTTTGTCCCATAAAAATCAGTTTAAGCCTCACCTCCTTAATGGACCCTTCTCTGATTGTGTGAGTTACATGGCATTGATTTTCTTGGAATTGTATCACAAATACCCAACTGACTGCAAGTGGCTTGCTGCGGTGTATGCCTTCTTACCTGAGTTCTACCTCCAGCCTTTGACAGCCTGCCTGGCACACGATAGGCACCTGGTGACTGTCAGTGAGTAAATGAAAGCCTGTTCCTGCTTTCTCCACCCTTGGGTAAACCCAAGGAAAGCTGAAAGACATTTGAAACTTTATTGTACAATTAAATTACACTGTCAAAATAATTTTTAAAGCTGAAAGGAAATTCAGAGATCAGCTACAGGAAATTGAGGCCTAGAGAGGTGAAGAGGGTTGGCCAAGGTCATGCAGCTGTCCAGGGCTAAGCTGGGATTGAAGCCCAGGGCTCCTGCTGGCCAGCCGGTCCTGGCCCAGATGTAGGGAAGCTTAGTGTTGCTTTCCTCTTACAAAATACTTAGAAATTGAGGCAAAAAGACCGTAATCTAAAAGCGTTAATGAGGAACTGTCAAATTAAAATCACTGGATGTAAGAAACTCAACAGTTATTCCAGGTGTTCTGGAAATGCAGACTGGGGCGCTGGGAAATGCTCATGGCTGAATTTTCCCCATAAAAACCATTGGTTTTCAGGCTGGTTTTATGGGTCAAACCTGATCAAGAGTAAATGTGCAAACAGATGAAATGTAGCAACCCAGCTCAGTGTGTTTGTTTTCCCAAGTTTACCAATGGGCGACCTGAAGTGTTTAGTCTATTTAATGCGGAGCTGTGATACACAGGTTAGTTAGGCTTTTCTACTCTGGGAATTTGGTGTGTCCAGAGTGAGTCCCAAAAGGAATAAAGATCTGAGACACTCATTGAAGCTGACTGGAGAATAGCTTGAGCTCTGCACAGCTTCGGGAGTGTGTAGAGCAGAGCAGACCAGAGATCCACAGCAGACCAGGAGAGCTGGATTATTTGGCTAGCTCAGTGTATTGAAGTATAAAGTCGGCAGACTTTGAAGATGAGGAGATGCTGCATCTATGAAATTCTTCTTTTTGAGAGCGGGGAGTCCTGCTACCATTAGACGCACTTCCACGTTCATTTCCTACCACTGCTTAAGCAAATCACTGCAAGCTTGGAGCTGGAAACAGTAGAAATGTCCCCAGTCTGTGGGCCAGTTCAGGCTGAACCATCTGTGTGTGGGGGTGGGGGTGGGGGTGGGGGCATGATCAGCAGTGCAGAGGTGGAGCACCCCAACTCTCTGGAGTGGTCCTAAGCAGAAAAAGAAAAGTCAAAAAAGACAAAAAGAAAAAGGAAAGAAAGAAACTTCCTCAGGTTGGAGCAGAAGCCTTTTCCCTTTACACTTTAAGCTCTTAGTCTCCCATTGAATGTGACATATTGCCTTTGACTTAATGGATGGTGATCTATGAAAGTCTTCGACATCAAAGACTTTCCCTTAAAGTCTGAGTTAAGTGAGAGTAATCAGAAGGACCAGGTTCATGTGCTCATATTTAGTTGTTAATGTGTCAGTCCGTCCATGTACATGTTGATAGTTCTCGCGATGGTATCTGAGTACTGAGTTATAAGTTAAAGTTCTGTCTACTTACTGTCATGGTGCTGTGAAGAAGCACTGTGACCAACGGCAAGTCTTCTCAAAAGAAAGCATTTAACTGTGTGTGTGTGTGTGTGTGTGTGTGTGTGTGTGTTCCTCCTACCCCCAAAGCTCTGGGGTTATGGCTGCGTGCCACCATAACAGGTTTATGTGAAAGTACTGGGGATTCAAATTTAGGTCCTCATGTTTGTAAACACTTTCCCCAGGAAGCACTGCCCAGCCTTCGGGACAGGGGATTTTCTCTTCACTTTACAAATGGAGAAACTAAAGCTCAGAGGATACCATACACCAGGCCTTAGTCTCTTGACTCTCATTTCACACTCTGCACAGACACGTTCTCTATCTGGGCAGCACACCAGAGTCATCTGGGTGGTTTAGTAATACCCTAATACCCTGCCTGAAACTTAAACCAATGAACTCAGCGCAACTGGGCACATGATCCAGGAAACAGTATTGAAATAGCTCCTCAGACAACACTAGCCTCCAGCCTCCAGCCTCCAGCCTCCAGCCAATTGCTAGAGAGCTGTATTCTCCAATATCATAATTTCTCTTTTAGAAGGGTGTGCACTTGGCAGCCATTTTATTTGTTTGTTGTTTTTGTTTTGTTTTGTTGGTTTGTTGTTTGTTTGTTTTGCAAGAAGTCAGAGATGCTACTCCTAAAGTTTCAAGATACTCGTTGTTTTCTTTAACTCGTGTTGGGCCAGACACTATTCTAGAAGGATAGTAGCTCTCCCTTGATTCTGAGGACACTCCTCACAAGGATCCCTGTGTAAAGCAGTGGGATGTGGTGGGCACTAAGACGTCCCCCGCTGTGTAAAGAAATATGGACATCTCACTTGAAACTCTGTATAAAGAAAAGGAAACAATCTATCCTCTGACCTGGTGGGCTAGGGCTTTGAACTTGGTCACTAGGATGCTCACAACTGTTTGGTGTGCACAACTCAGTTTCCTTAGCTTCCATCATCTTCTCTCATCCCCTTTTCTTTGTATCAGAAAGGGTTTTGGCAGAATGAGTTGGAGAGAAGTGGCTCTTTAAACAGTGGAGAGACTTCAGTGAAAGTCGGGGGTAATGAAGAAAAACCAGATGGTTTTGGAATCTAGTGACATGCTTCCTCCAGCAGAGTCGTACCTCCAAATCCGTCCCTAACAGCCACCACCTGGGGACCAAATACGCAGATACCTAAGACTTACATTTCTATGCCTAAGCAAACATCCCATTCAAACCACCACACTTTGTTACCTACCGTGACTATGTACCAGCCAGACTGTATAGAAATCAGAAGAAGTCCAACTGAAGGCATCTTTAGAGGTCCAGCTTATTATGGGCTGCATCTAAGGGTTAAAGGTTAGAGGTTAAAGAGCAGGTGGAGCTGATCTGGCACCTGCCCTGCCTTTTTATTAGATAGTAAGTCTTATGCTTTGTGTAAGTGGGTTTTTATCACAATTGTGGGTTTTAATCATTTGCTAGATGGTAAGTCTTATGCTTTGTGTAAGTGGGTTTTTATTACAATTGTGGGTTTTAGTCATTTGCTAATTGTATCTATCATTATTGTTGTTGCTATTATCATTATTATTATTTCCACTGCTAGGGGTTGAACCCAGAGCCTCATGTGTGCTAGGCAAGTGCTGTACCAGTGAGCTCTATTTCCAATCTTTTCCTATATATACTTCTTTAAATCAGGCTGAGTAAGGTCTGGAGAGATGGCTTAGCAGGTAAGAGCACTGTTTGTTCTGCTGTTGTTTTCCAAGATACAGTTTCTCTGTTTAGCCTCGGCTGTCCTGGACCTCACTATTTAGACAAGGATGGCTTAGAACTCATGAAGATCCACCTGTCTCTGCCTCTTGAGTGTTAGGACTAAAGGGAGGCATCACTATAGCTTGGAGGCAGTTCTCAGCACCCATAATAGGGGCTCACACCCAATCATCCATTACACCAATCTGAGAATCCAACACCCTCTTCTGGCCTCCATGGACACTATGTGTGTGTGGTACACAAACACACATTCAGGCAAATCATCCGTAAACACGAGACTAAATAATAAAATCAAAACCAGATTAGGCTGATAGAAAGAAATAAATGGGTAGAAAACAGACGAGAAATATATGGCCACCACTAGTGTCCTTCATGTCTGTCCACATGCAGACGTAAAGAGTTCTTGAGGGAAACATCCAACTTCGTTGGGCCTGTGACTGAGTCATCTCACCCTTCAGATGCCTCGTCTGCCCAGCCTAGGATAAACTAGGGATGAGATGTTTGGATGGCTCTGGATACTGTTCTCAGGCTCTGACTGGAGTAAAAACTCCTTTCCCATGTTTTAAATTCATCTATAAATGTCCTGGACTCCATGTGTTCCATTTTGTTGTGGGTTTTACAAGCTCTTTGTTTGAGGTTTTGGAACTAGGAAATACAAGAAGAGAGAAATGATGTTTCAAAATCTTCTAGAGAGAGCCACCATAAACACTTGGTCATATTAATACATTAATTAATCTATTTGTTTTCACTATGTGTCAGTTTCTCTCACAGTTGCCGTCAGCAGCATGGCAGCTGACACCGAGCACTTAGTAGGACTCGGTGGTGGCAGCTGACACTGGGCACTTAGTAGGACTCGGTGGTATTCTCAGCCTTACCTCACAGAGCAGACCTTCCCAAGATTTTCATCTGTAGATGAGCTTGAGGCAAGTCACATTACAATTTGGCCAAGGGCACAGGGCATAAAGATGGGCACAGGACTTGACTGCTGCTGCTGACGCACTGACCTTCCACGTCCCCCAAAGAGTGGCTGGACCTCGGCTAAGATCAAGAACAGCTGAAGAACAAAGGTCACTGTAGGATGGATTCAGGAACAGACTAAAAATTCGAAACCACAAAAATCCTTATCTTCAAAGTTTGTTCTGAATTTGTAAGTCAGCCCTGTCAACGGAAACCTGGTTAGTTACCAAATGCCTCCTGTTTGTAAGATTGAAAACAGATTGGAGGAGCAACAGGAAAGCTGCCATTGTTGGTCCTGCGGCTGGGCAGAAGTGATCTTACCCGTGGCCGCTGTGAAATGCCTCATGGCGCCACTGTCCCCTCAGCACTATTTTATTGTTATGCTCGCACTGGGGCCCAGACACTGTTACAGATGCTGAGAAGACAGTGCACCGTTGGTTTTCTTTTGCATTTTGCATCTTACAGTATAGTGGAAGACATGGGTAATAAGCAACTACACAGACTTTAAATGTGTCATTTCAGATTGGGATTGAGGACAAGAAATGTTAGTTTGGATAAGGGAAAGCCTGACTCAGCAGCATTGCCCTTTGGTTTCTAATGGACACGTCTTACAGCATCCCTCAGTAAAGACTAAATGCCTGATCAGCCAAGAAGATTTCAGAAACGGTCATTACAGGAGGACTAGAACAATCCAGAGGGGAGATGATTGATTCTGAGGGGACTTCACATCCTTTAATTATTCATGACATAGTTTTAAAGCATTTTAAAGTCATCCAAGTGATGGCAAACATTGGATATCAAGGCAGTTGGGATCACCATCGATGCTCACCCAAAGAGCAACATGGATGGACCAGGAAGATGCTGAAGAACCAAGTCAGGTCCAGAGGGAGAAATAGTGCAGGACTGCAGCACATGTGGGGTCTAGAATAATGGATTGCATAGTGTAGAGAGTGGGATGGTGGTGACCAGAGGTTGGGGAAGGAGAAGGAAGGGGAATGGGGCCATTATGTGTGGGCCAGTGAGTCTGAAGTTAGCTAGGTGTGAGGCATACGTTCAGATGTTCTGTGGTATAGCAGGATTGATACAATGATATATCCTATATTTCAAAATAGCTGAAAAGGTTTTGAAAAGTTTCACTTCAAAAACACAATAGGTGAGGTAGCGAAAGCTAACTGTTCAGATTTGTTAGTTATAAAATGTAGTCATATATAAAAGCACCATGTTGGACCTTAGAAAAATGTAAACTACTGGTTTTGGTCATAAATAGATAAATAAATAAATAAATAAATAAATAAATAAATAAATAAATTTTTAAAAAACCTATTAACACCTAGGCAGGTACCGTTAAAACTTGAGTTCCCTCAGAGGGCTCCTGAAATCTATGTCACTACTTTGCTCACAGGTCCTGGTGGGAGGGTGAATGGGACCTGAGAATTTGTATTTATTCTCACTGATCCATAGCCATAGGCACTAGGGGACAGCCTGAGGTAGCTATATGACTGACACATACCCATGGGCACTAAGGGACTATTTACAGTGATTATGCTTTACTAGTCAAGGGAGAGAGAGCAGAATACTAAGGGTAGAGTTGAAATCTTTTAAAGCTGAGCATCTGGGCTAGGCACACTGGTGCCTTTAATCATAGCACTCAGGAGGAAGAGGCAGGAGGATTTCTGTGAGTTCAAGGCCAATGTGGTCTCCATAATGAGACCCTGTCTCAGAAAACCAACCAACCAACCAACCAACCAACCAACCAACCAACCAACCAACCATCTAACCAACCATCTAACCAACCAATCAATCATCCAACCAACCAACCCACCCACCCACCCACCCATCAACCAACCAACCAACCAACCAACCAACCAACCAACCAACCAACCAACCATCCAAGCAAGCAAGCAGGAGGGGGAGAGAGGGGGGGCGGGCAGGCGGGCAGGCAGGCAGGCAACCAACCAACCAATTAATCAAGTAACCAACCAAGCAATCAATTAATTATCCAACTAACTAACCATCCAACCAACCAACCAACCAATCATCCAACCAATTAATCAGCTAGTCAACTAACCATTCAACCAATCATCTAATCATTCAACCAACTAACCACCAACACTAACACCACCACTACCACCAACAAAAACAAACCCACAAAAACAAGCCCTGAGAACATCCTGGGCTGGAGATGTCAGAGCTCTGATGAACATGTGACTTTGTTTCTCACACCCACCTGCAACTCTAGCTCAGCGGATTAGGCGCCCTCTCCTGGCCTCCTCAGGAGATGCACATCCCCTCTTCCACACACACTCACATGATTAAAGATAAAAATGCTCCATTAAAGATGGAGTGCCCTAAGCCAACTTACCTCTTTAGAAAGCTAAAGGTCTCTGCTTTAAGTGAGCTGAAGAAGTCATTGTCCCTCAGCAGATCCAGGGGCAGGAAAGCAGAAGCAGGCAAGTCGTGAGGGCCTAAGTTCTGCTTCATTCATTTGGCTGAGCACGTTCTATCTCGAACACTTTCAGGAAGACACAAAGCAAACACTGTCAGATGTTTATATTTTATATTGGTGAAAATATATCATGGATTCATAAAATTTTACAGTTGAAGCTGTTACATTATGCACAAGATATTTCCAAACCAATAAATGGTTCTTTGTACACATCATTTTAATAGCTACATAATATTTCATCCTGTGGTTATATGTGATTTACAGAGCTGTGTCCCTTTGGGAGATTTCTTATGGTTTTTTGTGTTGTTGTTCCTATGAATAATGATACAGTAAGGACCTGTGCACATAGATTTCTGCCAGTGTTTCTACCCAGCCTGGGTCACTAGCAATGGGATTGTTGAGTTGAAATGAATATGTCTAACATGCTCGAAACATTTTCATCTGTCATTTCTGGTTAAGAGCTCTTTAGATGTACTTAGACATGACTGCCTTTGCAGAGAGTAAAGCGCCAGCTTTCTTTGCTGTCTAAATGAGACTCAGCTTTCGTGTTCTCAAAAATTAAGATGACGAGAGCTATTAAAGCAGAAGGAACAGAAACTTCACTTCGACATCACCAAAGAGAGATTGCTTTGAGGAGTCAGGAGATGGACAACTCTTCCCACAACAGACAGAATTCTGTCCTTCATGTTCTTGACTCATGAACTGTGGTCTCAGAAATGCAGAGAACTCCCTTAGGAGATCTGGAGAGAAGACAACCAGGCAACAGAGGTGCTATGTGCTGGGTCAGACCAAAGCTGCCATGGGGCTGCTGAAGGACTTGCCATCTTTAGAAGCTCATATCCAAGTGTCTCCTTCTGCATTCTGTGTAACTTCCTTAAGCTCAGCGGCTTGTGATGGGGAATGCCACAACCCACCTATCATGTCTGATCATCATAAAACCAACAACATCCAGGACAAAGCATGGCCAGTCAGATGTATTAATGTTTGAATACTGGCTTGTAGTAGAGGAGCGTGTTCTTTCAGTTTAAAGTAAAAACTCTAAATATGTTTTATAGATAGAAATTTTATTATTTATTTGAAGTCTGTGTACTCTGGTTCGTTACAAGGATATAATATTGTGATAATTACCGATCACTTTAAAAAGCTGTTAGCATAATGTACAAAAGGCATTTATACTATTCTTATGTACAATAAAAGTCTCAGACTTTTAAATAGAGAAATCAATTTATTGCTCCTATGAACATTAAAAGTATTAGACAGAAAGAACATGATGTCTTTTTCTAACCAATAGATGGTTATAAAAATTAAAATGGTAATACAAGGCAGAATAATAGAGACGCCCCCTTATCTCTTTGTGTGTGTGTGTGCGTGTGCGTGTGCGTGTGCGTGTGCGTGTGCGTGTGCGTGTGCGTGTGTGTGTGTGTGTGTGTGTAATTTGAGTCTTTGTGGAATCATTTTGAGCACTGGCACCTCCAGCTTGAAGCAAAATAGCCATAAGTAAGTTATTTAATTTTGAATGATTTCCTCTCAATGGGGCTACAGTATTCTTTTCAAGAAAAAGAACTTTAGGTTCCCGTGAATAAGTTAGAAGCTGAATGCTGGAGAGAAGAGACTGCTTGGTGAGTAAGAACGCGTACTGCTCTTGCAGAGAACCCAGGATCAGTTCCCAGCACCTACATAGTGGTTCATGAACATCAGCAGCACCAATCACATGAAATCTAATGCCCTCTTCTGGCCACCAGTGGCATTGCATGAACATAGCACATTCATTCAGGCAAAACACTTGGGACACATTAAATAAAAATAATAAATCTTTTAAGAAAAGCAACTCTCTTGTCTCAAGATTTTATAAGGAAAGAAACCTTTATCATCGAGGGCAGCAGCGCCTACAGTGGACCTTGGGTCAGAATATGAGAAAGAATATAAACTATGGTGAAACATTCAATGTTGTTTAAAAAAATAAAATCCTAAATGTTCAATTTACCAAATGTACTCAGGAGCCACCTGGGATTAAAGGAGTGTGCCACCACTGCCTTGCTTTCCTGGGTTTTCTTATGTTCACTCCCTGTCAACTGGTTGCTTTCTCTGCCTCTTGAACTATCATTCGTGACTTTATTTAGCTCTTGTTTACAGAAAGGTCTTGGGTTCAAGGTGTGTGCCACGGCTGAGCCATACCACGACTACTTGCTTAGAATAAACAGAAAGCTCTTGGATAAAGAAAGGATGTGTGCTACGGCTGAGCTGGTCCATCACAAATTTTTTCCAGGTCACAGTCTCGAGATTAACAATGTGATCATATATCCTGCAACAATTCCAAGCTATCCAAGACATGAAAGAATTAATCCAGTTGGGCTGGTCGATCATCTGGCCAATGGCTACCCCTCAGGGAGGTGGAATGGACCCTAAGAAGGCAGGTTCACTCTAAGCTGTGCTGGAGAGGCAGAATGATTTTCTCTTTAATGAGATACTGTTATTTTTCCTTCCCAGAATCCCCAGCCCTCATGCTACTATAAACTTTGGGAAGGTTCGATTGAGTTTTTCCACCTCTCTTGGGGGAAAAGTGTGACCTTTCCTCTTATTTTCTGCCTCTTCCTTTTGGATGCTGGCTAGAGCCTAGATACTTTCTTTCTGGTACTTCAGTCTCTCTCACCATTCCTCCAAAGCTCCTGTCTCCCCCTACCCCTCTCCAATATGGATGCTTGTCTGCAGAGCCTGACCTCCTTAACTCAACTTAACTCAGAGTGTGTGTTCCTTGTTTTGTTTCGCTGTTTGCTCACCCCACCCCTCCTCCCTTCTCCATTTTCTTCCTCGGAGCTACAGCTGAGATTCACACATTGCCAACCCTGGAGTTTTTCTCTTAAACTCTAAAAAAAATTGTCTTCTCTGAATTTAAAAAAAAAAGAAAGAAAGAAAGAAAGAAGCAAGAAAGTGCCAGAGAAAATAAATTCTCTACAGGAATCCCTCCGTCGTGTATGCTATCACTTGTAAAGTGTGTAGCCAACACTCAGTCAGGTGACACGGGGAAAGTTGATAAAATTACCTAATAAGAGGTATGACACCCATCACCTTTTTGTTTATTTTTCTCCAGACAGGGTTTCTCACTGGCCTGGAGCCCTCCAAATAGGCTAGGCTAGCTGGCCAGGGAGCCCCAGATATCCCTGGAAGCCTCTTTCTCCCTGGGACCACAAGCCACCACACCTGGCTTTCTTTCTGTGGATTTGGGGGTTATACTCAGGGGTTTGCGTTTGTAAGGCAGGAGGCAACTTTACTGATGGAACCATTCCCCGGTTCTCATTTACTTTAATTCTTTTTGATGCTGTCAGAGACAATTAATAACAGCTGCCCTTGACAGATGTAGCTGGAGGTTGGATCTAAACTCCTTCCTAAAGCAGTCCAGCCTGAGTGTGAGTTTGCCTGAGAAGACTTCAGTTTACAAAGAGGCAGAAACTTCCCATTATTTGTTATTAGTGAAAGTCTTCTTGATGGAGGGCTAGCTAATCTACTTGAAGTGAACTCATTAATTATAATTTTTAGAATAGCAGGAGGATGTGAGTCCTTATTTTCTCCTGATAATTACCCATAAGTGTTTGAACCCTCAGGGGATCTTTGAAGATGAGTCATTGAGGTCCCTCAATTTGCATATTCAGAACCTCATCTGGGAAATGAAGGATGTACCTGAAATCCAGTAGCTAAGGAGTAGGGGGGCCCAATCTCCCAGAATGCACTGCTGCATTTGCTGGGGGAAAAATGGCATAGTCACGTTCTCACCCATGCTTTCTGCTCTTTCTTATGGCAACCTCCTTAAGTTCAGAAATGTCTTCCTTCCCACATCTACGCATGTTTTGGCTTGCAATGACGCTCAGGACAGATTTCTTTCTAAGTATTTCCTGAGGATTTCAACCTCTGTCTCTTGAGGCTAACGAGCCGCACAGATGAACCATTGATGTTTCCGTTCTAGTGAGCCATTTATTATTCCAGGGCTTATTACAAAACGCACTTTGGCAAACACGCCTTCCTTTTAATTGTTAAGCCCATGTGTATTCAAAAGGAAATCTAGTCCATGTGTTTTTGACTCATTTGTGCCTAGGTCACTGGAACGCGGTTTTCTCAGAGATAACTGGACTCTGTGTAGTGCACTCAGCCTTTTCGTAACCCAGTGATGATCTTAGTTTCCACAAACTGTCCCCAGGCAGACTGTGTGCAGCTAGCCTTCCAACTACAGCTCAGAGGGGGTAGAGGACCTGCTCCATCACTGTTTCCTAGTTAAGCCCACATACATGTTGTTGTCTTCTTTGATTAATCTGAAATAAACACACATCAGCCTTCCGTTAGAAGGAGGATAGAAAATGGACATAGGATTAAACAATACTTCCTAACATTCATTGACCATTTACCAAGTTCTAAGCACTTCAAAACCTCTCATGTACTTAGTAACGATCACCGAACAGAGAAGGTAAGATTATTATCTGCTTTATCAAATTTGAGTGGTCCTGGGGCTCAAACTCCGGGCTTTCCACATGATTGGCAGCTGCTCCACCACCGAGCCACATCCCCAGCCTGGTCACTATGGTAAGGAGTAGAAAACAGAGACTCAAGGTCACTGCTAAGAGGTGTGAAGTCATAGATCAAAGCCAGTCTGTGTAGCAAAGGAGCCGGTGACTCCTAGGCAGTCATTTTATGAGGCTCTGTCCTGTGAACCCTTTCTGAGGAGACATACACAAAACATCTTCTCACTCAGGATACAGGGCATTAGTGAAAGAAACAAAGAAATGATGGTACCCAGTGCAGCTTGTTGAACCAATGAGTTTAATTGGGCTTATACGGGAGTCTGTGTGAGGGGTTTCTTATAGGAACATGGCAACTTTTGGTAGCTATACTATAGAAGGAATGTTCTCTCCCCCAGCAACTAACTGTCTATATACCCTTGGTGAGGAATGTGGCCTCACAGACCACTCCCCCCAGCAACCATCAGTGCCTATGCTTGGGGAGGGGCAGAGCCTTGTGGAGCCTCTTCTGTAGTAACTGTTAACTATCTACAGATCTCAGGAAAGTCTGAGGTCCTGTGAGTCAGCAGCTCCAACCCCCAGTAACTGTTAAATGTCTATAAATCCTTGAGGTGGGACTCATGAACCATCACCCTTGGTGAGGAGAAGTTAATGGGCTCAAATATGTGCAGGCTTCCTTGTGGTAACCACAGACACTGATAGTTCAAGAGGGCAATGATTATGTCCCTGTCCTTGAGGATCTCATTCTATAACGGAAGGTATCTATACCTTACATAAACTGTGTCTCTTCTTATCAAATGAGAAACAACTTGGTGAACAGGCTTGCCCAATGTTAGCTTTACTGGATGGCTGCTTAAAAACTTACAAATGTAAGATTTGCATCTAATACATATATAGGTATTTTTACAAATGCCTATCTAATGTCCTGAAGGATTAATGTATAAGGAAATGTGTTCCCCAGAGCGGGGAACACTTTTCAATTGAGAGAAAAGTCATACTGGATTTGCCTGCCTTTCTTCACTGATTGCTGGTGAATGCATCTACACTCTTACCACCTCTGCTGCTGCCATTCTTCACTGCCATAAGAACTCAGCTGCCTTGCCTTCTAACATGGGCTGAAGTCCAGTGACTCCCAGTCGTCTCCCAGGCCTGTACCGGATGGGACGGTTGAAGTACACAACTTCACAGACTGAGGAGATACTGGGATCTCAGCTCTCCAGTGTGAAGATGGAATTTGTAACCATCCGTTTTGTAAATCTCCTTGTAACATATACTCATTCTATCAGTTCTGCCTGTCCAGAGAACACTGATGAAAGCACTGAGTCAGGAGAAAACTGTTTACTCTTTGTCTTTGTCTACTTTGTTAGATCATGGACCCCACTGCTTCAAGATGCAGCCACTCTAAGATACATGGCAGCTAGAGAGGGATTTAGTCCTCTGCAGCCCTGGGTCCTGTCCCTCTGTAGGTCCAGTGTGCTAATAAGTTTCCTCTCCTCCTATAACTGCAAGTATGCACATCCCCACTCACTGTTCATCTGTGAGTGAGCACATTAGCTTAGGGCCTGGACTATTAGCTAAGTGCCCCACATCACCAATTTCTCATAGCAAAAGTCACGTATTATCCCAGAGCGTCTTCCCCTTCTACAGTTCTGCAGAGGCAGTGTGTTCCCTTTGTTACCTAGACTCTCTCTTTGATTGAGATCTGGAACTGAGCCAAGTGTGGTGCCCACAGATGGTAGACATCATCTATCTTGGTGTCTGTCTATATGAGCCAGCACTAACTCTCTTACTGTACACCCAGCTCCTCATGTTTTATTAGCTTTTCCACTGCACAGCATTCTGTACCACTTCACAGCGTCCTGCACCACTGCACAGCGTCCTGCACCACTTCACAGCATCCTGCACCACTGCACAGCATCCTGCACCACTGCACAGCATCCTGCACCACTGCACAGCATCCTGCACCACTGCACAGAGTCCTACAACACTGCACAGCATCCTGCACCACTGCACAGCATCCTGCACCACTTCACAGCATCCTGCACCACTGCACAGCATCCTGCATCACTACACAGCATCCTGTATCAGTTCACAGCATCCTGCACCACTGCACAGCATCCTGCACCACTGCACAGTGTCCTGCACCACTTCACAGCATCCTGCACCACTGCACAGCATCCTGTACCACTGCACAGTGTCCTGCACCACTTCACAGCATCCTGCACCACTGCACAGCATCCTGCATCACTACACAGCATCCTGTATCAGTTCACAGCATCCTGCATCACTGCACAGCATTCTGCACCACTGCCCAGCATCCTGCACCACTGCACAGCATCCTGCACCACTGCACAGCATCCTGTATCAGTTCACAGCATCTTGCACCACTGCACAGAATCCTGTATCAGTTCACAGCATCCTGCACCACTGCACAGCATCCTGCACCACTACACAGCATCCTGTATCAGTTCACAGCATCCTGCATCACTGCACAGCATTCTGCATCACTGTACAACATTCTGCACCACTGCACAGCATCCTGCACCACTGCACAGAATCCTGCACCACTGCACAGTGTCCTGCACCACTACACAGCATCCTGTATCAGTTCACAGCATCCTGCACCACTGCACAGCATCCTGTATCAGTTCACAGCATCCTGCATCACTGCACAGCATTCTGCATCACTGTACAGCATTCTGCACCACTGCACAGCATCCTGCACCACTGCACAGCATCCTGCACCACTACACAGCATCCTGCACCACTACACAGCATCCTGCACCACTACACAGCATCCTGCACCAGTTCACAGTGTCCCACACCAGTGTTTGACATTTAGCCACTCTACTTTCACAATTTCTTTCCCAGTACTACTCCTTCCAGGAAGTCACAGAGTTTTGCCCTTTGTGGTGCCACCACACAGCTATCCCACAGTCAGTCTCTACCATATATGTGATTCTCTTCAGTGGCTCTCCACTGCTTCTAGATAAAACATTGTCTCTCTCCTCACCTGTTTCTCTGGACGGTGTGGTCTTTGAGGAGAAGGAATGTAGTTCAAATTATAAGCACTGAGCACTGTGGAGTGAGCCAAGATCCTGTGCTGGTTTTAGAGGAAAGTGAGATCTTTCAATTCCAGAGAAGTGGAGAGGGTGAGGCGGAGGGGCAAACTGCAGGTGAGAACAGTGAAACCATGGAACTAGACCACTCTGTGGGTAGAAAAACAGTTTATTGGGAACAAACTTTCAGACTGCCCCATGAGAGCAGAGAGCAGAGAGCAGAGAGCAGAGAGCAGAGAGCAGAGAG
>JANHMN010000007.1:12618040-12673120 GCA_030674055.1 Rhabdomys pumilio
AGCAGAGAGCAGAGAGCAGAGAGCAGAGAGCAGAGAGCAGAGAGCAGCAGCTTGGTAGGGAAGGAAGTGGATCAGGTCAACAGGGTGGGGCTCCTGCAGCCCATGCAGGCTGGTTGGGTTAATTGGGAACTGCATACATTTTGCCCAGGGTAGTTGACCATCATGGGTGGAAAAGGGAAATAGTGGCTTACCTGAAAAACAGAAACCTGAATCACGGGATTTCTGAGGACTGCTGAGTTCAGGGTTCTGTTTCCCTTCTGTTTACATGGTAAGGGTCTGGCTTGAGTTGGGTTTGGGTCATCATCAACTTAGGACTTTGTCAGTAGCCTTGTCATTTTGGCGCCTGCTTTGTATTGTAACTTAAAGAGAAGGACAAAAACCTCTGCCGTGTGTGTGTGTGTGTGTGTGTGTGTGTGTGTGTGTGTGTGTGTTTATGTTTGTGTGTGTTGGCCAGAGACAGTAAGTTTCTTCCTCAGTCATTCTCCACTTTGTTATTAGAGACTATTTCTCACTGACCCAGGAGCTCACTGATGCACTTAGACTAGCTGGCCATCATGCCCTGAGGCTTCCTCTGATACACACACAATCCAACCACCTGGATTACAATGTGTCTATACTTGTGCTTGTCACTAGCTCATAGCCCACTATGGTCCAACTGTGTATATACCACTGGGTGCTATAAACGGAAACAGTGGTCTTGTGAGTCTCATTTCCCTAATTTATAGAGAATAAGAGTGAGGTCTAGTAGAGAATGTTTCCCAACTCATACCTCTTAATGACTGACCCACTTGCCACTTAAACCTTTGTCCATCTGACTACCAGGGTGGGCCTCCATCAGACATATAAAATTCCATTCAAAGACCAAGTCCAGCCACTTCACAGATGGACCCCAGCCTATCCAGGCACCCCACCCATCTTCCTTCAATAGTCTGCCAAAATACTCTACCCACTCTACCCACAAGAGCTCAGCAAACACAGTCTGGTGGGTCTGGAAGACCTGGAATTTGCCAGTGTGGCTTATGTCATCTCATGTGGTTTAGATCGGGTTTCTTGTATAACTTTTTTGATTCAGTAATGGTTTTGCTTTCTAAAGCAAAGTCAGTGAGTCTTAGCTACTATTCTTACCTAGCCTATTTAGGTGGAAGTTCTAGTTTCTGCGTTCCCAAGTTCAGATACTTTGGAAGGATCAGATGAGCTGATAAAAATAAGTCACTGAACAGAGGAAGGTTGACTCTCAGAACCACAGTGTTAGTCTTTCAGTGTCCTGGATCTAGTTGCTCATGGCCAACTTAGGCATTGTAAGATTCAATGTGGTTTTTTGAAAGCAAAAATGAATGGGATGAAAATCGAGACATGAGGCAAGAAGCTCAGGGAATTTATAAAATATGGTTCTAATATTCATTTCAATTTATTTTAAATTTCAATCACACTCATGAACACCTTTCCCCACATCCCTCTGAAACAAAGAAAGCATTGTTCCTGCTGTTAAGCTCACAGTATAGTCAAGAAGGCGAAAACCACAAAAATAAACAAGTCATGATTTATTAGGATATCACAAAGTAAAACAAAATATTTGAGCAGGATAGAAGAAAAGCAATGATTTTATCTGTGGGCTCCATAAAGGTTTTGAAGGACAAATAGGAGTTTGGCAGACTAAAAGGTGTAGAAAGGTATTGTAGTCCAAAAAGATTGTTCTTGCAAAACTTTGGGAAATTGGAAAAGGGCAACAGACAAGAGTGCTCATGGGTGTAGCAGGAATCTAGTTGAGGCTGTTAAGGGCCATCTGGATGTATGTGGTGGGTGTGGACACATCCATGTGGGACCTGTGTCTTCCTCCATATTATAGCTCCAGAGAGGAGTTAGCATTACCGACTGTGTTTTGCCCCTTGCCTTGTTGATCTATTTCCTGAACAATGAATGAAACCTACCCAATGCTGTGGGCACATGTCTATATACTAAGGGAAGAATAACAGTTAGGGAGGGGCTGTGAACGCCACATGCTGTCCATCCTGACTTGATATGTAAAACTGTATAAAATCACTATGCTTAAAAACTTAGAGAGGCTGACTCTGGGATCCATTCCAAGGGCTCTTTGACTTGGTGTGCAAAGCATTGTTGTTTGCTCTGGTGTCTTCTTTTTATCTGTACTATTAGGACCTTATGAAGTAGTTTTGGTGGCTGGAGTCCTTCGGCATGAGACTGAAGAGGCAACAGAAGTTCAAAGCCAGTTATGATCGCTGCCTGGGACATCAGACCGCGCGGGCTGGCAGCCCCTGGGAAGGACTGGCACGAGCCCACTGTGTGCATCATTACTGACAACTGAACTTTCTTGCACCAGGCTTTGGTGAATCTCAAGATTATGTATAGATGATACTGGGTTCTCCTAAGAGTGGCCCATGTCTCCCTCAGGTTGAGTGACTCTAATTCAGCACTGGCTTCTCAATAGGTAAGTTTTCCATGTGATGATAATTCCTGATGGGACCTCTGAAGAGGAGTCTTTTCTCAGTGTTGCCTCTATGAACTAGTGAGTCGGACACAGGGATCCTCCTTCTTGATTATCCTTGTTAGAATGTACCTGTGTTTGTGATGGAGACTGGGTACCATTACTCATTTTCCCCCGGAAACTGTATTTCCAGATCACCTTTAGTCTAGAGCAGCCAGTGAGATCTGAGCACAGCTGTGGGATGGAATCCCTACTGAGAGAATCACCGAATCACCGTGCCCTGTTGTTTTCCATCCTTTCTGCTTCTTAGAAAATGAAACAGGCTAAATACTGAAGGCAATCATTGAAAGATGGAGACCAAAAATATTCTGCATCCTTGCTGACATGGAGAACCCCATTGTCTAGCCATGGCCTGTCAACCTCTGACTTCATCACATGTAAGACAAAACAAACAAACCACAAAGAACCAAAGTCCCTAAATCTTACACAAATATGAGCCACCTCTGTGACTTGGGTTTTCTACGACAAGTAGCTGGGAGCAATTCCTGGTGGAAACAGAGGTTTTGATCTGCCATAGTTCACCTTTTCCCCAACAGTAAGGAACATGGCTTCCAGCAGCCCCTGAGAAGAGCAGGGCTCAGGAGTCAGGCTGGTCACACTGGCATCCCAGAAGCCTGTGACCTTGAGCACAACCTTTGACTGACTCATGTCTCAGTCTCCCCTGATTTAACAGGAAGGATAGAAGACATCACCTCTTATGGGGTCTTTGAAGGTCAGCGTAGAAAGATAACCATTGTAATGTATCTGACCATGCTCGGCATGGAGCAGGCACTCAGTGAGAGTTCCTATTTTTTTCTACAATTCTAGCTCTGAACCCAGAGATGCCTCCTGAGATATCCTAGGGTAGGGCTGAAGTTATCCCAGCTGGGAGGTGGGGGTGGTGGGAAGAGTGTGGATGGAGTTTCAGAAAGATTTGCTGATTCCTAAAGCTAACAAATGGTGGCCTAAGAGCTGAACTTTCTGATTGATACTCCAAGCTGTCAGCTACCACCTCGGTCACATTCTCACAGTCTAGACCGCCATCTGCCTGGTCTTACCACCCCATTGTACTAGATGGTCAGAGAACATCTGCATCCTAGAGCTTGCCCAAGTCACCCACACTAGCCAGTGCTAAACTTGCTTACCACATCTTTCTCTTCCTGCAGAAAACATGGAGGACTCTTACCCCTCCCCCCACCTCCTGACTGACCCCAGAGGGGTCCCCAGATACCCTTCCCTGTGTGCAACCACTGTTTCTAGAGCTCTATGACTTTCATGAACATAGTTCTTCCTGATTGTCATTTCCATGTTTTTATGTCTCACAATCTCAGATTTAAGCAAATCTAGGTACTCTTTTAAAATTGTGTGTGTGTGTGTGTGTGTGTGTGTGTGTGTGTGTCCCAATGTCATGTCAGCCTCTGGCCTCCACCCACCAACACAACCAATAATATATGTTAATATATAAGATGATTTATAATAAACATGTAATATATGATATATTATATGTGGCATGTGATATATGATAATATACAATATATCATATATGATAATATGTCAGTGTTGTTACCTCGTTATGAATGTGACTACTTTGCCTAGAATGTAGCAAAGAGAAAGTGCTCAATAATCACTTCTTACCTTAACTATGTCCTTCCTGTTCCCTCTGTCACATAAATGTTAAATCTAGCCACAAGAAGGACGGTGAGTGAAAACATTCCAGAACTTTGAATCGGGGCCAATTACACAGACTCTGAGCTGATTCCCACTGTACCAAATGGATGTGCTCCTAACATTCCTGGTTGGAGGGTGGGGCAAAATAATGATTGACATGGGTAATGCTTCTGAGAACACTATGGAGTCTAGTGGGTGTTCAGCTAGCTGTAGCTATGATGAAGATGACACATTAACCCATTTGTCCATTCTTTATTGCGACTCTGACATAGCAGAAAGTGGTGAAGTAAGCGAGATTCTTGGACAAGAATGGGCATCTTTACAGCCACGCTTCTAACAGAAGGGCTTCCCTGCCCCAAACCCTGCCCCACCCAAGTGGGGTCAGCCATTTGTCACCCCATGTATAAACCATCATCATGTTTCTTACCACACAGCTTTCTTCATTCAGATCTCTTCTTTTATATTCCTGGGGAAATTAATGTTCAACACATGTCTATGGATAGAGAATGGCTCGATCCCTAGGGATGGTTTACGAGTGCCTCCTGCAACAGGCTGTTTGCGTGCTGATACCAAAGGATGTCTGCATCTTAGTTTGCCAGGTCTGTGATGTGTTAGATTACATGGTGAGGCTGAGTTTGGGCTGCTAATAAGATAATCCTGGCATATCTGGACTGGCTCTGGTGGGATCATCAAAGTCTTTACATTCAAGGGATGGAATCTTAGTCATCAGCTTGACAGGAGCTGGCATTGAAGGAAGAAGGGCATCATGGGCCAGGAAAGCCGGGGGATGTGCTTGGCCTCTACATGTTGGGGAAGGAGCAGAAACCAGGGCTCTCTGAAGAAGCTTCGGGAGGCACAAACATGGCCGTCGCTTTGATTTTTAACTCAGTGAAACCCAGTTTGAAATTCTGTCCCTCTGAGTGCTGTGCTAATACATTTGTTCTGTCTGAAACCACCAAGTATGTGGCCATTTGTTAGGACTGCCATGGGAAACTGGCAGTGACTGTAGGATTAGTTCCTGTTGTTAACTAACCTGACAGCGTCACTCTCCCGTCAGCAGTACTACAGCGGGGTACCAGGGCATCAAAAAGAACATACTGGGATGGCCTTGTGATCTGAAACTCATACTTAAAATCTTCAACTCAAGGTCTAAGGTGGCCTCTTAGGATGTGATAGTTTGGCTTCTAAGCAGTGGGATGCAGGGCTGTTCATGAACAGCCTTTGAAATGAGTCTTTGGTAAGCTGCGGGGACGTGAGAAGATGTAGATTTTTGCCAGCAACTCATATTTGTTAGCCCCCTTCTGTCTGCATTTTACAGTCTGTTGGGTGGGAGTAGTTCAGAAAGAATATGGCCTTGCCTCAGGGAGGGACCAAAGGGCCAGTAAGCATCACCCCTAAAGCAGAGACACTCTGGGAAATAAGCACCTGACTGAGTTCTGCTCCCTTCAACAAGGCCCGTGATGACCTTGCAGAATTTGAAAGAGACCTTGGCTACCTCTAGAACTCACAGAGGAGCCAGGGGCATCCACAAACAAAGGCTCAGGGATCACAGATTTTACAATCCTGATAAGTCCATATAAAAGACACATAATCCAGACATTTTAATTATAATGCATAAACGTAGATTGGGAAGACCCAGGGCTATACTAACTTACTCCCCAGCTATAAGCCCCCTTGTTACTTGCTGTTCACCCGGCTACACATGTGTTCTGGTCCATGATGGCTTCCTCCACCTCAGTCTTCTTTCTCTCTGCATGTAACTCCCTCTCAAGCCTCCAGTCCCTCCCCACCTACTGCCCATTAATAAGCTCTGGCCTTTTATTGACCAGTTAAAACAGGGAGAAGGTTCACATGGCATCACTTGTGTGTAATATTCTGTTCACAGGGCAGAGGCAACCACTTCTTAAGGAACCAGTATTGAGGATCTGTGTTCTTGCGTTAGAACACCAGCAGCCGCTGAAGGTGATGGAAATACTAATTATTACTCAGCTTCACTCTTTGTACACAGCACACATGTACTGTCAAGTCAGACTGTCCCAGTAATGGGGCCAAATCTCATGTGCCAAGTAGAATTTAAAATAATAGGCACATTCAAACTCTTGGGTTTTTTTTTTTAAATGGTAGTATGTTTTAAATATTTACATTTAAAAATCGATAGGTTTAACCTGTGACAAAGCAGTGCAGCGTAATGATGCTATTAACAAGAGATTCAAAATGTATAAAAATGTCAATTCACAGTGCACTGGAGGCTTTCTGAAGACTGATGGGGAGCCTAAGTGTCACCCAGAGCATCTCTGAGAGCTCTCCTTTATTTTTCTAACTCTATGAGTATGGGTGTGACTTGGAGACAGAGTGTGAAAATCGAGCTTGCTGAAGATGGGAGGTCTCCATCAGTGGGTTTCCTGCAGCATAACATCCTTGCCTTTGTCCCTCCTCAAGGTTTAAAGGATATCCAATGTTCCTGTGTTCACACAGAAAGCTATTGACAGTGACCTCTTTCAATGAGCCCCAGAGGCTGTACTAGGCAGCCACCCCAGAAAAAGAGGACCTGTACCCCAGCTGACTGGAAGACTGACCTGTGTGCAGACTCCAGACACACTTCTTTCCAATGCTCATTAATTCCAGGAAATAGTTTGTCCTGGAGACCTAAGCTTATAAAAACACAATTCTTAGGTGGAATTTGCAAAGCTCAGGTATAGTTTTAGTTCCTGCTCAGGAGCTAATTGCTGTAGGACAGTTTCTTTTGCCAGAAAGAAAAAAAATTGTGCTTCTCTGTGCATGGTCAGTTCATTGCTTTGGGGAGGTGAGCTTGAGCACTGAGTAGTTTCTATTGGCTCTTCTGACCCAAAACTGCCCAAGATTCCTTCACAGAGTCCGGGACCCATTCTTCAAGGATGTATGCATGTACAGAAGTTATGAGTGTCTTTCTAAATGGACTGCCATAAAACTGAGAGACTCTCCACTGCTCTGTGGCACCCCAAGGGTATATTTTCATCAACATGGTGTCTTAGTTAAGGTTTTACTGCTGTGAACAGACACCATGACCAAGGCAACTCTTATTAGGACAACATTTAGTTGGGGCTGGCTTACAGGTTCAGAGGTTCAGTCCATTATCATCAAGGCAGGAGCATTGTAGCATCCAGGAAGGCATGATGCAAACAGCACTGAGAGTTCATCTCCATCTGAAGTGGAAGATTGACTTCAGGCAGCTAGGATGAGGGTCTTAAGCCCATGCCCACAGTGACACACCTACCAACAATGCCACACCTCCTAACAGGGCCACTCCCTGGGCCAAGCATATACAAACCATCACACATGGACAAACAAGTAATAACACCAGAAAACCATGCACCTCAGCACTGGTGATGCTCTCTAACCTGTAATGTCTGCTTCTTTTTCAGTTGCACAAACGATAAGAAATCATGTTTTTCCTTTTAGCTGCTGCAGAACGAGAGGACTAAAAGGCTACTTCTTGATTGTTAGTGGAGAGGATGGTAAAGACATTCCCATTCTGAGTACAGTGCCCATGACAGGAGTCAAAAGCAAATACTCTCATCTTCTCCCTACCCTTTCTTCCTTTTCCCTTCCATCCCTCCTCCCCTCCTCCCCTCCCTCCCTCCCTCCCTCCCTCCCTCCCTCCCTCCCTCCCTCCCTCCTTCCCTCCTTCTGGTGGTAAGGCTTAGGTCTTGCTGATAGATCAAGCACCCTGTAGCATCTGCTATTTTGGGAACACAGAGTGTGAGGTATGAACCTGCAGTCAGAGGGTCCCCAAGAGAGCTATTAGCAGTATAAGTTACTGGATTCTACCTCCAGAAAGTCTTACTTAGTTCTTGTGTTGCAATGTATAAAATTCTGTAAGTAGTTCGACACCAAGGTCAAGGTTGAAAACTATAAGGTTAAGAAAAAAACCAGTGCTGATTTAGTCAAGTAATTGCCATGATTTGTTTCACTGTCAGCAAAATTAATCAGTAACATAGTTACATTGCAGATATTTGAAAATTCAGAATGAGACAGAGAGGTAGACAGAGGCCCTACTGATCTGGAATAAGCTAGTTTTGATGATATGTTTCATCTTCTGGCCTTCCGTCTGTCAGTCTGCATCAAAGCTGTTAATATGATACAGTCTGGGCTTCAGCAGGCTGATGAAGTCAGCCCTGCACAAATCCAGCCACAATACTGACACCTCACCGACCGACCAGCCCACCAGAGAGTGTGAAGTCAATTTCTTGGAGCACACCCAGCCAGTGATCTCTGGCCCAGTTTCTGGGTCAGCAGTGGGATGCTGCCCCTGACATCTGGAACTGGGTCAGCAGTGGGATGCTGTCCCTGACATCTGGAACTGGGTCAGCAGTGGGATGCTGCCCCTGACATCTGGAACACCCATCTGAGACGCGAACAAATAGTTTTGAAATGAAGTGAGGTCTTTCAGGCAATTGAAGATGTGAGTTTGACAGGAGCCCTGTGCACCTCGTTGGTTAGCTGGGCCATTTCCAGCAGGTGTACATCTCTTGTGACTCTGGTTACTGATCATTGGGTGATCAGTCTGGAAGGTGGAAAGTAACATCGCCTGAGTTCCAGCTAGGTACTTAGGAACAAGGAAAGTCTAAGGGATGGAGTATGAAGTTCCAGTTGGATGCTCAGGAGCAAGGAAAGTCTAGGGGATGGAGTATGAAGTTCCATGGGAACAGAATCAGGCCTGATACTTTGCTTCTTGTCTCCACATTTGGTGAGCTTCAGAGAGCTTTGCTGTAGATTGTTAAGAACCAGAGAGTGTCAACCATACCTGGGAAGCTTGGGGACATCACAGAAGCATATTTATGTGTTTTCTTTAGAGTGGGATTTCTTCTTAACTATGGGATTACTATGATGTGATGGTTAATTTGGGGGGGGGTGCTGTTTAGCAAATTTGTAGTGTTTAATCTGGTCTAGACCTCCCACGTGACAGGAGCATCCTTCTGGTTGTGGTAGGCAAAGATGTCTCTAGACAATGTCAAGCATCCTTGAGGTAGGAGTGGAGGTGGAGGATAGAGGTTAAAAATTGCCCTATTTGAAACCAATGATAGGATTTTTAAGTTTTTAAGAGTTTCTGCATTAAGACAGAGTGGTATTTATAAGTCAGGTCCTAAATGCCATTCACGGGAAATGAAGCTGTCCTCCCATTACCTGTCATGTGTGACAGTTTGGACTTGTTAGGCATCTTCACGTGCTTTGTGTCACCAACATGAGATTCTATTCATAAGATATGTACTCAGTGATAAATGAATGGGTAAAGATTCACTGATCTCTTCTGTCCATGGGGATCTTGGTGGCTTTAAGGGAATTCACACCTGGGCTGGCTCACACCAATCAGATTATCTCATTTCTTTGGACCACATAGCATGTTCTAGGTATACACACCTCTTATTTTATGAAGGTAGGTCACAGGACTTTGTGAGAATGCAGAGATAAATGTGCTCGCTTATGCTTTTTGCTATTTATTCTGCCTTTAAGACTCCTAGAAGCCCAGAAGTCCTGGCTGCCATGTTGATATCGCAAGCCATTATAAGAAGGTCTGACTGTGAGTTCATCAGCCAAGATGGGACAGAACTGAGAGCTGAGAAGGAACTTGATAGGCCCTGATTTGTTTTCCCAGGTCAAATAACACGTCATGGTGATGTTTCCAGCCCCATCTGCCTCTGGACTCTTCAGTGCTTGAGCCAATCCATACTACACATCTATCTGTTTCTGTATTGTGTTTGTGTAAGCTACTTTGAGTTGAACTTTATCATGGGAGATCAAAGGCTTCGTTTGGACACAGCTCTGTGTGAAAGCTGGCCTTCTGGGCATGTTTCAGAGCCTGGTAAGACTCACTGAATGTGCCAATTTAGTGTTCAGAATCTGGGTACTGTGGGCACATTAGTAAATGATGAACCATCACCTGATAGTGGAGGAAACCTCTGTGTCCTCATCATAAGAGCATAAGGTCCCTGCTTGAATATGTTGACATAGTCTGAACTTCCCAAGTCTGTGCATTTCTCTCTTGTGAGTTGACTTGAGCTGTTAATGTATTTCTACTTATGTTGTCAAATCTGCTTTCAAAACCTACCCTGGAAGTAAAGTTTGCAACAAAACAAACAAACAAACAAACAAACCAACAAAACCAATTAAAAGCTTTCTTTTACAATGAAGATGATATGTGTTTGGAAGTGAGATCTCCTTCTCAGTGAACCTCAAGTGTGTCCAGATCCTTCTGGAAAATCACAGGCCACACCTCATTGCCTGTGAATTGCAGAGACTGCAGACGGATTCAGCATTGAGCTTGCCAGCCATCTTCAAAATTGGTTGTCTGTGGCATTTCACTCGGCTTGTGGGGACCACCCTAGCTGTCTAATGGGATCGTGGTGAGCATTCTAGGCAATAAGGCTGCTAAATGTGCATTTTAGCTCTTTGTTCAGAATTCAGGACGTTTATGCTCTGTGTTCTACAAACTGTCATTATCTGTTTTATCTTGTTGCCATCTACAGAGACACAGTTTTAGGGTATTCTCTTAAAACATGGCAATAGGGTATCCTCAACTCAACACAGTATTCCAGATGGGATCTGACCAACTGGCTATTTTGACATCTCTGTTTAGTTTAGTTGAGGCCTTTCTTGTCTGTGTTAGTCATCCAACTTGGCATGAGTGGTCCTAACAATAACGTTGTCGGGGTCACAGGGAGTGCAGACCCCATGCAGCTATTTCTCTTGCCATGTTGTAAATAGAAATCTGCCCATCAGGAATGAGCTCTTCACCCAGAGACCATCAACACACAGGCCGAGCCTTGGATCCTCGGCCTGCCTGAAATCGGGGCTGCATGGACATGCGGCTCACTGACAGGATGGACCTGTTTTTCTTTCCAGAGCATGGCTAGCTTGGCCTGAGGGAAGAGGAAACTTATGTTTCCATTGGCAGGTTGTACCTCCCAAAGAATGAAGCCAACTGATCTTGTGATAAGTGGACATCCAGGAAAATAAGCACAGGACATATGCTCTGGCCACATGTGGACTGTTGATGCTACAGGGGGCTCTTTAATGTCCAGCCAGAGTTTGTAGTTGTGGCAAAAAAAAATCCACCTTGTTAACAGTCTTTGCTGATGCTTTGCTTTGCCTGTAGGCAAACTTTGCTGACTCTTCACAGCCAGCCCATACGTCTCCCTCTGCAGCAGTCAGCAGAACAGTTGGCAGTGCCTCCCAGGTCCTTCCTGAATGCTGAGGTGGAAGAGATCATGGCAGCTGTTATGATCAGATAGTTTCAACTTTTGGATTATTCTCCCAACTTTACAACTTAGGCAATGAGTCTTACGGAAGGCTCATCACACAGCTGGTGAAGAGGCCATGTCATTTGAAAGCAGGATTCCATAGAGTATCCTCGTGCCATCTTATTGACTGGCATCAAAATGTCTGTACAGACTTTCCTTAGAGATAAGCCCAAGACATGCTCTCTCTCCCGTCTGATGTCACCCCTCATTTCCCTAAACACCTTCATCTTACCTCCTCTTTGTCAGTCTTCACTGAGATTTTCCTTCATGTCTAGCTTTGCTCAGCCACTTCCACAGGTTTCCTTGCCTGTGGCTTCCCTTGCTGTTCATTCTATGGAGTCAGATATGGACATGGGCTGTGCTGGCTAGTTTTATGCCAATTTGACACAGGCCAGAATCTTCAGAGAGGAGGAAACCCCAATTTAGAAAATATCTCCATAAGACTGCATTTTCTTAGTGACTGATGGGGGCAAGGGTTAATCCATTGTGGGTGAAGCCAACCCTGGGGTAGTGGTCCTGGGTTTTGTGAGAAAGCAGGCCATGCAAACTGTAAACCAGGGGAGTAAACCAGTGAGCAGCACCTCTCTATGGTCTCTGCATCAGCTCCTGCCTCCAGGTTCCTGCCCAGGTTGAGTTTCTGTCCACAGTGCTATGGAAGCATAAGCCAAATAAACCCTTTCCTCCCATGTTGCTTCTGCTCATGGTGCTTCATCACAGCACTCAACTATGACACCAGCTCTCTTTTGTTCAGTCAGCCTGTCTTTTCTCTTCCTGGACCACATGCTGCAGATTTGCAGATACCTTCTGAGGGGCCCAACATCATCTTTTTTAGCTCCAGACAGGAAAAAAAAAACCCTCCAGTCAGAAAGTACCAGAAAGATTGGGGTTAAATCACCACGCACATAACAATCTCCATGAGGCTTTGAGTCACGCAGCCTTTTGAGTATCAGGTTTTACTGTTTTTACATCCTGTGCAGAGAGCCAGTAAGGGAGTGTAAGTGTTAGAGTTAGAAACTGGGAGGGAAAGAGAGGGAAAGAGAAGAAAGAGAGAAAGACTGGACCCGGCCCAGTGACTGCAGTTGAATGTTAAAGCAATCTGACTGTATCAGTGAATCATGAGCTGTTCATTATGGAAGGAAGGGGAGTGCAGGTCTGCAGGTGCCGCACAGACTTGCTGCACACAGGGACTATTGGAGGATCAGATACCAGCGAGCCAGAGGAAAACAGCATGCAGAGAGAAACTCCCAGAGTGCCCCCAAGCCTGGGCTTTTCCAGAACTCCTGTTTTAATTTCTCTCAGGGGGACTCTGATCTCCACCTGAAACATGTCACAGAAATAAAGTGCTTGGAAAATATATTTGAATTTCCTGTCAGTTACAGCATCCCTGAGTTCAAAGAATGAAGATGGGGGTGGGCTAAAGGGAGCTGTGTTTCCTTGCTGAACTCTTGGTGGGGGTCAGGTTAAGTTATATTCTACTTCCATCCAAATGCGTTAGGACCAATTGAGGGCTCATGGAGGATTGACTACAACATCCCTGGTGTCGGGGAGACAGGATGGAAGATGCAGAGGAGAGATGATCAGTGCACATAAGAGCTCAGCTTCCATGGGAGAGGGAGGAGAGTGAGGTCAGACTCCCATCCCCTTTAAACAACAGACAACAAAATGGTACAATACAGCATTAGTGACATGGTACTGAGCCCGCCTTCAGTTCCAAGTGGAAACTTTATTTCCACAAGGAGACCATCTTTGATTTTTCTGGATAGAATAAGTAGCTACTTTTCATAGTACCCTGTAGTTTTTCTATTATAGCACGGACCACATTTACCTCATTTATTGCATGAAGGAGGAAGAGGAGGGGGGAAGGGAGAAGAGGAGGAAGAGGAGGAGGAGGAGGAGGAGGAAGAGAAGGAGAAGGAGAAGGAGAAGGAGAAGGAGAAGGAGAAGGAGAAGGAGAAGGAGAAGGAGAAGGAGAAGGAGAAGAAGACCAGATTTCTTTTACCAGGAATCAGAGTTTCCTTTCATATTCAATACCTACAACCACCAGGTTTCTAGTGACAAACAAATCTATCCTTGCAGCAATGGGCCCAAGTCTTACATGACAAGATCTTTCTTCTCTTTGCATAAGCTGCTAGGGAGCTTAGAGGCGGATTTTCTTATTCACCACAACTCTTCTTTTTGAACATACTATGGATTAAAGGTGTCTCTGGGCTTGAGCATTCCCCAACTTTTGTTTACATATTCATATCCTGCCTGTATATACATTTTTTGTTTGGTTTCAAATGAGGTGTCATTGCGTAACCCTGGCAGGCCTGGAGCTAACTCTGTATTCCAGGCTGGCCTCAGCTTAACTCAGAGAGATCAGCTTGTCTCTGCCTCCAGGTGTTGGGACCACCATGCCCTGCTGTACTTTCTTATTTATGAAGGACTTTTCATGCATGGTCTGTGATCACCTTCCCTCCTCATGCCTCATCCCTTCCTCCCCCTTTCTCTCCAGTCTCACGTCCCACAGTTCTCTCTGTTCCCTAGAAGTCAACACATATGTGACTTTGTGTGTTTGTAGGTCTAGGACCCTCACTGTATTTATATTTTAATGATGTACCTGTTTAAAATGTGATTTGGTATAAAAAATTCACACTCAAATAATTATCACTTATTCCAAAGTTAATACATAATGCACTTTATTTACAACTGATGCTTCCAGTTGGACCTTGGCTTTTTAACTGACCTGTTGAAGGTTCACCCCAGGAAGAAGGTATTTAGGTGTAGCACATGTGACAGACCCAGGATAGCAGCCAGGAACTGTGGATCAGACAGCAGACTCCCTGCCACCTTGCTCAGAATCCTGGGCTGCTCACATCAGACCTCAACATTCAAACCATGCAAAAATTTTGACCTGGAGAGTTGGACTGTGCTATTCTGTCTCCTTCATACTTGGATCTAATGCCACCAACCCATCTTCAGTCCACAACTCTGATGTAGGTCACATTGATCCAATTGGGGAAGCCATGTAGGTATCACATTTCAGTTACAATGAAATAAAATTCTTTGCTTCATTCTCCCAAGGGGAAAATGTGAAGGAATTAATGTCCTCCCTTTGGGCTCAAAATAAAAACAGAAATTTAATAGCCTACATTCTCCCAACTGAATAACCAACGTCTGCTCCCACTGTAAAGGTCTATAATTAAATTATTTTGAAGAAATTCAATAAAATGCACTCTATGGTATATTTTTATTTTACTATATTAAGCCATTCCAGATGCTAACTGAACAGCATCTTTTCGAAGAGTCTTGTATTTATTTTCTCCGGCTCGATAGCTACATCTCAACACTCTTCAAGTACCTTAAATATTTGCCTCCTTTTGGCACTTCACCCAGTAACTGTTTACTGAAAACCACTCCTATTAATTTTGTTTTGTTTAAAGTTTTCAGCCATTATCCATGCATACCTAAGGAACACAGTACCACTCCTTTAATCTACATTTTTAATCAATTAGGAGAGAATTAGGGCAAAGATTGGAAATGAATAAAGGTCTACAATTGTGGCCAAATTATAGTTTATTTGAAGTTCAGTAAAAATTTGGACATGTGCTCTGCGTATGAAATATATATTAACATGACGATTGCAGCAGAATTACTTGTAGTTCTCGAAGTATTTAAGATTTACAATGTTTATTAAGGGGTAGTGTGGTCATGCATCCTAAGGTGGTCATCATAGGGGGGCATCTATAGAACATTAGGTGGCAGGTTTATAATCACAGCTGTTTCAGTTTGCACAAAGTCACTTCCCTCCACTCCAGTGTTATTCTGATGTTTTCCTAGGCAGACTGTCCACATACTGTTTGTAGAACAGTCATTGCTCTATTTCAAAACTACACACGGAAATTCAAAAATGGGAACCATTTGGAGCTAAGAGTTTGGGGAAAGAGGTAACAGGTGATGATGACAGCCACAGGGATTGGAGGACAGTCATGATACTGTGCTGTTAACTGGTGCTCAGACTTTGGAGCCAGATGGCTGTGACTTTGACTTCCATCTCTGATACTTACTAAGCCCATCCCATCAGCTATGTTATCCAGCTTGGATTCTTCATCTGCAAGACAGGGATGACGATGGTGCCTGCCTTTAACAAGCATTGAAGGTATCACTTAGAATAATACCTAACCCATGGCCAGCGCTGTGTGCTTGCTCCCTAAATAATGAGTAACACGTGCTGGCAAAGAGAGAAAGGTGCTGTAATATGTTGAAGAATACTCTATTGGCAAATGATTTGAGGACAGAAGAGGCAAGACAGTCCAAGAGCAAGTCAGCAGCCAGCGTCTCTAAACAGGAAGCTCCAGGGAGTAGGTGACAGTGACAGCTGTAGAGAGAAGAGCTTCCAGATCTTGTGAGAAAGCAATAGACAAAAGTGTGATATATTGGTCTGGGGAGATGATGTTGGAAATAAATGATTTTAAACATGTGACCTCGAGAGATTTGCAAGATGCTGCTGCCGTGGACAATGTGGAAGGAGTTGCATGTTACTGCAGGAAAAGACGGGAAACTTTGGCCAAGTCAGCATGGAGCAAACAAATGAACCATGAGAGTCAAGCTTACCGTGGCTGTGCACATGACAAATGGGCTGCAGCTGAATCAACTGCTATGTTTCCTTGGGATGGCTAAGGGGTCTGTGCCACATGGTCTAGTGATTTTGTCTCACATACACACACACACACACACACACACACACACTCACACACACCATTTAGATCACATTTGTCATTGAAGTCTCATTTCATGCCAGAGGTATGTTGTATATGAATAATTTGAGAGTAAGTATGTGTGTGTGCATGTGCGCATATCCCATATTGGATATGGTGTGTATATATAATAATATATGACCTATACAAGCTTCAAGTCCTATGCTTTTCCATCCGAAAATAAGACCTTGTTGAAAGATACAATGGCTTCATATGTATTTCTCATCTTAACATCACAAGGGAATCATTTTAGCCCTGACACACATAGCGGTGGTTGCCAGCAAAGGTTCTAAGTAAGCTCTTTCCCTGTGCACACTAATCTAATCACCACAACCCTGTGAGAACTGAACATTATCATTCACAGGTTAAAGAAGAGGAATAGAGACACGGAGAGGTTTCAGGAGACTCCTGAGAGAAGGAATTGTGTGCAGGTTATCAAGGGAGGAGTGGGAGATGGCAGGAAAGTAGGACTGTAGGGTGGGGGTGGAGGAGGCTAAGGTCGGCAGTGGGGGTCAGCCTGTCAGAAGGGAGCTTTAGTGTAATCAACCCCACAGTAGAGTTCTGGAATAAATCATCCCTCGAAGTCATTCCGAACCTTTTTCACACTCCCACCCCTGAAAAGCCACCACTCAAAGGCTGTCTGACTTAGGAAGATAGATGTTGGGGTCTGTATTAGACAGCAACGTAGTCTAAGGCTGTCCCCCCAGAAAAGCTGTACACACTGCTGTTAGATGATAATGCAAGGCAAAAGTGGGATCTGGTTGTGAGTGGGTGTTTGAGAAAGATTCGGGGTGGGAAGAATCTAGGAGAAGGGGCATTGTTAGTGTCTCCAAAATCCAGGGTCCTGGCTGTATTCGTCCCTCACTTGCATATGGCCAACCAAGCAGAACGATTTTTGTTCTTGATGTTATATATTATGTGTTCATCTGACTCATCTTTGTGTAAGCAAACTGGAGAAGACACGTGAGCCTGTGCACTCCCGTACGTGTGAGCACATACATGCACATCCAGGAAATGCAAGGTTGACGTGCGACCCAGCTGTTCTGAGTAGGCATATTAAGAGTGCAGCTTGCAGAGAGACCTGATTCAGCTCTGCGTTTTTGGAAGGCTAAGTTAGTTGCCCTTATTTTGAGTGTGGGGAGACTTCAGTGTAACCCTTCAGTTTCTGATGTCTACCTCGATTTCTGTCTCACACAATTGGCTGGAATGATGGGAGGTAGACCTCCTCAGAATACCTGCCAAGAGCTTCATCACTCCTGGCTGTCACTCCATCATTCTTACCAGTTCTTCAGCCATAAGAGATAGTTTACACTCCCTTGGCCATCTTCTCTTTTTTTTCCTGAGACTGATGTCCTCTGCCAGATGACAGTGATGGCCGGCCTGGGTTGCCTTCTCTGACTGTGAATGTTTATTTATAAGCACAAAACACAAATGTTCCCCAAACAGACTATTTGTAGATGCTATTTTCTATATTTTTTCTTGCTCAAAGACAAATGTCCTAATAAATTCCCTAGAAGCTTCTAGCTAGTGTCTTTCTTTGACAAAATATAACATAATATGACAATGAACCCTAGGTCAGACAGGAGTTTAGTAAATTATAGCCGTTTTCTGGTTGAACAAATAGTTACTTTTTTTTTAAGCAAATGGTCATGACTTCCCTGTTATAAAGCTTTTTTTTTTGCTATTAAAAACCCAATAAAATATATCTCAATATTGAATTCAACAAAAATTAAAACTTAGTGCCCAGGAAAGTGAACGTTTACTGATTTCCCTCTGAATCAGAATTTTCTGGAGTGATCTTTTGGAGATGTTTTTATGTTGATGGTGTTCCAGGCAGCTCAGCACAAATGAATCTGACTTTCAAATGAGTGATTTAAAACAACTTTATTATTATTTTTTATTAATAGAGAGTTCAATGCTGATTATGGGTGAGAGGAAGAATAAGTCTTATTCTCTTTGCTCTTTAAGCTACAGTTTAAACATCTGAGATGATGTCTGTTACAATACACGACTTTCTGATGGTAAAACAGGTTCTTAGAAAACACAAGATAAACCAACATTGTCCCAGACGAACAAAGAAGATAGAGTTTATCCTAAATATTCTGCCATATTAAAAATTAGTTCTTACTTCTTGATATTAAATTTTATATAAAATAAAGTGATTTCATAACACCTCGGCTATGAATCTAAGCTTTTAACAAGTCGTTTGTCAGGGTAAGAAGTGGGTCAGACCTCTGACACGGGGTGAGCAGCTGTCCCCAGATAAAGTCCTTAGAAACGCCAGCTGAAGCAGACGCTTCTTGCCATGGTTTCATTCTGCTGCTCGGTGATTAAAGTTAGAATAACAGCTTGATGGCTGCCATCCTGGAATGGTACAGGGGACAGCGGTGGGCTCCAAGACACCCTTCTGCATGTTTGTTTTCTGCTATGTCTGTCTGTCTCTATCTATGTCTGTCTCTCTGTCTGTCTCTGTCTGTCACTAGCTGTGCTATCTTTATCGCCAATACCATCTATCTGTCTACTCAGCTATAGGTCAGAATTCTTCCGACCCTCCCTTTGCCCCCGCTTTGTGTGCCTGTGTAATTAGCTTAGGACCTTGTTGCCTGGGACTTTTTTCTTCCTGAGTGTACAGTTTTTCCTCTTTGTATTCATTTCCAACTATGTTTGAACTCCCTGGAGAACTAGATGTTTCAAATTTGTGGTTTTAGAGGCCAGGTTAGGAACTTATCCAAAGAGGAGACTCAGCCCCAGTTTCCATAAGCTTAAAATGATACTATGCTCTCTTTCCCTCTTCCTGAGTGAAAAACAAAAAGACCTCATATCCACCGGCCAGGATGTCTTTCTTTGAAGCTGGAGGTGGGCAGCAGAGCTATTGATGTAGACTGGAGGGGGTTGAAGGAGAACCAGATATGAAATGATTACAGTTTAGCCTGGTTCTACCCTTATTAGGTTTTAGGCCTCTCTGTCTCTCTGTCTCTTTGTCTCTGTCTCTCTGTCTCTCTGTCTCTCTGTCTCTCTGTCTCTCTCTGTCTCTCTCTCTCTCACACACACACACACACATACACAGGATTTGAACACTTGGTTCCCAGCCAGCTGTGCTGTTTTAGGAGATTTGGGGATCTTTAAGAGGTGGGGTCTTGCTGGAGGCCTTATGGCATAAGCTTATAGATATGACTGAATCCCTTCAGTATCCTAGACTGCTCAGACGATGTCACCATCAGCCCAAGATCCCACTGTCCCAACTGTGGGCTGTGACACTGCCATACCTTTTCTGTCACATGAGCAAAAAGAAAGCCTTCTTCCTTCAAGTGGTATCTTCTAGTATTTCTTCTTACAAGAACTACATATGTCATTTTGAGAATCACAAAACTTCTTTCTCCAAGCCTCAGTTCCCCACTGTATGAAACACAATGGCTGAGCTTCTCTGACTTCCTCTCGGAGTTATTATGCAAAAGTAAATGAGACGTTGCATAGGGTTTTCAGTGCTATGGTCTCTCTTCTTTGTGTTGATACCTACCTAAGTCTGAGATGCTTGCGTTCAACGAGGCTCTGTGTGTTTGTGCACTAGATGTCAGCAGAGCTCTACCGTTCAATCGGCCCTGCGTTGGGGGTGCTCTGTTCTTGGAAAACACTTCCCAAATGTTCTCATTGTGCTTTGCTGATTTTGCAGTAGTCTCTGCCCTGCACCCACCCCAGCCATCTGGCTGGAATTCTGTGTCAGCACAACTGGCCACTATGTTAAAGCTTCCCACTCAAGTTTTCTGGAGAAATTCCTCCAGTGTTCTTGTTCTCCAAGGATTTGTTCAGAAAGCATGAAGCCCAAGAGGGGAATTTAAAAAATCTTTTTTAAAATTTTCAAATGCAGGGCAATGTCACGAAGGATACTTGCTGCAGACGAAGTTGATGCTGTTCTAGTTAAGCAAGTGTTTAAACCTCTCTGTGCTCCATCCTCCCTCGGCGTCTAGTTGTCATATTTCAGGTTTCATTTGTAACGACTGGAGTTGGAAGCAGAAAGTCGAGGGCTGGCTTTGTGGGTCCCAGAAGCACTCATCAAGCAAAACTCCTACAGCAATGGTCCTCGACCTTCCTAAGGCTGCCACCCTTTAATACACTCACTCATGCTGCAGTGACCTCCAACCATAACATTATTTTCCTTACTACTTTACGACTGTAATTTTGCTACTGTTATGAATTGTAATGTAAATATGCAGAGTATCTGATATGTGACCCCCCAAAGGGACTGTGATCCACAGGTTGAGAAACACTGGTCTACAAAGAAGAAATCTCTTAGAGTCTTGGGTGGCCTTGCTTAAGCACATGGGCTTCAGAGCCACACCCTTTTTTGTGCGGGGAGAAAACTATGTCCTTACCGTTTGGCCTTTCAGTGAGATGTGGGGGTGGGGTGCGGGTGGTGTTTGAGGCGGGCCCATGTTTTAGCTTCTTTAGCTCTGGCAATCTTGCTGATATCCTTGCTGCTTACACTGGCAGCAAAATCATTTCCCTGCATGCTGACCAAGTGGGAAATGCTTTTAGAATTTGCTTTCCTTGTGAGAATGAAGAGTACTCAGAGCACTTAGGATCTGAAATTGCTTGAGATCGCCATTTCACAAGAAAGGTAGTCAGAGCATTTAGTGTCTGAAATCGCCTGAAGCTGCCATGTTACATATATAACACGGACACAAAAAAGGCATGCTGCTGCAGACAGGCTACACACACTTTTTATTTCTGAAAGCTGCTCTTTTCACATGAGATGGTCTCACGGGTTTATTTTCTACTCCATGCAATTTTCTCATAGAAACATGAGAAGGATTCAATAGTATTTTTATTGAGCACCTATTATGAAATAGGCACTGAACTAGTTGCTGAAGACAGCCTGGCCTCTCAGAGTCTCTGGTTGGCAGGTAAATGAGTATCAGTCATCTCTGGTGACTAGCTGGAGGCTTGGGTTGGAAGAGGATGTGGGGAGTCTATGAAGGTGTCCCTAGCTTAAATTCCTACCAGAGGAGGATATACAGACTGTTGTGGCCACTTCCAATAGCCAGGCAGGACTTCCAGAGAAGGGAAGGGGATGTCAATACATCCATAAAACCTTCAACCCAAAATCCATCTTCCCTACAATACGTGCAGGATAAAGATGGAGCAGAGACTGAAAGAACAACCATCCAATGACTGTCCCAACTTGAGACACGTCCCATGTGAGAAAGCCAACCCCGGACACTATTAATGATACCCTGCTATGTTTGCAGACAGGAACCTAGCATAACTGTCTCCTGAGAGGCTTTATCCAGCAGCAGATGGAGGCAGATACAGAGACCCACAGCCAAACATCAGACAGAGTCCAGGAGTCTTGTAGAAGATTGGAGGATAGAAGTGAGCAAGTCTGAGAGGGTCAAGGACACAAGAAGACCTACAGAGCCAACTAATCCTGGGACCATGAGGATTCATAGAGCTTGGGCTACCAACCAGGGAGCATGCAGGGGCTGGACCTAGACCCCCTATACAGTTGTAACAAATATGCAGCTTGATCTTCATGTGGGTCAGTTCACAAGTAGAGCAGGGACTGTCTTGGTCTCTGTTGCCTGCCATTGGATCCCCACCCCCACACACATTTGGACTGCCTGGTTGAGCCTCAGCGGGAGAGGATGGGCCTAGACCTGCTGGGACGAGATGTTTCAGGGTGGGGTGATACCCAAGGAGAGGGGGCAATAGAGGGGAGGAATTTGTAAGGGTGAGACAGAGAGAAGAGGAGGGAGGGGTCTGTGAATGGGATGGCCTCGAACTCACAGAGATCTTCCTTCTGAGTGCCAGGGTTATGTATGTATCACCATGCTGTGTGCCCTCCTGTCATGGTGTCTTTACCTTAAATAATCTCCCTCCTTCTCAGTTAGTCAACGCTAGCTCATGCTTTCAGTTCAAGCACCAATTCTGCACAGAAGACTCTCTTAGCCTTCCAACATGGCTGACTGCTTTTACCATAGGATCTCATAGTTACCTGTTGTAAGAACAATAAAAATTCAGTTGACTGTTTGAAGCATGGGGAATAGTGATTTTAATTTAAGCTGAAAAGATTGCTCTGAGTTTCATACAGAGTATAGATTGGAGGGGGTCCCAGAGTGATTGGGAATATCTGGTGAGATTGCAGTGGTCCAGATGTAGGCAGCTGGAAGTTAAGTGCTGGTGCTGAGGCCTAGAGGGATGGAGAGAAGTGAATGGGTCTGGATGGAATGAAACCAGCAAGACTGACTTGGTGAAAGATTGGATGCAAGGGGAGGGAGAAGCAGGCATCAAGGTTGAGCTGAACATAGTGGCTCAGACCATGAGACAGTGATCCATCAGACAATAGACACCGTAGAAGAGGATTCAGCTTGTGAGCCACTAATGAATTCAGATTTCAAAAGATGGAGAGTTCCATTTTACATCAGGTTTGATAAATTCCTTTGAGGACATCCAAGAAGACATGTTAAATAGAAAAGGGTCGAGATCTTAACGTGTCTGGGCTTGAGTTATAAACACACAAGTGTTTCAGAGACAGTAACTGAAACCATGATTGAAATCTATAACCTAGATTGAGCAAAGGAGAGACTTACAGTTTCATGTAAAAGTATCTGGACTCAGATAAAAACCTAGAAATGAAGAATATACCCAGACAAAGCTCTGATGTAAACTGCCAAGCCTGGGCCCTGCATACCCACAAACTCTAATTAGCACATGGTGAGTAGGCTGTTTGATGTGCCACAGAGGGAATCCCATAAGTCTGGATCTGAGCAGAGCTGAGAATCCAAGTCCCCTCCCTCCTTATACTAGGACAAAGAGAATATTTTATGCTACTTTTACTTTAAAAAGTACTTTTGTCAAGTCTATATTTTAAAATCATTCTTTATGGTATCCCTACATACGTGAAAAAAATTAGAAGCACTGCTGTAATTTTTATCGATTATACACTAATCTTGGGATTCAAAGGTGTTTGAAGTCCAGGTTAGTTGACTCTGTTGGTCTTCCTGTGGAGTTCCTATCCCCTTAGGAGCCACAATCCCTCCTCCTATTCTTCCATAAGAGTCTGCAAGTACCATCCACTGTTTGACTGTGGGTGTCTGCATCTGTCTGAGTCAGCTGCTGGGTGGAGCCTCTCCGAGGGCAGCCATGATAGACTTCTGTCTGCAAGTACAACAGAGTATCATTAAGACTGTAAGATTGTAAGGTTCAGCTTGGTATTCATGCGGGTCCCAAAAATCTAGAGTTGGAGCTATCCCAAAAGCTGTTGCCTGCACATAGGATATGTTCTTCTAGCTGGGCTGCTGTGTCTGGCCTCAGTGGGAAAGGATGTGCCTAGTCTCACAGAGACTTGATGTTTCAGGGTGGGAGGATACCCAGGAGGACCCCACCCACTCAGACGAGAAGGGGAGGGGGAGAAGGTAAGGATTATGGGAGGGGGTAACCAGGAAAGGGGCAGTGAGCAGAATATAAAGTGAATAACTAAATTAATAGTAATAAAGAAAAAATATAATTATGCATGTGATTTACAATACGGAATTGACCAAGCTTTTAAAATTACAATTATATCCAAAGCTCACATCAACTGAGGTGTTACTGTGAGCTGAGCGTTGACCTAAAGGTGTCGTAACAATAATTTGCTTTATTCTTTCTTAGCCCTAGAAAGTAATGCTATTGTGCCCATTTAATCGAGGAAACCAGGAAAGCTAGTTGTCCTGTATCATACAGAGAGCAAGTTGTAGAGCCAAGATTTGAACCTGGGAAGTTGCCTTCAGAGGCAATGCTTGCAACTACTGTATCAGACTACATGAAAAATTGAACGTGCATTTTCAGTGTTTTCTACTCTGGCTCACACTGAAAACCTACAGTAAGACTTTTATGAACCTTTAAGTATTTTTGCAGAATCTAGTGAACATTAAAAAAACTATTTAGCCCTGAAGCTTCATACCTAATTCGAATTCTCCCAAGGTTGTCTGGGATGCAATGTCCGTGCAAAAGTCACTGGGGTCCATTCTGGGCTGTGTAATGATATGTGACGTTAATATAGTGTGTTGGGGCGTCTTAGTCATAGTAGAGAGATCATGTTCTTGACTTGAAAGATAGGTGTGTCCAGACATAAAGGCATGGGAAAAATATTTAACACAGTTGCTCATAAAAATGAATGTGGAAGAAGTGATGGTTTATGTCATTTGGCAAAAAGCAGAAGAGGTGTCACAGGCAGAGTTTAAATAACACCTCCGATTCTAGCAAAGAGAGTGATGGAAACTCCCGGACAGCAGCTCTTTCAGGCACAGGAGAGACGGCTATGTGCTCTGCAGAGGCCCAGGAAGCTCAGGGGTCCTGCCTCCCCTCTTACCGACTCTCCTGTGGGGCTCAGCTCCACCATACTCCCTCCCTATAACTGCCACTGAGACATCCTGCAACAGCTGCCCGTCTTGCAGCCTCAGCATTTAGCGAGACTGAAGTGAGAATTAATCTGAGTTTAGACCCAATGTAGGAACTTCATTTCTGGTTTCTACTCATCATCTGACGAATGATGGAGAAATAGTGGAATAACTATAGATGAACAGATGGAGGAATAGTGGTTCTCAGCCTGTGGGTCTTGGCCACCTTGGGGTGGACCGATCCTTATGCAGAGGTTGAATATCAGATAGCCTGCAAATCAGATATTTACATTTTGATCTGTAAAAGTTGCAAAATTACAGTTATAAAGTAGCAATGAAAATAATTTTATGATTGGGGATCACCACAACATAAGGAACTGTATTAAAGGGTCTCAGTATTAAGAAGATTGAGAACCACTGAACTAGAGAAAAAGGGTGGAGACATTTCTGTACAGGAGACTATGTTTTGAGAACAATTGAGGCTACAGTGGCTATTTTTTTTTCTGAAAAATTGATCTCATTTATTTAAGTGCCCTTCCAATTCAGTAATAATTATACATTTTTTGAAATGATAATAAAAGCTAGTATGAAATGCTTATTAAATATTATGAACATCTCTGAGCATTTTATAAGTATTTTGTCTTCGAAGTAACCTTAGGGGATGGACGTTATCACCTTCCTCCCTTTCCGATAAAGAAACTAGTGTAAATAACTTGTTCAAGGCCTCATGGTTAGTTCATAGTGAAGCCACAGTTTGCACCTATGCTGTCCTACACCATTGCCCACAAAGCCTATGCTTCTGTGGACTGTGATATTCATTACACATATACATATTGAACCACACCACTCACCCTCCCCTTGCACACTGAGGAGTGGGGTCAGAGTTCAGGACACACCCAATATGTCATAATGAAGTCCCATAGACAGGTGGTTTATGTATTGGCATTGCAAGATAAAATTCAGTACATCCAGGAAATTTTGAATTTTGGGTCAATTATAAATACTTTTAAAGTATGTCCCAAACATTGTATAGGCTGTACTTATGTGTAGGCCATATACATTCGTTATTTGTCTCATCTGCAAATTTAACTATCTGATGTTCAGATCTAACTGGGTGTCTTGTGTTCTTGTCTGCTACATCCTACTCTTAATTTCACTTACTAACTTATTGAGTCTTCAACTGTTCATTATATGAGTTGAGTAGCTCAGCCTGCATGGATGAACTAAGTCCTATGGGATTGGACAGGTCCCAGCAGAGGTTAGTAGCTGGAAATTCTTTTAAAAGAGGAGATGAAGGGAGGAGAGAAAGAGAGAGAGCAAGAGTGAGAGAGCAAGAGAGCAAGAGAGAAAGAGAGAGAGAGAGAGAGAGAGAGAGAGAAACCTTGGAGTAAGTTTAGAAGGTTATCCCATGGTTACTGTCTTGAATAGAGAGAGAAGTTATATTTATATAAATCCCAACTTTTTACTATAAGTGTGATTTTCTTTTGCTTTCCAGAAATATGACCATAAGGCTTTATGTTTGTGGGGTATAGAGAGGGAACACAGGAACGGGAAGGGGGATGGGTTCTGCCTTGTTCCCTTCTGTGGGACATCAAAAAGGAGTGCATTATTCTTTCCTAAGTAGGTCCAGAGGTGCTAGGTCTGCGGTTTTCAACTCGGGGGTCATATATATCAGATCCCGCGTATCAGGTATTTACATTATAATTCACAACAATGGCAAAAATTACAGTTATGAAGTAGCAATGGAATAGTTTTATGGTTGGGAGACATCACAACAGGAGAAACTGTATTTAAAGGTCACAGAATCAGGAAGGTTGAGAACACTGCTGTAAATTGTGGCAGGCAGTTAGATAAGTAGATTGTGGGTCCCTTTAGAGACACATAAGATAAACCAGCCTCTCCCAGTCGTGGAAGAGTTGACCCTAGACTATTGTTTATATTTTTTATGCTGGTGGAATCTTAGTTTATAAGCTACTAACATCTCATGAAGAAGCCTGTCATTGTAGGGGCATACAAACCTGCTGTTACAAACTGAGTCTCTTCTGTGGCTGTTCCACTTGTTCTGCTTGGGTTAATTCCACCTTCTTGATTTGTATAATGTTTCTCCTGTGCTTGGACCATGTGTAATCTGGTGCCCATTCTCCCATCTTTTTTCCAAGAATAAGGCAGATTGGAATGGGTCTGAAAATTTCCTTGTGGAATTTTGCATTTTCTCATACTTTATGCTCTTAATAAATCCTGTAAGAACTGTATGTCTGTGTGCACATATGTACATGCATATGTGTATATATGTGTGTGCATGCATGTGTGTACATACATGTGTATCTGCATATGTGTGTGCATGCATGTGTGCGTGCATGCATGTGTGTGCGTATGTATGGGTGTGTGCATATGTGTGTGAGTCATGAAAATGAAAACGTAGGTAGAGCTCTCTGTGTCCCTCCAATCTGGATACAACATTTGTACTTTCATGTTGGTAATAGCCTTTATTGTGGGGTGTAAGTAGATTTTATTGAAACTTTTTCATTCATCTGCTTTATCTACATATATTTATTTCTTTATAATGGGTAATATCATGACCTTGAGTCCTCCAACAGTTCTTGGAATTGGTCGCAAACACTAACTTTTTACCTTAAAGGTCAAACATTTTTCAATTGTTTTCCACATTCATGAGATAGAGCATGTGTGTAGGGCTCTTGAAATTTTGTTTTTGTTGTAGGGAAAGACACTCTGCACTTTGCCCTGGCTCTATCCATGTCCAAACTCAGTGTTAGCTTCCCAGTGGTCTCTGTCCCAAGCACACCCATTTAAATTATAAGCATTCAGAAAATTGCAGACTTTTACTATCTAATTAGCAGTGCTGTTCTGAATAAAAATGTACAGCCCACATGCCATGTTTCTTCCAGCTGGCAGCAAATCAGAAGGCAGGACCACTCCCAGCAAAACCCACAGCCTGTTCCCCAGGCAAAGACATGCTATTTCCTGATGAGTTTTTAGTTCCCAAGTATCTGAGTCGTCCTTGTGTGGACTTCATTGAGCAGCTCATCTACAGGAAGACTCCATGATCTGCTGTGTTCTTGAAATTAACCACTCACCATTGGCTGCCAAGAAAAAACACCAAGTTGAATTTGTGCATGGAATAAGAGTGATTCTCTCTGAGAGTCCCCCCCCCAACCCCCACATAGCCTGTGCCTTATCCCTGTTTTTCTTCTTGAAATTCCACAACTTAGCTTCAGGCTTTCCTTCCCAACCATTAACAAATAACAACAAACATGCTTTGACCCACACGTGGACAGAGAGAGATGCACATGGTAAATTGATGGATGAGAAAAGCAGGGGATCTGAGGGCACATCCACACAGAGGAGCTCTGTCTCTAGCGCTTATCTCTGTGAGGTGCCTTCACAGGGTTGATGGATCCTTTCTACTTATCTGTACTGTCTATCTTCACTTATTTCTTTATAATAAGTAAAACGAGTCATCTAATGTTACTAACTGAGCAGTGCTTGTGACCATTTTTCAAATTTTGCCTCCTCTCAGGATCTTCCACCTTGTTGAGAGAGTTCTTGCCTTACAGAGGTCTATAGGAGACACATAGAGTGCACAAATCCAGCTTGGTGTCTTTGTTCTTGGCAGCCGATGGTGGGTGTGTTATTTCAAGAACACAGAAAAGCATGGAGTCTTTCTGTGGATGAGCTTTTCAATGTAATCCACCCAAGGACTACTCAGATATTTGTACACAACTGCAACTCCATCTCTTTAACGTGTCTTACTACTTTCTTCCTTGGGTTACAATTTTGAATATGTCGACACTTCCTGCTTTCCACAGTAGACTGTAAGTTCTTTGAGTCACAATCTTTCTTGGTCTTTTAGAGCATTTACTACCCAACAGAAGTCCATACTCCTGGTAGGTATCTACTGTTTTGAATGGTCATGCCTATATTTGGACATAGCCATCAAAATCTGTCTCAAAATTAAAAGGGATACTTCGTAAAGAAATGATCTTGAGATCTAAAAACGGTTGTGGATGCTCTTCCACGGCTTCTAGAAAGCAAAAATGTTAACTCCTGAACCATAAAAACCAGTTGAAGATGAGACTGTTAAAGTAATTGATTTCTTTACATTTATTTTTAGATATCTTAGACTGTGGATACTACCATTTAACTTGAAATGCTAAAAAAGATGTCAGAATTTTCAAGATAATCAAGAGGTGAAGTGAAATTTGACATGTAATAATTTTAAAAGGAACTAACATCTGTGGCTCGTTTGGTGTGCTGTTTTCGACTTACTAGAATCCCTGGAAGGACAGAGCAGATTAACTCATGGTACAAACACCAGGACACAGCCGTGGTGTTTGTATGTAGGTTTAACAGGTGGGGAACCAAGGGATAAAAATGTTGTTTTCCCTAGTCAGAAGAAGGAGCAGTCCCTGGCCCAGACTTTGTACCCAAATCCTTGTTCAGTCACATTCCAGTCAGCTCCTTAGGGCAATGGGACATGTTTTATGTACTCCTTCACCACACTGCTTCCAACTCAGCTGTCTCTTAAACTCTTGGCTCGAGAAACATCTTTCTAAACACAAGGATTTCATTTAGACTATCAAGGGCCAATTACCTTATGATTTATACTGAGCCATACACTCGGTGATCATGTATAGAGCATCTACTGTGTCCCAGGCCTGTTCAAAGGGATGAAATGCTGAGCAGGGCTTTAATCCCAGTCACAGAGTGCTTGCCATCCCATGAGGGAGAACAGACATCACCCAGATATATATCCAAGCGATTATTTCATTACACTCAACATAAATCTTATGAAGAAAGAGAACAGCAGAGAATGACAGTAAACAGTCAGCATTCCAGAACTGCTGAAGATCCAAGAAAGGTTTCCAAGGAGCTGTGCTGAAAGAGTGAAGTTAGATAGCCCAGGTGGGATGGGCAGACCATAAGAAGTAGTAATATATTGAGCACCCTAAGGGAAGGAGACACATGATGAGATCATGCAGAACCCTCCAGGTAACAGAACAAGGTAGAATTCGTGGAATGAGCAAGAAAAAACTGTGGAGGAATCTGGAGCAGTGATACAATCTATCCAGATCATAGCTTTATTTTTTTTCAGTTTTAAAGTGTATATTTATTAAAGCATTATTAATAACAATGACAACTATTCTCACTGCAATTGATAAACTTTAATAGTTTCCAGGGAAACATTCCCCCCCATTATAAGTTCCATTAGACCTACAGGTGTCCCTGCCTTTCCTACCCATTGATACTTTCTTGGATTATGTCTTATTAACACTTGTCACTGTGACCTGGGCAGATCAGGAAACAATTGTGTTTATGTGGTTTTAGAACCACATAAACTTATCCTAATTGATTAGAATTAATTCTTCTCACTCAGTGTTTATTTGGAGGAATGCATAATGAAGCATAGTTTGAGGAGACATACAGAATAAAGAGGAGTAAGTTTCAGCTCCTGTTGACCACCTGTGAGGGCGTGGCCTTGAAATCCCATTTGTTCTCTCACCTCACCTGTAAGATGTATTTAACCAATCTACCTTCTCTGTACAATAATGCAATAATATCTGTCTCCAGAATTTCTAGAGAACAATACATGAATAATTATGAAAATGTTTAGAACACTTAGACAATGTCTAGTATATAGTGCCATAATAGTGCCATTTTCTTCTCTTGAAGCTTTTGGAAGTAGATATGTTTGGAAATAGAGTAAATTTTTTCCATTGCATTAACGTATTTTTCAGGCAAGACAGATTGTAAGTCAAAGGTTTTGTGGCTGGGTTGGTGTTTCAAAGCCTTCAGAGGACCTTCCTTCACCAAAGAGTCTAGAATGTAGGGTAAAGGCGCCATGTAGGCACCAGCTAGATTTCTCCATGTTCAATATGTTGTGTGTATATTGTCTTTGGCAATGGGGCCATGCTTTCAGTTTACATAATGTAACCTTTTGTCTTAGCATCAGCCTGGGTTGTCCTGGGATTTCTACAGGACTCCCTTGGCCAACAACTTAACTGAACTCAGTTCTGCCACTGGAAGCCTGGCTACAAGAAATGACCATTTGGGACTTGTTATCTCCCATCACTGGGGGTCCTCATTGGGATTACCTTCATAGATTCTAGGAAGTTTCCACTGCATTAGGTTTCCACACCACTTTCCTCATACTCTTTCCCTCCATCCTGTCTCCTTTCAACTAACTTGACCCTCCCCCGCCCCGCTATCATTGTCATCTGCTTCCAGTCCAACCATATTCCCTTTCCCAGGGAAACCCATGCACTACCACCTAGACCCTTTCTCTTTACCTAACCTCTCTGGGTCTACAGATCGTAGCTTGATTATCATTTACTTAATGGTATCCACATGCTTAATATGTATCCACTTTTACAAGTGAATACATACTATATTTGCCTTTCTGGGTCTTGGTTACCTCACTTAGGATGATATCTTTTTCTGGTTCCATCCATTTGCCTGCAAATTTCATGATTTTTTTTTAAACAGTAGGGTAATACTCTATTGTATAAATGTAACATGTTTTCTTTATCTATTCTTCTGTTGAGGGACATCTGGGTTGTTTCTAGGTTCTGGCTATTATGAATAAAACCACAACAAACATTGTTGAGCAAGTGTCCTTGTGGTAAGGTGGAGTGTCCTTTGGGTATATGCCCAAGACTGGTAAATATGCTTGGCTCATGGAGTGAAACTATTAGGAGGTGTGGCCTTGTTGAAAGTGTGGGGCTGAGCTTTGAGAGAGCTTCCTCCTAAATGCCTGAGGATGCCAGTCTTCTGGATATAGTCAGATCAAGATGTGGAACTCTCAGTTCCTCCAGTGCCATGCCTGTCTGGATGCTGCCATGGTCCTCCCTTGATGGCAATGGACTGAACCTTTGAAGTTGTAAGCTAGGCCCAATTAAAAGTTGTCCTTTGTAAGAGTTGCCTTGGTCATGGTGTCTCTTCACAACAATGGAAACCCAAACTATAAGTGGTGTAGCTGTGTTTTGAGGTAGACTGTAGATCAGCAGCTTTTAAAGAGTTCTCTATCGTTTGATGGAGAACACATGGCGAGGCTGGGAAAGTATGTAGATTTATTTCAGCCTTCTAGGTGAGAAGCAATGGGTCAGGAACGCAGCTTGTGGCTAGTGGAAGCAAGGATGGAAAGGCATAAAGGAGTCAAAACAGATTGTGCTATTAAGGCGTTGGGTTGTGATGGCAAGTTGGTGCTGAAACTGTATTTAATAAGGATTTATTTATTTTTGCTCGTGGTTTAGATATTTCCATTTATGGCTGCTTGGCCTTATGTTCTTGGGTAGACCAGAATGGTGGGTAAAACCCATGAAGGAGGAAGGCTTTCCTTTGTGGGTGGGAAGCAGGTAAGAGAGCGGGGGGGGGGGGGGGAAAGGGAGGGGCTCCTGGAAATAAGGTACCACATTCAATGGTACAGTCTTGAAAGTCAGGCAAGCCCTCTGCTATGAGGCTCTGTAAAACCACAGTCAAGGGTACATTCTTCCAATATACAATGCGACAAATAAAGTCTCCTTCCTAAAAGGGAAAATGAGAGAATGAGAAGAAAAGGTCAGAGCAAAGCAAAGCAGGAGAAACACTAAGCCTTTTAGCTCCATGTCCAGCAACCAGAGTACAGGGTGGAGTGAGCTCCAGTGGCCTTGGGTAACCCCGCTCCGGTGGCACTGCTCTTTGCAGACTACACAGCCTTTCTCCTGACTGGCTGAACTGGTTGCCTTTGACTTTCTTCAGCACACTTTCCACATTCTTAGCCACTCCAAGCCTCTGCCATCTCTAATGCAGCGTTGGATCCACCCTCACAGAAATGCAGCGTAGGATCCACCCTCATAGAGTTGTACGTTTTCCTCTTGGAGACTACCTGCAAACTTTCAAATACTGACTTGTAAAGCATTTGACTTCTTTAATGGCTACTATCTCCCGGAACCAGGTCACTCTTAGGTACAACTCTACACAGCCCATTCTGGCCAAGTTATGGGTTTGTTATTGTTGTTGTTGTTGTTGTTGTTGTTGTTGTTGTTGTTGTTGTTGTTTTTCAGGTCTTTGTGGTCTGCTTTTGGCTTACAAATTCTCACTGTAAACCTGACTAGATGAAGCCATCAGTGACCATGCCACAGCCTAAATGGTGAATTTGAAATCTCTTTTGCCAGAATAATCATTTAGTTGTCTTTAAACTCAGGATCATTTAAAGTCTCAGGGGATAGACAAAAATGTAGATGTGTTCTTTGCCAGAATACAACATACAGAGTCTCTAGTCCAGTTCCCAAGACAGTCTTTCTTTTCATCCCAAATCTTGTAAGCATTTCTATCAGCGCATTGGTCTTTTGAACTCCTGCCATGAAGTTGCTCATTGTATCCTGAGGCTTCTCTGGCTCACATCTCTATCCTCCTCTCACAAACCATCACAAACACTTAAGAGTCAGATGACCAACTTAACTCACAGCAACAACATGTACCTCTGGTATTAATTATCTATCTATGCTAGGCTTTAGGTCACAGGCAGAAAACTGAGACAAGCAATGTGCAAGGAAGGATTGTTTATCCTGATTCATGGTTTCAAATATTTCAGTCCATGGTCACGTGGCCTCTTGTGCTTAGGCAGAATATGATAGGGACAAGAATATGTGCTGGAAGAGATTACTCATCTATTGGAATTAGGAAGCAGGGGCATGGGGTGGGTGTGGGGAGAGGCCAAAGATAAGACATCGCCTTCAAAAGCTCAATCCCAGTGACCCACTTCCACTCTAACCTCCCCAAATTTTCATCACCACCCAGAGCTGGGAACCAAGTATGCAATAGACGAACCTGTGGTGGGCATCTCGAAATCAACCATAAGGCAGATTTTAGAAAAATATATGCAAAAAAATTAGAATTGGCATTATAACCTACAAGGTTTATTAAAATATAATAATAACAAGAACAACATCAACAGCAAAACATTTCAGTTAGAGTCTTGTTCGTGTTAATTTTACAGGCCTATGACACTATAGACTTCATTATTCAAAGTAATTACCCATAATTAGTTTGTTTTGGTGGCTTGAGAGATGGTTTATCACTTAAGGGCACTGGTTGATTTCCAGAGGTTAGATTCCCAGCCCCACATGACAGCTTACAGTCATCTGTTGCTACAGGTTCAGAAGCTCAGACCTCCTTTTGCCTCCTCTAAGACCAGGCACACACATGGTTCGCAGACATACACGGAAGCGAGCCACTTATATACACAGGGGGAAAGCAGTTGATTTTTAAATTTTTTCTCTCCAAAACCTTTTAGGAGGACAACATAAATCATCACTATCAGGTACCTTCTGTTCTTAGGCCAAGCCAATGTCAGTGAGCTCAATTATGTATAAAAGCCTTCTGTGACAGGAAACAATGTGTCATTCTTATCCTCCGGGGTGTGACATCTCTGAGAGCTAAATGAGTCCTCCCTGAGACAGAAACGTGAATGTCAAGAGGGAATCTCAGAGTCGTACCGTAATTAGCAGCTTGGGCCAGAGAGAAGCTATTCCAGCAAAGGATCCCAGACAAGTAGTTAAAGGGATAAGAGACTAATGGGAACTGTCTGCAATGGGGGAACAGAGAACCAAGATGAGGTGGCTTCTACAGAATGCCAGGAAGGAGCAGGGACTAGAAGAGCTCTGGAAGCCTATGTGTGACAGACAAAGACAGGAGAACAAAAAAGGCAGCCAGCTGAGAAGGAAGACGGAGAAATGACCATAGCTGTAGGCCAATCAGTTGACTAATTTACAGTCTGTCTTGTTCCAACAGGGATTTAAAAAGTGTAGAGGGACCCAAATGTATAGCAGGAAGACGTAAAGTAACAGAAGGATGGAGAAGATGAAGCAAGGACCAGGTCTCAGACGGAGTCAGAAACACAGCTAAATGTGAGCATGGCTTTGGTTTCACCGGGTTTAAGCAACCAGAGTAAACAAAACAACTAAATGGCTGCAAATTACACAACCCCAGTCTCCCGTTTCTTCTTTGTTTGCGTTGCCATTTTGAGTCTTTCCCCTTCCATGATCAACATGACACTCACACTGGTCGGTCAGTTACCAAGGAGAAGTTTCTACTATTTTAAAAGAAATGACAAGGGATTCCTTGGGGACGATGGACAGAATCAACATCTGCATCCTTGCGCAAACTGATCTATACTTCTGAAAACGTGAGACTCGTGTGTATGGGCAGAGGATGTTGAGGCTGTGAAGATAAAGGGTGACTCATCACGGGGCGATACACGGTACTCAGAAACCAGAACGAGATGGGAAATGGGGTTGATCCAAACAGAAGTATTGATTCGAATTTAGACCAGAGAGAGACAGCAGCCTATGGTAGGTGAAGCAGCAACAGCACAACCCAGCAGCTCTGGCTTGTGGGTCCAGACAGGCTGCCAGGCTAAATGTAAAAGCTCTCAAAGCCGGACCTCAGCTCCCTTCTTGGTACCAGACAAGTGGCTGATTCATGGAAGGTTCTCAGCAAGTGTCTGTGGAACGAATGCAAGGCAGAAGGCAAAGTGTTAAATAGCCTTGGCTATTGGTATCAATCATGTCATTTCTCTGGGCCTCTGTTTGCCTTTGAAAATATGATGTATATGAGAGAAATCCCTGATTTCTACACAACATTGAGTCTAAGCTTGCTATGGTCTAAGACCTTCTATGGGAGTTATTCTGAGATTAGTGATTCCATTCTTCATTGCTCTCCCAGGATGCATCAGGGATTCTGAGCTGAACTCAGAGGGAGTCTCAGCATATCACTGAATCCCCCATTGAGGAAGGAGTCGAGCCTGGTGACAGCTACTGAGGTCACCAACTGATAGGAGATTAACCACATATAAGTCAGGAAGAGCTGGCCTGGGGTGGGACTTACATTTTCAGCCTCTCTTTAAACAAAGGCATAGCAGGAGAGCTGCAGAGGGGCGCTGTGACAGCTGGAGCAGAGCTCAGGGTGGGTGCTGGGCCTCACGGATCTATGCCCAGGCTTTGGGAACAATGAAAACTACGCCTCTAATTAGTGTGCCAATGCTTGAAAAGCTGTTTTGTGAAATCTTTGTTCTTTAAAAAGTCCTTTGAAAATTATTAAATATAAACTGTAATAAAAAATCATTGTTATACATAAAATAAAGAAATTTATTAAGGTTCTTGTTGAGTTCTGCATTTTATGAATAAGAGTGTTCGTTATTACAATAGAATATTTCTTTCAACCAAGGAAAGTGAACATTTATGCTCAGGAGTGTATCCAGCAGGAGAGTTCATGAAGTATCCTCTAAGTAATAAATTGCCCTAGTGTTCAGAAAATACACCTCAATATGATGACATTACAGTTCAAGTACATATATACCTATTGTAGTATCCAAAAGTGACTTACTGACGAACGGACTATCCTAAGTAGCATAAATAGGCAAATTACATGTTCCCTGGCAACCTGTGTCATCATATGAAATAATGTGACCTTACAAAGCTATCCAGTATCTAAAACTCTCTTCCTGCAGCAGTTGCAGGCCCAACCCTCATCCCTATATAGACAGCAAATGAGCCATACAGAAGACAGGGGATTTTTATAATCCTGAAGAGGAATACTGTCCAGCTTTCTACTCAAATAGGTGTTATTAAACACACACACACACACACACACACACACACACACACACACACACACACGCATAGACCTTCAAAATTAAGAAAGATTGAAAACCAACTTAAACATGAGAAGAAATTCCTGCCCATCAGAACCCCAGTGTGAACCCTCGAGGATCCAGATGAAGGGTTTCTGGCATCTGTGACACCAGTGTGGGGGTGCTTGCCTGTTCACCAGTTTCTCCAGTGCTTACTTGAGATACTGTTAACTCACTGGAAATGAGTCTACTTTTAGTGGGGCAGAGTTCTGAAGACAGCCCCAGGCTTCCCCAGGCTTCCCCAGGCTTCCCCAGGCTTCCCCAGGCTTCCCATCACTACCTCCCTGATTTAGCTCCCTCTGGCTGGTTGATGTGTCCTGCTCTGTGTCATATCTTGTTCTCAGGCCAGAGATGACGTCATGTGATGGCTTTATGAGCCATGCAGCTGCACAATGTCAAGAGAGGGTTCCCTCCCTCTCCTCCTGGGGAGAAAATGTACTGCCAAGCTCTGCTATGACAGCCAGTTCTTAAGGTGCCAGGACGAGCTTGTTTTCCAAGAGGGATCTCACTCTTCTAAAAGGCTGGTCTCCAGGTCTATGAGCCAGGTAACCCATGGCTTTCCTCAAGGTTCCACACTGTACAGAAATCCTGTTCTATACAGAGCCAAGACAATGCAGCAAGCACGGGGTTAGAGCATCCCAGGGACAGTTTCTAGGGTTTAAGGCTCCATTTAGGGTAGGCTCACATGATTTGAGTTTTGAGTTTCTCCTGGTTTTTCTCTGCCTTTCACCCCAATTTCCCATGTCTTTCAAGTGAACCAAATAATTTCCCCCAAATACTCAACATGACAGTCCCTCTGCAGAATCGATTCAGTGGAGAAGAGAATCAAAGAGGATGGTGTGAGGACCACAGAGGAGGATAATGAAGCTCAGGTTAAGAGCAAATTTGAGAGCAAATATGATAGAAATCTTGGGGGGGAAAGTAGGTTCTTAAATAGCCGCAAGTGCCAAGTATATATGAATATGAAATTATGAGTTTAAAGTCACTAACTCTTATTATAGCGCAATGATATAACTTAAACACAGGGATAGAATCTTAAAATGTAGTAATAAAATATTGGTTTTAAACAACCTAATTAGATTGTTTTTCTCTATTGCCCAGTGTGTGAAAGGAGGCAGATCTTTACAGAAATCTTTTAGATGGCTTTTTAAAGTCAGCGTCTCCCACACTTGCCTAGACAAAAGGGGTTCACCCTATACATTTCTCTCAGAGACAGCTTTCCCTGGAACATGCAGAATGAAGAATGCTCTGAGGGATGGATCAGTGTCCCCAGGTTTGTGGGTCCCCGAATGCAGTGATGGTCTGAGCAAGGCAGACTCCACAAACTGAAAGCTGGTGCCACTTCCTTCTCTACTGGGTCTGCATAGATGGATATATCCATTCCTTCTTCTCTTCTAAGTTGGTGGTAGGATTTAAAGGATGTACATTTGTGAGGGTTTTGTTCTTTGTCTTTTTCAGATGGATAGATATGTGGACAGGAAGGCAGTTCATTACAGATTCTAGGAGGAACATTTCCTTGAGGAGTATGGGGTGCTTCTAGAAGGGACAGGCATTTGAGTGAGGAGGTAGATTCAAGATTTGCCTGAATAGCAGAGAGAGCTTTGGATGAGGGATGGAGAACATATTCTTCCCTCAGAAGCCCTCAGAAATCAAAGCTCCTGGCTTCTTCAGTCTTTGGGCTCTGGAACTAGTACCAATTGTCAGGTCTTCTAATATCACAGGGTTTCCCGGCTCTCAGTCCTCTGACTTAGACTGAATTGAAGTCTAAATTATCACCGACCTGCTCCACTTTTCCTGTCTAAAGATCATGGCATCTCTACACTCCTGTGTCTCTACACTCATGAATCAATTCCTAATAAATCTCATCATATCTATCTGTATGTCTGCCTGTCTGTCTGTCTGTCTGGATCCTGTTGATTGTCTTTCTAAAGAACTATGTTGAATACAACTTTGGTACTGACTTCATGGACTCAGCTGGCCTCATCTGTTAGGTCCATCCCATGTTTCTTACCTGTGTTCTTACAGTGGTCCACTGAGGTTCTGCAGAAGCTCAGACTCCTGCATGAGGAACCAGCATCCAGCAATCACTTCAAGGTAACCAGGAGGCAGACTGAAAGGAGCCCACGAACTTTCAAAATAAGGAGCCTACGAACTTTCAAAAGTGTACACATCATCCAAAAATGGAGGCTTGGAATTTATTTAAGTGACAGACCCATGCTTTGGTCACAGAAATTCCATCCTGAGAAATGGCTACCACAGAAAGAACTACAAGTAAACAGAAACTTTATGTCAGTGACAGTTCTTATACATGTAAGTGTTCCAGTAATGAAGGGAGGCTTTAAGCATGTAGGTGTCTCTGTCCATCAGAATATTCAGCAGCCATATATTTTTTTTAATAGAGTTAGACTTTAAAAAGAGATTATAAACAACATTAATTAACTTTTGGAAGGAAACTTGAACTACAAACTATCCATAGCCGAACTCCTAATAAGAGGATGAAGACCCAATGATTCAGACGAAGGCATCCAGTGTGTTGTGACAGTCGGAGGGAATGTTAAAGAATGTTAAGACAGTCATTATTTCTGTGGTAACTGCTGACACCATTACTCTTCTGCATGGTGTTTCTACAGTTTCCAAAATTGTAATAAATGAATACACAGTATTTTCAAATCATAAAGGAAAATCTATAGGTTTTTGTTAAAGATGATAAATTTTAAATATTTATAATTGTTTTTAATATAGCTTAATTTTAAGTTCACAAACATAGCTTTAAATTTTTATATCCTCTTGAATTTGTCATTTAATTATCTCATATATACTATATATGATCTATATATACATGATATATATATAAAATTCTGATGACTAATCTGCTGAAAGTAGCAGTAGGAAAACTTGGGGGAAGAGGGGACAATTTGAGCAAGTAAGGAGTGTGTCCAGACAAACAGAAATTATAAGCATCACTTTGTGGCTCGGAGAAGGCGGAAGGAAGGTAGGTAAAGGCCAACTGTAGATGTGTTGTACAGCAAGCTGGGTAGGAAAGCCTTCTATACAAAGCTGAACGTAGAAAGACTCCTTGGAGGCTATCGAGAAGACCAGGGCTTGAGGTAGTCAAGCCTAGTGGTCAGGGCAGGGCAGGAGACACTGCTGGCAGGGCTGAGCCAGACCTGCCCAGCTGCTTGCTCCCAGTGTCACATGGGCAAATCACTTCCGGTCTCTACACTTCTTAGTTCACTCAGTCAGGCAAATGAAAATCCACTCTGAGGTTTTCACCAGGACTAAATTAAAGCCGGTAGTGGTAAAATTACGTTTTACTGTTTTATGAGGATGATGATAAATGGGTTAAAAATCAAACCTACCGAGGATTCCAGTGAGCCCTGCCGGACAGCCTTAAGCTCCTTTGTCTACAATGTCTATCTTGAGTGTGCACGTTCAATCTGCATTCACTGTTGGACGGAATCGGTCCTGCTCAACCCCCCCCCCCCCCAGTCTGAACAACACCCAAAAGGAAAGCAAGCTGACACAGGGAAAGGATTAATAGCATATTTTCTTCCTTCCTTGTAAAACGAAGGTGGGAAGGGTGGTTAGAATTTTTTATTTACCCATAAAGTCAACACTAAAAAAATAATAAAGTCACATAAATGTATTAAGAACCCTGTAAGCATCACTACTGTTAGCAGTCACTAACATCTCCGATGCCCTCCACCTACAGCACCGGTAAAAGATGGTGGAACTTTTGACGGGTGGGGGCCAAGTGTGAGGAAGTTAGGTCACTGAGAGTGCTCTTGAAGATGGTGTGGGGACCTGCATGTCTTCTCTCTGTGCGCCCTGGCGGCTGCACGCGAACAGCCCTCCCCTGTCACATGCCCCCGCCATCATGTACGGTGCTGCCACTGGGCCAAAGCAGCCAGATCAAACAACGGTGGACTGAAAGCTCTGAAATGGTGACTGGAAACACACCGTGCCTCTAGATGAGTGCCTTGGGTGTTTGGTGACAGTGGCAGAAAGCTAAGTAACTGAGTCTTCAAACTATTTGAGAAAAAATGGTGTCCAGGACCGTGAAGAATTTCCCTCTGTTAGATTGGTGCATTAGTTACATTTCCCACTGCTGTGATCAAATACCAGATGAGAAGTCGGGGAAGAACGGTTTACTTGGTTTAAGATGGAATAGAGTCCATCACGGCAGGAAAGACATGGCCGCACAGGGTTGAGGCAGCTGGCTGCAGACAGGAAGTGGGCTTGGTTATAAACCTTGAGTCCCAGTGAGTCCCAGTTCCAGAGACCCGCTTCCTCTAATGAAGCTCCAACTCCTAGAGGCTTGACAACTTCCCACCAGCCGGTGATGGACTGTTCAAACACAGTGAAATCAAGAGTTATCTAACTCTTGGCTTTGCTGTGGAAGTCACGTCGCCCTTGCTCATGGAACCGGGGAGCAAGCCTGTCTGAGACTTCAAAGACTTTAAACGTCACAAGCTATGAAAGACGCTGCTGATTGGGAATCAGAATGGTTTCTCCAGTCATTCTGTATAAAATGAGGGCATGGCTGGTTCAAGGTGTGGTTGGGGGGAAGGGTTGGTATTGTAGATATGAGGCAGGGTACAGCCAGAGGCATCTGGAAGTGTCCTGAGCAGGGAGAGAAAGAGATAGATTGAACACGGGTGGTAGATTGTACCAGAGGAGGGGTGGGGTGACAGGGAAGATCAAGAGTGGATAAGAAGAGGAGAGGGAGGAGGAGGAGGAGAAAGGGAGGGAGAGGGAGAGGGAGAGGCAGAGGGAGAGAGAGAACAGAGGACATGGGCAAAATGGCATGGTTAGTGTTTATATAGGATGGAGAAGCTGGGGGAAGAGAAGCCCACGTGCTGGAGCAGGGGTGGGGTGAGAGGAGCCACATTTCTGAGCCTGGAGGCCAGAGTGCACTTGGGTATGCTAATAGGCACTGCAGACAGCCATTTATTCTGAGTTTCTTTTGGACAGTTTCATAACAGAAGTGTAACTAAGCAGATGTGGTTGACAAGCTATGCTATGTTTTCTTTCTTTTGATTTTCTTCATTTTCTGATTCTCTATCATGAACCTGTGCTAATTGGTTACATTTTTTTAAGTCAATAAAAATTTGGTTTTTTTTTTTGAAAAATGTGTCCGCAGCACTCTCATTTGGGAATTAGTGATCCATAGCAGGTAAGAACTTGAAGCAAATTATAGTCTCTGTGGGAGCTAATTTAAAGTTGTCAGAGCTGTTAAATTCATTAGGTTTAAACTGACATTTAACAGCAAGGGTGTCTGGCCCAATGTAACATAGCAAGGACTTGGAAAATTAGGGATAACAGCATGCAGATTTTATTTCAACAAAGCACGCTTGACTGGAGGGAGCAGGGCGTGGAGAAGCATTCCTAAGAAACACCTCAGCATTTTCAGTGTGCTCCTTCCCAGATGAGAGGACACACAAATTCTGCTTTGGTGGTGTTCCTGCAGCCTCTTCTCCTTGGGGATCATTATACATAAATCCTAGGGCACTCCGAAGAACGGTAACAAAGAACAAACTTTCTCCTTTGTTATGTTTTCTTGAGCTCAGAATACAGGAGACTATGTACAGCCATGTTTCTTCAGGAAGCTCTGAAGTTTGCCGATGCAACATGAACCCCATAGAAATAGTCCCCTCCTCCAGAGGTGTGATGACGAAGAACCCCAGCATTTTGCATTCACTGTGGAAATCTCCACAGCCTTGTCAGACGTAGAGTCAAAATACAGCAGAGGGGACTTGCCAAACACCTCCAGGGCAAAGGTTTCTGAAGCTCTACCAACTGTAATTCTACCAAGCTCTATTACCTGTCAGCTGCCTGGAAGGCAGCACCTAATCACTTCCAGCTGTGCTGGCTCCTGAGGGTCCCTTAGCCCCGCCCCGTCTGGCCTCCCTGCCCTCTGCTTCCCTGCGTGGAAAATGTATACATCACACTTAAATCCCCTCTCAGGTCCTGGGGGTCTGAACAGCGTCTATCTTTCCAGCAATAGTGACTGGCCTTACTTCGGTGGGATGACTCCTTTCTGTCCCAAGGCTGAGCTTTTTCTTCTTTGCCCATGCTAACCAATCACAGCTGTGCACACAAAGCCAGGCACAGTGCGCTAAACACAACTCCTCTCAAACTCCTTCTCTGACATCCCCATCTCCCTGGTTTCTTAGTAAGGACTAGTTGATTAGAGATGAACGAACTTTCTTCAGGCTGTGGTCTTTGGACATGCATCCTTCCGCCAGGGCAGCTCGGATCTGCATGAAATCAATTTAACACAAGGCTGCTTTTGTGACCAAGGGGATCGATGGGATGGCTGGAATTAGGAAGAAAAGTACCCATGACAACAAGACACTACCCCTTACAAGCCACCAAATGAGTTCTCCCTAACCTAGGCTCGTTTATTCTTTTGTAAAAAGAGCCATGGAATCCTGAAAAGGGTGGACAGATTTGGTAAAATCTCTGCCATATTTGAGCTAAACCTTAGGATACACAGTGGGCTGGAATAGCTAACATCAGAAGTTCTCAAACATAACTTTGCATCAGAAACACCCAGAGAGACTGTTGAAAGACAGAGACTGACCCTGTCCCAAGGGTGTTTGAGTCAACGGGCCTGAGGCAGGGGCTGGCTTTTACATTTATGCCATCCTTCCAAGTGCAAGACACAGAGGACCACTGGTCTACATCAGACCATGAAGCTCTTCAACCAAGACTGTAGGATCCTGGGAGAGTGTGAATCTGGGTAGGAGTGGGTTATGTAATTGGACTGACACATTTGAGATCTCAGAGTCAGCAGTGCCTGAGGATTGATCCATGGGGCTGCTGGAGGGCTGCAGAGAGGCTGCTGGTGAGGTGTAGACAATTTGTGTGTGAGGTGTTTCATTTAGGATTCCAGGATGGAGTCCTGGCAGCAAAATTGCACTATGAGGCCTCCTAGAGTCCAAATGAGTGAGAAAACTGAGAGTAAAGGGTCTAGACTCTCAAATTTAGTGAAAAGCATAAAAGATGCTTAGAGGGCCTGAAAGACCAGGGTCAGCCATTTCCCAGCTTTGCCAATAGTCAGTCTATTCCCACAACAAGGGCTGTGACCTCACAGAGAGGTCTCTAGAAGTGACATCAACCAGGCCACCATCCTAAACAGTTCTGGCTCCCTCTCTACCTCTTTGCTCTGGGGCAATTCCCGCTTTGAGGGGGAGATGCTTAAAGAACAGGTGTTGATAATTACCAGAGGCCCACGGTTTCCCCACCTCATCTTTCAAAATGTCCAACAGGCAGGCCAGAAAGATGGAGCTTTCTTGAGCATCTCGGTTGAGCCTGACCACAATGACTTAGTATCTGTCTGTACCGAAGCTTTGGGGGGAAGAGGAGGGAGGGGACTAAAACCAGCTATTCTTTTCTATAGTGTCCTTCCGAGGAGGCTATGTACGTGCTCAGTAGCATTCATTGGAGCAGCCCAGAATTTCCTTACATGTTCCAGACACAAAAGGGAAGACCCTTCAAGACCTGGACTTCACAACACATCGAATACTTCACAAACGACACCGGCCCGCCAGCTTCAGTGGATTCATTTGCTTTCAAAGACCTTTGACTTACCAAGCCACTGGATCAGTCAGGCTAGCCAACTCTGAGTGTGCTTCCCATTTTCCCACTGTTGGCTCTGTCTGGATAATTCTCCAGCTATGGGGTAGCACCCTTTGAAATAACACTCCTCTTCAATGGCTCTTTCATATTTTCTTTGAACACACCCACTTACCAACATTAGTCTCTACTTGGAAATCTCGTGCTGCCTACCAAATAAGCTGTCTGTCTTTAACGTTTGTTTTCCCGTGTTGCTTCTCTTCTTAGGAGTAAACATCTCCTAAGTGGCTCTCCAACAGCTGCCAACCTAGTCCCACCAGCAACTGTCAACCCCAGGCCTTTTCTTATAGGCTACTCTCTCCGCTCCCTTTCTCCAGCACAGTGATTTGCTTTGCCTGTACAATTTGATTTTCTTCCAGGGGACCCTCGTCCGGACCTGTCATCCGACTCTTCTTTAAACCAAGTATGGAGTACAGAGAGTCAGCTGCTAGGACCCTGACTATGCCTGGCTCTATGAGGGCCCTGGGAGATCTAGACGTTGCTGGGTGGAGAGGACAGCTGTAGAGGGAGGAGCAGGATGCCAGAATGCCCAGGGCTGGCCACGCACCTCATTAGTACACAGTGATGAACTTCTTTCATGCATTCTCTGAGAGTGTGGAGCAGCGACAGATGAGGTAGCCTGAGATTTGACTTCTCTTGAGTTACTTAAACTCTGACAGGACTGGAGAAAAATGACAAAGAATAGACCAAGCTGACATGCATACAACTAGACTGACTTAGAAGACTTGTAAAAAATTGCCTCAAATCCCAGGTCATAGTCTATAAAGTCAACATCCTTGGTTTTTACTTTTTCCTGAAAATTCTTGGGATCTTACATGTGAATATTTAGCCTTCTTTGCCTTTTAGCTCTTTGTCCATTTTTTTTCTTTCCTGCCATAAACCTGGACCAAGGATACCACAACGGCTGCTCCCAGTGGCCAAAGAGCCAGGTTAGACCCTGAACAGAGTTGCAACTAAATCCACCCTGGCTCATCTCCTCAGAAAGAGCTTAGAAGAAAGAAATTATATTTACCCCTCAATGGAGAATGAGCACCACAACTTGTAATTTGTTTCACCTGATGGGCTTGTCTTCTCTAATTGTACAAAAGTATCACAAGGACTAGCCTCAGCCGTTCAATGTGAGTAGGGGGATTATGCACTTACACCAGACAAAATGGGTTGTCAGCCAACTAAAGATATGGGAGTGCAGGTAGGAAAACATTTAACACAATACATAGTCTCTCCCTGTCCCCCACACCTGCCTTGCTCTCATCTCTGTCTCCACCTCCTTTGTTTGTCCAGAAACTGAGTATTAACTGCTGTCTTAATAGCTCTCCACCTTGAGTTATCAAAGCTCTTCTCCCAAATCATTACAAAGTTCTCCTTCCAATGAGAGTGGGAATTGTTTTTTTCCCTTGATGCCTGGACAGTAATTGATATGTTTATAAAAAGATTAAGAGAGGAGGAGACATGTTCTATGGAGATATAGTCAGATATGGGGGAAGGGGGTGCCTCAGCTGGTTCATGCTGAGTCATCCCTTCCCACTGAGGTACCAGTCACATGACCTGTATAGTATAGGAGAGAGGGGAGGGGAGTAGAGGCCAGCCATGAGAATGTGGAGAGAGAGGGGAGAAGAGAATGGGGAGATAGTGGGAACAGGAAGGCAAGAGCAAGAAAGAACAGAGGGGGCAAACAGCTCCTTTTATAGTGAGTCAGGCATACCTGGCTGTTGCCAGGTAACTGTGGGACAGAGCTTAGACAAAAATGCGTTAGCATTTCTCTCGGTTAGTGACCGACAGAAAGCCTTGTATTTATATTAAACATTGTATCTTTGAATGTACTACATTGATGATCATTACTGGCTGTAGACCGGTCTAGAAATGAATTGATTTAGAAGCAGGAAATAGCTTAGTTATTCTCTCTCCCTTCTTTTCACTCACTAGTCAGACTTGCCCTGTGTGACTCTGCTCTTCTTATGTCTCGTGATGAGCTTTTGGAAAAAATTCTCTATCTTGAGAATTTCATACATGTACACAATGAAATATGATCACATTCCCCCATTTTCCTCCTCTAATTTTTCTATATCCCTTTCAACACTCCCCTTCCCAACTTTATGTCTTTTTTTTAAAAGACTTTATTTATTTTATGTATGTGAGTAGACCTTCACTCAGACACCAGAAGAGGGCACTGGATCCAATTACAGATGGTTGTGAACCACCATGTGGTTGCTGGGAATTGAACTCAGGACCTCTGAAAGAGCAGTCACTGCTCTTAACCAATGAACTATCTCTCCAGCCCTCTGTCTTTTTTTTTTTTTTTTTTTTTTAGTAACCAACAAAGTCCAATTAGTGTGGTTCACCCATGCATGGTTGTGGGGGCCATCCACAAGAGCATGAGAAGCCTATGAATGATTCTCCTTCCCACAGTGACTAAGAACTGCCAATAGCTTCTCAGCAAGTGCTAGAGTCTGGAGATTATCTCTCTATCTATGCTCGAATGCTGGCTGGCTTGATCTTCTACGGGTCTACTGCAGGTACCCATAGGCGCTTGTGAGTTCATGAGTGTATCAGCCATGTTATGAAGACAGCACTGGACAACACTTCTCTCCATCCTTCAGTTCCTGCATTCGTTTTAAAGGCTCCTCTTTGTCAGTGTTCTCTGAACCAGAGAGGTGGTGAGGGCTGATACAGACTGGGAACTTGGTCTTCGTTCTTGACTCTTCATCAACTGCCCGCTGCCCACTGCAAAAAGAGGCTTCCCCAAGTAAGGGTGAGAGCGGCTCAGGTCTGTAGTCAGATCCTGTCCTGCTCTGGGTCTGAAGCTTCTCCCCCAGAAGCTTCCCCAGAAATAAGATGAGGGGTATGAAAAAGAGGCAGAGGGAGGGGAAGGAAGTCTAAACACTGTAGTTAAACTGACAAGATTCAAGGAGAGCATTTCGTTTCCATGAGTGTGAAGAGTCCTCTGCCCGCCTGCTTATGTCAGACGGATGTCACTGACCTACCCTCTATTGCCCCCCACTCCCTACCAGGATGCTATGGAGTCTTTGAGACTGAAGCAGAGGAGGCTGGAAGGTCAGGGACAAGAGAAGTGTGTGTGTTTGGTATCCATGCAATCTGACGTTGGTTACCTCTTCTTGTCCTTGCCGAAGCTTAAGCTGATTTTCCTGCTGCCTAGTGGACTCAGATCTTCCCTCTACCCTTAGACTGCATCTCTGGGCTCTTTGAGGTTTCCCTGATGGAACCCTTCACCTGCAACTGACTGCTTACAGCTCCCCCTCAGCTTTTCATCAGCTGCTTATCATCTTTCCTTTCTGTCTATATGTCCTTACTAGATCAGGACCCCTGTTAAGGTGACTGCTCTTTCTCCTTGGTGGCCCAAATTTGTTCAAAAGGAATGCCATCTATGCTTCTAACAACAATTTGGCCTTTGTCCTCATCTGTAACTCCCTCAGTTTCCCCAAGGCAGCAGCTCCTGAAGAGTGGTTTTTTTAGCATGGACCCACTCTGCAAGGCTATTGATCAGTGCTTGTCCAAATGTTACCAGCTGCTTTTGTGTCTATTATGGAATTTTTGAAATATATGAAAACTAAGAGACTACTACCATAAGCCTGTAGTAACCCATAAAGCAATTACTCAGCTCGATAGTGGTCACCTCAGGCCAGTTGTGCTTCTTTTTTGCACATATGCTTTCCTGCCTCTCTTTGCCGAAGACACTACATAATTCCCAAACAGCTGTAGTTCTCGTAAAACTAATTAGTGTGTCCAAAATTTAAGCACCCTAATTCTAAAAAAATATAGTATACATAAACACTCAACCAAACCAGCAACTTCTTAATACCATCAAATTGTATTTAGAATTCTCTTTCTGATCATTGTTTTTTCAACAGTTTGTTAGCTTTAAGTCAGGATCAAAAGGGCCCTGGCGTCCGTGGACACCCTCCTGTGCTTTGTTTGATAAGACTTATGCTGTAAGCCAATAGATTTGTTTGTTCTATAGAGTCTCCTAAAACTAAAATTGTTGCTAGTTGAACCCATTTTATAGGTGCATCTACCAATATTTAATACTTTTTACCAATATTATATACTTCTGTTTTCTGTATTTCCAGTAACATAATAACAATATTACATATAGGAATAGAGGTGGTCATGAATTTCCATGTCCCCGGTGCTACTTTCTGGAGATGTAAACTTTTTATCACAGGACACAATGCTTGGTTTGTGTGAAGTCAAAGTCCTCAGCTGCTTATCATCTTTCAAACCCACCTTATCAAACCCACCTACTTCAGACATTCACCTCTGATCTAATGATACCGCCATCATTCATGGTTAATATGTAGGTCATTTATTTTAATACTCACTAAGAAAAAAGATACATGAAATCCTCATGAATCTCTAGAGAGCTTGCTCCTCATTAGGCTGTGGGAAATGGTCCATACAGGAAAAAAAGGAATTGGTTCCACGTTATCCTCCATGGACAACTGAATTAGGATTTTCTTGTTCTTATAAAACTCACAGCCATTTCATCTTTGGTGAGAGAGATCATCTAAATGTTGGTCTTTAAGTCACCGTGACATGATTCTGGTGCTGTGTGACACTTTCCTGTAGAACCATTTATTCGTGGCCGCTTTTTATACTTTTGTTCTTAACCTGACCTAGTTCTTTCAAAAGTCCTGGCTCTGTTGAGTGAGGATAGTGCTTTGGGAGCAGACCTGACCCCAGATGTTCTCATCGTCATCTGTCACTGGCCTGATGGTAATTTCTGTTCCTTTTCAAGCCCAAAACATGCTTATTAAAGAAAATGTTTGTCTTTCAAGTTGAAGGAGAGAGTTGAAATTTCCAGACACTATCTCATGCAGGCAAGGTAAGTACTGTGCCATAAAATGTATGTCACTGCTACAAGAAAGAACCAAAATTCAATTTTCAAGGTGCTAGGGATTAAACACAGGACCATCCATGCTGGGCAAGCAGTCTACCACCTTTAAGTTTTACAAGTGTGAGTTCCAGGAAAGAAAACTTGAAACCCTGGAACAATTCATTTTGAGCCACACCCATTAGAAAACTGCTCATCTTCAACTAAAGACCAATTAGGTCATGATATTCAAGTATATATTGTACGTGGCCATGACTGTATTTTTCTAAGGAGAAATTAAAAAGAAATAATGAACAACTTTAAAGGAGTAAGAGACCGAATTGACTCTTTCAGCACGTCTTTCCAGGCTTCTGATGTTGTGCTCTAAAACTAAGTAGCCCTTATTCCTTGTTGGAGCTTTCAAGCACAATGCCTGGAATGTTCTTAAGAGAAAGAGTTAATGACAGTGCCCAGTGAGAGGGGAGGGAGCAGATGAGAGGTGGGAAGCTGGGTTAGCAGCACACAGCACAATCTTGCTGTCTACTTCCCTCTGCCCAGCATCCACACTTGAAAATGCTTTGCTCACTAGTAACTTTTAGCTTCACTGAAGTTTTTGTGGGAGAGACTTAAGAATAATGGCATGTGTCATCTACTGAGACTGATAGGATAGAAAGTAGGGGTCTGGGCCAGCTCTGAGTATGAGAGTATTCAATCAGAGCCACCGGTTTCATTAATCTTAAATGTAGACATCAAGCCATGGAATGTGGGCTGTTTCCTCTTAGTTTTAATGTACACTGCAGGTGGATATATCAAAAGATAATGAAGTCCTAAAGCCCCACGGGAGCCTCAAACCACACTGAGCTGGATGCACAAAGGGGTTCAGACTTGAAAGCAGGTTGATAGGAGCAAACACCAATGGGACGAGTTCTTTCATATGAAGTTTACAAGAAATGTGTTCTTGCACCTCAGCGTTTGCCAGCTCTGCCACGTTTATATGTTTGAGAAACTGGGTATCAAATGCCACAGATGGTTTTTAATAAGACTCAGCAGGAAATGAGCACTAACTCTTTAAAATGCACACGTTTTTGATCATAAGCTCCGGACACCCCAGCCTCTGATGCCGCACCTGCGATACAACACGGTCTTAAAAACATTGCTCCCTAGATAGAGGGGCATCGTTAGAAAGGGGGTTCTTCATCTCTCACTCTTCCCCTTATGGCTTGCAGCCTTCCACTCCTGTGCTCTCACTGACTTGTCCCTCAGTTCCCATGTACAGGCACAAGTGAGGGATTTAGCATGGGACGAGAACCAGACACCTGAAACACTCTGATCAGAGTAGTCATATTGAACCAGTAATCATAGACTTCTGGATGAAGCAGTCCCAGGGCCAGGTAGCTTAGACACAGGGCCTTGTACATGTTAGGCAAGCACTCTGCCTTTGAGTTACAGTCAAGCACTATGCTTCTGTATCATTTTGATAGAGTCTCATTAAATTGCCCAGACTAAACACACCCTGTAGCCCATATAGGTCTTGAGTTTTATAATTCTCCTGCGTAAGTCTCTTAAGTCACCTATACCAAATCAAACCAAATCAAACAAACAAATAAAAACATATAAAATCTAAATCTTCAGCAGTGTGTAAATGAATAAATAAAATTCATATTATAGAATATTTGAAAGCCACTGTAGAGGATGGCTTATAAGGTGTTAGATAACATTAAATAAGACAATCAGTATTCTATACTGTGCAATATTTTGCATAATAACTACTTACTTATTTTTCTAGCCATCTTGAAACTCAAAATAATAAAACTGTTCATCTTTTTGACAGTGTTAGTGGGAGGAGGTTAGATTTTCTTCTTTATACTTTCTTTATTTTCCAAATGTCCTGTAATAAACAGACTATGTCATAGAACATACTTTTAGAACTCACGGAAATGGGGCTGGAGAGAGAACTCACTAGTTAGGAGCATTCACTGTTCTTGCAGAGGATCTGAGTTCAGGTCCCGGTACCCACATGGTGGCTCACAACCATCTGTAACTCCAGTTCCAGGTGATGCGATGCCCTATTCTGATCTCCATGGGTATCAGTCACACATGTGATGTAATTCATATATTCAAGCAAAATACTCACACACATAAAATAAAATTAACAAATATTTTTTAAAGCATAGAAAGATTTTTAAAAAGTGTTTCCAGACCCTCCTTTCTTCATGGAAAAAACAGTACACCCTGGGACCTCAGTTGCAGCTTCAGCCTTCCCAAGGCTCTGATCCTTCTAGGAACAACTGGGAAGTGGGTAACAGGGTACACACCTGACTGGTTTAGATGCCAACTGGGCCCTGGCAAGGAACCAGTACTTTTGAACAATTCTTTCCAAGTGCCTGTTAAAATTATATTTATCAACAAATGCAAACAAATGCATGTTTCCAGATAAGAATAGCACAGAATCCCAGAAAGAGAATGTCTTGAAGGTTGTCTTAGTTTCTTTTCCTGCCACTGTGACAAAATATACACAAACAAAAGCCATGTGAAAGAGACAAGGTCTATTCTGGCTCATATTTTGAGGGTACAGTCCACTGCAGAGAAGTCAAGACAGTAGGAACTTGAAGCAGTTTATCATGTGACATCCACAATCAGGAAACCAGGAGTGATGGATCCCCGATGCTGCTCAGCAGCCTCCCTTTATACATTCTATGACCCCCACCAGAAAATGTGCCACCCACAATGGGTACATCTCCCTACCTCAATTAATCAAAATAATCCCCACAGGCATGCCCAAAGGCCTGTGTCACAAGTGACTCTAGATTTCGTCAAGTTGTCCATTAACACTAAATATGGCAAAGATCAAGACTTCTGCAGCGCACTGTTCTTGTATGGTGGTGGTTCTCAGCTTCTTGTTTTAGAATTATCTGGAGGTCTGTGACACCAGGTTGGTGTGCCCCACCTCAGAGAATCTGGCTTAGTACATGGGAAGGTGAAACTTTACAGTTCTGCCAAATTCCCAGATGTCCCTGCTGACTTGGTAGCCACACACTGAGAGACACTGCTCCTGGCAGAACCACAGAAAGGAAATGAGAGGACCCATGGCCTTGAGACTCAAGGCTTATAGCAGACGAAGCACTTGACTCACGCTTTCCCTTCCTTTCTTTAGCCTAACTAACCTCTCTCTATTACTCTATTTAAAAGATATTTACTTACTCATTCAGCAAAGTAGAACACTCCTCACACAGCAGATGCCAAAGATGGGTCAATGAACAGGGCAGGCAAGGTCTGGAGGGAAGCTTTGCATTGACCCAATTGTAATGTCCATTTCCAGAATTATTTATGGACATCTAATTCTACTATAGAAGATATGAAAAGACATGAGATGTGCTACCAAGAGGTAATAAGTCATTTAATATTCAAATATGCTAATTTGACCTTCCATTGGAGATATCTACTCTGACCCACCATGAGTATTCTAGCTAAGAAAGCACAAAATACAAAGGTTCTAGCAGCACCACTAAACCAGTTAGAGCTGGACCACTGGGTCTTCATGCCTACATCTTTTCCATTGAAAACATAAGTATTTTGGTCCCAGTTGTTTTATGCCTTTGGAACCAGCTGGTTACACCTCAACTCTGGGCTTTATAATGATACCATCTGTGAGAAAGCCTGTTGTGTCAGACTTTATTTATAAAGATTATTTTATCTGGGATGCTGATGGAGATATGGTCCATCCATCCTGGCTGCACCTTTACATGTATGTTGTCCTGTCCCAGAGTTCTGGCTTCTGGGGATGTGCTTTGAATTCAAGACTCTCTGTCTTATCCATGAGCCTCTCTTCTGTGACACACAGGATACTACACCTCTCAGCATATAGGAAATTTACCCATGACTTCTATGTACTTTTCCTACAAGACCATAATAATCAAGCAGACAGATGACAGACCATGACGTCAGTAAACACTTCTTTTCTTTCTATCACATCTTCCCTTCACCCCAGTTTAACCGAGGGAGAGTATGGACCCAGAACAGAGCTGAATAATACCTATCTGGCAGGCTTCTGTGAAACTCAGAATAAGGATGTATGGTGCGTGTGGCAGGGTCTGGAGGGGATCATAGCTCTTCTGTCACCCACAAGACAATTCCACATCAATGCAAACAATTCAAAAATCCCAAAGACCTCCTTCATCAACTAAAGGAATTTCTTTTTTAGCTGGCAACTAAGTTACATTTCAAACTTACACCACTTCCTGTGCACTGACAATGGCTTGTTTCTGTTGCTCTCTCTAGAACAAAGGGTTTTCCTTGCTCCTCCCTAGTTATTTAAAGGGACAGTTTCTCAGATTACAGTGGAATAATTAGTGTGTAAGCCACAAAGCAAGGACCATGTCTGGGTTCATCTCTTAACACTAGTACCCTTGGTTCTAATCAAAATTGCTTAACATATATTATATACATGTGTATATACATGTGCACGCATGTGTGCATACACACACACACACACACACACACACACACACACACACACACATTCAGCCCTTGGTCATTCATGATTCCCTAACAAAAGGTGAACTCCTACTGAGTACACTCGGTGGATCCATCTTTTTATTTGAAATATCTGCACCTATCTGTACCAGGGCCAAGAAAGCTGGATTACATCTCACAAGGTTTTGTTTTGGAGTCTGAAGCTGCAGCCTGGTGGGATCTTTCCCCCTTTTCTAGCTCAGAAACTGACTGAAAGCAGCAACCCAGGCAGCAGCTGCATGTTATTTCACCATGAAGTGTCCTTGGCAGGCTTCTGTTGCTCCATATGGTCTGCAGCACTGGGCTCCAGGAAACCAGCTCTCTCTCCCACAACCACTCGAATTGTTTATGATCCCAGCATGTGTGCTTGAGAGGCAGTTGTACAGAAAAGACCCTGGGTTCTGCATCATTTTCTTCCTTATTAACTTTTGTTTGAATAATTCACGGCAGTGTCATTTAATGTATTTATCTCATGTATGTATTCTCCATCCATTGAGGCAACAAGATAACTTGAATCTAGAACGGTTCAAGGAAGCAAATGGAATCACTACCCTCAAGGAGCCAGGTGTTAGATAGCAAGGGTGGCTATTGCACAGACAAGGGTCTGGTTGATGGCTCACATACAACAGCTATTTAATCTTACAGTCTGAGGGCTGGAAGTCTGGGGCCTGAGTGGGATGTGATTAGGTTCTGGTGAGATCACTTCTTCAGAATTCAGACTGCTGACTTGTCCCAGTGACTTCCCATGGTTAAAAGAAGCTGAGAGAACTTGAGAGAGAGAAAAAAAAAGAGGGTGAGAGAGCGCCCTGAGAAGACTCCTTTCATGATGGCATTAAGCCCTCTCATAAGGGCTCACTGGACAGCAAGCCTAACCTATTTGAAAAGTTTGCAGACCTAGGAGAGTGCCTGTCTCAAAAACCCAAGCTGGACAGCATCTGAGGGACGGCAGCAGAGGCTGTTCTCTGGGCTCCACATTGCACCTCCACCCACACACATAGATTACATGCAGACAGAGCATGCGTCTCCCACCTTACTGAGTACATAGCTGGCAGGAGAAAACCTCTGCCTTAATCAGATACTGAGGAACTGAATCGCCCACATACAACATCTGAAGATTAGCATCTCCAGAGACCAGCATCCAGCTCCGTACTGAAGAACTGAACCAGCATCTAGCTCCAGACACTGAAAACTGATTTCTTCCCTTCCATCCATGTATTTCCAATGTTGATGCTATAGAAAATCTCTCATCACAGAGTTAAGTCTGTCCTGAATGTTCCTTCGGGCCCCCACCCCACAGTGTGCACGAAGACGTTCTTCATCTTTCCCAAACAGGAATGACTAGCCAGAACTTTATTATATCTGAGAACGCTGTAAAACCATAAACCCCAAACTGTATCCTCCATTTTATTTCTCTAATTGGGATTCTTAAAATCCTCTGGGCAATCAATTTCCTTGCCACCCAGCATGCTGTGGTGTGTGCTTGAATACTCGGTTTTCAGATGGCAGAACTCTTTTGGAAGGTTGTAGACGTTTTAGGAGATAGAGTCCTGCTGGGGCAAATGGGTCTCTAAGGACGAGCCCTGAGGTTTGGTAGCCTGGACCTCTTTTCCACCATCTGCCTTCTGAGAATGGATACAATGAGACTTGCTGCCTCATTTCCCCCGCTGCCATGTGTTCCTTACCGTGAGCATATGGATGGATCCCTTCTTAGCAGATGAAGCAAGTTAAACCCTCATTCCCAGAGGTTGCTTCTTGTCAGGTTTCTGGTCACAGCAGTGAGAAAAGTGAACTGTACAGTAAACGTGAGCAAGAGGAAGCCAGCAAGTAAGGACGTAAGGAATGAGCAAGAGGAAGCCAGCACGTAAGGACGTA
>JANHMN010000007.1:12673130-12699621 GCA_030674055.1 Rhabdomys pumilio
ACGTAAGGAATGAGCAAGAGGAAGCCAGCACGTAAGGACGTAAGGAAGCGGCGATCTCAAGCAACTGCTGTTAAGACCTTACTTTTTTCAGTGTAATTAATTCCTATGATCATAAAAACATAACACTTAAACTATTTCCAGTTTTGTCAGGGTCCTACATGAGCAAATGTCTCATGAACTATGATCAGAGAGATGTACAGTGACTTCACTCTTTGTCCTCCTGTGTGTACCTGACAAGCTTAATGCAGCCATGATGTTGGGATACACGTATGTCCAATTGATTTCATGCCGTGTGTCTTCAATTCCCACTCACACGTGTCCATATCGCATGTTACGTAGTATGTATTTGACCCACATTTACTGAATGCCTAGAAATAAATAAAGCCGTGGACAGGCATGATTACAGCTGTTACTTGAATGGTCACTATGATCTAGGGTCATAACTTTCTCAGTCCCACTGAGTCAGAGAATGCCTCAGAGCTAGGAACAGGTGACATAGCTTGTTCTCAGATGGGATTCACAGTATTCATCCCTCACTGGCCTTGGTTGGTTAGGATAAGCATTTAGACAAAGACCAAGCCTTGGAACGCCCATGGTTTTTGAGAGAAATATTCTCATGATTACTTTGTATTTTTTCAAATTTATCTGAAGAACCTACAAAGGAACTTCGAACAAAAACAAAACCAGGAAAACAAGGTAACTCAGAAGGATGTAAACATGGAAACAGTCATTGGCTTTTCTGTCTTCGGGCTTATGTCAAAGTGCCCCTCGCAGTGCGCTTTTGCGTGTGTGCGTGGGTGCGTGGGTGCGTGCGTGCGTGCGTGCGTGCGTGCGTGCGTGCGTGCGTGCGTGCGTGCGTGTGTGCGTGTGTGTGTGTGTGTGTGTGTTACAGTATCCCTATAGGCGAGATGAAACTTTTTGGTGAGAAGACTAATGAATGAGACACAGTTTTTCTGGTTTTCAAAGCCAGTTGCTATTTATATCTTTTTCGTCTGTGGCCCAACAAAAGCTTTCGATGTGAGGTTAAGATGCCTGACAGTTGCTGAGCGAGCCAGCAGGACCGTTGCAGAGAAAGTAATGGACTTCAACCCTAGTGAGAGCAAAACAGAGCGCTCAGCTGGAAAGGATTTTCATCCACTCTAGAGTAACCCAATAATGAAAGAGTGTGGATTCCTTGCCCCCAGGTCAATCTGTCCCAACCTTCCAGGCACTTGGGGGCCCTGGTGATGCCAGGCAGATGGAGTTACAGAAATAATCACCCAGCTAGACCACTCACTGCCATGTGGCAACAGATTTGTTGGGATTGTGCTTTCCCAAACAGGATGGAGTGGAGCTTTAATGGCTTCCACTTGGTTCCATATGGCCCCTCGATGCGCATACTCCCCATGGTGGGCTTTTCTTGGCCAAACTTCTTTCTGTGAAATTTATTAAGAGGGGAAAAAATGAGTAACGATGAAACCCCAAACCCTCACTTACTAGAATCTGGCTGAAGAAAGGAAAATCCTATTTTAAAAATATGGGAAGAACAGATGAAGGGAAACTGTAGCACCTTTCCAGCCTTTGACCACAACCTCAATAAAACAGTTATTCCTAGAGGCTACTCACACTGTAGTCTGTGTTTCCATTAGTGTATTTGAAAAGACTGTGTCTGCAGACATAAAGATTACTTTGTACTGTAACAAAGTACCCAAGAATAGGTAACTTATAAAGGAAATAAATTAATTTCGTATATCTCTGGAGCTCAGTAAGTCCAAGTGCACTGAAGTTGATCATTTTGCTGACTCTTGTTTGACGCATCCTATAACGAGATCATGCAAGCACAGAAAAGGGATCTCTTATCTTTGTATGAAATCACTATCATGGACGATGCAGCCTCATATCCCTAACCAATCATAATTGCCTTCCAAAATAACATTAATATACAAAGTTAAGGCTATTTCTAATACATAAACTTTAGGAGGAAAGCATTCAAACCATAATTAAAACAGAAACACAAATATTAAATCTGTTTGAAATGTCCATTACCGAAGCTTGAGGTTTGCCATACTTGAGAGATATTGGTTCACAACTTCCTAACTGTGGACTCCTGAGCACAGCACTCAACAGAATGGACTGGGTTTTTTTAATGTTAAAATTCTACCCTACAGATCTCAGCCTTACTGGGCTCAGTGTGTAAAAAGAAGAGAACAACACATTATCCAAAGTAGATAGAAACCTTGCAAAAGTAACTGTTAGAAGTTAAAACTGTGTGTTAACTCTTAGAAGAGCAGAAAGGAGAGGTAGGATTAAATACTAATCTTTTTAACTGAAAGATTAACAATGTTATCTACAGCTGGGCAGTGGTGGCGCACGCCTTTAATCCCAGCACTTGGGAGGCAGAGGCAGGCGGATTTCTGAGTTCGAGGCCAGCCTAGTCTACCAAGTGAATTCCAGGACAGCCAGGGCTACACAGAGAAACCCTGTCTCGGAAAAAACAAAAAAAAAAAAAACAAAAACAAAAAAACAAAAAAAACAAAAAAACAAAAAAAAACAAAACAAAAAAAAACAAAAAACAAAAAAAAACAAAAAACAAAAACAAAAAACAACCAATGTTATCTACAGGTGGTAGATTTAAAAAGAAACTGTATATATTAATCAAGTTTGGTGGGTTCTAAAAGACTTCCATCAGCAGTGGGAACAGATGGCCCTATGGAATGGGAGTATTGTTTTTCACCAATATCTTTGCTATATGCATTAGCTGTCTGTCTACAAACACATGCATTTCTATTTAATAAAAATATAAAATAAGAAATAGTTTAAAATTAATAATAAAACAAAATGAAAAGAATTAAAAACATTATAAAAAAAAAGTTTACAAACACTTACTTTTTAGTAGAAGAAAAATATGTGTGGTCCATGGCTCAGGCTGGGCCTAAGCAGAGCCAGGGTGTCTGGAGCTGTGATGCCCTCTGCCTGATTCCCAGCATGTGTGCATGGGCGGAGGTCCTGTGGGTTCCTAAGCGAGAAGACCTCATATAGGAAGTAGTGTTTCCTGCACTTGGACTCTGACAAGACAGAAGACCCAGAAAGAAGATGTAGAAATTTTTTTTTGGAGTAATTTCAAAGAACCATAACATAAGGCAGCTATCTCAAAGTTCCTCTTGTCCCAGCTCAGCCAAGCTGAGAGAAGGACCATGGGGGAGAAGCTTGTTGCCCCACCTGCCTGCCCCCTCTTGCTGCATCCAGCTCAGGAAGCAGCAGAACCCCTGGCAGTTTTTCAGTTTGGAGAGCACCAGGAGGCCATGCCCCAAGAGAGAGAGAGAGAGTGATACTCTGGAGACCACACTGCGGTGACCTTGACATGAGGGTGTCTTTCCAGGCCACAGATCTCAGTGGCTTACACCTCTCTGCCTTCCTTGAATGCTGCGATGTCTTTAATGCTGGACCAAGATTCTGAAGTATTAGGGATAGGGCTTGAAACAAACGAAATATAGGCAACGACATAGTAGTGTTTGGTTTTCAAATATCCCTAGAGGTTGATGTATTGAAGACTTCGTCCTTGGCTTGGTGCCTTTGGGAAGGTGTAGACAATTTAAGAGGTGGTGCTTAGAGAGCAAGTTTTAGGTCACTGTGGGTGTGTTCTTGAAGGAGATTATGGGATTGCTGACTTCTCCCTCCCCCTCCCCCTCCCCCTCCCCCTTCCCCTCCCCCTCCCCCTCCCTCTCTCTCTCTCTGTCTCTCTCTCTCTGTCTCTCTCTCTCTGTCTCTCTCTGTCTTTGCTTTCTGACCACCAGGTAGTGAGTAGGTTTCTCTGCCACACACTCTCACCAAGATGTACCTTTTCCAGATGAGCTCTGTTTTATGGAAAGGATTTTTTTTTCAGGTGGTAGTTATCAGTAACAGGAAATGCTAGGATAAGTCCTCCACATAACATGGTCCTGTCAACTGTCCTAGGGCTGGGATTGGGGCATTCTTGAGAGGGATGCTGGGAAACTCCCTGGAGTCTGAGAGGAAACTTAGGTGATGGTTACAGAAGACCTCTATTTGTCATCCTCCCTACTCAGGGTGAATTCATAACACATGCCCAGTGGTTTAGGAAGCCCCCACCTGGAGACAGCCCCAAAACTCCAGTTGTTCACACTTTAAATCGTGTGGCAGTTCTTTCTCTAGCTAACAGCTTCTCTGACGTATCATTCTCTCCGGCTTAGGTATGACGTGTTTACAATTGCTGAGATAGCCAGTGCTTTCAGTGACCCTATCCATGGCTAACTTAAAATTGCAATAAAACTGTATGTATCGAGAGTTAATAATGCTTACTTTGTTTTTGTTTCGTTTTGGTTTTGTGTGCTGGGGACTTAAGAGCGCCATGTGAGCTAGTATGTCATGGACTGTCTGTAGCACTCATAAGTCCATTTTAAATACTAAAAGACGAGCTAAACTTTGATTTTCCCTTTATGTTTAACAGCTTACTCAGGGGAATTCTAGTGCAGTCTTTGTTAAGATTCAGAAGAGCCTACCAAAGACTTAGATAATGTCATTTTAGAGGACAGAAAATGTGATCCTATCGATAGAAATTATTTTAACTCACATTCCAAGTTCCTAATAAAGGAAGTGTTGATGATGGTGACCAGGATAATGATGGCAATGGTGGTGACTATGGTAACAACGGTGATGATGATGATGGTGATGGTGATGGTGATGGTGATGGTGATGATGGTGATGGTGATGGTGATGATGATGATGATGATGATGATGATGGTGATAATGGTGATGGTGATGATGGTGATGATGGTGATGGTGACCATGATAATGATGGCAATGGTGGTGACTATGGTAATGACGGTGATGATGATGGTGATGATGGTGATGATGGTGATGATGGTGATGGTGGTGATGATGGTGATGATGGTGATGGTGGTGACTATGGTAACGATGTTGATGATGATGGTGATGGTGATGATGATGATGATGGTGATGGTGATGGTGATGATGATGATGGTGACCATGATAATGATGGCAATGGTGGTGACTATGGTAACAATGATGATGATGATGGTGATGATGATGACGACGACTAAGATAATGATGATGTTGAAAGTGATAATTAATTTGAATTTTCCTGGTAACTTCTACCAGAGGTTTATAGATGAAGTCTACAGTAATATATTCTTCAAACTGTGAAAAAACAGTTGGCAACACACTTGCATACCAAAAGGTAGGAAACAACCCCAACAAACTTGGGGAACATTCTCCTACATATGAAAATTCAAGGGATCTGGTGCTGCTAGCCTTGTTGAAATGTCCCTCCAAGCTGTAGCATCTGGTACTTTCTATGTGGTGTGGGGGCAAGTGGATGTCTATGGCCTACCTGTGCCATGCAGGATGGGCCTGTGGGTGATATGGAATTCTGCAGGTCTCTGTCTTTCACCCTCACTGTACTGCCTGGATTTGATTTGATTTTTATGTGTCCTAGGCATAAAATGGCTTTGGCCACTAGGCTGGGCATCAAGCTAGGATGAACAAAGGACTGATACCTGCTCTCAACTTTTCATGTGTGGGATAAAGTCCCCCAAGTTTGTTGGGGTTGTTTCTTACCCTCTGACAGGCAAGTGTGTCTCCTCCAGTGTTGTTACAACTTCTCTGTGTGAGCTATATTCATATATGCATGTGCAAGTGCCAAGGGACATTAGGTGTCATCTTCTGTGCCATCTGCTTGTCCCTGACCGATACAAGAACACCAACGACAAGGTGTTTGTTGAGGTGCTTTTATTTTCTCTATAGGTGAGGTAGGGATGAAATACTACTATTTTTCACAGAAGTATCCAAACATGGGCATCATTAGTTTAAAACGTTATCCTTTCTGCATTTTACTGTTGTAACACCCTTGCTAAACATCAACTGATCACACTGGATACACTCGTGAACGCCTTTAAATTCAAGAGGCGGAGACAGGCAGACCTCTGTGAGCTTAAAGCTAGCCAGCTCTACATAATGAGCTCCAGGCCAGCCAGGGCTACACAACTGTTAAACCTGTTAAACAGACAAGCTAACAATCACAAACCTGACCACAAGGTTTCCTGAAATTCTGAGGTGTTTTCATCCGTTAATCTTATTTCATGTGTATGTGTATGAATGTTTTGCCTTTGTATATGTCTGTGTGCTGTGTGGGTGCCTGGTGCCCCTGGAGGTTAGAGGTACCAGATTCCCTAGAACTGGAGAGACAGCCGGCTGTGGGTGCTGTGGATTGAACCTGTGAAAGAACAGCCAGTGCCCTTAACAACTTTCACTTTTTACCACCAGTCCTGCAGAAGGCAGGTGATAGTATTATTCTGATATGAATAATTCACCATCCTTTTTTCTTTCTCTCTTTCTTTCTCATTTTCCTTCTTCCTCTCTTTCTTTCTTTCTTTCTCTCTCTCTCTCTCTCTTTCTTTCTTTCTTTCTTTCTTTCTTTCTTTCTTTCTTTCCTTCTTTGTTTCTTTTCTTTTCCTTTTTTTAGAAGAAAGCGTTTACTTGGCTTACAGGTTAAGTCCATTGAGAAAAGCCATGGTTGGAACCTGGAGACAGGAAGTGAAGTAAAAGCCATAGAGGAATGCTGCTTCCTGGTTTTCTTCCCATAGCTTGCTCATTTTGCTTTCTTATGCACTTCAGAACTACCTGGCCAGGGGTGGCACAATTCTAAGTGGGTTAGACCCTCTGAATCAGTCCTTAATCAAAAAAAAAAAAAAAAGGCCACAGACTTGCCTACAGGCCAATCTTATAGAGGCATTTTCTCTATGAAGACACCTCTTCCTATATATGTGTAGGTTTGTATCAAGTTAACAAAAACCAGCCAGTTCAGTTGCTGTGTAACATGCTGTGCACCTGATGTCAGAGAGTGTCTTTGTGGAGTAGTGTCTCTCCTTCCACGTTATCTGAGGCTTCAGGATTGAACTAACATTACCAGGCTTGTGTTGCAAATAATTCACCATCTTAACAGTGTCTGTCAAGTATTCTAGTGCTTGAACCCAGAAAGCTTCCTAATTATCTCAGTCTTTTAAATTTGCCTTCACCTGTGCTAGTTTTTACTAAGTCTCACATTTGATCAGTTTATTCTGAATTATTTTACATTTTTGGTGTCCTTATAAGTGGAATTGTTTTCTTAATTTTATTTTTTAATTTTTTTTACTGCTAGTGAATAGAAACAAATTTATTTTGTTCTGATCTTCTATCTTGCAATCTCAATGAGGTAATAAAAGGATTTTTGTGGGTTTCTTAGGATTTTTCACACTCGTGTGTGCATGCACACGCGAATAATGTCATTTAAGAATTGTGGGGACTTTCAACACTGCTGAGCAAGAGTGATTTCAGGTCTTGGGAAGAAATAACTTTTTTGTGTAGTTTTGGGTATTTTTGTTGTTGTTTTGTTTTTGTCTTGTTTTTTGAGATGGGTTTCTTTTGGTAGACCTGGCTATCCTGGAACTTGCTATGTAGACCAAACAGGCCTCAAACCTATAGAGATCTACTTGCCTTTACCTTCCAAGTACAAGGATTAAAGGTGTGTACTAACAGAAACCAATTTTAAATAATATAATATAAATGTTAATTGTCAATTTATATATATAGCCACCAGATACTACTTAGGATTTTTGACATTATTATGTTAAAAGTTTCATCACTTTATCAAGATAGTCTATGTCTTGTAATATTTCCTTATAATTATTTTTGTTTTATCTTAATAAGAATACCATTAATGCCATCTTTTTCTCTTCTGATTTTATTAATCTCAGTGGTCATTGTTTTTTGAGGAAAGGCCCCTTTGTTTGGTTTGGAATTTTGGTTCAATGAGAAAAATTTTACTATATATCTCAGAATGACCTTGAACTCACTATTTGGCCAAGACTTGCCTTAAATTCCCAATCCTCCTGCTTCAGCTTTCCTAGGACTGGGATTACAGATGTGAGCCAGCCCAGTCCTTCCCTCTCGTCAGCCTTTATTCTGTATTAATCTTTTCAAAGAACCAGTATTTGTCTACCTAAGTTTTTCCTTTTCATCTTAGCTTTCATTTTTCATCCCCTGGGATAGACGTAGAGACTACCAATCCTGCTTTCCAGCAGAGATCTAAACTTGTAGCCTCCCGTTGTATAAACAGCAGGGTAACGGTGATGATCAATCTTTCATGAGTTTCTCTGCTCAACCTCACTAGGAGATTGGAGCCAAAGAGTGTCCTGTGATCTGCTGCAGAGTTCCAAACTGAAAAACAAAACAAAGCAAAACAAAGTAAAGGAAGAGAAATGGTCCTCCAGTCCTCGCCTCCTGGATGTTCCCAATGTATAAGAAAAAAAAATGAACAAACGATAATCTATTTCTGTTGGGGAATCCCAGTTGGGAAAATGACTGAAGTTGTAATTATCATTGAAAAAATCAGCATAGTCACGTCTGTTTTGGATACCCGATGCTTTCAACAACCTCATTCATCCAAAGACCTGGTCTCTCAGTAGAATTCTCTCTTTTTCCCAGCAAAGGATTTTTTTTAGGACAATGTGCTATTACATGCACACCTGAAGCTCTGGGTCTGCCATTCTTCTCTACTAAAATCTCTGAATTGCTCATTAAAGTTCTTGAGATCTTGTGAGGTACCCAGAACATTACTGAGTGTTAACTCTTTGCATGCAGGAAGGACATTGGATGAGGCACAAGAGAAGGGAATCTCAAAGAAACAGACGCTTCATATCATAACCTAACTTATTGTCTGAGAAGATGGCATGTTGGAGGATGGCTTTCACACTGCCTTTCTCTAGGTATAGGATGTATTAGAGGCACAACTTTGGAGAAAGAACAAACAGGCAGATGAGGACAGAATTAGTATAAATTACATGCTCCAAAAAAAAGTCCTGATAAAAGCAGCTTGAAGAAGGAAGGGCTTACTTTGAGCCACAGTTTCAGGAATAGTCCATGTGGTCCAGAAGTCACAATGAAATGATGTTGTGTAACAGTTTTTTCCAAGATTGAAACATCCCATCCTAAAGAGAAGTTCTATAGGCACAGAAGCAAACAACTCAAAAAATAGCTTCAGGAAGTCCCTGAAACTGACCAGATTCACTAGGCTCTTCCCTGCCAGGGTAAGCAATAAATGCTACTGAGAATTGCTCTAAGACAAGCCACACTGCAAATAAGACTCTTGAGACCAGACAAGTCACTTGAAAGAAGCAGAAAACAATCAAGCAGCCTAGAAAAGGCTTAGACCAACTGAGTCACATGGAAAGGACACTCCTCAATCTATTGGGTGCTACAGGTTGTGCAATGTGCTCTGGGTTTCTAAGCTTTTGTGAGATGTCACTGTGCTGGAATGGGTCTTTGTAATATAGCTGTTTTTGAGTCATTTCTGTAAATGCCACTTTTATATCTTCAGATGAGGGGATGAGGTGAGGTGGAAGCTATACCTGATCTGTGTAAATACACAGCTTGGGCTGAACCCAGAGCATTTCTTCCTAGGCCTGGAAGCTTTTAGCCTCCATGCAATGTAATCTTCCAAGCTGACTGATTCAATCCAGCTTCTCTCAGCTTCTGACTGAATTTCTCTGCTTGGCCTCGTACTAACTTTCGCAATATGTTCTACTCTTCTGGCTCCTTCTCATGTTCTGGCTAGTTCTGTTTTCCTGTGACTATCTTGTTTTCTCTGCAGCCTGTCTCTGTAAAACTGTTCCAATAAAACTACCACATATACACACCATCCCCCTTTTTTTCTCTCTGTCTGCTTTTAAGTAACTTCTCTTTCCTAGGCTGTTCTAGTGAGAGTTGGGAGTTGTCCTATCTCTGACTCATTCTGTCAAATCTTTCTCTGATTTGTCATTTTTCCCATCAATTATATGTCACTTTCAAACATGACTGATTCCTTCTACAAGTAACTTACATTCATTGTTAGGAATTATATGCATGCACTAAGGACATATCCATATTCCAACCAGATCATATTGACCTAGAATGTCTTTGGATATAATTCTTTGCCAGAGCAGCCATGTTGATAGGTTAAAATTCCTCTACACATTTCTGTTTTTGTAAGTAAGCCCTCACCCATACTCATGTAAGTAACCCCAATAAAGCTCACCAGTTCACTAAGTTGTACCTTGGTGGTATCCATACTTTGGGCTGTCGTGGGCTCACTATCTGGGGTAAATGGGCATGTGTGTTGCCTCTCCCCAGGACCATGGGAAAGCTGCATCATGGTTTGTCTCCAGTCAGGACACAGAAAAAGAAGATTGTTCGTGTTCAGCATAGTTTCTCCCTTCAAACAGCCCAGGACACCATCCTGTGGAAGATGCCACTCACATGTAGGCACGCCTACCCCAATTAACATAATTCAGATAGTTCTTCACAGACATGTCCGGAAGCTTGTTTTCCATCTAGATACTGTTAAGTTGACCGTCAAGAGGAACCAAACTCCAGTCTCCTGCAACAGCAGTATGACCTCTTCCTCACTGAGTGAACTCTCTAGCTCCTCCATCGATTTTTCTTTTTCTGGAAACAATCCCAAAATTTACATGCAAACATCAAAGGGCCAAGATAATGGAATCAATCCTTGAAAGAAAGAGAAAATTTAGAGGAATCACAAAACCCAATTTCAGATTATATTACCAATCCGTAACAACAGGAATAGCAATGTACTGAAAAAAAAAAAAAAAAGACATGCTGACTAATGAAATAGAATAGAGGGCACTAAACCAGACAGTTATAGCAACCTAATTTTTGACAAAAATATTAATATACATTGGAGAAAAGACAGTTGCTTTAACCAACAGTGCTGGAAAAACTGGGTATCCATGTGTAGATGAATGAAATTCTATTTATATCTCCCACCCTCTACAAAAATTAATCTAAAATAAGCAAAGACTATAAGACCTGAATATTTGAAACAGTGAGAGGAAAACAGGTGAAACCCTTCAAGATACAGGCATAGACAAAGAAAGCAGTAGAAAGAATTGGTAAATGGAACGACAAGAAATTAAGGACCATCAGTGCAGTTGAGGAAACCATCAGCCCGATGCTAACTCACCTTTACTGACTTATCCTTATACCCACAGCTTAGTGGATCTCTCAGTCCTCATCAGAGAAGAAGATGGTGATTAACTCAGAGTTCCACAGTGGATCAAGGTTCAGAGAATAAGTACCCAGCCCTAAATAAGACATCTAATTCACACTGTCTCCTCCCAAGGCTCAGGGGTCATTGTGAATGATGGGACAGAAATATTGTAAGAGCCAGAGATGGTGGCTCACTACACAGAAATGCTGTTTTATGTGTACAGCAGGACAGTCGAACAGACAAGTTCACAGTGGTTATGACAGTATGCACAAAATACGCTCGAGCTCAAGCCAGACTAAATCCAGCATGGAGTGGGGAGGCAGGCATGAATGCCAAGGACTGTCCTCAGCTTGAAGAGGGGATCCTGAGAGAAGGGGTGTTGAGAGCAGTAGAAAAAAAAGACTTGAGGTCAGTTGTGGGGTACAAGCTGATGGCCTGTGTTCTACTTGAAATGGTTTTCTCTGGAGATCTCCAAACAGCTCATCCAGATAGCTCAGTTCTCACAGACCAAGGCCCAGTCTTTTATTTACATATCAAGTCAGTCACTTATTCCAGATTCTCTTTTTATTAACCCATGAATCAGCCCCCCTGATTCTTAGAAAAAGACATCAAGCACATTTTTGTTTAATATTGAAAGTGAATTCAGAGATCTGCCTACCTTTGCAAGCACAGACAATAAGCTATCTGGGTGGGATCCTGTCCTGAGATTACCATTCCCACTACACCTGGGCTCAAACAAGGTCTGTTCCAGGCTGACCTTGAACTCAGGAATCTGCCTGCCTTTGTAAGCACAAACAATAAACTTGGCTGGGAAATATTTCCCTATGATCTTCACTCCCCAAATCTCTTTTATCTCCTTCCTTAGTATCTTTTTGACAAGCTGACTCACAGTGCAACTGCTTTTGTTCTTTTAGGTCTGTGAAGCCCCTCATATAATTCGTATAGCATTATAATATTTTGAATAGTTGAGAAATTATATATTTTTGAAGTCATGTTTTTAGAGTTCTTTCCCACAGCCTTAAGGGCTCTCCTAAAGGCTGCAGCATTTTTGCTAAGGACATAGACACACCCTCACCTCCCCAACTTGTGCTGTGTTTAATTATTGTGGAGTCTTTGACCTTGGCAGTGAGGACATTCCCCCAAAAAACTTTGGCAGAGAGATTATTTCCCAAAGGAGGAACATGAAGTAAAACACACACACACACACACACACACACACACACACACACACACCATACCCCTTATGCCCAGCAACTGTCAATACTTGTGGAGGCCCACACCCTGCAGGCTCTGTTCCAAGGTCAAAACAATGTCACATCATCCCTTCCACATGGTCATGCAGGACTTGGCACATGAAGTCCCAGCTCTTTCGGAAGAATTATTGGTAAGTGGTAACTATCAGGAGAGGGAAAGTTAGTTTTCTTTAAGGATGTGGCCCCAGGTAGCTATAATATGCCCCAGTGGATGGCCATGTACTTAAGAATATATAGACTACACTAATTGGATTCAATGAGTGTTCTTTTTTATTTTATGTATATACATATGTGTGCATGTGTGTTTACGTATGTGTGTAATGTGTGTGGTTTATCTACATGTATATCTCTGCATGCATACCTGGTGGCCATAGATGCCAGAAGCAGGCATCTGATGACCTGGAACTAGTTAAAGATGCCTGGTAAGCGACCATGTGGGTGCTGGGGAGAAAATCTAGATCTTCTCTAAGAACAACTAGTCCTTTTTACCACTGAGCCATCTCTCCATCCTGGTATCAATGGATTAAAATATATTGATGGCACAAAGTTGGGTGAATATAGATTGGTAGGGAACAGATCTAGGTAAATATAATCAAAATATAGCCTGGAGTCAACAGATTAAGAAAAATAAAGAGCACTTCTTGGGGCACCAGTTGGGTGGAATGAGAGGTGATGGATATGGGTGAATATGATAAAAAAACAATGTGTGAAGCTCTCAAAGAATCAGTAAACGTATTTTTTTAAAGCAAAGTCAGTAAAATTAGCAAGAAGAAAACACATTGGTAAAAACGTATGCTGAAGTCCTTCTGCTCTAGGTCAGCTAAAATGGGCTCATCTCATTGGCACAGGAAGCCAGAGAGGCTCTCCAGAGTGTCCAAAAGTAACATATGACTCATAATAATGCTAAAACCACACCCCTGGGTAGAGATTTAAGATACAAATGAGACATGTGAAATATGAAATTATGTGTAGAAATGTACCAGAGTATTTCCAGAAAGCCCATGATATGCAAATGAGATAGAAAGCCCATGATATGCAAATGAGACAGAAAGCCAATGATATGCAAATGAGACAGCCCGTACATACAAACAAGCCCCAAATCTGTGTCATGTGACATGACAACCTCAATCCTAGTGCAGCCAAACCATTGAGCTGGAAATCTTTCTCTTTCTCCAGCTGCTTTCTTCCTCGGAAGTGTATCTTTCCTAACAAATGATTCGAGGACACAAGATCCAAGAACCTCTCTGGAAGAGCCCTGTAGGTATGTCATCCAGGGAACAGGAATCTTGCTATTTTAGAGACATGTCATCAGATGTGACCCACAAGGATTTCTAAGAAAGTCTAAAGGGGAGAGTCAAGTACAAGCAGGTTTATCTGGCTCTGTTGGAGATGTTCCCTCTAATAATGGAGATGGATGTGAGGTAGAGACGAGGTCCAGGAAAAGAGCCAGGTCAGAGGTCAGAGTCACAGTCAAGATGGACTTAACAAAGGCTTGTCTTCAAGGAAGGACTCTAACGCCAGTAGGAGATAATAGTGAACTCTCAACAAATCCAGGCAGAAGCTTGGCCACAAGTAGAATATGGGATAATAAACCATCCTGAGCAGAACAGGACTGTACAGATGAATAGAGTTTAAAGGAACACAAGACCAGAGGACGCTTAACTCAATACTGAAGCAATCATGCTTAACTCTGATTCAGTGGAGACTGTTAGATTCTGGAAAAGGCTGAAGTTAGCTCAAAGATGCTCAAGAAAACTAAGACAAAGATATGGAGATACGAAAAACACCAAAACCTCAAAACCATTTCTAACATATTCAACGTGGTGTTTGACACCACAAACACCATTTTATTTTATTTTTTTTTTGGAAAATTGAGAATGTGTGGTTTTATTTATAGATTGATGTAGTGTTTATTCTGAGTAGATATGACTTCCACATGTGGTTAGTATTTGATGACATCACCATTACCTTTTCTCTGTCTCAGGCTTGATACCTGGTCTGTTTCTCTCTGTGTGAGGTTCAGGTCCCACTAGCAGTTCAAAGCGTGTGAAATCTCTGGGCAAAGTGCAAAAGGGTTACATCCTCAGGGAGAATCTAAATATTGAGGGCCATAATTTGTGTCCCATATTACAGATCAAGTAGGACTCAAATCAACTTTCCCAGGCCTCCCAGTGAAGTAGAATCCTGCTATTTTGGAAATGTGTCTTGTGCTCTATAATTAAAAATAATGAATACCTTCAGTTTTCAGTATATTCAAATCTTAGTGAAAATGTGTGTGTATGTATGTATATGTGTGTGCATTTATTTTGATCTGAGGTTTCTTCCCTGAGAGCTTAGCCATAGAATCAAGAATATAGCAGTTTCAGCTAAACAGAAAATACCTTTTCTACTTCTCTGTAGCATTGTAAAAATTATTTTATGTGTGGTTGTTTGCCTGTATGTTCCATGTATGTTCCACATGTGTGCAGAGCATGAAGAAGCCATAAAAGGACATCAGGTCTCCTGCAACTGGAATTATAAACAGCTGTAAGTTGCCATGTGGGTGCTGGAAATTGAACCAGGGTCCTGTGGAAGAGCAATCAGCATTCTTAACCTTAGCTAGTCTCCTCTCTAGTCTTCTACATGGGGGTTAGTGCTAAAGTGTTTGTACTTTATGCATAATTATGTTAACAGAGAACTAACGTAGAAGATAGCAACCCTAACCAGTCTTTTTAAAATTTATTTTTATTTATTTATTTTTATTGAATATTTTATTTACATTTCAGATGCCATCCCCTTTCCCCATTTACCCTCCCTAGAAAACCCCTATCCTATCCCCCCTCTCCTTTTTGCTTTTATACAATTTTTTTAAATGTTAATCAAAGGCTTTATAAGTTTGGTAATGCTCAATAACAAGATGCTCATACAATCAGAAGTGTAACCCAATACCCAACCTAGTTATATCAACTATCTTTGACTGGCAGAGACAGGCGAACATCTGCCTCCATGTCCCCTCCCCCTCATCACCTAGCTCCTTCTCTCCTTCTCCTCCTCCTCTCCTTACACCTCCTCTTCCTCTCCTTACTCCTCCACCTTAGCTCCTCCTACATATCACCCTTCCTGTTAAAATAAAAGTTTTCCCTCAAAATAAAATTAGAGCATAACTATACTAATTTGTATCAGTAAGGTACAAGATAGACCTAATACCCAGTCCATCATTTTGTTGACTAACCAGAACCTATGTCATCTTTCCTAACTAAAAGATTTAGTTCTGAACCTGGCTTTTTCTTGGCTTTAGAATGAATGTCAGCTGAAAACCATCCTCTCAAATCTTTTCTCTCAAAGTAAATGGGGGGATGGGTTATGAGACTATAAGTCTTCAACCCTGTTGGAAATCCAGAATGACTGAGTTAACTGAAATTATGGGAAGCACTACGCATAGCTTCTAAAACTTAGCCAATTTATAGAGTCTGCTGAACACCTGGACAGTCCCTGTACTACAAAACGTTGGAGCATCCAATCTTCCGCCTTCTGGCCCAGGATCATCTGACAGACCTAGTGATGCAGAATTATTAAGGGCTGATTACTCTGTCTAGGCAGATATAATCAGTCGACTTTTCCACAAGGGCGTCACTTTTCTGGACAGTAATTTGTCTGTAGATGAAAAGAGGCAATTCTTGCCTAGTGGCTGTCTCACCACAACTGGAGTAACTCCGAAGATGCTCAATTTCTTCTTAGAATCCAAGAAAGGAAGCTGTCAGGAGCAGACATGTTTCTAATCAAAATGAACATTAATACAGAAATGTTTGTAAACTCAATTCTGTGGGCTTCTGACGTTTTGAAAACCAACTATCCATGGACTGTTGTCTGTTAACTCCTCTCAGCTATTTCTAAATAAAATACAGAAAACACATTAAAAATAAACTCAGAGCCATGAATTTGCTATAGGCCCATAACTCACAGGCTAACTTTCTCAAATCAGTTAGAAAAGTTAAAGAAGGACTGGGTGTAAGCCTTGTATTCCTAAATGTGTTATATAGGCACAATGCCTATGAGAGTAACAATATTAATTTCACTTTTATATTAATAAGAAGCTCATACCAATGAAAACCTTAAGTTTGAAATCAAAGTAAATTTTGTACCATTTAAGAAATTATAACTTCATCTTAATAACAATTATACTTATTTCTACCAATAGGTTATGGCTATGCAATAAATCCTAACTAATTCCCCCCTGTTCCAACAAAACCACTAATTTTCCCTAGACAGACAGTCCAATATTAACCACCTCAGTCCCCAAGCCCAGGGAATAGGGGCGCCGACTCTTCATTAACTTCTTCAAGCTGATTATGGGCATTGAGATATTAGAAGAGGGGCAGGGGAAGAGTAAATTGATAAGCCTGTGATGATGTGTCTTCTCTGCGTCCAGCTGGAATTCCAGGACATCAGAGGTTCGAGCAGGTCTGCTCAGCTTGCTTGATGAGTAGATATACCAAGGCTGTGTATTCTGCAATATACAGTTCTCAAAAGAAATTTTAGTATCAAGATAATTTTTGTTTGAATTCTGGAATCTAGTCTTCTGGCAGCCTGCTTCTGTCATGTCTAATCAATATGATTCTGGGAATTTCTATGAGGGTGTGCTTCCACCGTCCTCCCATTCCTGCTTTCCTGCTCTCGAATTCCCAAACACTAGGGAATCCAAACGTTCAGGCACCAAGACTGTTCACTTCCACTGATGCCTGGCAAGGCCACCCTCAACTACCTATACAGGTGGAGCCATGAGTCCCTCCCTTTGTGTTCTCAGGCTGGAGGTTTTAGTATGGCTACTCCAGCTTGTTTCTTAGGACCATTTGCTTGAAAAATTGTTTTCTAGCCTTTTACTCTAATGTTGTGTCTGTCATTGTCACTGAGATGGGTTTCCTGTATGCAGCAAAATGCTGGGTCCTGTTTACATATCCAGTCCATTAGCCTATGTCTTTTAATTGGGGAATTGAGTCCATTGATGTTAAGAGATATTAAGGAAGAGTGGTTGTTGTTTCCTGTTATTTTTGTTATTAGAGGTGAAGTTATCTTTGTGTGGCTATCTTCTTTTGGATTTGTTGGAAGAGGATTACTTTCTTGCTCTTTCTAGGGTATAATTTCCCTCCTTGTACTGAGCTTTCCCGCTATTATTCTTTGTAATGCTGGGTTTGTGGAAAGATATTGTGTAAATTTGGCTTTGTTGTGGAATATCTTGGTTTCTCCATCTATGGTAGTTGAGGGCTTTGCTGGGTATAGTAGCCTGGGCTGGCATTTGTGATCTCGTTCTTTAGATTAGGGAAGTTTTCTTCTATAATTTTGTTGAAGATATTTATTGGTCCTTTAAGTTGGGAATCTTCACTCTCATCTATACCCATTATCCTTAGGTTTGGCCTTCTCATTGTGTCCTGGATTTCCTGGATGTTTTCTGTTAAGAACTTTTTGAATTTTGCATTTTTTTGAGAGTTGTGTCAATATTTTCTATGGTATCTTCTGCACCTGAGATTTCATCTTCTATCTTGTATTCTGTTGGTGATGCTTGCATCTATGACTCCTGATTTCTTTCCTAGGTCTCTGTTTGTGATTTCTTGATTGTTTCTACTTCCATTTTTATGTCCTGGATGGTTTTATTCAATTCCTTCACCTGTTTGGTTGTGTTCTCTTGTAATACTTTAAGAGATTTTTTGTGCTTCCTCTTTAAGGGTTTCTACTTTTCTACCTGTTTTCTCCTCAAATTCTTTGAGAGTGTTATTTATGTCATCCTTAAAGTCCTCTATCATTATCATTAGAAGTGATTTTAAATCTGAATATTGCTTTCCTAATGATATGGGGAATTCAGGACTTTCTTGTGTGGGAGAACTAGGTTCTAATGATGCCAAGTACCCTGGGTTGCTGATGTTTATGTTCTTGCACTTGCCTTTTGCCATCTGGATCTCCTTAGTGCTATCTGCCCTGTCTCTGACTGGAGCCTGTCTTTCCTATTATCTTGGTTGTATCAGAACTGTGTGAGGTGGGTGTTACTACTGGGGTTAGAGCTGGGGCCCAAGATCTGCTCAGTGCTCAGGCACAGACAGGAAGGAACCCATGCTCCAGGTTAGGAGTGACTTCGTGGGTTCTAGTGGGTCCCAGTTACCCCCTGTTTGGGGTGGGTGTTGCTTTCTCCTTACCTAAGATACTGCCTGGGTTAGACCTCCTGGGAGGCCTGCTTCCTTTGCGTTCTGTGAGATTGGAGGCAGAGTTGCCATCCAGGATCTGTTCAGTGCTCAGAGTCAGACTGGAAGGCCTAATTAGTCTTTCTTAATAGTGAGTTTTGCCCAGAAATGTTAAAAAGAAATACTTTTGACAAGGAATCTATAATAAATAAAATATAAAGTGTCTAAGCCATTAAGTTAATGTAAATAAAAATCAATGAGGCTATTAAAAAGGAATGATACAAAAATAAGTTTAGAAATCTAGCAAATGGGACAAATAAAAATGTTTCATCTGACAACATTTAGACAATATTTCTAATTATAAAAATGATATGCCAACAACAATGACAACAACAACAACAACAACCAAATAGTACATCTCTCGAAGTTCCCAGAATCAGGTGGTTTTATGAGTGACATTTATTTTAAACGTTCAAAGAATATACAATTTCTATGTCTAAAATTTTGTTCTGCTGTATGAAAACAAGAGGAAACATCTTAAGTCAGCAGTAAAGCAAGCCCTACACTGATTTTAAAACCAGGTGACAGAAAATACTCTCACTTTCAGCATAGAGACAAAGACCCTAAATGGAATGTCATCCAACCACACAGCAACGAGGTGTCCAGGTACAAAGCAGAGATAGGAGCGAATGTAAAAAGTAGCAGAGATCAGAGTAGCATGATAAAGTACAGAGCGCACACACCAATGGTTCTTCCATATAGGAGTGGGCAGCATTCAGACAGGAAATGATCCTAATAATAATAAAACGTGCAAGAGTGTATAAGGAAACCATCATCAGACATGACTGAAAGCCCGGACAGCAGAGTAACATACTGTGTTTCCAGGACAAAGTATGTGAATTGTAAATACGTCAGTTGTCTTGAGTTTACAAATTTAGTGCATTTCCATTGGGAAAACTTGCAGAACCTTTCATGGATATTGTGAACTGACTCTAAAAGTCACCTGGAAATATAATAAATACCAGATTTTTATGAAATACTAATGCCAGAGACCGTGCTCTAGCAGATACTGAAATATTCTATCAAATCATCAAAACCAAGGCAACATTTAAGAAGTGAACACACAAATAGATCAATGTCAAGAGATTATGAAAAAGATTTGCATATATGCAAATATAATAATTGATGAAAGTATCTAATCATTTTTATTTGGACTCATCAACAGATGGTGCGGTGTAAATTGGCTGTCCAGTCCCCACCCCCAAGAAAAGTAGATGTTTAATTCACCCTACATAAAAAGTAGACTGCAGATAGATGCTAACTCAAGGTGTTCATTGTTAGTAAATCAGACCCCTACAGAAGAATCCAAAGCCAAAGGCATCATGTGACTGATGGCCAGATTCAATTTACTGCAGGCTTTTGGACTAGGATCTGCAACTTATGTTGGATATGTTTGTCCCTTGGGGCTCATCATGTTGGCGCTCTCAATATGGCAACAGACTTCATCAAAATTTTCGAATCAGAGAGAGAGAGAGAGCCAGAAAAGAGTCCTAGCAAGAAGAAACAGGATTTTATAATCTAACCTCAGAAGTGAAATCCCATCTGCTTAGCAATGTTCTGTTTGTCTGAGGTAAATTAATTGAGATCCAGCTCGCATCTTAAGGGAGGTTATTATATAAGATGTAGACACCGGGAGGAGATTGCTCAAGTAGATCCTAGGAGGCTGCTTACCACAGGAAGCCATGCTTCCAAATGGAAGTCATGAAGGAGGGAAATAAAGGCCAGCAACCCCAGACTAAGAGGGATCATCTTATATACACCAGTGTAATTCAGTCAGAACCAATATTCCATTATCTTCCTTTTGATACAAGGCAAGCACTAGGGTCATGTTGCCTGGGTGAGTGTCCTGTCTCATCATTTCCTAACTGTGATTTTAGGCAATGATTTTTGTCTGACTTCTGATTCCTAACTGTGAGTAGAAGATGGTTATAGAATTCTGTGCGATTCATACAGCACTGATGAAGAATACTTATGTTGAAATGCACAGAGCACTCAATGCCAAAGACAGGGTGAGTGTTCAGTAAGTGGTTTAAAATGGTTGCTATTTAAGATGTGAGGCAGCTAGATATAGCCCTAGAATGTGAACTGGTGATTTTGTCTATTATTGGTAAGACTTTTATTATTTATACATCTCTTTCTACTCAGCAAATCTACTTGTCTAGAACACACCTTTTGTTTGTTTGTTTGTTTGTTTGTTTTTTGAGATAGGGTTTCTCTGTGTACCCCTGGCTGTCCTGGAACTCACTCTGTAGACCAGGCTGGCCTCGAACTCAGAAATTCGCCTGCCTATACATCCTGAGTGCTGGAATTAAAGGCGTGCACCACCACTGCCTGGCTTAGAACACACCTTCTTAAATTATGTCTTGTGACATAGGTTGCGTAACTGAATGTGAAGACTGAAAAAGTCGACACCAGTAAAAAGGTGTCTGAATGATCGAAGACCAAAAGTTAATTTAAAATAATGCATAATGAGTCTTAAACATTTCTGGAGTCTTTGCTTTTGTCAGATTGTGTGACTGCACTGCAATTACATACATGCACATACAGACACACACATACAACTTAAGAACAAACATACATGCACACACATACACATACAACTTAAAAACAAATGGTTATCTATTTTTATAGAAAAGTAATGATTTAATTATGAAAATCAAAGACTTACTATTTCTCTGCCATTATTCTTTGCTGCATATGTATCAAATTAATATATTTGTGGAATATTCTGTAGCAGCATATTTCCCCCACAAGTTGGGAGGAGCTAAGGTGAGAGGAGTAAGGGGAGGAAGACAAGAAGGAGAGGAGGAGCTAGGGAGGAGCAGAGATATAGGAGCCAAGCATGACCACGCTTGTATTGAGAGCAGTCCTAGGTAACAACTTATATCTTAAGGTTAGATATTGGGACATACCTCTAATTGTGTGGGCATCTTGTTTATTGAGCATTACCAAACATAAAAGTCTTTGGATAGTCATTAAGCATCAGAGTCTCATTTCTACTGGGTACTGGCAGAGCCATTTCCCATGCTGGCGTCTTGTGGGTGCCAGGGCAGGTGTTCTGGCCCACCTGAGCCTGCCCGAGCTGCGGCAGCATCGAGAACATGCCACTGCTTGTGACCTCAGGCCTAGCCTAGTCGGGAACATGGTGGCTCTGTAACATAAGACATATCAGGTGCCATCATTTTAAATAATTACTTCAACAATATACTATGTTATGTCTGCCTTTAAAAACTACTGTTTTGGGACACCTGATGCTAGCAGTTCTTGTCTTGTGAAGTTGGGCCAGTATCTGACCACCCGGTGCAGTGGTGACAATGATGTCCCAGTAGGCAAGCTGATGTGGCAGGCATCCCAGGACCGGAAGTAGAAGAGAGAGGTATATGAGCTCCTTGATAGCAGAGAGCAGCTGTTGCTATTCTCTGACCATTCGTCCAATATGCAGCCACAACAGTGACTCTGCTGTTTGTAATTCTAGTGGGGCAGACACAGGCCCATGGTTGCAAGATCACCATTTTGAGTATTCTGTAAATGGCCTGCTGACCACCATGCTACGTGGTACAGGCAGAAAAGACGCACACAGACATGCCCTCCAACGCACAGCACAAGCAGGATGTGATCTCAGATCTTATCATGCCTTATCATGAAGCATAGGAGGAGGAAGACCCAGAGACCCTTCAACCACCATGCCACGCAGCGAGGACTGGAGATACCTTGATAGAGTCCCTCTTGACGCCATGTAGTGCAGAGGAGGTCACCCAGAGGCCTGCCAGCCCAGTGGCCCGTCTGCAGCGGGAGCCATTATAATTGCAAATATGTGATGGACAGATGGGAGAGAAAGATAAGTGAAACAGTTTGAGCACTATGAAGAGAGATGGAACTGGAGAGGTAAGGATGGAGAGCGATAGCCTGTTGTGAATGGCCAGCCCAGCACCTGAGGCCATGGTGAAGACGTGATCCTTGCTACTGCTGAGGGGCCATGTCCGGGTCAGTGGCTATGCAGCTGCGGCATTTGTGTCGATGTCAATGCCCGTGGCTCATTACCACCAGAAAACACGGAGATGTTCCTGGTCCGGGTAGTTACTTAGGACTATGTAGATGTCCAAGGACTGGGAAGAACTGGCCCCACACCCCACTGACTGCAGTGCCAGAAGCACTCAGGAGAGCAGGCCCTGTGCCTCAGCTGAGCAGCACAGTGGAGCTGGAGTCCTGGTGGCAAGGGTGTGGGTGGGCAAGCCCCAAAGGAGGAATGTGGAAGAGCTGACCCCATCACAGCTCTGCAGGGTTAGAGTGAGGCTGCATGTGTTTGAGTGTGGGAGACTGGGAAGGGTGATGACCTCCTTCCACTCACCCTTGCCACCCGCGGTAGTCAGTAGTTGAGAAAGCTGGCACCAGGTCATGAGAGTGAGTGAGCTGGCCCTGCACCTCACTAGTTCTAGCACGTGGGACAGAAGGCCTTGAACTTCACCCGGGCAACAAAGTGGAGATGGTCCTGACAGAGAAGGCACAGGATGTGAGGACCGAGAGCTGGCCCAGCCCCCTGTGGGCTACAGCACCTGGGAGAATGGGCTCTAAGCTTTGATTGGGTGCCACAGTAGATCTGGGTAGCATGGGTCCATGTAAGCCAGGCCAAGGGCCTGAGAGCAGGGGGCTGTGCCTCCTGCAGATGGAGGCACTGGGTGACCTAGCTGGAGCAGTGCTGGAGAGCTCGCTCTGGTGGTGTGGATAAGGGAGAGTAGACAGCATACTGACCAGCTCAGCTGCCATGTACACCTAGATGCAGGGTTTTGAGTTAGCCCATTCCAAAATCTGTATCATCTGTGAACTGTTGGGCACGTGAAAGGGCCCGTCCTGATGATTCAAAGCTGTCATCTCCTTGTTGCAGGGCAGCAACAGGATTACCGGGCGGAGTCCTGGTGAGGATCCAATATTGATGGTGTCACACAAGCCAGAGACCTGAACCAGCCCAATGGCTTGTTGCAATGAAGAATTGCAAGTATTGTGGGACACACTGTGACACTACAGCTTTCACGACAAGATGTTTTCTACGCTTTGTTTTGTTTAGTGGGGTGTGTGTGTGTGTGTGTGTGTGTGTGTGTGTGTTTGAGGGGGAGGTTGCTATGACAGAAGACAGATAAGGGGATGGGGAGATGAGTGTGACTGGGATGCATGGTGTAAAACTCACAAAGAATCAATAAAAAGTAAAAAAAAAAAATAATAATAATAACTAAATGAATTTTTGCCTTGAATTAGAACAGAATTTTCAACGATTTCTGAAATGGCTCTTGATATATTTTTTCTAGAATATCTATCAGTGTGACGATTATAATTCAAAATATCACAGAACTCCATAAGACGCTGCAGACACTCATGTCCCACCAAAACAAATACTCAAGCAATAAATGTGATTTTTGCCTTTAATCCATGGTAAAAATCATGTGTATACCAAATAATTATTTAAAATAAACTTTCTCATTATTTATCAGCAGCAAGTTTGTGTTTTATACCTGTTTTATATAATTCTATACCTGGAACGTGCAAAAAAAATTCCAGCTGAAACTTAAGAATTTCTGACCTAGAGTTGCCTTCATATGGTAGCTGCCTCGATACATTGATGATTGACTGGGCCATACCTGAAGCTGAAAACACAAATACTGTATTTGAGCCATTTCCCAGGATGCACTAGGAGATGCTGCATCTATCAGGAAAGGTGACTTTCCTGTTCTCTGAAGACCACAGTACAGAGTGGGGACAACTGATGGTGCCCATATGTTTCTCATGGCAAAGGGCTTGGGGGAGTCTAAAGACCAGAAAGGTCGAAGCTGTTGTCTCAGGCAAGTCAGCAAAGCCTCAAAGTCTACTTCTAAGTATTAGTTAACCCATTTGAAACACAAATCTGTTGTTCTTCACAAAGAGAAAGTTATGTGAAATTTTGGAGATAAAAAAAAACAAAAACAAAAACACATTTTTCCATCTATAACGTAATTAACACAAGATTCTTCAGAATATCAAGTTCCGTGTGCTTTCTCAGTAACTATCTAGTTCATAAAATCAATTCAGGGATAGCATATAACTGCCAGTAATGACAGCAATGGCCTTATTGCTTTGGGAGCCCCTGGGACCTCTGTAGCCAAAAACACAGGAAGGTATCCCACATCTAATATGAAAACCATGACTTCTTAGGGAGCAACTCATAAGAAAGTAAGCCATATCAGGTGTGAAAACTCATGATTTCTGGAAACAGTCTTATCCGCTCCTACAAAGAAATTAATGGCAAGATGTTTCCAGCTATTAATAGCCCCCTAAGGCATCTCTGTTTTGAATGAAAGAGACTCTTAGTAACAATCCCACCACTAATCATGTTGGCAGATTGTCACTCATCAAAAAAAGGGCAAATGTACAATGTGTCATGATTGAGCTCATCTTAAAAGTCTGTCTAAGAGTTTTGCTAGGAAGGAGATCCACCCTCTTTGCTCCCCATCGCACAGCATGAGAAGAGGTGAGCCAGAATGTCTGGGAGTCGGGCTGAGAAGAAGCTGAAGAAGTCTACATTATTTTTGGCAATGCGTCCCAGGATCCTGCAAGCTGGGTGTAACCACGGAGGATGGAGATAGACCTTTAAAATTGATGAAAACATGTCTCCAAAGAGCACAAGCAGCCAAAGGGGAAACAACCTGTCCAGCAACCTAGGCAGGGACCGAAAGTAATGCACTTGATGAGTTCTTTGCAGAGAATGAGACTTCTCCACCCATGTGGCTTTGCCAAAGGCTTGTTTTTCTGAGCGCAGCAGTGTTGAATGGAGAAGCATGAGAAGCTCTAAGAGGTATGGAAAGCAGGGCAGGACATATCATATAGGAGGGGCACTGCTAAGGTGATACCTAACTTAGATGGGAGAGCACAGAGTTCAACTCCCTGGTTCCACGTCTCATGTTAGCCACATTCTCTGGCTGTTCTCGAGAGGCCCTGCATCTTTGCAGGCACTTGGATGGAGCGGACTTGTAATAATTGGATCTAAGATCAGGTGGTGCTGTGTGAAAAGTAATTGATATGTAAAGACTCCGAAAGGATCTTGGGAAATGAAACATCTGGTTGGAAGGTGGCCTTCTAGCTCAAGTCCTGAGAGACCAGGGTGGGAGAGGAAAACAGGAAATTTTATTCATCTTCTTTCTTGGTTTGTCAAGTTACAGCCTCCAGCTGTGTACATCAACTTTGTCCTGAAGGAAGAGAGATAGGGAATGGACGGTTCAGCAAGTCACGCTCCATGAAGTGACCTTTGTGGAAAGCCCAGTGACCCTTTGACCTGGCTTGCACATTTCTGTGTATCTCTTCTCCCAAAGCAAATACTTTTTTGGGGGGCTCCTTTTCAGATCTGAGTAAGTTGTGAAGAAGGGAAAAGAGATGAACTGAGGAGAAAAGAAGCGAGGAGTAGAGAGGAAGGGAGTAGGAGAACGCCCCCAGAGAGCAGAGGATGGAGAGCTCACAGCCTTGATCAGTAAGATTCAGACGTGTGTGCAAGACTGTACAGTCTGTCAGGTGAATGTGGATCTGACAGGACACTCAGGTGTGGGCAGTCACCCAAGGGGTGGAAGAAAAATGGAAAGAAAGCTGAAATCAAAACCTGGACGGAAACAGCAACATTACTTGAAAATCAAGCGATGTTGTTCAATATTACTGAAAATACATGATATTATCAATCCTTTGTGGCTCTCACATCTCTTCTCTCCCAAGTAGGTATAGGATAATAGGATTGCTACGACACAAGAGCTCAGACCCCTGATGAGTCACTTGCCATGTAGGTGACCATGGGCCGGGCAATTAACCGTCTGGCTCAGTTTCCTTAGTATATAATGAAGAAAAGGAAAAGAAAGAGTGGGGAAGAAAACTAGAAAGAGGGAGAAAGGAGGAGGAGAATTTAATTGCAACGTAGGCTGAGGGTCAAATGGATATATACACATACACATACACATACACATACACATACACATACACATACA
>JANHMN010000007.1:12706450-12731393 GCA_030674055.1 Rhabdomys pumilio
AAGAAAGAAAGAAAGAAAGAAAGAAAGAAAGAAAGAAAGAAAGAAAGGAAGAGAAAGGAGAGATGACAGAAAAATAGATGGCAGATAGATAGATAGATAGATAGATAGATAGATAGATAGATAGATAGATAGACAGATGATAGGTAGATAGACATACAGGCAGACAGATGGTGGATGATAGATAGTAGATAGAGTCAACTCCTTATTATGCAAAGTAATGCTATAACATTTCTGGAAATCATCTTTATATTTAATAAAGACAACTTTCTAGTCTCCTTTTATAGTCTCACTGAAAAACATTTTCTGTCCTCTCTGGAGGCTCATGCTTATCAGAAATCTGTTACATATTCTCATAATTGCACTTGGCACTTTTAGATAAGTATATCCATGCATTATTGATAGAGTTTACCATGCACATGTGTAAGAATCACATCCCCAAAGATGTAGCACCCCAACATCTATATTACTAATCTCTGTTCTTACCAGCTATCACCTTGCATGCTCTTAATACAAGAAGGCCATTATGGGGACCAAGAACACTAACTGGTGCTGAATTTTTACCTTCCTCTTCTTTTACAGTGAACAAAATTCTTTTAGTGCAGAATGCCTTTTATCTGGAACCCTTGATTTCTGGATCAGCAAGACCCTTAAACAGAAGCACATATGTAGGGGCATTGAATCTTGAGTGCCTTCCCCCAAACATGAATGTGTTAAAATCTTGGTTCCCAGCCTGTGGTACTATTTGGAGGTGATTGAACCTTTAAGAGGCAGAATATAGTGGAAGGATGTTAGGTCCTCTCACTATAGTGGAGGTATCCCATGGAGGGTGTATTAGAATCTTTTGCCCTTTTCCCACCTCTCCCTGTTTTCAGGCAGGCATGAAGTGAACACCTTCTTCTGTCACATGCTCCCACCACCTTGCTCCAGATCTGAAAGGAAGGTGACCTAGCAAGAAACCATGGGCTGAAACCTCTACACCATGAAATAGAGCAAGCCTTTCTTTATAAACAGTTTACCTTGAGTATTTTGACTCAGTGATAGAAAGTCAACTAACACAACAGTGTTTGTGTGGAAGTTTGGGGATTTCTGATTAAAGGTTAGTCCTTCTGATCAAATGCTTTGGCAACCCTTGGTATTCACTCCAGGATTATCTTGTGCTACAAGTTACAAGCGTCAACATGAGCTTGGCTTTATTATTCTGGGGGTGGGTTATGTTATTCTAGACCCACTGGGGGTATCTGCAACATTGAGAAGTCTGCAATCTCCTCTAATGAATAATCTCCTTTACTGGTGTTTGGGGCTGTGTAATTGCTGAGATAGGGGTACAGTTCTTAAAGTCAGTATGTAGTTTTTATTAGTAATGTTAGTGTTATGACTAGTAAAATAACCAGATATGCTCTTGAGTTCCAGTAAGCAAGCATACACAAAAAAAGCAAGAAACAGCCATCCTTGTAAAATATATACCTTATACGTATTCAATATCCATCCATACATTCAAGATGCATTTCCTGGAATCAATTGTCCCCCATTCTCAAGCAATTCTTCAATAACTGTTGTATTGAAAAAAGAAGGAGAAAGAGCCAGCTGCCAGAGCACATCGATTGCCTTTGTAGTTTATAGAAGACAGCAGTGAGAAGCTCTGGTCTGACTAAGTGGGGCAGTGCTTGCTGGGCACGGCTGTCAGGTCATTGCGTAAGCCAGCATGAGCTATGAATTTCCCTTGGAGGAGTTTTTTCTTTATTATTATTACTTCAAAGTCTACTAAAAACAAAATTATATTAACTTTTTTTCCCTTCTCATCCAGAACTAATTACAGTTACATATTGGGTATATCCATCAGCAATTTAACATTCACCGTGCATGTGTTTAGAGATTACAGAAAATGTAAAATGACACACAGTGGAATTGCTCTAGACTGGAGCCAGATTTTTAAATCAGTACTAATGGGAATCACAGAAATCCAGGTTCTCCCTGGAACCTCTTTAAATTGCTCCTAAGTCCAGCATGGAAATAAGAAACTCAAAGAATTTAACAGCACACTTGTGGTAGTTGTTTTTTTTTTCTTTTTATAAAATAGAAAAAGAGAAACAAAAACCCAACAGGTTTAGTACAGTGGGCATGAATAGAATGGAAAGACTTGCTCTACAGGTACAGAGGCAGGAGAATCATGTTCATTCACACAGGAATGAATGTCTTCCGTGTGGTCCATTGGTATTCTCAGTGGTTCTTTGTGGAGCCCCTGAGGACACTGGGTAATATCCAGAGACATCATTTTTATTGCTGTGGCTGGGAATGGAGCTACTACTTAGCAACTAGGAAGACATGCTAAATAGTCTCTAATGATGAACTGGACAAGCATTCCTCATGCCTGCCCCAGTAAACAATTACATAACCCGAAATGTCAATAGTGCTAAAAGGGGGCAAAGGGATTTATTCATCAGAGCAGCTTGCAGACTTCTCAGTGTTACAGAGACCTTCGATAGTTCCAGTGTGACCCCCCTCCCCATTCCATCAACCCTCCCCCCAGAAAAATAAAGCCAAGCTAATGTTGATGCTTAGTTCCCCAACATGGCAGTGTGAGGAGTTGGGATCTTTGGCAGGTGATTGTCAGCGATCCTTATGAATGAATTAGGTCTTTTCAAACACCACAGTGGTCTCTCAAGAATGGATTAAAGTTGGCTGTGATGGTGAAACCCATAATCCTAGCACTCAGGAGACGAAAGTAGAAGGATCATGAGTTTGAGCCTTGTCTGGGCCGAATAGAGTGTTTGCCTCAAAAATAAACTGGCCAGGAGGATGGCTACATTGGTAAAGTGCTTGCTGGGCAAACATGAGGGCTTGAGTTCAATCCCCAAGACTCCCACAAAAAAAAAAGCACAGTGGAACACACCTGTACTCTGTGTGAGGAAGGTAAAGGCAGATTCGTGGGGCTCGCTGGCCAGCCTAGAGGAACTGATGAGGTCTAGGTAAACACGTCCCATCAAACAAGGCAGAGAGAAAACCAACCGCACAGGCCACCACCACCATCACAAATACACAAACACCAAAAATAAAAAATATAAATGTCTAAAAATAAAAGGAAGGGGCTGAAGATGTGTCTGAATTTGGATTACCAGTACTTTTACATAGGAAGCCCGACACAGTGAAATGTTTCCTTCAGCAAGGCTGCCCTTCCTAAACTTCCCCAAACGCCACCCCTAACTGGGGAAAGAGTGTTCAAATGCCAGAGTCTCTGGGGGATAGCTCTCATTTGAAGCACTACAGTTGTTGTGGGGTAAACAATGACTCTCTGATTAGATCTGAGGCCCACTCCATTGGAAAGACTCCATGCCTGGCACTATGGTGACCTATTAACCTGGGAAAAACTCTGTAATGGAGATCATAGGCCCTTGTGGATAACTGAATATTGTCCTGTAGCTAAATAGAGAAGGTGTCAAACTGCCTTGCACATATGTATGTCTGTACAACAGACAACTACGCTCAACTTTAATAAGAGAAGCCTTTCTTTCCAACAAGCGGTAGAAATACAGCCATGTCTCCAACAGATCCTGGGAATATGTGATAGACGGGGGCTTGGCTACAAGCAAATCCATGTCATCTCCTCTAAGGCTCAGGGAGCATCACAGAAGAGAGGGTAGAGCCAGAAGACAAAGAGGAACCGCAAACTGTGATCTACTCGGCAAGACACAACCATTCCAGTCATGAGCTTGGAGTAGCTGCAAAAGCCTGCACTGGGCCTGCACTGGGCCTGCACTGGGCCTGCACTGGGCCTGCACTGGGCCTGCACTGGGCCTGCACAAGAACAGCCCATTGAGAGTCAGGCGCGGGTGTGGGGCTGTGTGTTCAGAGCCACCCTCACTGCTGACTTACTTCTGACAGACTCGGGCTGTGGAGAACAGTTGCCTTTTAGTTAGCTATTCACCCACTGGCCACCTCACCAGGCCCCAGCGCCTACATTCAATCCAGTGGTTACACAGGTGGCTACGGTTAACCTAAATAGGTCACAAAACAAGAAAAAGTCATGAATCTAGAAAAAAACTAGTTGAGAAGTAGGAGATTTAATGGTGGAAAGAGAGACAAAGAAAGGAGAGAGAGAGAGAGAGAGAGAGAGAGAGAGAGAGAGAGATCAGAATACACTGTATTTGTCTATGAAATTTCAATGAAAAGCTCTCCTTTGTTCATCTGGTCTCTTCACGAAACTATTTTTTTTTAATCAAAAAAGAGAAGCATTAAGGTGAATAGCAGTTGAAGACATACTTAGGTCCATCCTTGGTCTCTGCATGCACATAACCCCATGTGCACATAAACCCATTCACACATAAGACACATGGGGGGAGGGGAGAAAGGAAAGAAGAGACAGATGTGGAGGAAGGAGAGAGAAGGGAAGGAAAGGAACAAGGCGTCCTCATCGTCCCACCACTAGAGAGTGTGGAGTTAGGAACTGGGCTATCTTTCTGTAATTTTACTTCTGTATGTTTTCTTTTGTTTGAAGCCATAGAATATTTTTTTAATTTCTCCTGGAACTTTGTGAACAGTTAATGGCGGCACAACTAAGCCGTCCCAGGTATACCATTCTCTGCCCCTTGTTCCAGCTGTTTAGAGTTTAGCTGATGTAAACCAGACTGCAGAGAGGACGTTTGTACGACACTGTTTTTCTGTGTTTGTCACTCTTAGAAGAGTTCCAGAGATCTGTTTATTAATACAAAGATTATGGAGTGATTGGAAACCGTTAATATACATTGTGAAAAATGGTATCCCCTTTCTACTCTCAGAACTGATACAAAAAAGCAGCCACCTTATCCGGGTCTCCAGAACTCAATAGCTTCATTTTGAGGTTTCTCGTTTATGTGGTTGAACTAGGACACTTGGTGGTTTTCTGATTTACATTTATGTGACTGCCAATGCGGAGAATAATGTAAAGGCTTGTACCAGCCACTGTGCTCCGTGTGATGTGTATCATGTGACTTCCGACGAGGAGAATAATGTAAAGACATGCACCATGTACCAGCCCCTGTGCTCCGTCTTGCTTACTTTCTAGCTCTCCTTTGTTCATCTGGTCTCTTCACAAAATTTATTCTTTCATGTGCTTTAAAAGAACATTTTTTATTGATTCTTTATGAGTTTTACATCATGCACCTTCATCCCACCTATCTCCCCATCCCTTCATATCTTCATATCTGTATCCAACCCTTACAACTCCCACGTCAAGGAAAATAAACAACAACAATAATAATAAATCATAGAAAACATCTCATCACGGAAGCTCTAGTGTGTCACAGTGGGTCGCATCGTATACCTTCTGTCCACACATCTTCACTTGCCAATGTTCATGGCAGTGAGTCATTGGTCTGGTTCAAGGCCTCTGGCTTCTGTGACGCCATCAATACTGGATCCTTACTGAATGGGACTCCTCTTGAAAATCCTGTTGTTGCCCTGAGTCATGGAGATTCGGAAGCTTTAGATCTGCAGGACTGGCCCTTTCACACACTGCAGCAGTAGATTTTGAGGTGGGCCCACTCAAAGCCCTGGATCTGGGCCTCCGTGAGAGCTGAGTTGGTCAGCCTGCCAGCTCTCCCACACCTATATCACCAGGGTGAGCTCTCCAGCACTACCCTGGCTAGTTCACCCAGTTCAGCAGCCGGCAAGAGGGCGAGGTCATCTTTCCTGCTCTCATGCCCCCCGGCCCACCCTCCTTCCTCAGTAGGCTAGGTGGGGTTTACCCTTACCCTTGCTTTCCACAGTAGGTGAATGTGGGCCCACTTTCCTTTGCTCACACCTTTAGGGGGTGGCTCACCAGGGCCCTGCCACCAGGACCAGCTCTACTCTGCTGCCCAGGCAAGATGCAGGGATGCCTCTCTGGAGTGCTGCAGGTGATGGATGGCAGGAACAGCTCTCCTGCTCTCATGACCCCACTCTGGCTCTCCTGATGGGTACAGGTAGCAATGGGTGAGGGGGAAACTTTCTGGTGCTTTTATGATAGAAACTGCCTTTGTCCCTCTTAAAGGCAGAATGTATTTTTTTCCAGTACATGCTTGGTTTTCATGAATTACTTAGTTTGTTCTATTGAAATTACCTTACTTCTCCATCAGTCTTAAATGATGGTCTGTGACTGGAGACATGGCTCAGTGGTTAAAATTAAGTATTTTTTGTTAACAGAGAAACTGGTTTTGGTTCCCAGAACCCATGTTGGGCAGCTCACGATTGCCTGTAACTCCAGCTCCAGTATCTCTCACCCCCTGATGACCTCTGTGGGCACTGCATGCACATGCACAAAACACATACAATTGAAAATGAAATTGTCTAGAAAGAATACTTTCTTTGTATGTATGTATGTATGTATGTATGTATGTATGTATGTATATGTATGCATGCATTCTATGCATGGAGAAAACATAGTATTTGTCTTTCTAAACTTGGTTATTTTGCTCAACCCAATGATCTCCAACTCTGTACATTTTCCTGCAGGTGGCATAACTTTGTTTTTTGTTATGACTGTAAGATTTCCCCATTGAACATACATATCACATTTTCTTTATGCATTTGTCTACACAGATGGACATCTAGGCTGATTTTATTTTCTGTGAATAGTGTAGCAATAAGTATTTCTGACATTGGCTTAGAGGAATATTGCTAAGTCAGACACTGGTTTTAGTCATACACTGTTCTGATTTTAGTTGTTGTTGTTGTTTGTTTGCTTGCTTGCTTTTTAAAGAGGGCTCCATGCTGACCTCAAAAATAGTGAGAAGCCAAACCCACTCCATCTTAGAACTGGCCTCCATCTTAAAAGGAAAAGGAGGTCTGAAAATGTGACCCACAGCTGAACCCAAGCTATACCCAAGTACCAGAAAAGACTCACAGCTTGTCTTTGGCCATAGTTACTCCCTAGCTACTTCCTAGCAACAGTTTCTCAAAGATTAGTTTGATTGTTTCAGATGTGCTTTCAGACTGTTTGTGATTATATGCAGTCTTGCTTCAGAGCACTTACCTGTCAGCTTACAGTAGACATTCAGTGAGATGCTTGCCAGGCTGGACACCCCTCACTTGTCCTCTAAAATCTTGTCCTGAGGAGAGTTCAGGCTGCTTCACCAAACCTCTGTGGGTTGACGGTGAGTAAGCCCAAACTTGAATTTGTAATAAAGAGACCCTGATGTGATTGCGTTGGAAATGGCTCGTTGGTGGTCTTATGGGGTTCACGAATGCTTCCTGGCACAGCAGTAGAAGTACATTCTGATCAGCAGAGGCTCCTCTCCATCCCCATCCTCTTTAGCCATGCAGAGACACAGAGAGATACACATAATTAAGAACAAAAATAAATTGAAAAGTCAAGGCCATGAAAGTGGAGAGTAGAATGGATATCTCCAAGGGTTGGAAGGAAAGTTTGTGAGAATGTGGACAAATAGTAGAAGGGGTTAGTTCTGAAGGGCAAGAGAGATCTACGCAACCCAGACAGACAGTCAAAAGAAGTTGAGAGTTGGTCTTAAGTGTCATAACACTCATAAAAAAAATGATCATAACTCACTGTGGCGGTGGATGTGTAAACTCAATCGCTGTCATTGTCCTATGGCATATATCTATCTCAAAATATCAAAGTTGGATCTGTGAAATACACATGATTTTTGTCAAGTAAGTCTCAATAAATCCAGGGGGATTGAGGGATGGTGTGAGAATAGAAAAAAAAATCTTCATTAGCCTTTCCCTCTTCACAGAGTGAGTTGAAAAGAAGGAAACTTTAGAGTCCACCTGAAGCTGGCTTATGGAAAATGTCCAGTTACTTTTATGCTAAAGTTTATGAAAGAAGATTCATACAAGTTAAATATTTCACATATCAAAAAAAAAAAAAAAGACTCTTGATGATGCTTCAGAACCCACTAGGACAACTGTTTTCATTCGATTTAACAAGGGAATGTTCCTCCTCTGAAATGGAACATCTTCAAAGACCATCAATTCTGGTAAAGTCTTTGCTTAATTGAGTCTCCTTCTCATATGCTTAATGCAAAGAAGAAACACATGTTCCAGAGAAAGATGTATTTTATAAGGCGTTACACTGGGTCCCCAGCCAAGAGCGTGTGGCAAGATGTGAGACTGTAGCTGGCTGCCACTGCTGGGGTGGGGGGGAGTGCTCAGCTCACGCCAGTCACTTACATGCCTTTCTAGGGTCTGCTTCAAGCCTACATGGAAGCCCTGTGCCAAGCATTGAAAACAGGGAGAGAGAAGTAACATATTGTTTTTCCATCATTTCTTTTGCTTACAACGGAACTCACTTAGCAAACAGTGGAAAAGTAGACGGAACAACCTTAACCCGCTTTAATAGCTGACATTGCTATTTTGATCTTTTTCCACCACACAATAGTAGCGATGCTGGTGCCAGTAATAGATTTTACTCCCTTCAATGACATTTTCTTGAAGAACTCCCAAGTTTAATAACGCGGAGAAACATTTCATCCAATCGACATAAAGCTCTGTGTCCACAAAATCTGGAAAGAAACTCCACTGATATTTAGTCTAACGTTGCTGTTTCCCCCAGGGTGGCTGACTAACAAACACACGGACAAACAATAAAAACTCAGCCATGTGTTTGCCAAGAAGGGAAAGGCTATTGTTAAATCTGCTGTAGTAAGTAATTAATATGAGACAAACAATAGTATTAGAGGGGAGGGGACTTTAAATGTCCTGTGTGTCTACTTACAGAGGTTTACATGTTCAAGTGAATTACGCCAGACAAGTCACCTTCCACATCTGTGTAATTATCCACCAGGAACCGATGCCTATACCTTGGCTAACCTCTTCTGAGCTCACCAAAGTAAAAGCCAAAAGGGGCCTGGGCTTGGCCGAGAAAGAAACATTCTCTGTTCCTTGCAGCCTTTGTCTTTGTCACAAGGGAGCTCTCCGCAGGCTTTCAGGAGGTGCACGTGTAGAGGAGAATGATCCTTGCTAGACATGGTGGCTCTTTCTCCTTCCCATGGGGGAAGCCCAGCCTCAGGGCTCTTTCCTAAGCCCACCATCTTCCTTTGCTAGGACTTCGATGATTCCTAGCCCTGGAGAGGAGCTCCTGCTTTATCACATTGGGTGGCCGACCTTTGGACACAGTTGTGAAGTTCATCTTCCTTTACTGTCTTTGCAAACAACAGGATGAGCAAGTAGGGGGAATATGGATCTTCCTGAGCAAATTTCATCCATGTGTCTTGTGCAGCTTACATTTCAAAATGATTAGGACTAATGACACTCTCTGGCTCTCAGAACCCCACCTCCTCTTCTCATTTGTGGAGGAGCATACGTGCTTGGTGTACACATGAAGACCAGGGAAGCACAGATCTCTCACTGGTTCAGAACTTTGCCCATAGGCCAGGTAAGCTGGTTCCTGAGCTGGTCTCTGTGTCTGCCTCCCATCTTGCTAACCCTGGGGCTGTAGGTGCATGGCACCATGGCTGCCTTTTCACGTAGGTTCTAGGTAAGTGGAGAGAGAGAGAGAGAGAGAGAGAGAGAGAGAGAAAGAGAACATGAGTCATTGCTGTACCAGCTCTCTTTGGTGATATATTGTTCTTGTTTTCTTCAAATTTATATCTCTAATTCTAATCATAATCTAGCCTTAATATTGCTAATTATAGCACAAAATGAGCACCCATAAAATATTTATTTCAATTATTTTTTTATTCATTCTTCTAACCAACAGGAATTATAATGTGTCCAGCACTAGCAATCATTTGATCGATGTATAAAAAAATAAATCAGCAAACGATTCTGATAAACCATATGCTTTGTGGTTGTGATATACCTCCCAACATTACACGCGCTTATATTTCACACTCAAGAATATACAGTAATATACAAAAACCCCTGCCAGTTTCCAGCCCTCATAGTTGGTAGCAGCCAGTATCACTAATGTCCAGGGAAAACCCCTTTACAAGAACGGCGAGCACGCATAGCTCCGTGGTTGATAGTGATTTACCCAAGTGCTTTCTGAGTTTGCAAATACTTGTGTATTCTTATAAGTTCAGCTAAGCCTTGACTCTTGATAACCACTTGAGATTTATATGTCATGTCTTACTCCTCACAACAAGCCTATAAGGGCTATCTCACCACCATCTTGCAGAGGAACGGAGATGCAAAGAGATAAAGTTGCCCGGGGTTGCACAGCTCGTCCGTGAGGGGCTAGACATCCGTGCCGTGGTTGGACTCCAGGCACCAGCTCTTCACTGTGCTACACTCAGCCCTGTCTGCACAGCTTCACTGCCCGCTCCATGCACACCCCAGAAGCCCCCTGGGCTCCGACGTCTCTCCTTCCTTAACACACGTTCCTTTCACCACCCACACTCACAACAACTCCAATAAGGGACAGAAACAACAGATTGGACTTGGCTGCCTTCAATTCTGTCCTCCTCAGTTACTGTACCCTTAGGTCCTGTTCATTAACAAACAAACAAGAGCTTCTAGAGTCAGTGTGTGTGTGTGTGTGTGTGTGTGTGTGTGTGTGTGTGTGCTATATCATATACATGGAAGTTCACATGTGTGCTATATCATATACATGGAATCCAGAGGACACCTTGCAGGCAGGAGCCAGTACTCTCCTTACCATCTAGGGATCAAACTTGGGTCATCAGACTCAGCTGCAAGTGCCCGTCCCTGCTGAGCCATCTTGTCAGAGTTTCTTATCTAAAAGCAAGAACTCCACTAAACATAAATGTCTAATGTCATAGAGCATTGGTCTTTGCACCCTCCCACCCCCAAGGCTGAGGACCATGGCTAAACAAAGCTGTCACTACTATGTCTCGAGCTTTGGGACTATGAATACAAGTCTACTCTCCCTCATCCATTATCACTGTCCAAGTGTCACATGAAGGAGGCTGTCACCATGAAGCATCGACACAGGAGAAGCTGTCCAATGAAGGCACTGGGCAGGGGATGGCAGAGATTGGTGATATGGAATGCAGTGCTTTGTCAGACTCTAAGTACTTCTGAAGAGACTTCGAAAAAGGACACTCAGAATCAAGACAGGAGTATGGGTCATTTGTCCAGAAACAAAGAACATCGTCACAGGGGCTTACCACGGGAGTGGGTTTATTAATGGTCTCAGTGTGTCAGACAGCCATTGTAGGCCAGCAGCCAGGAGTTCTTGGGTGGCTAGCTATCATGTGACTTGATACTACATTAGCAATCTGTAGTTTGAAGGGAAAAACGAAAGCCGATGTGGGATTTTTGTTATTGTTTTTATGCAACACTGGGGAGCTAGCCCAGGGCTTTGTACATGCTCTGTGAAATCCACCTGCGGTCCTTTTTGGTACAGACGTAGCACCGAGCATTCTAAGCATCCTTGTTTGTGGCTCCCTAGCACTTCTTTTGAGCGAGACAGAACTTCATCTGGGCACTGAGGACTTTCACAGGATGCTTTACCACATCATACATCCTGAATCTCTGAAACCCAATTCTTCTTGATATCTGAGTCTCCACCCTCAATATCGTTAGCAGCTCTCCAACTCTGCTACACGTTACAACCATCAGGGGAGCTTTTAAAAATGCCCGCCGTTCAACTCAGACTCCATACAAACTAAACTAGAGTCTCTAGGGTGGGATCCAGGCATCATTAATTTTTCAGTTCCCCAGATGATCCCAAGATGTAGCCAAGTCTCCAAAGGAATGGTCTGGTGAATGCTTCTTGGTATTCCCCTGACCAGCATTTCCTGGAGGTGTTGAAAATGTCTCCTTAGACCTACTGACTCAGAACTTGTAGGGTCCTATCTGTCAAGCAGCAGTCAGGATAGTCAAAGCCTTCTGGGCAATGCCAATGTACCACCAGGTTAAAAGAACTCAGGACTAAATCACCCCCTTGGGGTTATAGTTTAGGTGTGTTAGGCTTTCCTCTGTCTAGTTACTTCTTTAGAAAAACTTAATTCTTGCCATTAATGGCCATCTGCAAATTTCTAATAGAGAGCTGTTTGTGTGTTCCAGGATGAATTTTGAATTAGCTTTATATTCTAGCATACTCAAGTATAAATTGATCTGATATTCATGAAGGCCTAAATTACCTATGGTATTATGTTTTTTTCTGTTAGATTATGTTTTCTTCATTTTAAAAAAGTTAAGTCCAAGGTAGAGAGTCAGCTCAGTAGTTAAGAACACTTGCTGCTCTTACAGAGGGCCCCAGTACCCACACTGTGGTTTGTAACTGTCTGTAAATACAGCGAAAGGGATCTAGCGCCCTCTTCTGGCCTCTGTGGACACTAGGCATGCATGTGATACACACACACACACACACACACACACACACACACACACACGCACGAAAGTGAAAAATTATTTCAAAGTTGAACCAAAATTCCTGGGATGATAAACATGTAAGTCTTAATCTGAGATGTGAATTTTGAAAAGCATCCATTTCTTCTCTCACACAGAGTCCATATCATATACACACAGTCTCATGATACACATGTCCTTCTCCAGGTAGCAGCCAGGGATCCAAGGGAGAGGAAGAGACTTACGCTTGAGTAGAAGACATATGTGAACTGCTGTGTTGTTTGGCCCAGAGCAACAGATCCCAGGCGAGGGAGTTACCTGTAACTTTGCCAGCGTGAGAGAGCATTAAATAGACCCGCCTCTGTGCCAGCTTCTGCCACCTACAAGCAGTAACATGGGAATAATCTCGGTGAATCTGTAGTCATAAGTGCGCTCAGTGATTTCATGGTTGTTCATTTCATTGCTGCTATTAGCACTATCCTGGAAGGGAGCACTTGGAGTTCTCATACTATCACCCACATGACACTTGTGAACTCCGAGAAGGATTTCTAGTGTTTGTTTTTATTCGATCCTAAAGAGAGCACCATCCAGAAATCCGCAGAGAAACCGTTGTGGTAAGTTTGAGCTACAGTTTCCCTTCTCTGACCTGTAAAGCAAAGCAGGACTCTGGGACTCGAGGTACTCACATAAGAAAATCCGAGGTCATTCTTTAAATGATGTGTCTGAGACTGGGCAGAGGGCTCAGTGGGAAATGGGCTTCCCTTGTGAACACGAGGACCTGAACTTGGACCCCCAGAACCCACAGAAAGCCAGATGAGATAGCACATGTCCATAACCCCACATTCTACAGCAAGATGAGGCTGGAAGACAGGAGAGTTCCTGGAAGCTCACAAGCCAGCCGGCCTGGTGTACACAGTGGTAAACAAGACTCAGTCTTAAGCAAGGGAAGAGCAAGAACCAAGGTTGACCTCCATTCCTCTGCATACACACTCACACACACACATATATACACACAGATATACATACATATACATCACAACACACACAGAGACACACACATATATACACATTACACACACATCACATTCCCCAACACACACCACACAGATCACACACATATACACACAGAGAGAGACACACATGTATACATACACATTATACACACATACCACCACCCCAACACACACCACACAGGCCACACACACACATATACATATACATTACATACACATATATACACCATATACACACCACACCGCACACATATTGCTCTGCTAACTAAGGTTGAAGTCAGACATTACCAGAAAACCCTGGGCTCAGTGCAAAGTGGCAGACTCCCTTTGTCAGAAGGGCTTCTCCTTCTCTGACCTTGTCTGGGGAGCTCGCTTTCATGAGATTACAGGCTCAGCTTCCTTTCTCCAGATAAGAACCGATTCAGCAAACACCTGAGATTCCTGGAGTGCCTTCCCATACTAATGAGGCATCTCAGTACTTCAGCCTTCAGCCAATGACCTTTGCCCACGCTGGCTATTCCCACCTGATTCACCTTGATTAGAGTTATCTGTCTCCCTGATCCTGGAATGACATCATTTCTGTTAATATTCATGGCCCATCCCAAACCCTGTTTGTCAACCTGGGGAGAAAGGAGACACACACACACACACACACACACACACACACACACTATACACATTACACATAAACAGGCACACACAATATACATATATATTACATACAGAGACACACATATATACATACACACAGAACACACACATATACATATGTGCACAACACACACAGCACACAACACAATCTCACACACATACACACACACTCAGATTTAAAAGAAGAATGCTTTATCTATTCTCTTAATGATATGCTCATGCTTGCCATTCTTAAAGGAACATAGTGATGAACATCGGAAAGCCTTCCATGAAGGGCTCGTTAAGGGACCACCAGGCATAGAAATCCTAATGATGTGTGTACCATATCTTGTGTAATAAATGCCTAAAGAAACAGAGGAAATTATAGCTGCTTAGAAAGAAGGCAAAACACAGGTTCAGAAGTAATGGCTCATGATAATTACCATTAGCATCAATAAACTAAGACCATGAAACCTGGAGATCCGGGCAGACAACTCTAATTCTTACTACAGTTTTACTCCAGCCAAGTGGGAAGCATCACTGAGCTGGGACCTGCAGGTGTCACCATAAGTTAGTGAAGAGGGAAGGGGATTCCAGTCAGGGAACAGATGTGGATGCTGGGACACCTGAAGCATGACCCTTAGGAATGACATAAGGGCTTGGTGTGGCTGTGTGCTTATTTTAGGGCTTTGGACTTTGCCAGGACCCATGAAGAGTCACTGGAGGGCTTCCAAATAGGGACCAGCCAAGATCAGATTGGAGTATTAGAACGCTGTTCTGGCTGCTGCCTGGGAAATGAATTACATTTCAATGGTGGCTGATCGGAGGCAGGAAGATCTTACCTTGAACAAGTCTGTATTGAGTCTGGCTTTGTGCTGATTCAGAATGAGTGTGTGGTAAACTGGCTAGCAAGTGTGTGCTCTCCTGGTGGGACTTACATTCTGGTGGGTGAAGGAAATAAGTGGCCAAGTATTCAGAGGTTCTGACAACATTCATTCAGGTGAGGACATTGTTGGTCCCGTGCCACTAAAACTGAGCATGTGAAGAATTCCTGATCTATGTGTGACTCTCATGGTGTTGTTCTGTCCCCCTGCCCAGCGGAGTTTGACTGTGGTTCTGTTGGCCTCCAGCCCACTGATTTTGTATGTATACAGTGCGGCAAAGCCAAACTACAGTATGATTCTACAAGATTACTCTCTTCTTTACCAAATAGGAGGGCTTGTGGCACTTTTCCCTGAAGCGCTGGAGAAATGGCATGGGTTAGTCAAGACTTTATTACCGAATAGACTTTGTGTTACAATGGGTTTTGCCAACTTATGTGAATGCAAGTGGTTGGAACACGTTCAAGGTGAACTGGGAAGCACTGGCTGGAGGATTATGCCTGCGCAGTAAATAATTTCTTGGCATGGGATTCCACCTTCTGATGGGTTTATGGGAACATATAACTCCATAGTAAATCTCTACCATAACTCCAAAGTGCATCTCTGGACTCGTGTGTGTTTAGACGGACTAACCAGCTCAATATAAATGGGTATTAAGTACCACAGTGATGTTTCTTCTAACGAAATGAGAGCACTCCATTAGAAAACGCTATTGCGTTGGCGCCCAGACACTTGGTTCCTCTGTCACACACCCACTGCTCAGGAGCTATCTGTTCGTTTCCATGTTTAAAAAGAAGGAAAGCCAGGGAGCCCGCTCTGTCTGTAAAATGTGCGTCACAACATCAGGACCCAAGCTCCACCCAGCGGCCTATACATACAGGTGAGTGTGGTGACACAGTCTTTCAATGGTACCGGGGGAAGCAGAGACTGATTCCTGGGTCCCACTACCAGCCAGCTTAGCCTAATAAGTGAGTTCAGGTCCTAGGGAAGGACCCTGTCTCAAAACAAGGTGGTGACACCCAATGAGGGACTGGCATCCACAAGTGTGTGCGTGCACACGCGTGCACGCATTTGTATACACACACACACACACACACACACACACACACACATTTTTGATTAAAGGGGGAAGAGGAAGAAGAAGAAGGAAAGAACAGAAAGAAAATCTAGCAGAGAAAGAGCTTATTTGAACAGCAGGGGGCAGCAAGAGACAAAGAATACAACACTGGACTCGGCTTCCCAGCCCCCATCCTTGTCTGGCTTAGAAAGAATATGAAGTGGGGAGAGGAATGGAATCCAAACCACAGAATCTCAATTCACAAAGATAAGTGGATGCAGACCTTGCTGGAACAAGATTTACTGAAGACAATAGCCAGACCAAAGTTTCCATGAAAAAGCCACTCCGTGGAATTCTTAAAGAAAACCTGACTCTCTTAGGTGGGCGTCCACTGCATTATTTGAGAAATATCTCCGTATACAAGACAGCAGAATGCAGTTCTCTTTGAATAAAGTTCGGCGACCTGAAGTTGTTCTGCTGTGAGTGGGAATCATGGGTCTCAGAAGCCAGAGGACCCTGGCCATCTGGAGTGCCTGGAATCCAGCACTGAACATCTCTGGACTCAGCGGGTCAGACAGGACCGTATGTGAAATACTGGGTCCGGAGGGGAGTGTGGTCTTAGACGGAGTCTCACACGCCTCAATCATCCTTGTGATACGTGAAAATCTGAGCCTTGATACAGGATTCTCTGAGCCAAAGTAAGGACTTAATCAGAGAACAGATGGATTTGTTGCCAAATGTTTGCATGGAGTCCTGGACTGAAATGGCGGGATTAGAAGTCCTGGCACAGCTTCGAGGATCCTGTCACGGCCTGAGCATTTTGGCTAGGCATGAGTGTGGAAGCAGCTATGGAATGGCATCAGTCTTGTTTCGATTTTGAATAGTTGTGTTGTGTAGCGAAGCCACAGAGTGTGGCACTCAAACACCCACGGGATTTCTTCATCCATAGTCTCCCCAAGCTTTGACTTTCTCATTGGTAAAAGAACGAACATACTTAATAGGGACCTGGGGTCTGTGGGAAATGATACACCTGGGGGAGCTGAGGTACAACTGTGGTCCAGGCTGAGCTGGATGGAAGCTCCTCTCTCCCACTCACAGGAAGCCCCACAGGGTTTACTCAGACCTCCCGGAGTTTTCCAGGCACCCTGCCAACTCTTTTCCTTAAATCTTATCCTCTGGATAAGCCCATTTCAGGTTGAAATACAATATATAATTTTTTTACTTATAAGTCGCTGTAAGTCTTCTCTCAAGTGAGATGTACTTAAAGTGCAGTGTCCTCTACTTTGAATCTGTCTTAGCTATCAGGAACAGTGCTAGACCTTTCACAGGCGGAGAGAAACAGGCTTTAGAGCTGGCCAGTAATTCCTCAGCCTACAATGGCAGGGCAAGTCCTGACTGTAGCCAGGGTTTGTTTTAGAAATTTGGTACCAACTTCATAAATCCTAGCAGGAGAGGCAGGGTCAGGGACATCAAGAAAGTTGCAGTACGAGCTTGTTGTAGAGTATTTAGAGTATTTACTGTTTCCAGTGACCCTCACTTTGAATCAGGTAGATTCTCTTGTAGCTCAGGGTCTACAGTCAGCTTCCACACCAGACACATTGTATTAGATAACTGCAAATGCCACTCTGTTTTGATCTTGGCATGTGCCTGCTGATTAGTGTGATGTCTGTATTACGACTCTGAAAAAGTCCATTGCTTCTGAATAGAGATTTGGTTTGTCTGATTTTACATTGGTAACAATCTCTTTGGCTTAAACAAAGCTTTTAGGTGGGGGTGGTGTCCACTACGTCACTATGTAACTCTGGCTGGCCTGGAACTCACTATGCAGACCAGGCAAGACTTGAACTCACAGAGATCTGTCTGCTTCTGCCTCATAAGTGCTAGCATTAAATGCTGACCTCACCGGACTCAAGGTCATTTTTCTATATGCTCAGAAGTTTAATGAATTTTGTCTTCTTCGGGGAGACCATCATAACTTAAGTAATTCTTAACCTCCATGGACAGAACACAAGCAGGCACAAACCAGCATCCTAAGGAAGGGTCCTCCTATGTCCTGATGAATCCACAAAGCTATAAAAATACCCAACTGCAGCAGCAAAAGTCTGTTGACAAGGGACTCTCAATAAAGTGTGTTTGGTCTGTGTTTAGCTAGACAAATGGCCGTGTGACTTGTTCCTTCTGATTGGCATCAGACTTACAGCTCTTTATCCAATCAACAGATACCCAGACTTCATGTTCAGGTGGCTTCATAACTGTGGTGGTCCTCATAGGCTCACATATTTGATTGCTTGGTCATTAGGGAGTGGTGCTACTTGACAAGAATTAGAGGGTGTGGCCTTGATGGAGTGGGTGTGGCCTAGTTAGAGAAAGTGTGTTGATAGGGTTAGTAAGTAGGCTTTGGGGTCAGCAGATCTGAATATAGAACTCTTGCTTCTTCTCCAGCACCATGTATTTGTGCACACTGCCATGCTTCTGGCCATGCTGATCCAGGACTAAACCTCTGAAACTGTAAGCCAGTCCCTGTTAAATGTTTTCCTTTATAAGAGTTGCTGTGGTCTACCTGAAACAACCCCTAGCCAGGCACATTGGGCCCAGAGCAAGCCTGAGATCACCCCCAGCCTGGTGTCACAGAGCACGAAGTCAGGAAATAGTACTCCTGAGATGACCCCAGATACCCAAAGGCCCTGGGTGCCATTAAGATGTAAAAGTGAGTGGTGGAGAGATGGAAGAGAAAGAGAAGCAGAGGGAAGTGTGTACAACGAAGAGAGGCGAATTGGAGATTCAAGGGCAGTGAGGCGCAGCCTAGTGTGAGTAGCCACCTCAGGTCATAATGAAGTCCTAACCTGAGCTGCTGCCAATGGCGAAGTCTGGCCCTGTACAGAGGGGAGTCTGTTACCACCAAAGGCCAGGCAGACATCCTTGATCTGAGCTGCCTGATGGGGTCATGTTGACGTCTGACATGCAGAGCTGCCCCACCTCTCACCTGGGTATTGTGGGAGGACTGGCCCTGACGGCATGAAAGCAGGAGAGCTGGCCCTACCCCTCACCAGCTGAAGCCCTCTGGAGAGAGGGCCCTGCTCCTCACCTGGGCAGCACAGTAGAGCTGACCCTGGTGGTGGGGGAGCAGGGGAGCAGGCCTCCAGGACATGAGTGTGGGAGAGCTGGCCCCATTACTTGTCTGCTGTGTGGTGGCATGGGCAAGGGAGAGGTGCTGCCTCCACCCCTCACACCTCACCACCCATGGCAGGTGAGAGAGCTGGCCCTTTCTGTCACCTGCTACAGCACTTAGGAGAGTGAGCCCTGTACCTCACCTGGGCAGCACAATAGAGCTGGCTCTGCTGCCATGGGCACAAGTGAGCTATTCAAGTTATCTGTTTCTTGTGGAATTGTGGTGGTAGTTTGTGGAGATTTTGTTTGTTTGTTTGTTTGTTTCTTAAGAACTGGTTCATTTTATCTAAATTTATTAGCCTCTGTCCATGGAATGTCAAATGTGTTATCAATAAACATCGAATTTATGTATGTAGTCGTATTCAAAGTATTCCTTTAAAATCTTTGTGCCATCTGTGGAGGCAACAGTGACATGCTCTATTCCTGATTCTTGGTAAGGGTTCTTGATTTGATTGATTTTTTTTTTTAACTTTCTTGGTTTTTTAGTTTTTTTGCTTTTTTGTTTGTTTGTTTGTTTGTTTGTTTTGTTTTTTGTTTTTCAAGACAGGGTTTCTCTGTGTAGCACTGGCTGTCCTGGAACTCACTCTGTAGACCAGGCTGGCCTCGAGCTCAGAAATCCACCTGCCTCTGCCTCCCAAGTGCTGGGATTAAAGGCGTGTGCCACCACCACCCGCCACCACTGCCTGGCATTTTTTTTTTTTAACTTTCTTTCACTAACTTTACTGCTGCATTTCCTCTCTTCAGTTTCATTGCCTTGGGCTCTTATTTCTACTACATCCTTCTATTTGCCTTGAGTTTGCTAAACTCTGATTTTCTAAGTCTTCAAGGTGCGAGCTGAATTACTTCTTTATGACATTTTTCTTTTCTACTTCTCATTTTTACTGTAGCAAATTTCTACTTCGGACTGACACATGATGACATCTGTGAAAATTTAGGGATAATTTATTTTCCGTTCAGCTCAACATATTTCGTTTGTCTTCAGAATTTCTCTTCGGCCTGTAAATAATTTAGAAGTATACCATCCCATGTCCCATTTGAGACAGTCCTGTTATATTTATATTGAGTCTCCTGTGCTTGAAACAACATATTCAACATGTCGATTTCAGTTCTCTTTACAGTGTTTGAGGTTTACTTCATGGTCCAGGTCAGGTGTGTTATTATATCTGTTATTGATAGGTGGAATATTTGATGTTGTTGATTGATGTTACCAGTGAGTTATTCTATATCCACAGTGATTTTAAGTCTAACTATTAAATGCATTGTTTTGAGAGGATGATGAAGTTACCACATATAATAAAGAATTGGTTTATTTCTTCTTTCACCTGAGTTTTTTACTTCACAAATTTTATAGCTTTATTGAATTACATTTTGATTATCTGTTCTTGTAGCTAGTCCCTTTTATTTTTATGCTGCATCAATTGTCCTTTCTCTTATATTTACTCTGTGACACACTGAAGTGTCTACTTACGCATTCCTCTGATTAAAGTCTGTAAACTGTCTCTGTCCTTCTGCTTTCCAGTGAACTGTATTGTTACATTTAAAGTGAGTTCTGGATAGTTTTGAAACAATCAGCTGAGTTATATTTTCAGTGTCTGCTAATATCTCTTTTAACAGGAACATTTATAATTGATGTAAGTTTGCCATTATATTAATATGTCATTTTGAGTTTTTTCCCTGATTTCCTGTGACCTACTACATTTTTTTTCAATTCAATTTTGATTTATTTGAAGTATTTTGAGTTGTATCTTAATAGAGCTTTTTATAATGGTTATTCTAGATATCATTTTATATACGTGCATGTCTTAACATAACTGTCTTAGTAAGGATTTTATTGCTGTGAAGAAAGACCATGACCAAGACAACTCTTATGAAGGAAAACATTTCATTGGGACTGGCTTACAGTTTCAGAGGTTCAGTCAATTTCCATCATGGTAGGAAGCATGGCAATGTGCCAGCAGACATGGTGTTAGAGGATCTGAGAGTTCTATATCTTGATCCAAGGGCAGTGGCAGCAGGAGACTAGCTTCTGCAGGCAACTAGAAGGAAGCTGGCTTGAGCATAGGAACCTCTAAGTCCACTCCCACAGTGAGACACTTCTTCTATCAAGGCTAAACCTCCTTCATTCAATAAGGCCTATCCCATCCTCTCTCCACCTGCCTTTATGAGGGTGCTCCCCCACCTACCAACCCACTCCCGTCTTTCTGCCCTGGCATTCCCCTACACTGAGACATGGAAAACTCTCAGGCCCAAGGGCAGCTCCTCCCACTAACGTCCAAGAAGGCCATCCTCTGCTACAGATGCAGCCAGAGTCAGGGCGTCTGGCCAGTTGACACTGTTGCTCCCCCCATGGGGCTGCAAACCCCATCAGCTCCTTCAGTCCCTTCTCCAACTCCTCCATTGGGAACCTGGTGCTCAGCCCAATGGTTGGCTGCAAGCATCCACCCCTGTATCTGTCAGACTCTGGCAGAGTCTCTCAGGAGATAGTTATTTCAGGCTCCTGTCACCATGCACTTCCGGCATCCACAATAGCATCCTTGTTTGGTGACTGTATATGGGATGGATCTCCAGGTAGGACAGTCTCTGGATGGCCTTTCCAGTCTCTGCTCCACACTTTTCCCTCTATATTTCCTCCTGTGAGTATTTTGTTCCCCCTTCTAAGAAGCACTGAAGCATCCACATCTTGAGCTTCATATGGTCTGCGAATTATATCTTGGATATTCTGAGGTTTTGGGCTAATAACCACTTATCAGTGAGTGCATGCCCTGTGTGTTCTTTTGTGACTGAGTTACCTCACTCAGGATGATATTTTCAAGTTCCATCCATTTGCCTAAGAATTCCATGAATTCGTTGTTTTTAATAGCTGAGTAGTACTCCATTGTGTAAATGTACCACATTTTCTGTATCCATTCCTCTGCTGAGGGACATATGGGTTCTTTGCAGCTTCTGGCTATTATAAATAAGGCTGCTATAAACATAGTGGAGCATGTGTCCTTGTTATATGTTGGAGCATCTTCTGGGTATATGCCCAGGAGTGGTATTTCTTATCAACCAAGTCAGGAAGCAAAGACAATAAAGGCTAATTATTTTAGCCAAAGATAATATTATTCTAAACCAGCTTAGGAAATTGCAAGCATTTTAGGAACTGTGAGCCAGAACTTTTGGACAAAGGCTGGAAGAGACATCTCTGGTCCTTCTACAATCTTTCACTTATTGTGTTAAAAGAAGCAAGGAACAGGCTCGATGTTCTTCCATTTACTGTTTCTTTGGGGTTAGAGGGCTTCAGTACACCCTTCCTATAGGGCAGGTAAACTTCTAAAGGCAAATCCTCTTAGTTTCCTTTCTCTGAGAGTGTCTTGATTTTTGTCCTTACTCCTGAAGAGTCCTGTTGCTGAGAGCAAGAGTCTGGGCTGGTCCTTCTCTCCTCTGGCAGTCTGGAAGGCTTTGCTTTTCACAGCTTCCTGACAGACGTTCACTTACTGGATTTGCTGCCCGCTTTGGTCGAGGCTTTGCTGTTCTCACTACTTCCCAGTGTTTTTGCTTTGTCTTTAATTTTCGAGAGTTTGAGCCTCTGAGTCCTGGTCTGAGTTTTACCTAGTCCCTTGTATCTTTAGACTGTGGATAGTTTATCAAATTTGTCCCCTTTTCAGTCATTTCTGCCAGACATTTTTCAGCCCCTCTTATCCCCCTTCTGGATCTCTCTTTAGAACACTGATGACGTCAACCATGGGCATTGCCTTTTCTACTTCTTAGACTCTAATAGTGTAAAAAACATCATTCTGCGTGTGTGAATAGACGGCACATATCATTCGCCTTATACCCACAGCCACACATTTATTTCTGCCACCTATACAGAAGGAAAGTCAAGCCAACTGTGAATCCATTTCTCTCACGGTGCAGTGACCTTCAACTAAGGCTTCTACTAAACATTCCTCCTGTGGCGAAGGCAGGTAGGAACTGCACAGCATTTAATGGGCACTTTATATCTTAAAGGAAAATTTACAAAAAAAAAAAAAAAGGTATAGAAAAGGCAAATGAAACTTGCAATAACAGAAGTCTTTTTTTTTTTTTTGAGAAAAAGATCAAAGTCGTAACAGATTCAGTATGATTTGTTGTTTAAAAAAAAAAAAAGCTGCTAGGAACACAGGACTCCATCAAAGAGAAGAAACAAGACTGCTCAAAATTCCAAAACCAGCCTTCACTGATCCATTAGCAGCAGGAGAGCCCCTCCGTGGGAGGGTTTGGAGCTGCCACCATTGAATGCAGGTGCTCACAGCTAAACAGGTGATTGGCACTTATAAAGATGGCTTCCCTCCCTCTTTGACTCTGGTCCCTACATCCTTGGCTGCCAGGTCAAACTGAACCTTTAACTGATAGGTTGAGGGTCAGACTGAAGTAGGGCAGAGATGGTGAAATTACAGGACAGGAAGGGAAAGAGCTCTCCATGTCTGCTGGGTAGCAGTCAAGGTTCAGCAAACAACCCTGCAAACCATGTTTATAGTCAACACACACAGCTTGATGTCTTTATAATAAGGATCCCTTTGGCCTTTTGACCTATGCTTTAATCTTAGCATACAATCCTGTACAGTGTTCCACAGAAGCCACTTAGGAGTCCATTACTAAAGGAAAGTTCCTTAGCTAAGGAAAAAATACAGAAAACATTTTTACTGAATTCTTACATCCTTTGGACAATGTAATTTCAAAATCATGCACCAAGGAACGCACACATGCATGCGCACGTACACACAAACACACACACACACAGAGAGAGAGAGAGAGACACACGTGCTTGCACATGTTTAAAATACTCAAATCCCACTTTCTAGTGAGAAAATCAAAGCCACTTTAGAATATGAACTATACTTTTGGGGTCTTGATCAGGTTAATTTTCTCTGCCAGTTAAAGAAGGCGGGAGAAGTCTCAAGAGTGATAGGTAGCAGTGGAGAAACCTCAAACAAAGAAAACAGGAACAGACAGAATTAGCAGTTGAAGAAAGGCATTTACTGGGGTTGAGGATGTGCAGCACACTTACAGAGGGAAAAAAAACCTTCTGCAAAACAGAGGGAGGACTTGGGAAACCTCCCCTAACTTAGGATTGATTGGTTTGAAAAAAAAAAAAAAAAGGCTAGAGGTATTGGTTTGTCCACAACAGTTGTGTCTGTAACTTGTCCTCATCAGACCTTGAATTTGTTGAGCCAGTCTATCAGCAGAGGGTGCTCCTGAGAGACAGCAGTGTGCAAACCTTTGTCTTAAGCTGCCTGGCTTTTGTCAAAGGTCAGGAAGGTAAGAAAGGAGCCATCTTGGAAGTTCACCACCTTTAGTACCTAGTCAAGGCACCTTCCTGTCTGCCTTGTGAGTCTAACTTCTAATCTCTCAGTTTCTTTCTCTCTATATATTTTTTCTCTGCTTCTATTTTATTAATAAACTCTGACTGTCTCATAGAGTCTTATCCTGGAATGCCTTTTTGCTGTGTAAATGAAGAATCTTGTCTTCTCTGAGTAGAAATGTCAGAAAAAGACACCTTGGGCTGCTACAGGGAACAATGCAGGACTGAGTTTCACACTGCTCTGTCACAACTGTTGTGTTTTATGAAATGGTGCTGGTATAATGCAGTGGGCCCATACTGGGGCGTTCCCCCTGAGACATCAGCTCAGCCATATGGCAGGCCTAATATAAAAGGAAGTTTATTTGGGGAAGGGAGGCAGGGAGCAGAGTGGGGGCCTAGAAAAGGGTAGAGGCAGGGTGGGGGGGGTTGAGGGAACAGAGAAAAACAGAAAAAGAGGAAGAGAGGAAGAGGCTGGCTGGGAACACATAGAGAAGGAAGAGGGAGGAGGGATGGAGAGGGAAAAGTGGAGGAGGAAGAAGAGGAGAGGGGGAGGGCGAGAGGAAAGAAGAGGGAGAGGGAGGGGAGGAGGAGGAGGGAGAGGGAGAGGGAGAAGGAGAGGGGGAGAAAGAGGGAGAGGGAGAAG
>JANHMN010000007.1:12731403-12817302 GCA_030674055.1 Rhabdomys pumilio
GAGGGAGAAGGAGAGGGGGAGAAAGAGGGAGAGGGAGAAGGAGAGGGAGAGGGGGAGAGGAGGGGGAGGGGGAGGGGGAGGGAGAAGGAGAGGGAGGAGGAGGAGGGAGAGGGAGAAGGAGAGGGAGAGGGAGAGGGGGAGGGGGAGGGGGAGGGAGAGGGAGACGGAGAGGGAGAGGGAGAGGGGGAGGGGAGGGGAAGGGGGAGGGAGGAGAGGGAGGAGGAGGAGGGAGAGGGAGAAGGAGAGGGGGAGAAAGAAGGAGAGGGAGAAGGAGAGGGAGAGGGAGAGGGAGAAGGAGAGGGGGAGAAAGAGGGAGAGGGAGAAGGAGAGGGGGAGAAAGAGGGAGAGGGAGAAGGAGAGGGAAAGGGAGAGGGAGGGGGGGAGGGAGAGGGGGAGGGAGAGCAGAGTCCTTTTCATACGCACCAGGTTGGCTAGCACCTGGCAGACCAGCGACTATGCAAGCTGTTGCTAGGTAGCCGCTGGGTAGAGTCTAAAGAAATCCAACATTCCTCCATTTTTGTTTAATTAAAAAATGAGGAACTAAAAAGGAGTGATGGTGGGGAGGGAATGAGGAAGTCAAGTTCTTTAAAGTACTTCCTGTTGACTTTGGGGTGACGATTCTTCTGGGAACCTAAGAAAATTGGGATGGGGATGTTGGTCAAGTCGTGGGAGAACTGTTTCTTCCAGTGCCGCAGAGGGTCTGTGGGAGCATTGTGGCTAGGAAAGTGCAGGTCCAACAGAGGCATCTGTGGTGGTAGACCGGAACATCTGGGGGCTGTTTCTCTGGAACTGTCCTGGATATAGATTTTGAGTAAAACTGCCTCAGGATGCTGAAACACATATACATATTAGAGGCAGAAAATTAAGCTAACTAGGTTTGGGGAAAAACATTTTTTTTCTTGGCTGTACATTTGAAACCTTTAGGCCCATGGTCTTGATGGTTGGGGAAGGGAGTCCCAAAACCAGAGAATGAGGAAGGAGTCCCACCCTCAGGTGGGGACTTAGGCTATTGGTTGACAGTGGTATTTATCCAGATGGAGTTCACTTGACCCGTGGAAAGCTAGATCTGAGTGGGTTAGGCTACATTCCACTACTTAAACAGTTCTCCCAGGTTCCTGTGGTCTCTATCGCAATGCAGACAGAGACAGTCTGGCCATCAGGCCCAGAAGATGAGGGACTTTTTCTGTGAAGGAGGAACGTGGGGGAGATGACCTCACCTTGTTTCAGACAATATAAGACATTCAATTTTTCAGGTATCTTCCGTTTGTCCACAGTTCAGTTCTTGCCTGGCAGCAGGCAAGGTGTTAGGGAAGTTTTGCCCAGTGGTTGGTGTACCACAATCCAAGTAGAATCCTTTGTCAGTGTACACATATCTTTTTGGAGACGTTGGTGGGGGTGGTCACTGTTAGAATTTGGAACTTTCTGTCTATCCTAGTAAGTTTAAACATTTAATGGTATATTCAGTGGATCTCTGATAGGATTGAGAGCTAGTAAGGATATCTGCATTAGACAGTCAGTGTCTATATCTAATTATCTGCTCTAGCTGTAACTAGTAAGCATAAAGCAGGAAACTAAAGCTTAATATTGTAATTAACTACATCAGTTCTAAGCATGGCTTTAGATATTTCTGAACACATTAGAGGATATCACTATGTATAAGATTACTGGCTATCAGCTTGCATCTTTAATTATACTAGCTTTTATGAGACTAGAACTTGTTATAGTGGCTTTTGAGACTAAGGTCTGTTAGGTCTGAGCCTTAAAAAATCATGATTTTGAGTTGAAGTTCTTTTAGTATCAAAGCAAAAGGTTTAAATCTATAAACAAAGTTCATCAAGAGACGAGGAGCCTTTGAATTTTATATAGTATATCATTATAAAAATCTATAGCTTATAAAAATAAGGCTATATTATAACTTGATAGCATTAGCAAAAACAGGGCTAAACATATCTTTAAGGTAGTGATCTTTGAACTTTTTAATGTTGTGAACCTCTAAAATGATATCAAAATAAACCATCCTTCAAAGAATGAAAACAGAATATTTTAACAATTTACTAAGGCAGGATAGAAACGATATTATCATCTTATCTTAACTGAAAAGTATCTTTAGAGACCTGTTTTTTTTTGGTGTGCTCAGGGATGGGTATTAAGTTAACAGAAAACTTGTGAATACTTGTCCACTGAAAGCTTTAAATCACATATTAGTGCCCAAAAAATTTGTCTATTTTCATTGCAACTGGGTTTTGTTTGGTTTGTTTGCTTGCTTGTTTGTTTGTTGGTCTTTTAGGGTTTTTTTATTTGTTTTTTTCTTTTTGTCTACATGAAACCCTACACACAGAACTGAGGCAACCAGAGGGGTCATTGCAAACAGTGCAGAAATTTTATGTTTAAGCATATGTATAGTTCATGTATCATTGACTCTGAGGCTCTAGCCTATTTAGCATGTTTAAGGAAAAAACTGGGAGCTCAATGTGGCTGGAGACACACACACACACACACACACACACACACACACACACACACAAATATTTAAAGATAGACAATGAATGGAATTCCCTAAGAATGTTTTCATGTTTTAGTAATTATGTAAGAAGTTCCCAGGAAGGGATCTTTGAAAGATGGCTCTTGGTTGTAAGTAGAAATTCCAGCATGTCCTTTAGAACCCTGACTCTGGCTTTATGGTCACTTCAATGTGTGTGTGATGCAGAACTCAAAAAGGAGAAGAGGAAGTCCCTGTACCACTATGAGAATTCCCCTAATCAGAGCAAAATCATTTTGTTTCAAAAAGCTCCAATCAAGGCAAACTTGGGGTGCATTTTCTCCACATGAGCAGCCTGTCAGACCACCTCAGTAAATGTCTTTACATTCTGTTCAAGAAGGTCCTGTCTGCACCATGGACTGTCTAGTCCCCATCCCTACGAGCAGTTGGTATAGGTTCCATAACAAGGTGAGATTACCTAGGCCACCATCCGACTCTGTGAAATAGCAAATAAGCTTCTGCCAAGCAGTGTCCCATTAATGCAGCAGAAGCTATGGATAAATGCCAGATTCTACACCTGTGACTGTCTCTGAGGAAGTAACCAGAATAATCCAGATTCTCTGTATGGGAGAAGTGGCTTTCAACAATGTGCTCTAGATATAATAAAAGCACAAGAATTGCAAAAACTGCACAATAAACAATGTGGGAATTGGTCCGCCGTGACATGGAGCGCTGTATGAACATTTGGGGTATTTTAAATAGGATGCTTTTACATTAAAAACATGCTTCTGCTGCGAAATGGAAAGACACACTACAAAGTAAACACTTTGCTATGGTTGCATATAAAATGTTTATGGGTGGAAAAGCATGGGCAGAAGATGGGCAAAGGTAAAAATGACCACTTGAAAGGGCTGGATATAGAATTTCCCCTTCAAAATATTTGCTCTTTGCTGTTGCTGTGACAACTTTCCATTTTTTTAAAAAATGGGGTTTAAAATAATTGAGTAAGCCCAAAGCACCATAGATGTAGAACTCCTCTAAGCTGGATGAGATGGCATTCTCTCATACACACCACTTACAAAATGTTTTCTTCTCCTGTTGCTTAGGCACGGGTGGTAGATTACCACTGACACATCTCTCTTGGGGCAGGAGACCACTACTGCTGACCGATAAGTCTTTCTGTGTGACTCACAGGCATCAAAACCTCAGCCCTACACAACCAGCACTATAAACAGCCAAAGCTCCCACCCAGGGCTTTATGATGATTGATTTCCTGTCCAGGGAAATTGACTTTGGATGGAAGAAAACATTTGACTTCTAGTCCTAATATCAGTAAGAGGCATCTGGTCTACACTGCAGAATTAGTCCCTAGACCAGGATAAGCTTATAAACTAATTCATTTCTTCTGCCTCGTGGAAATCCATTTGCTAGTTTATTCACTCACCAAGCCTTTATGAAATATCTTCTATTAATCCAGCAACTGCTCTGCACAAAGAACTAAAAGGTATAAAAGACAATCTATTTGTGGGGCTCAAAAACCTAACCAGGAAGGACAGAGACAGATCTTGAACTTGGTCCCTGCACAAAGCTCTTGTTTTCACCCTCTGTACCACAGACAGAGGAAGTCCTACTCAAAGTAAAGGGAAGATGTGGTGAGACGGCATATGCAAAGAATATTGGAATTGTTCAAAAACGCTCATTTATTTCCTGTGGACACTACATACTGAGAGCTATGGTTATCCCAACAGGAGCAAGGATGTAATTCCCTGGGATTTTGCATGTGTGAGGCAGGAGAGGCTCTTCGGGAGCAGGAACCTGGAAGGGATAGATTACTCCAGGGAAGGGAGAAGAGAATAGAAGCATTCCAGGTGAAAGAACTCAGCGCATAGGCATGCAAGATGGGAATATCACACACGCACACGCGCACACACACACACACACACACACACACACACCCCTTTCCATGTGTACTCTACCATGCTTTAGTAGTTTGGAGTTCAAGGTTACATTACATTACTTACAACATCTTCATAAAAATGAGTGAAGACCCATCAAATGAGAATCAACCGATTCTAAGGTTGCTGCAATGGAGAAGTTGCCCCTGTTGCTGGTTTTCAGCAGAGGCAGGCAGAGGGGAAGGAACGTTCCATAGCAGAACACAGGAGACTTCAGGTCTGTCCTGCCTGGGTGCATTGGTCCAAACGAAGCTGCAGGTGAGCAGCTAAGCGGCGTCCCCATTCCTGTGATTGGTTGGTATGTACTTTGGGCTTTCTCTGGTTGCACTAAGTGGGAAGCAGCAGCATTAAGAAAGGTGTCCATTACTCATCAAGTCTAAGCCATGTAAGACAATTCCCATTGGGTGATCTAGTTTAGCTTCCTGGATTGCTGTTGGAAGTGGCATCCTGGCTTCTTACAAGGCCAGCATAGCTGACTGGCTTCTTAAGATGGCCATTATACATGATGAGCTGGTTACTCAGGGTTGGGCACTGCTGATTGAGTCAGAGTTCTCATTCTCCACACGATCTGGCCATTGTCCATTTGTTTTCTATCTATCTGTTCAAATTAAACGCCTTGGGTTGCCCACCTCATTTGTAGTGGAATGTCTTTCCTTTTCCCCTATGTTTAACATGTCCAAAAACATGTGGAATGTATCAAGAAAGTCACAGCAGGAATATATCTCTCTAGATCATGGATGACAGCACCCCTCAGCACCCCTCTGAGTCTAGAGCACACTTCTTTCCTTGGCACCTCATTAGTCATGACATCCTGGAAGTCTAGGGAGGCATAAAACCTTTCTTCTGGCACTCACAACGCTGAGTTGGGCATTGGTCCATACTTGGTCTGAAGAGTCATTCTGGCTTCTCCTGTCTCTCTGCTTGAAGCAGACTCCAACTCTTTCTTAGAACTTGACACCAGATTGCAATCCACAGCATCTTTGGCTATGAATTTACAAAGACAGCTCTTTTTCTCACAGATGGATGTGGCATGTATTTTCACTCTTCAGAGAGAAAGAGCAAAATTGCTACCCAAAGCGTTTCTGTGAAATGTCTGAATAATAATAGAGGCCAAATCTCGTTGCTTCCTGATGAGCGGACTTTGTGCAGAGACTAGAGAAAGGGAAGTCAATAGTCCACTTGGACAGCTTGTCTGAGAAATCAGACGTCTTGATCACACTTTTGGCAAATCCTGGGCTGCAATCAATTCTTGGATGGGTCCTCTGACAGGTGCTCACACTGACGCTATTCTAGGCGATTGATTAAAGAGAGATCCATATGCTTTAGACACCAGATGTGTGAAGAGCACACATTTAGCCGAGAAAAATGGAGAGGCCTGACTGATGTTTTCTCCAGATGGACCACAGGGATGTCTGAAGTAAATAAACTATTTTTAGTAGGTTAGGTCACAAAAGTTGAAAGAAAAAAAAAGGAACATTCAAAAATTGTGTTTAATCTGTGTGAATATCCATGAGTTTTATTTCTTAAAGGTGACTTGAGTTTTACCTTAAGAAATTTAGAGTCTACCAAATGCCTGTTAAACACATGATGCTTACTGGAGAAACAGTTTAAAAGGAAAAATAAAAACAAAAGTTAGGGTAATTAATGTTCTCTGTCTGCTTTTTGAAACATCACTCAAGATCAGGGCAGGACTGTTGACTAATTAAAAAGATACTCTGGGTTCAAAAGATGTATCATCGTATTAGTCAAAGAACCATAACATATAAAACTCTACACTTAATTCTGTGTAAGAAGTAAGCAAGGATACATCTACTTGATGTTTTCAACCAGGGCCATTCTGCACCCCCAAGGAATATGAGATAAGGAGGTCTGGAGACAATCCCCAGTGTCAGAACCTAGAGGAGATGTTACTGTTACCTAGGGAGAAGCCAGGGGCGATGCTGACCATTGTAAAATGTGCAGGACAGCCTCAGCATTAAAGAACTATATAGCTAGAAATGTCACTTGTGTCAGTGACACAAGTAAGGAGCCTTGTTCTTACCTAAGTCATCTACTCCCTTCTCTCTGGACATGGAAGTACAGAGACAGCTTGAGACTGGGAGTTTTAGAGAGAAATAGATTATAAGTTATCAATTCCTCCATCCTCCTCCTCACTATCAACTTGCCATTAAAGACTTTCTCATCTTTCTAAGTATCTCTGTATGCAGCGGGAACCTCTGCCAGTCGCTGCAAGGGCAATCCATGGCTCTTGACCATCATATGTTAATTCCTGATTAGTTCTGTTTTTTATTGCTGTGACAAAATGTGTGATAAAAAGCAACTTAAGAAATGAAGGATTTATTATTATGTTTGAGGGGATATAGATTGTCATGGTGAAGAAGACATGACAGTAGAAACAGGAGGCAGCTGGTCATGCTGTATTCTGCAGACTGGAAGTAGAGGGAGATGAACGTAGGAATTCAGGTGGCCTCTTCCATTTTCCTTTCATGTTAGCCTGGGAAGCAGGCCCTGGATTAGTGCAGCCCACATTCAGGTAAAGTTTTCCCACTTCTGTTAAACTTCTCTGGAAACCACCTCACAGAAATGTCTAGAAGTATGTCTCTTAGAGGGTTCCAAATCCAGTCAGGTTGACAGTGAAGGTTAACCATTTCTACTTTGTCTGCCCCCTCGTCTCTGGAAAATTCTTAACTACTTATTAAGGCCCCATTCAGATGCTCAACCTGCCTTTCCATCCCTGTCCTTCTCAGCAGAGAAAATTCTCCCTCCCTCTGCCTCCAGCACAACATTCATTGCACTGTGCCTTGATGGTTCATTTGTATTTTAGGAAAGCTAAGCTTCCTAGGCCCGAAGTCTTTCCCATGCCTGTACCCCTCAGTCCTGACAGTATGTCTATCACTTAGTAGGTGAACAACTATTTTATATCGAATCCTTGATCTAAAAAAGATCCTGAATTCCTGTGCCTCTCCCACAGAGAATCCATATTTCATAAACAGAGACAGCTTTTGTTGTGACTCAGAGAGAACATGTGTTGTCTGGGTTATATGGAAATCACTCAGCACGATGCCTGACACATAGATTTTTAGTAAATGGGGATCATTTTCTTTGAATTTCCTTTCAAAAGAACTCAACAAAATGCAAGTCACACCTACTGGGAATATGCAGGTAGGAAGCTGCCATCCACGCTGCTATCATGAAGACTGATGATTGTCACTGAGCAAAGCAGGATTCTGCCAGGTTCCTACCATTGTCTAGTACCTGTACTCTCAGGTCTGACATGTCGTGTGAGGTAAACCAGATGTCAAAACAGACTTACCCTTCACTTAATCACATGGAGGAATAACTGGAAAGTGGCTACCTGGGCTGAGACTGGTTTCCAGGCTCCTTGGCTCGCCCATGGAAATAGGACTTGCTCTCAGTCCCCAATGGTAGCAAAGCAGACATGTGTGCTGCTGAGCAAAGGCTCTCCAGAGCCAAACATGTCTCCTCCAGGCTCACTCTTCTTCCACACACTATGGGTTTGCAATGAAACTAAATGAAGCCATGTTCAAGGTGAAATGTGGAACATGATATTTATTCTTTCTTCCTTCTAGAATAACATCGATATTATGCTAAGGAACAACAGTCTGGGCAGAAGAGGCTCATGAGAGTATAGACATACTAGCAAATTTCTGGGAGGCAGGAAGCAATATAGAAAAAATTGGCTGGGCTAGGGTAGACAATGCAGAATCCACACTAGACTGGCTTCACATGGAAAAGGCTAGGCTTCTGCCTAGAGGAGTCATGCAGCTTTGCATCTAGGGAAACGCCAATGGAGGGCTGGAGTGGGAAGTAAAGTAGAAAGAATTGCTTGCAGGTTCAAGAGAAAAATGCTCTCTGGTGACTCGCAGTCAGTGCTCAGAACAAAACAGGCGGGGATCCATCTTCCTTGCTATTGCAAATAGAAAGAATATGTTTCTCTAAATGACCAGACAAGCTGTCCAGAATAATGCCGGGTAATTAGAGATGATGTCAGTGTCTCTGATAAACCTCCCTGTGTTATAATACTCAGAGGGCTGCCAGCATCAAGAATGACACCATTTCACTCAACAAAAGTAAGATCTGTGGATGCACAGCTTGGCTCCCTTCAATGGAGGTTCACACCTCCCCTTGGTTAATGTATGTAGGAAAATGAGGAAGTAGCCAAGCATCTTCTTAACTTTAAAAACAAACAGGAAGTGTCAGAGAAGATTCAGATTAAGAAACTCCTGAAGAAATGGGGAAACTTAAAGAATGCACAAGACCCTTCTTGCCAAAACCCTAGAAAAACTATGGAGGACACAGCATATATGAATCACCAGACACAAGAAAAGGTCAGACAGAGAGCAAGAGTGGACTATGGGAAACTAAAAATGTGGTTACCAGTAGAAGAAACTATGCATACAGATTGCAAGTAAGTTTTTCAGATACTCCTACTTGATTTGGAGATATGGTGATTAATATATAGAGTATAACTTAACAGGGTCTGGAATCACATAAGAAACAGACCTCTGGGTATGTCTGTTAGGGAGTTTCTAGATCCACCTTAAATGGACAACAGAATTCCCAAACCACATACAAAGGAGAAATTAAGGTGAGTGCCAGCATCCATCACTCTCTGCTTCCTGAATACAAATGCATTGTGAAACACATCTGCACTGTGATAACCTCAAACTGTGAGCTAGGGAAGCTTCCATCTATACGGTCCTTTTGAAGAGAGGTGATGTGTATGGGCGGCAAGAAAGAAGGGGAGAGGGAGGCAGGGAATGGAGGAAGAAGAGATGACATGAATGTAGAAAACACTCAGGAGTAATGCCATGGGTTTGCTACTCAACATGTTGGCTTCCCATAGCTTGTGTCATTATTACTCTATGTTTTCAAATGATTTACTACACCACATGACTGGAACATTTCAAATTGACCTGTTCTATCACCCTGGAGGAGAGACAGCATTAATACTAGCCCTCATAGGAAGTATACCGAGAGTCTATGAATATAGGCAACTATTGACATGATGATAACTGCACATATCTTTGTTAAGTTCCAGAGTATTTGAGATAAAGAGGAAATGTAATAGTTAAAGAAAGACAAAGGAGTTCCCTTACAATGAAACAAGAATTAGGTGAAGAGCTTCCCATGGATTACAAAAGAATCTGAAAGATGACTTGGAGAAATCTTTCCAAAGAACCGAAGAAAACCTCCCAGAAGCATGGTTGTTAAGAAAACCACAGTGAGGTGCGTGAGGATTCTTCAAGTTAATCTTCTTCACACGCTGTCAGAAGACACTTAGTTTGAACTAGCAAAATGCAGAGAAAGGAAAAATCAGAAGATGGGGAATATCAGAAATTGAAAGGCATAAGAGGAGTGGATGTCTTCAGAAATGTGATACTGTATATAATGTTTAAAAATGCAAAAGCAAAACAATGGGGGTTAATTGGACAAGAAGAAATACTTTAAGCCTAAATGGCACAGAAATATATCATCAAAGCACAGAATTTGATCCTGCAGCAACTACCCTTCAAGTAGTCAGAACAAGGCAAACATTGGCTTCTAGGTTAACGTAGTTAAAACTATCCCACAGACAAGCCTTACTTAGGCTCAGAAGGAATACTTTATGTTTCAGTCATGATAAGTTTAATAGAAAATTAAAAATTAAAAAAATAGAAATTTTTTAAAAAGGTCCCATTACAGGCAAAAGGAGAAATGAAAGCTTTAGCAATGGGTAAGAAGATTGGTATTTTTAGCTTATAAAAAGGTAAATTTTTTAGCTTATAAAAAGTTGAGCATGGTTGTGGTGGTGCACACCCTTAATCCCAGGATTTGGGAAATAGAGGCAAGGGAGATCTCTGTGATTTCAAGGCCAGCCTGGTCTACAGATTGAGTTCTAGGATAGCCAGGGTCATTATACAGAGAAATCTTGTCTCATAAAAACAAAGATAGATAGATAGATAGATAGATAGATAGATAGATAGATAGATGATAGATAGATAGATAGATAGATAGATAGATAGATAGATAGACAGATAGATAGGCAGACAAAAATTATAAAAGGGACTTGAGAGTCAAACTGTGTTTCGTAATTTAAGAAATAAAGGTGTAAAGATTCTATTTAAAATTTTAGTCGGGCAGTGGTGGCACACGCCTTTAATCCCAGCATTTGGGAGGCAAAGGCAGGTGGATTTCTGAGTTCGAGGTCAGCCTGGTCTACAGAGTGAGTTCCAGGACAGCCAGGGCTATACAGAGAAACCCTGTCTCAAAAAAAACCAAACAAACAAACAAAAAAAAAACAAAACAAAAAACAAAAAACAAAAAAAACAAGACATAATAAATAAAATTTTAAAGGCAAGTAATAAAGGGAAATAACAAAAATTGAAACTATGGAGAGATGGATGGTACATTTCTTAAAGTAGGCTAATTCCACATTGGTTACAGCACAAAAGCGACAATTTCTAAAGCTTGTAAGCAGTACTGCTATGTACTTAGTGACATAGGAGAGCCAGCAGGAAAAATAAAAACAGACACTATTAAATGAACTACATATACCTGGAGAGCTAAACCTGGGCAAGTGCTGCCCAAGAGCCACTGCCTTATGTTCCCAGGGCTGCCCTGACTACAGAGCCCGTACTCACTGCTTTGGTAAATAGCTCTATCTTTCTCTGGGTGGTGCTGGACTTCCAGACTAGCACATCCCTCATCCCCCACACTCATGAATATGAGCTGAGAAGGTGGACCCCATGGCTCATCGGTTCCCAGCCTCAGCCAGGTGTAAAGGCAGGCCACAGAAGTAATCTTTTCCCTACTGCTGGGTACACTTTCTGGGTTAGCCCCATATCCTGCCACATTGGTCTCTACCAAGAGAAAAAGTTAAAAATAGAAGTAAGTAAGATAGATTGTAGGCTTTGATTTTTCAAAACCCACTTTAATAGTTTTCTCAAATGCTTTGACCTAACCCCTACTTCTAGCCCACCGTCCAAAGGCTGGGTAGAAAAGGATAAATAGGACAAGGGGATGTGGGCCTGTTTAGAAGTAGTTCTTTTGAGTGATTCCAGTCTTCATTGTCAGGAGACCAGTAGTCCAGTTCAGGAGTGTTACCAAACATGAATCAGCAGCGGTGGCACGATCCAGCAGAGACAACCAGGCCTCACATCACTGGGCACAAGTCAGTAGGAGCAACCAGAACCAGCCAGAATGCCAAGAGAAGTTCTTTGTTGTGCCTCTCTCAATGAAGTGAAGGTCAGAGATGTAAGACCAAGACAGCATTGCAGGGCTAGCTATGCAAGCTCACCGTCACCTCTGTTGGTTTCTACTTATACTCTCTCCAAATCCTATGTCCTCTCCTGGATCTGCTTCAGCAGAACATCACGTGATTCTGTGTCACATGACACAAGCAGAAATTCCCACTTCAACAGACATCGCTCAATTATACGTCACTTCTTGTATCCTATGCTTGAATGCTGCCTTACACTCCCACAGTCATGCTACTTCCATTAACTAACATATACGCACCAACACACACACACACACACACACACACACACACACACACACACACGGAACACACATCACACATAAACACCCACTACACACCACACACCACACCACACACAAACATACATACACACCACACATCACACACCACACACCACACACCACACACCACACACCACACACCACACACCACACACATACACACACACACCACACATTTAGTCTCTTTACTTCTCTTACATTTTCACACGTAGATTTCTCTCTCTCTGTGCTTTCTACCATTGGTCTCCACTTCCACTACCAAACACACAGACTCTCTAATGCACAGTTCACAATCTTTCTCACCTCCCAGATGCCTTTACAGCCATTTTTATGTTGCTTGGTCCATGATAGCATCTAAACACTGTACTGACTCCGTGAATGTACCAGGGCGTGTCCTATGTTCATTTTCTGCCACGAGGAATCTCACCAAAGAAATGTGTATATTTTGAGCTATGACTCCACAGCAGAGTGATTAAAAGCTTAGTAACAGTATTGGGAAATGTGAATAAAGTTTAATTACGTTGAAAGAGCAGCAACGACAAGATTATGTCAGGAAAAAGTGGCTTTAGTTCGACAAAAAGTCCATGTGTCAAAAGTTTAAACCACTGTTGCTTCAAACATTTGAATCATTGTCTTAAATCTTTAATAAAAGGGGAAATATTTATAGGATGAGAAGAGAAACCAGAGTATATTTGTCTTATCAAGTGCAGTACTTTTTACCTCAAAACAAATGATTTTCCAAATTATTTTCATACTTTGAATTTAATTTATACATCTTAGTATAAATTAGTATAAGTGTAACTTAGTCAGGGCATAATGTTTTGTTCACAGTATAGATACAACTAAAACCACACAGTCCTTGCACACCTGGGTTCAGATTCCTACCCTCATCATGTAACAGCGGGGGCTGTGACGTAGGTTGCATCTCTCTGCGTCTACATTTCCTTGTCTCTTTTAAAGGACATAGTTATTTTGTGTGGACGAACGTTGTTTTATTTTGTGTGAATGTATATGCCTGCACGTATGTATGCATACCATGTGCATGCCTGAGGTCAAAAGAGAGTACCAGATCCCTGGAACTGGAGTCACTGATGGATGTGACTACCACTATGCAGGTGCTGGAAGCTGAATCCAGCTTCTCCGCAGAAGCACCCAGTGCTCTTATAAGACTGCTGAGCCACCTCTCCAGTACATCCTCATCTTTTCTTTTTCCTTTTTTAGCATTTAGGGTCAACAATTTATTCTTCCTCACTCGTCCTCTCTTAAGTGGCCGTAGAATCAATAAAAGGTATTATGATTCCTTAGTGGATTGACTCGAATGTCACCAGGCTGCCATACTAACCAAGCAGACCTGATGGTTTAAGCAACCAAACTTAATTTTCTCACAGTTTTAAGCACTGGAAGTCCAAGATCTTGGTGTGAGCTGTATGTATCTGGTGGAAGGTCTCCCAATGGATTGCAAATGGCCAGAGAGCGGTAGCGCTCCTAGCATTTTCTAATAATTAGATCAGGGTTGTGCCTTTGTAGTTCTCACTTAACTTTAATGACTTCCTTAGGAAGCTAACCTTCATATACCAGAATTGTGGCTTCAGGCCATGAATTCTGGAGAAACACACTGAGTTCACAACAGAGCACGTCAAGCAGATAGCTGGCCTGTGTATGTGATCATTAAGTGTGTACTGGGTCTTTTCAAGCCACTTCAGGTGTGGCTTCTGCATTGCTTAAGAAGGCCCAGAAGGTCTTCTCTGCTGTGGGGTGGTCTCTCTGCTGTGGGGTGGTCACTCGGAATTCCGAGGCACACTTGCATTGGAAAGGCAGACCTACCCATATTTCCTCAGATTCGTGCCCCAGATGTTCATTGCCTCTTCCTAATGTTATCTTCAATTTGTCTCAGTCGGTCCTAAAACATCAGAAGCTGAAATAAGGGATGGGCATTGGGTGATTAAGGAGCGTGTGAGGCAGCAAGCCTGAATGGAGAAGAGCATTTGATGGAGAGGAGGAAACGGTAGGGAACGCTGGGCACGCCTGCACACTGAAGGAGAAGAGTGGACAGAGGAGACCGGGCTGCCTGCTGATGCACCTAGGCTGGGAGGACACCTTTTTTTTTGGGGGGGGGCTTAGAGACAGGGTTTTTCTGTGTAGCCCTAGCTGTCCTGGAACTCACTCTGTAGACCAGGCTGGCCTCCAACTCAGAAATCCGCCTGCCTCTGCCTCCCAAGTGCTGGAATTAAAGGTGTGTGCCACCACCGCCTGGCATGGAGGACATCTTTCTTGGGTGTCTCTGTCATTCTTTGACTTGACTTCAACTCTATAGATGAAGAAACTGGATTTTGTGTTCTCATCAAGAACAGGTTTGGAAAGGTCTCCCCAAAAAAGGTCTGGGTGAATAAACGTAATCACTCAGATAGTCCGGCTATTTACTTTTAACGATGAATATGTTGTCCTTAAGTTCTGAGTGTGACTTTGTTCTCCCGGTACCTCCCGCTGATGCTCTCACTCACTTGAGAAATTCAGATGGCTTTGGATTGGCAGAGCGTTAGATCAAATGATGGGCCAGCCACGTAGAAAGCAGCTCATAGAGGACAGTTCTTGCTTCCCCTCAGCTTACCTGGGTTTCCTGTGCTTTTCTTGCTTTGTCTCTCAGGAAGGAAAAAAAAGGAAAACCTAAAAAAATAAAATAAAATGCAGGACACTAAAGCTGATGAAAATCTAACTCAGTCTCCTGGAGGCTGGGCCAGACATAAGATTCCAAAGTCTGACTCTACCAAAGACTTCGTAAAGAGAGAACAGAAAGAACCCCTGTATATTTGCATACATGCTACCCAGTAAATATGCTGGTGAGTATTTTTAAATAGTCTATGATAGTTAATTCTCACAATAACATCTTATAATCCTCTAATTTTCAAATGAGGAAATTAAATTCAGACGCATGATTAGTGACCCAGGGAAGACCACACATCTGGTCAGAATTTGAAAGTAGATCTAACCATGAAATGTAATTGTGGGGGGACTTCTGAGAACAAAGATAAATAAATATTCAGAGCCCACTGCCATTCTAAGAATTCAGAGGTTGGAGAATGTATAGATGTAAAAAGAGTTATTTGGATTCTAACGGATACTAGTAACCAATTCAAATAATTAGTGTAGTCTTGAAGTTTCTTTAATTTGAACTGAGATGAAATAGAAATCTCAGTGATCGTAAGAACAAGACAAAGGGCAGTTGGGATTTAAAGTTTCTTAATAATGTGGGCTGCGTCCAGTACTGAAACTCAGGGGGTCTGACTGAATCAAAATAGATGCCTTCTAATTAAAACCAAATGCAAGTCTTTGACAAACATGATTAGTCCAAGTTACATTCGATAGAAGGACAGATCTTCTGAGATTGTGTGAGAGAGTGAACAACTGGATACGCAGCCGGGTGAGAGGCCAAGCTGAGTCGCCCATGTTTGCACAGCTGCATCATATCATATTTAGGGCAATCTTTTCTCACCCCTACAGCCTTGCTTCCCACCAAACAAAAATAAGTTACTTCTCCAAAGCAGCTCCAGGTCATGTACCTGACCTCTGCTGGTACACAGAGTTGGGGCCAGAGGCTGCCATTTTGTCAAACTGCTGACCTGCAGTCTGGGGACTACTGGGGTTCTGCAGGAAGCTGGACACCTTCCAATCACAATTTCAGCATTTATGAGGGTTTGGCAGTGACTGTCTCTCTCGGCTCATGAAAGGGCATACGCATGTCATCTTGCTGCTCTTCTAATTCTTGCTCTGGGCTCAGAGAAGCAAGCAAGGTTAGATGACCTGAAGGAGTATCTGTTTTATTGATAGGTTGGTACCATGTTGCCTAGGCTGTTACATCATCTCAGGGTCTGAGTACTGGAAAGGTGCTTAGCTTACCACCACACCCCAAATGGGATGTTTTTTATTTACTACAATTGAAGGTCCCTGTTTAAAGTGACATTCTGGAACATTCTTGTTTTCCTTATGCTTTACTTGATCTCTATTTGTTTAGTTTGTTGCAAAAGTAGGAATGGTATACCTTATATACATGCCTGACTGTGGGGTTCTTCATTAGTGTTTTCAGTGTAATGTTGTTATAATGAGTAAATATAAATGAATAAAGTATTTCATGATAAGAGGTTGATTAAATAAATCATGGGATATCCACAACTACATGCTATCAAAAACTGAACTTACAGAAAAATCTTGAATAGCAAAGGTGTTCACAATAAACTTATGGAGACCTAAGTGGGAAAAAGGAGTGTTCTGAAGAGATAAAATGGGAAGGGGTAACGTGGTGATGTGGATATGGTTTGCAGGTTGCAATGTCTCCATTATGGATATTGCCTAATAATTATGAGGGTGGTGACTTATTCAAGCTACCTGTTTGGGAAGGGTCCTTTGGGAAGAGAATAGGACATCAGCGATACTGGTGGCTTTATAAAGAGATAGACAGAAACAGTCATGAGCTCTCTTGTGTTTGGCATGCTCCATCCTGGGCTTTCTTAGGACTCTGTTAGTAAGAAGACAATACTCAGATCTGGGCCCTTGAAGTTATAGACCTGTAAGCTAAGTGGAAGTACTTCTTTATAAGGTTGTTGTAGTGGTTTGAGTAGAAATACCCCCCTTAGGCTCCCAGATTCAATGCTTGGTCACCAGAGAGTAGCATCATTAGGAGATACAGCCTTGCTGGAGGAAGTGTGTCACTAGGGGTGGGCTTTGGGTTTCAAAGGCTCAAGTCTGGCCCAGTGTCTTCTCTTCCTGCTACATGCAGATCTGTATGTAGAGCTCTTAGGTACTCCCCAGCACCATGTCTGCCTGTGTGCCACCAATGCCCCCCACCATGATGACAATGGACTGAACCTCTGGAACTGTAAGCCAGCCCCAATTTATTAAATGTTTTCCTTTCTAAGAGTTGCTGTGCTCATGGTGTCTCCGTCACAGCAACGGAACTCTGCCTAAGACATTTCTCAGTTCCAGAGCTTTCTCAATGATACCAAGCAATGGGATAATAACAGGATACCTAGAGGACAGATGGGAAAATGAAAAAAAAATCATGAAATGGCAGGCAGAAAAATTTAGATGTGACCAGGTATTTCAGTGGGAAGCACTGTTAAGTCCCTAGAAAGAAGCTGATGTATATATCTATATCTATATCTATATCTATATCTATATCTATATCTATATCTATATCTATATCTATATCTATATCTTCTATATCTATATCATCTATATCCATATCCATATCCATATCCATATCTATCTATCTATATAGATATAGATAGATATCACATAATTTTATATATGTATATACACATATATATATATACTTTATATGTATATACTGCATATATATTATATATATATACAGAAACTTTATGTTAGCCTCACTCCTGAGTTTTAGCAAATTTGTGTATGTATGATTGCAAATATAAAACATATATGTGTGTGTATATATATGTATGCACATATACATATACACACATACACATATACATACATACGTACATACATGCATACATACATGCATGCATACATGCATACATACATGCCTGCATACATATGCTCTGGAGGCACTGGAAGTAAGAATGATCAGACGGACTTAACGAAGCTGGCAGGACACTGTTGCAGCACTAGAGGCCCGAGTGGTAAAAACTTGATCTATCAGAGCAGGCGTAGGGCTGATGGTTAAGTAGTAAGATGTTGACACGGATCAGTAGTGTGGTACGAGGTGATAATGAGCTTGTCCTTGTGATGACAGTAAGGAGACGTACCAGTGGGAGAAAAGGAGGAAGAAGTGGCCTCTGTGTTTACTTAGAGTAGCACTGGTCTACCTACGTGGCCATATTTAACTTTTCTCTGATTCTGAACAAATAGAGAAACTTTAGCCATGTTAGCCCCGCCCCCAAATTTTAGTACATTTGTGTATTTTCTGTACCCTTGTTTTTTCAGCACAAAGAATTCTGTTATTAAAGGGAGACATTTTTAGAGGCTCATTTATTATCACAAATAAAAAGTGGTGTGTTATTTGGCATAAACTGAAAAGTTAAAGCCTATGACAATAAAACTTTATTATTAGATTCAGATGTGTCACGTGTCTGGACCTGAAATCTGTCCTAAGAATGTCATTTAGCCAACAGCTAAACGGTGCTAACAAGAAACATTCTGATAATTTCTAGAATCAAAGGGACTAGAATCGAATTGAAAAAGGAACACTGTTCTCCAGATGTCATGAGATGTCACATAAGGAAACATCTGTGTGTCTCCTACAATCACTTAAATCGGCACCTGGAGTTTGTAAACACTATCCTAGGAAAGACTTTTCTCTGTCCAGCACACTGGGAACGTCTGCACCCCTCCTGTCTTGGATGGGGGCAGCCAGTTGCTACAGAGATGGAAAGAGAAGCAGAGGTACATGACAGATAGGGTCTGTCCAGGAGCAAAGCCACTGTGGTTGAGGCTGGGTGCTCAGTAAGCACAGAACAAAAAACAAACCACTGGCGAGAGCAAAACCATAAATAATCACATATACATCAATGACCTGAAAGGGTAAAATAAACCTGATACCCATGGGAACAGACAAATCCACACTCAGAGCCATCTGGGAAGCAATGCCTGGTGAGGCGAGGTCAGCTGTGAAATGTAAGTACGCCCTGTTTCTTTCCTATCTGAGAAAGACAAACCAAAATCTAGACCACGACCTTCACATGGATCTCTTAAGGCTTTGGGGATGCATTTCCCCTTAGCAGTTGGTGGAAGAGCGGACTAATATCTTCTTGCCCTCTCTACATCCTACAGATATTTACAAACATTGCTTTACCCTCATAGCAGCCCCAAATTTGTTGATGCTACCCCACTTTCACAAAGACACCTAGAAGCACTGGTAGTGACCAGCCACTTGGCCAGAACACGACAGCCACACCTTGGTCCTCTGGCTCTTAAATCAAGGAACATGCTCTTTGGTGATCTTAAAACACAAAAAGAACTATTTTTAACATTTTCCCGTTTGTATTCCTCAAACCATTAGATGGTACAGAAGCAGCCCTCAGCAAGTTCATGGTTACGAAATACTTAATTATTACGCTTCCCTGGACTCCAGACAGCCCATGGACCTCTAAATTAGCTCCAAGTCATCTTCAGAAATCCCTACTTAATTCTCAAGAAAGGAGTTTTCACATTCCATGGCTTCTTCTCTTATAAAGGAGCTGCAATTTGGGGACTGGGCTATGTCTTCTGGGTTGATGAGTAGATATTAGCATCCTTAAATAGCATTTCTCTGTGCCCACACAAGCCTGAAAAATGCAAGGTTATTCAGTATCCTGCAAATTAATGAGTATCTTGTATACTAATAAGTATCTTAGGAGCCCCTCCAAGAGAAGATGCAGGGGGAGAGTTTGCTGTTGATGCAAGGGAAGGTCTTGAGGTCTTAATAGGCTGAGCTCCTTCCTGTGTGCTGGGGTAATTTTTACTCTCCACAGGCACTATTTAAAATCCCCACGAAGTCAACAGAATGTCACAGAATGAGGTGCCTTCTGTTATGTGAGGGTTGTAGCTATAAGATTTTCTTCTTGTTTCTAAAAAGACCACACAGCTCGAGGATTCAGTCAACTGACTTTAGAGTCAGCTCAGGAGCCCATGGTTTGGGACTGGTCATATTCACAAAGTACAAAAGGTGAGTGAACAGAGAGCTAAGCAGAGGTGACTGCTTGTGCTCTATGGGAACCAGAAACTAAGAGGAAAGCCCCTTTCTTGATAACTTGCTAAGGCTTGGTTTATGCCCCGCATCTTACCCCTGTAGAATGAAAAAACTGCTTAGGGTCTATCCACTTCAGAAACAGTCAGGTCAGGTGTGGTACTCATGCTTATAATCCCAGCCCTTGGGATGCAAAGGCAGGAAGATCACTGCCAGGTGTCATAGCTCCATGACAGCCTGGGTAATTCTGTCTCAATTATAATGAAATAAATTAACTGTTTTTTAAATAAAAATAAATAAACACACATCTGTGATTCGGTCCTCTGGAGCTTGAGTGTTGATGTAGGAAAGACCATGAAATACAGTCAAAGCCATAATGATGAGATCTGTGGCCTACTGGATTTGCAATAAGCTGTAGAAACATCATTTTCAAACCACTAACCACACGTGGCCTCTACCTGTTCCACTGAAGGGTTCTTAAAGCAGGAAGAAACAAGCTGGAGCCTGGTTCTGCCAACTCCATATTAACCCAGCCGTCTTCAATCTGCTCGTCTCTCTTGAATGCACTGATGGTCCAGGGCTCCCTGCAGGCATCACGGCCAACAGCCAAACAACTAGAAAAAAAGGAAATCTAGGTTCAGCCAGACTTAATCAACCATGCTGGATCAAACTTCTGAAGTTTGATGCCAGGTGGTCTATTGTAAGCATATTTAAACAAAGTAGAACTTGGAAAAAAAGTTTTCTTTTTTTGGGGGGGCGGGGGTATCCCCAGTGGACAAGGAGGCATAATAACAGTGAAACACAATTCAAAGTACATGTCATGTCTTCCAAGAAGATGGATTCTAGAGATGGCCACACGTATTAGCTTAAGGTCCCAGGGAAGGATCTGACATGGTCTCAGTCATATTGACAGAGTAGAAATCATTTGGGCTATTAGACAACTCTGGTCCTAGTTGTAGGATTTTGGGGGAGCCCCTGAATATAGATAATCTAGACTGTGAAGTTTCTCTGGTCCTAGTTATGGAAACTTGATATGACCTGGCCCTCTAGATAATAACAAAGGTCACCTAGACTATTAACCACCTTTAGGCCTGGTTGTGGGAGCTTGATATAGCCTTGTCCTTCAGATAACCCAGATCACCAGGGTATTAATAACCTGAAATTCCAAGCATTCTGGGTGGAAAAACAGGCTATACATCTCTTTCTCTGAAAGGACAACTATGCGTGCTTAACATTCCTGGTTTCCCTGGTGATCTGTAAGGACCAAGGAACTCTGTGCTCCCAATGTGACGGGTCATTCAATGGGTCATTGAGACTTGGGAACACAGGACCTGCTGTCCACATAGGATTTGAAAATAAGAAACATGTTGTCAGATTAGTATGTGTCAATCGACTCAAAGTGACTGCCCCATTGTAAAAATGGATGCTAAGATTGAAGTCTGCCTAGAGCCCAAGAAGAAGAACTGCTTTTGGTTGAAATTAGCTTTGGGTAAAAGAGAAGAACAAAGCCTAGAGAAATATTGTCTTACACATGGTTGGAATTGGTTTTCTTTCAGATAAATCTAGAGTAGTCCTGTTCTGAAGAATTAACAAAACAGATCTGGTATGAAAAGGTTGTCATCATACTGGCTCTTAGTTGGCGTCTGCAACTTTGGTTCTTGAAATTATTTTCCCAGTCAATAATTAAATAATTTTGACAGTGTCTAGAAAGATGGCTCTGCAGTTAAGAGCACTGGTTGCTCTTCTGGAGGATCTGAGTTCAATTCCCAGAACCCACATGACCACCCACAACTGTCTATAACCCCACTCTCAGGAGATTCAAAGCCTTCTTCTGGCCTTCAAAGACACCAGATAGGCAAGTGATACACAGACATACAAGCAGTGACAATACTTATACCATAAAATTAAAAAATAAAAAAATAAAAATAATAATGTTGGGAAACAACTAGCACTTTCTGTTCCCAAATGCAAAAAGAAAATGCAGTTATCTTTTCATTGACTCAAGAGGCTTAAACACTTAAGACTGTGGCTGGATCATCTGTCTGCTTTTCTTGTAGAACTTTGGAATTTTAGAAGACAATAGACAGAGGGTGTCTAGCATGACCAGCTTCCATGGGGGCTTCCCTGCTTGCAAACATCACACTTCATGCCTCGTGTTCACTGATGGGGTAGAGTGAACCTCTCACAGAAGGCAGAGAGGCCAGAAGAGTCCTGTAAATAAACCCCCACAGACTCTGCCTGACATTATCCCTGATTATAAAGGTGGAATGTATATTTGCTACATGACTGTAAGAAGTGTCGGCCATGTGCCCATTTACCTTCCAGTCCTCTTAACAAACTTCTGGGTGTACAAGTGATTCAGGGGAGGATGTAACAGTCTGGACCAGGAAGAAAGGAAAATCACCATCAATCAGAAGCCCAGGATCCTGCTACCTTTTGGATAGCTGCCTCCAAATATGCCCGAATGTTACTGTCCAGGGTGACCTTCTTTCTGTCTTTGTTTTAACAGGCAGGAGGGAGGAAAGAAGAGGAATGGCCAGTTCTCTCTCATTACCACTCTGCATCCTCTTGTGCAAGGGGATGTGGTTCAAGACCCCCAGTGGTGTAGTGCTGACTTCTCTATATACTATGGCCTTTTCCCCCTATACACATATACCTATAACAAAATGGATTGAATAAATTAGGAAAGTAACAATAATAAGAAAACAGAACAACTGTTAACAGAACCACAAAACAGGTCGTGATTAAACAAAAAATGCTGAACACAGTCAGCACAACTTTGCAAGGGGGAGCTGCCCAGTGATTGACAGGTGAATGTGGTTTTCGGTGTGGGTACAGATCACTAAAGGATGCTTCCTGTCCAGGACAGAATGTGGCGGAGCAGGGTGCATTTCATCACACCACTCTAAACTGTACACATTTGAGCCGGATGTGTTCTTTGATTCCGGGATGCTCCATCATATGTGGCACTGAAAACACAGAAAGTAATACTATGCATATGGCAGGAACTATCATGAATGTTATGATGTAATTATTGCAGAAATCAAGTTCTATCAAATTGACCAGAATTTCAAATAACCACACCTAGCTAAAAAAAAGGGGGGGCTGGAGAATAGATGTCGCTTGCTTGCTTGCTTGCTTGCTAGCTTGCTTTTTTTCTTCTTAATATTTTATCACAGTTTTCAAACACACAGCAAAGTTTTCAAAGAATTTAAAAGGAACAGCACTATGTACCTCGTTATATGACTAGTACTTTACACATGGTCTTTTCTACACAGCCATGCATGTATTCATTTTATTTCCTTTTTATTTTTTTTAAATTTTTTATTAGATATTTTATTTACATTTCAAACGCCATCCCCTTTCCCCTCCCTAGAAAACCCCTATCCTATCCCCCTTCTCCTTTTTGCTTTTATACAATTTTTTTAATGTTAAGCAAAGACTTTATAAGTTTGATAATGCTCAATATCAATCAGAAGTGTAAGCCAATACCCAACCTAGATATATCAACTATCTTTGACTGGCAGAGACACTCAAACATCTGCCTCCATGTTCCTCTCACCTCTCTCTCATTACCTAGCTCCTCCTCTCTTCTCCTCTTCCTCTCCTTACTCCTCCCACCTTAGCTCCTCCTACATATCACTCTTCTTGTTAAAATAAAACTTTTCTCTTAAATTACAATTAGAGCATAACAAAACCAATTTGTGTTAGTAAGGTACAAGATACCTAATACCCAGTCCATCATTTTGTTGACTAACCAGAACCTCTGTCATCCCTCCTAACTAAAAGACTTAGTTCTGAACCTGGCTTTTATTCTTGGCTTTAGAATGAATGTCAGCTGAAAACCATCCTCTCAAATCTTTTCTCTCAAAGTAAATAGCCGGGACTGGCTATGAGACTATAAGTCTTCAACCCCATCAGAAATCCAGAATGACTGAGTTAACTAAAATTATGTGAAGCACATAGCATAGCTTCTAAAACTTAGCCAATTTATAGAGTCCGCTGAACACCTGGACAGTCCCTATACTACAAAACATTGAAGCATCCAATCTTCAGCCTTCTGACCCAGGATCATTTGACAGACCTAGTGAGGCAGAATTATTAAGGGCTGATTCCTATGTCTTGGCAGATATAATCAGTCAACTTTTCTGCAAGGGTGTCCCTTTTCTAAACAGTGATTTGTCTGTAGATGACAAGAGGCAATTCTTTCCTAGTGGCTGTCTCACCACAATTGGAGTAACTCCAAAGATGCTCAATATCTTAGAATCCAAGACAGGAAGCTGTCAGGAGCAGACAGGTCTCTAATCAAAATGAACGTTAATACAGAAATGTTTGTAAACTCAATTCTCTGGACTTCTGTCATTTTGAAAACCAACTGTCCATGTAAGGCAATCTGGACTGTTGTCTGTTAACTCCTCTCAGCTATTTCTAATTAAAATATAGAAAACACCCTAACAATAAACTCAGAGCCATGAATTTGCTATAGGCCCTTAACTCACAGGCTAACCATCTCAAATCAGTTAGAAAAGTTAAAGAAGGCCTGAGTGTAAGCCTTGTATTCCTAAATGTGTTATATAGGCACAATGCCTATGAGAGTAACAATATTAATCTCATTTTTATATTAATAAGAAGCTCATACCAATGAAAACCTTAAATTTGAAATCAAAGTAAATTTTGTACCATTTAAGAAATTATAACTTCATCTTAATAACAATTATACTTATTTCTACCAATAGGTTATGGCTATGCAATAAATCCTAGCTAATCCTCCCTGTTCCAACAAAATCACTACTTTTCTCTAGAAAGACAGCTCAGTATTAACCACCACAGTCCCCAAGCCCAGGGAATAGGGGCTCAGACTCTTCATTAACTTCTTCAAGCTGATTATGGGCATTGAGATATTAGAAGAGGGGCAGGGGGAACAGTAAATTGATAAGCCTCTGAGGATGTGTCTTCACTGCATCCAGCTGGAATTCCAGGACATCAGAGGTTCGAGCAGGTCTGTTCAGCTTGCTTGATGAGTAGATACACCTAGGCTTTGTATTCTGCAATATACAATTCTCAAAAGAAATTTTAGTATCAAGATAATTTTTTATTGAATTCTGAAATCTAGTCTTCTAGTGGCCTGCTTCTGTCATGTCTAATCCATATAATTCTGAAAGTTTCTATGAGGGTATGCTCCCACCATCCTCCCATTCCCACCTTCCTGCTCTCAAAATTCCCCAACATTAGGGAATCCAAACTTTCAGGTACCAAGGCCTTCCACTTCCACTGATGCCTGGCAAGACCACTCTCAATTACCTATACAGGTGGAGCCATGAGTCCCTCCCTTTGTGTTCTCAGGCTGGAGATTTTAGAATGGCTACTCCAGCTTATTTCTTAGGACCATTTGCTTGAAAAATTGTTTTCCAGCCTTTTACTCTAAGGTAAATTCTGTCTTTGTCACTGAGGTGGGTTTCCTGTATGCAGCAAAATGCTGGGTCCTGTTTACATATCCAGTCAATTAGCCTATGTCTTTTAATTGGGGAATTGAGTCCACTAATGTTAAGAGTGGACTCAATTAACTCTTAACAACTAAGAGTGATTGTTGCTTCCTGTTATTTTTGCTATTAGAGGTGGAATTATCTTTGTGTGTCTATCTTCTTTTGGATTTGTTGTAAAAGGATTACTTTCTTGCTCTTTCTAGGGTATAATTTCCCTCCTTGTATTAAAGCTTTCCTGCTATTATTCTTTGTGATGCTGGATTTGTGGAAAGATATTGTGTAAATTTAGTTTTGTCGTGGAATATCTTGGTTCTCCTTCTATGGTAATTGAGAGTTTTGCTGGGTATAGTAGCCTGGGCTGGCATTTGTGTTCTCTTAGGATATGTATGACATCTGCCCAGCATCTTCTAGCTTTTATAGTATCTGGTGAGAAGTCTGGTATAATTCTGATAAGTCTGCCTATATACATTACTTGGCCTTTTTCCCTTACTGCATTTAATATTCTTTCTTTGTTTTGTGCACTTGGTGTTTTGATTATTATGTGAAGGGAGGTATTTAATTTCTGGTCTAGTCTATTTGGCCTTCTATAGTCTTCTTGCATGTTTATGGGCATCTCATTCTTTAGATTAGGGAAGTTTTCTTCTATAATTTTGTTGAAGATATTTATTGGCCCTTTAAGTTGGGAATCTTCACTCTTATCTATACCTATTATCCTTAGGTTTGGTCTTCTCATTGTGTCCTGGATTTCCTGGATGTTTTGTGTTAAGAACTTTTTGCATTTTGCGTTTTCTTTGACAGTTGTGTCAATATTTTCTATAGTATTGTCTGCTCCTGAGATTCTCTCTTCTATCTCTTGTATTCTGTTGGTGATGCTTGCATCTATGACTCCCGATTTCTTTCCTAGGTTTTCTATCTTGAGAGTAGTCTCCCTTTGTGATTTCTTGATTGTTTCTACTTCCATTTTTATGTCCTGGATGGTTCAGTTCAATTCCTTCACCTGTTTGGTTGTGTTCTCTTGTAATTCTTTAAGGGATTTTTGTGTTTCTTCTTTAAGGGCTTCTAGCTGTTTACCTGTGTTCTCCACAAATTCTTTGAGAGTGTTATTTATGTTGTCCTTAAAGTTCTCTATCATCATCACTAGAAGTGATTTTAAATCTGAATCTTGCTTTCCTAGTGATATGGGGAATTCAGGACCTTCTTGTGTGGGAGAACTAGGTTCTAATGATGCCAAGTACCCTGGGTTGCTGATGCTTATGTTCTTGCATTTGCCTTTTGCCATCTGGATCTCCTTAGTGCTACCTGCCCTGTCTCTGACTGGAGCCTGTCTTTCCTATTATCTTGGTTGTATCAGAACTGTGTGGGGTGGGTGCTACTACTGAGGTTAGAGCTGGGGCCCAAGATCTGTTCAGTTCTCAGGCACAGACAGGAAGGAACCAGTGCTTCAGGCCAGGAATGACTTCCTGGGTCCTAGTGGGTCCCGGTTACCCCCTGTTTGGGGCCAGTGTTGTTTTCTCCTTACCTAAGATACTGCCCAGGTTAGAGCTTCTGGGAGGCTGGCTTCCTCTGGGTTCTGTGAGATTAGGGGCAGAGCTGCCACCCAAGATCTGCTCAGTGCTTTGGCCCAGACCGGAAGGACCCTTTCTTCCTTCTTTTCTTTCTTTCTTTCTTTCTTTCTTTCTTTCTTTCTTCCTTCCTTCCTTCCTTCCTTTTTTTTTTTTAATTCCTGTGTTCTCCTGGCAGTCTGGAATTTTCCACTGAGGATGGAGAAGGTTGGTACCAGGGAACAGCTGACAGACTTTGTCACGAAAGTAAGGATAAAGAATGAGTGCAATTTTGTTTTAGATTGAATCAAAGACCTTGAAGCAAAATTAAGCAGGTCAAAGTCTTACATTAGCTTTAGGCTGAATTTTAAATAAGAAAGAGACAGGCTGCTTGCCCATAAGAAGATTTATTCTGGGACCAGTGACCAGCTGCTGAGTCCTTGGCAAGCTGTTCTATGACCACACGTGGCTAGAATTGAGAATTGTCTTGACATTGGATCCCTGAGATTCTCTCTCACCTCATCTTCAAAAAGTTTCTAAAAATATATCGTTCTCACTGGGAACTCTTTAAAGCAAATGGAAAAATCAAAGCAGAGATACTTGGTTCTCTATACAACTCACAAACTACCTATTCACAGTGCAGGGACAGCAAATTAGAGCTCTGTCCTCAAACGTCTAACTTGGCCCATGACCACACTGTGAACTCTGTGTGACATGGTTGCCCCTCCTCTTCAACCTCTAGTTAGAAAAGCTTCACACATCACACACAAATCAATCAATAGTTGCTGAATGAGTCAGTGAAGAGAATCCTTCTTGGCCATTGCAACTCAGTGGTCCAACAACTATATATTCTGAAGAACAATTTAGTACTGGACTGGTAAAGAAACATATTGTGGATTAGAGAACAAATGGCTGAATGCCTAATTGTTCTAAGGAAGTCAGAAATATTTGGTTGTATTGAGAAATCTTGGCTGTCTCCAAGAGTCAAGGCCCTGTCTGCTTTGTTTATTTTATGGAAGTCACTTAACCTCATGGCTGCTCATTCTTCCTGGGCCCAGTGAGAATAATAGTTGACCTGCCTACCACACAGGATTGCTGTGAGAAGAAGACAACACAATCATGGTGTAGATGAAATCTCTAAATCACCGTAAGAGTCGAGCTCAGAGTTCTAGTAGGAACTTCTCATTTTATGGAACATAAAAGTTAAGCTTCCAGTTTTGACCTATGGCCCCATAGCTATATAATCCTTTATGGCCCAGACTCGAATTTCTTGTTTTTGGAGTGGTGACCTCATAGCTCAGAAGTCTTGACTCTGAGAGGTCACTTAATAAAGAATTATGAGTTCACTCAGTAAATCAAAGAATTCCATGGTCTGACCTGGCCTCTTATTGTGCACTGAAGAGATCAGGCCTGCCTTTCCCTTTGGTGGTTGATATTATTATTATTATTATTATTATTATTATTATTATTATTATTAAGAATAAAGTTTTTCTGTCTACAACTAATCTACCAACTCAGAAAGAAATTCTGCCAAAATAATATTCAGCCGAAATGATGGATGAAAGCCACCTCCTGTGAGAAAACATAAGGGTTCCACAGAACAGAGTATAAATTGAAACCTAGTGGGATGGCATCAATCTACCATGTGGTCTGCTTTCCTAAGGTTACAATCTACTAATATTACAAAGGGAGTCTGATTGAAGACTTGATACACAGTCTTAGAATTATGCCCAAGTGGAAGAAGAAACACCCGAAATCCTACAGGAGACAGGCAAAGGCCAGGGAGATGAAAAGCTCTTATTCCCAAGGTAAGCTTTCATTATTCTAATGGTCCTTCTTAGGAAACCAAGAGCATCCTGAGGAAGCACAGTAGATAAGTGGAATTTGAATAAGGGAGACCTCCTCCTGTATGTAAACAATACGGAATACAAAGCAGTATTTGAGCAGATAGAGAGTTGCTGGTGGTTGGGGATGCAGGGTGGATGCAGAAGAGCTTGGGAATGTGATGGTGCATTTAGAGTTTTCCCATTGTTTGTGTATGCACCACTGTTCTCAATGTATGCACTGTTGACATTTTAATTCTGAAGAAAGAGAATGCCACTTTGCCTGTTTATTTTATAGAGATATAAATGGAGTAGGCGAAGCTGATGGGGACTAAGAATCAGATTCGAAGATGGGTGGGGGGGAAGCAGGCCAGATAATCAAGATGATGAACTCCCAAGACGACCATCTTGTTCCTCATCCTCTTGACCTGAAACAAAAGCTCAGCAGCTTAAAAGAAAGGCCTTGTGAGCTTTTTCTCCTTCCAATAGTATCCTGATAATGGAACAGCTCAGCAAGTCCAAGGCCAGATCAGGACATGCTTACACAGCAGTTGGGGGCCAGTCAATCCTCCTGTCTTTCTTCAAACTTATCAATTCTAACTTAGGGGAGGAAGACCCTTCAGAGACTTAAAAAACCCAAGTCTTAAAATGAGACAGGATTCTTTTTAGCTTCCTGAGTCCCTCCTCTGTTTTGCAGAGGATCTTGTTGTCTGTGTCTACTGGATGTCTTTTCTCCCTCACCCCCAATGAATACTTCTTCAACTGCTGACTCTTCTGCCCCTGTTGTGTTAGAGACTTCTCTACTACTGCTTGTCAAGCTTTGAGATTTTTTCCTGCCTTTCAATTCTTTAACTGTCAGAAGAAACAAACACAACACCCTTAGAGGGTGATGTAGTTTAAGCTGCCAGGCTTTTTCGTCTCAGGTCAGGAGGATGAGGAAGAAGGTAGCCATCTCAGAAGATCACCATCTTGATCCATCTTGAGCCATGGCTCCTCTTTCTATGTCTCTTGGGGACTCTATAACTCCTGTGGAGTTAAGTCGCTGACGGGTCTTCCTCCCCTATGTTAGAATTGGTGAGTTTGAAGAAAGACAGTCCCCCTGTGGGAGGAAGCCAGGACTATTTTTGGAAGGAACTCTTGGTAGAAACCAGGTGTTATAGCTTGCATCTAAAATGTCATCTAAGTTTTAGAGTCTAAGGTCTGTATGTTGAGAGCATGGTCTTCAGTCAATGACCCCATTGAGAGGTAGCAGATCCTTTAAATAGGCCAAGTAAGAGGAAGTTAGGTTATTAGGAGTATGACTTTGAAAAGGATAATGATTTCCAGACTTTTTCTGTCTCTTTCCCAGCCACCACAGGGGAGCACCTTCCTCTACTTCCAAGATATATCTCACCACAGGCCCAAAGGAATGGGTCCAAGTGACTACAAATCAAAACTACTGAGGTTGTAGCCATGAATCAAAACATATGTGTTGTTCCTTCTCAGCTAATCATCCCAAGTACCCTGTCAGAATAATGGAAAGCTAACTGACAGGGAAAGTGACAGAGGAGGTTCAGAGGCAAGGTGGTCATTCTCAAGACCGCTGCAGACATCTGGGAGGGAGACTAAGATGCTTTTCAAGCCCAAGATGGAGGTAGGCTGGTTTATCAGAAGACTGACCCCAGATTCGGACTACATCTTCTGGTAACAGGTCAGATGAGAAAAGACTCTGTACAAGGAAGAATATTCATTCACCTTTTATTTGATTGGTCTTTCCTGTTGCCATGGAGTTGATTTACCTTGCTTCTGATAAACTTGACTCTTTCCCTGATATCAGAACCAGTACTCCCAAACTTCTGTCACTCTCTAAAGACCAGTGACTCTCTGGGAATCCTCCAGGTTTTTGACACCCTATTAGAACCATGGAGGCACCCGGGCTCATGAACTGGGTTCTCAGCCTCTCCGATATTATTTCAGATGTTGTTACTCTCTTAATGTTAGTTTATTCAATAAATTATATGTGCATATGTAATTTATGCATACTTATATTTATAAGCTTATACATTATATATATATATATTGATGTAAATATTATATAAAAATGTATATGTATCTTATCAGTTATGTTCCTCTAGGAAACCCTGACTTCTAAGGATGCTATTTTAGATTATGAGACAGCATAAGACTTTGAGAACAAGAGATAGAATGTTGTATTGACTTGACAAAGGGAGAGTTGTGGTGGCTGATATTGTCACCGTGACATGATCTATACTCACCTGGGAAGGAGGCTCAATAAGGAACTAGACTAGATTGAGTCTGCCTGTAGGGATGCACAAACGAGCTTTATTTCTTTTTTCTTTCTTCACTGAGATAATTAAGATGGGAAGCCCCATATTGGAATATGGTAGCACCATCCCATGGGCTGAACCCAGGACTGTGTCAGAGGGGAGAAAGTGAGTTGAATATTGGTACACGTGAACACATGTTCTCTCTGCTCTTGACTGTAGACATGATATGACGAGCTGCTTCAAGCTCTTGACCCTTGAATTCTCCACCATGGTGGACTGTAACCTGAAATTCTGTGTTAAAGAAACTCTTTCTTCCCCAGGTTCTTTTATCAGAGTGTTTTATCACAGCAACAGAAACAAAACTGAAGCAGTCATCAGAGCCTGCTTTATCTAAGGCAGTCTTTGTTTTCTGAGCCTTAACCTTAAAAACACTGAATTCATCTAAATGTATGACTATTTTTTCATTCAGATTCAAGGGTTTTATTTTCCTATTTAAACATTGTAAAATATGATTCTTGTGGTTTATTTATTTGTTGCTGGCTTTGTTTGTTTGTTTTTGAGATAGGTTCTCTCTATGTAGCTTATAGAGCTTCGGCTGGCCTCTGACTTGAGGTCTTCCGATATTAAATGCCTGGATTATGGTATTGCAGATGTGTACATAATGCCTGGTTCCATGATTTTGGATTTCTTTTCTACTAAAAGTATTTTATAAAGCAACTTATATAATACATAAAGAATGTCAGAGGATGTGTGTGGTGATATTTGCAATTTCTTTTGAAAAGTATCAAAGATGGCTCAGTAGGTACTAGCATTTGCTGTTAAACTTGATGACCTAAGTTTTGACCCCAGAAACCATGGACATCTTCCAACCCCAGGACATGTGGTGGAAAAAAACTGACACCTGTAAGCTGTCCTATGACTTTCACACATGTACCACAGCATGCACACATGTGCGTGTGTGCATGCACACACACACCTCTAATTGTAGCAGGTACAAGACTGAGGCAGGAGGATTGTTGTGAGCCCAAGGCCATCCAGAACTATACAGTGATTACCATACCAAAGATACTATCTCAATTAAAAACCAAATTTTAAAAAAGCTTTTTACAAATTGTTTTAAAACCCTTTAAAAACCTATTGCAAATTTAAAGATTATATGTTTATGAAAGATGAAAATTTTATAAATAATTAGTTGACCATATTTTTTTACCCCAGTAATATTATGCTATTACTTCTTTCAACCTAAAAGATCATAAGAATCTCAGTTGAATAGAGATGCACAAAAGAGCAATCATTTTAAATTCTTTACAAACTGTCCAAGTAAAACTTAGCCACAATAAACTAATCGGGTCCTCTCCCTGACCCCAATGGATTTTTATTTTGTTAAATGTATGATTGCTTGATAATTTTCCCTTTTCAGATAGCCTTAAACTAATTCAGTCTGCCTATTTAAAACTTTGATTCAAGGTAAAAATATAATTTAAAAAAGAACACATTTTCTTTGGCTCAAAATTATCAACATACAATTAATATATTTTTGTAACAGCACAGACTTTTCTTCTCTTTTAAAAAAGATAGGTTCTGATTCAACAATTGAGTGGAAAGAAAAATTACCTTACATAAATACCTGGTCTATTTAAGTCGCTAAGAAAAGTTAACTAAAAGGATACCTCTGACTCTGCGGACCTTAAGGTGTTGTTTGAAGCGTCTTTCATTAAGGATAGTGTTTTGGATGAGAGATGCCTCCACCCCCACTCCCAGACTCCAATTGAGTACTTGGTTCTCATTTAGTGGCACTGTTTGAGAAGGTTTAGTTGGTTCAACCTTGGAGGAAGTATGTCACTGGGGGTGAGCTTCGAGATCATACAGCCTCCCTCTACTTCCAGTTTGCTCTCTCTGCTTCATGCTTGCATTTAGAAGATGTGAGTTCTCAGCCTCCTGCTCTAGCCTTTCTTATCCATCAGGAGCTTTATGTCAAGATAAACGCTTTCTTCCCTAAGTTGCTTTTGATCATGGTGTCTGACTACCAACAGAAAAGCAACTGATGAGTTAAGTGAGCAGCTGTGATACCACAGAGTTTGAAGTGACTGCATGTGACTAGAGCAGCGAACCCAGCACATGTCCACATGGACAGTCGCCATATTTCCAGCTCTACCAAGGCATCCTGAGAAAGGGAAGTACATAGTTCATACAAGTCCAAAGTAAGTACCATTCACTAGTACTAGGCTACTATCAGGCTACACAAATAATGGGGCCTAATAGGAAATGTGCTATGTTCTGTTTGTTCCCACTATGTTTGTAGTGTGAACACAGTTCAGTCATTTCTTTGTATTGATTTCTTATCACGGAACATAAGGATGGGCTGTATTTACAGTCACCACGTAAGGAGTCCTAACAGGTTCTTATCTGCTTGGCACTCCATCTTTTGGCTCTGACATTTTCTACACAAGGCTGATGGCATCCACTACCTTTCACAACACCCTTCCCTTTTCAAGGAAGCTTTGCTGGAAGTGAGCACTGTGCTTATGAAGACCCATCGGGAACAGAGTTATTTCTCAGTACATAAACAAAGCCCCATCTTCTGGAGGAAAGAAAATTACTTGTGAGCTGCCCAAGATAAGACTGGGATTCTCTCTGTTCCCCCAAACATAATCCCAGTGCCTCACAGTCTTGCTCTCTGTGAAGCAATGGCAGGTACTGCCCTTGTGGCCACTTAGGACCAAGTAAAGCAAAAGCTACCCAAGTAACTGCCATAAAGCCTGAAGAAAGAACATCACAGCTGTGCTTCTTAATAATAAGTGGACTATTATACCAGCATTAGCCTCAATTCTCAATAGACTGGCTTCTGCACAGAAGGGCTGACCTGCAGCAAGCAAGAAGCTGTGACTTACCTCCATGCCTGCCAACTGGTGGGAGCAATTCAACCCACAAGGAATTTCAAGGAGTTCAGCTTGCTGTGTACATGCTGAGTGCCAATCGCCATAGCAAACTGGATTCTATTTCCAGAAGGCAACTTTGAAGAGGGAAATCATTTTCAAATCCTCTGGTATTGCGTACCTTCACCTGTTAAGGCTCGCAAAACTACCCTGAGCTGCTAAGTGGACAGTTTGACACTGTCATCTGTGGCAGGGCAACACACCTCCTTCTAAGGTGTCCATTAAAATAAATATAACGCCATCTTGCACTAATGTCCGTCTGGAGGCTTCTCCTCCTTTACCTTTTTCTTCATAATCACCCATCCATCAACTTCATTTTCTCAAACAATAAATGGCCATAAATCAGAACAAGATCCTCAGCACAGAATCAGGGCAATCCTTGCTTTCTGTATAAAAAAGCAATATTGCCCTCAGCCAACGGCACCAAAAGACCGCTCACTAATAGACTAATAGACTAAAAATGCAAAACAGGTCATCTGAGGTGAGACATGAGCTTCAGAGACAGGTGGACCTTCTTTAATGGGGAAAAAACACAACCCTGGCTTCCAAATCCTAATCTGATCGGACTCCATTTTCTTAAACAAATGGGCTTTCAATGCTGATCTCTTCACTCCTAAGTGAAGCATTCACTCCTAATGCTGATCACTAAGAAACATTTGGAAATGGCAAGAAACCTGAGGACACTGCCCAGGTCTCAGCCAACATGTGCTGGAAGGCCTGGAGGTTGACATGAAGGATTTGCTAGAACATGTTATGTTTTTTCTCCCTCCGGTCCTTGATGTTTCATCTTTCACAATGCTTTCCTGCATTTTCCTTAGTACTACCACTTGGTGTGCAAAAAAGTTCCTCCGGGTGTGGAAGGAGGAAGGAAGACTGGAGAGATCAGGAGTGAAGTGTGGGTTTTTCTTTCCCCTGATGGGCTAGAATAAAAAAAAAAAAATGGCTGAGAGGGCTGCTTGGTGGAGTCTCTGCCACAAAACAGATTCAGAGATTCTTTGGCAGGAGGGAGTTCCCATAATTTCAGAGGTTTTTGCAGCTTGTTTCTAGCAAAGGTATTCTAGCACTCTCATCAAAGGATCTAAGTCTTAAGGAATTGTTAAGAAAACGTTTAAAACTTGTTTTTAAAACGTAAACACAATAAAGTGAGTTTTTTGTTTGTTTGCTTTGGTGCATGGATTAGTGAAATTACCTTCTCAGTCATGTAGTGATTTAGTCATTTTTTCCCCCTGAGAGACTCACACATGCTGGTCTCATCGGTCATGTGTTCTATCTCTTACCAGCATGCATCCTCCACTTTTGGCTCTTCTTGGACACCGTGAAAGTAGATAGATATCTTAGCTTCAGCAGTCAACTTGCCACAGTTCAGAGTCATCTGAAGGAGTCTCAATTGAGGAGTTTCCCAAATCAGATTGACCCGTGGCCGTGTCTATGAGACACTGATGACTGATGTGGGAGGGTCCAGCCCACCATGGGTGACACCATCCGTAGGCAGGAAGAGACATATGCTGAATAAGAAATCTGAGTAAGAACCAACCAATGATGAAACCAGTCAAAGCACTGTCTATCCATAGTTTGTGCTTTAGTTATTGTCCTGACTTCTCTCGGCAATGGACTGTGACCTGGAAGTGAAAGCCAAATAAACCCTTTCCTCCCCAAGCTGCTTTTAGGCAGAGTATTTTATCCAGCAACAGGAGAGAAATGAGAAGACTAGAGCAATGTTTGATATATAATGTTTGGGGTTTCATTCTCTCATTTAAAAGAGTCTGTTTGAGATTTATCTACACCATCGACAGGATCCCAGGTTCATTCCTCCGTATTACTAGGCAGTATTACTCTATACCACACAGTGTGTCCACCCATTTGCCTAGGCAGGCTGTGGGGGGGTTGCTACTAAGTGATTATAAATAAATGCTACTGTGAGCATTTTACAGATTTTTATGTGAGCATAAAATGTCATTTCCCGTTGCTGGGCCATATGGTAGATGTTTGTGTAAGCTTATAAAAACTGATAATAGATTTTCTAGATTGGAAAAATCTTTCTCTCCCCCACTCCCTTCACCTCCTCCCCCTCCTTTCTCCATTACTTCTCCAGGTTTGCACTCAAATTATACCGAGCACACAGAACCGGTAGAGAACAGGTACAGTTGATCATCCATCATCCTTAAATAGCTGATGTGGTCCCCACTGAAGCTGTCCGGGCGTGAAAAGTCCTTTGCAAGATTGTTTTGAACTATGATTTCTTCTTCTTCAATAGACATAAAATTAGTCATGTTATCTATTTCTTCTTGTGGAACTCTTGGCAGTTGGTGTCTTAGGAAGACTTGGTCCACCACCTATGAGGTATTGACATGGCGTTGCTATGGCATTCCCTTATTAACGTGTGGTGCTCTGTTGGTAAACTACCCTGTGTTCTTGACACTGGGTTTTTGCATTTTACACATGGCTTTTACTCTCACTGACAAATCCATCTACTTTGTTGTTGCTACTGCTGCTGCCACCTTGGTGATATCTGAACTCAGCCTCTCCCAGCTTCCAATGTGGTCTACTGACCAGCATCTCTCTGGGAATCTTCCAGGCCTTCCACACCAGATTGTGACTGCTGGTGAACTGAGCTACTGCCAGGTTCTCTGTCTCTCTAATATGAGGCCATTGTTGGGCTATTCTGACTATCCTGTGTAAGACAATCTAGTAAATTCTTTTTTAGTATGTGTTCATTCTATCATTTCTGTTTCTCCAGAGAACCTAATACAGAATCTATTGGTTGCTATTTCCTCATGAGAATTATTAAGATGTTTCCCGTTTCTCCTCATAGTGAATGATTGTAGACGAACACGGAATATTTTGAGTCTCTGGTCCTGTTTAAATCCTCTTCAAACTATTCCTTTTTTTTTTTTTTAGCATGCATTAGATTGATAAGGGTCAGATATGAGCCAGGACTAGCAGTTTGCACAGTGCAGCCCCTGTGTCTAAGTTTTCAAAGCCTTTCTTCATTGTCTTGGGGTTTGACCCACAGGATCCTGCCCAGGCCTGGGATGTGCCATGGTCCACACGTGCCTCTGTTCTTCAAGCCCTTTACTTTGCTGCTCCAGCTCAGTGTCATGTGTGCACAGTTCTGGAGGGACCAGGGTAGGATGCACAGATTTAGGGCACCTCTGTCTAGTTCCTTTTCCTGTAGTTTCCACTCCACCCCACCTCATCCTTTTCAACTCTCAAAGGTCCCTTTTTCTGGTTCCATGTCTTGAAAAGTAGATTTTTCACCCTCCTTATACTGTATCCCACACCTCACAGGCTGCATCCATCCTCAGGACAAAGCAGCAAGAAGCCACAGAGTCCATGAATAGAGACGACTTCCTGTCATTGGCACCCACCACCCCACAGCATCTGCTGCTACTGTGAAGGTACAGCTTCTCACATGAACAAGACTGGGTGAGTGGAAACAGAACATCCCAGGAAGAGGACATTTCTCCTAACCCTTGGCCTTCCAGGCCCCACATCCTGCTTCTTTCCTCCATCCAAAAGCTGAGGATTTACCTTGGAGCTGTCCATTCGTAATTACAGAGGTCCAGTACTGTGCTACTTTGAAGTGTAAGCCAGAAGATAGGATGAACCATCAAAAGAAAAAAGCATCCTGCCCTGTATCAGTCACTCTTCACATTCTGGTTCCCTTTGTAACCTGTCTACCACAAAGCTCAGTTCTCAGACAGGAGCTTTCTATGTTCTGTGCAGATTTTAGCTTTCATAAGGAGATAGAGTGAGGCACACGTAATCTATCACAGACCTTCCAAATTCATGTTTCCTTCAGCTTTTGTTGAGGTATTTTTAACTGGGTGGGGTTTTTTATTTGTTTGTTTTGTTTTTTTATAGTACAAAAATACTTAAAGTTCACAGATTATCAAACATGTTAAATCAAATGTCATCTATGCAGCCTTTGCCTAGAGTAAGCTCTCTAGAAAGGAAAACTGCGTTTGTTATTGGAATCCTTTACAGTGATGGTATTCTCTTAAACCACTGGAAACCAGCTGCAGTAACCATTAGACCTCAATAACAAACAGCTGTTAAAGGATTCACACGTGTCTGAAAGTGAAGGTCCATTCATTGGTAGTCTGTGTGTGTGTGTGTGTGTGTGTGTGTGTGTGTGTGTGTGTGTTCAGAATGTGGTTATGGAACAAGATACAAACCTCAATGACATGCAATAAAAATACCCTGTTGTGGAGACACAGCAATCAGGGATCTGACTACCCAGAAGGCAGGAATCAAGACGATCATGGAAGCACAAAGAAGGACTGACACATGTCCTCAGTAGAGGGTTTGAGTTTCTGGTGGTGGTAGTAGTGGGTATTCGTTTTGATTTTTAGTTCAGAAACTTTAAAAAAAAAAAATGTAGCTGGGGCCCATTTATTTCTTTGTTCCATAAAATATGTCAGTTTTCTAATCATTAATCTTTCACATTTAAAAACTTGTCCTTGCCTGAACTTCTTTGTGAAAAACAAAGTAGCATTCTTAATTCAGCCATCTTCGAAGTCTGATGCTCTTTTCTCTTTCCCACTGGCTAATTTTCAGTCATTATTGTGCCCCACCCCCACCCCTTGCTGGTTTCCTGTTGCCTTTGTATTACCAGGCAGGTTATAACTTGCATGAACATTCCTTTCTTGATTTATATTTTTCTCTCCAGCTTTCTTATGTCTACGCTTACAATGCTTGCCTAGGACTTTTTAATTGCAGCCTATTTGAACACAAATGGCTTGCGAACTTTTCATTCTTCACATTCCTGCAACAGTAAAAGGCAATCGAGTCAAATTTAACTACAGAAGACAATTGTGGAAGGTTCTCTGGAGCAGAACACAGAATAATAAGAATGTTTCATTAGCTTCTGCGCCCCGCAGAGCACTCGTGAGCGTTCTTTTCCATCCCTGCTCCTCCTGTTCCTGCACTTGCAGTGTCTGCCGTTCTTTCTCAAGTGCCAAAATAAAGCAATGATTTCTTCTTCAGGCTAAAAATGAGCTGACTGTTAATGAAGGAAAAGTGCCAGCCACACTAAGTATGAAATCACATCACCCAATAACCAAGTGTCTGCTCAGTGCCTATTATACGCCCACCTAGTGACAGATAAAAATGAAAGATGTGGAGAGCAGCTCCCTTCTGCTCCTCCCTTTTTCCTCCATCACCCATGGGGATCAGAGATCAAACCCAGATCCCCTTATTTACATGTCAAGCACCCTACCCACTGAATTATCTCCCCAGTCTCTGTGTCTTTGTTAGGGGTTTACTGCTGTGAACAGACACCATGACCAAGGCAACTCTTATAAGGATATTTAATTGATGCTGGCTTACAGGTTCAGAGGTTCAGTCCATTGTCATCAAGGTGAGAACATGGCAGCATCCAGGCAGGCATGGTGCAGGAGGAGCTGAGAGTTCTACATCTTCATCTGAAGGCTGCTAGCAGAATACTGGCTTCCAGGTAGCTAGGATGAGGGTCTTATAGCCCACACCCACAGTGACACACTTACTCTAACAGGGCCACACCTTCTAATAGTGTCATTCCCTGGGTGGAGCATATGTAAACCATCACACTCTGATTCTAATCAACCACATTTTCCTCCAGATGTTCTTTCTTGGAAAATGTAAACCATTGATTTAACTTGCCAGCACCCAGAACATACATTATTCCCATAGTCATATGCTGAAATCTTAACCCTTCTGGTAAGTCTTAGGAGATGGAATTTGAAAAGAGGTGACTTGGTCATAGGCAGAGAAGCTTCATAAATGGGATTATGGTTGACATAAAGAGGGCCCCAGACAGCTCTTCTTTCTTCTGTGTCTCTCCTACTGTGTGAGCAAATAGCAAGAAGACAGGCACCTGTAAACTAGGGAGGGGGCCCATCGCAAATCTGCCAGCTTCTGCGTCTAAGAATTGCAACCATTACAGCTGTAAGAAATAAATGTTATTTCTGTTACAGCAGCACAAACAGGGTAAGACAGTGTCCCAAGAACAGAGAATGGGACACACACAGTTGCAGATACCTGTATGAAGTTGCTATTGATGTCGTCTGGAAGCAGAGTGAAAGAAACCACAACAGGAATTGTCTGGTTTCGGCTGTGGGTTTCTGAAGGTCGGCCAGAAAACCTGTTTGTGTAGTGTATTTTATTTTTTTGTAAAAGGATATTGCTGAGACAGGGAGGGAGCAGACACATGATTAGAGGAGTATATCAGCAACTATTCCAAGCAGGGGGCTTACTGCTTGCTGTCTTTTTGTATTTCCAAGATTTTAAAACTCTGGTTTGCTAAAGACAAATACATCTTAAAATTATAATGCTGTGTCGGAAGTGAATTCCTAGGAGAGATAATGGGAGGAACTGTCTTTGTGAATGGCTGAAGAAAAAAAAAGACAACAAATTGAAAGCTTTCTCTTTCTTTCTCTTTCCTCCTCCTTCTGCTATGGGAAAAACTGGTCTTGGCCCAGGGATGGTAATGAACACAACTGTAAAGCTGGAAAGAAACATGGAGCCACCATTTTCTTGACATCAGGAAGCCCAGTGGAGCTATGAGCTCAAAGGAAATGAGGGGAAAACAAGCTATGGACGGCAGTACACCATAACCTCAGACTTTGGGAGGTGGAGGCCTGAGGATTAGGACTTCAAGGTCATCACCAACTGTGTAGCAAAGTTGAGGCCAGTTTGAAGGCATGAGGCTTCCCCACAGAGTAACAAAAACAAACAAGCAGCCCAGAAGTTGCTGGGTTGAGGGGGTGGAGGAGAACAAGCTCTGATTGAGGCTGGCTCCTCCGTGTGCTGAAGGGAACCAAGCAGAATTCTCCCTCTGAGTTGGATACTATGAGCGGGGCTGCCTCAGCTGTGTATGGTGGCCTCATCCTTTTCTTAACCTTTCCAGACTGGCCTGCACATAACCACAGAGCCAAGCAAGGCCATACCTAGAACTCCAAGGGGCACAGAGTTTCCTGATGTTGGCCACAGTGCAATAGGCTCTACTAAGTCCTTCTTTCTCATCCCTTCACAGGTGCTGACCCAAATACCCATCATCACCCCAAATTCCACCTCAGAATTTTCTATAGAGAGCCAGCCTGCCACAGGAAATAATACCATCTTGAAGATACTTGGAAAATAGAGGCAGAAAGAACACTCAGTCAAGTAGCCAGCATAACTTGCTATCAATACTAATAACATTACAAGAAAACTAAAGGTCCCTTATCAGTGTAGAACAAAATATCCTAAGAAAGGAAACAGTAAAACAAATTCAACAAGTAATGCAAAAAGAATGTATGTGTGATGAATGAGGCTTATATCAGGAATTCAAGATAGGTTTACCATTTGAAAATAAATCCTACATTGTCTGGGAAATTCAGAAAGAAATGGAAACAGGTAATGTTGGAACAACTGGATGTAATATACAGCAGTTGGATGCATGTATGTGTATTATATGGATGTAGAAATACCAACTTTCAAGTCCCTCCATACTAAAAAAAGAACTCAGACTATGTCACAGAACTTCACAAAAGCTAGACGTCTAAAACTCAGGAGAGAAAACGTGTTACAGAATTTCCACAATCTTGGATAAGAAAAAAAATTTCAAACCAAGAACAAAAATAAAATAAAATAAAATAAATTGAACTAGCACAGAAATGAAAACCTTTTTTCCTCTTTGCGAGACACAAATGAGAGAATCGAAAAGTAGGCTGCACAGTGAGCGAAAGTAAGTGAAACACATCTGTGCTATCTGACACAGAACTTGCTTAAAGAACTCCAAAAGCCCAGCTTTAAACAATGAGAACTTTTGAAACTGCAAAATCAGCAGATACTTCACAAGGAGACAAAATGGAATTAAACAAACAAACAAACAAACAAGCAAATGGGGAGACACTAAATCTCCCAGGGAGCATGCATGCACCAAGATGGCTGGTGGGATGACACGTGTGGGCATGTTATTGTAGATATAGATATAGAGAAAATGACACTCTCATTCACCATGGTGGGAATATAAAATGGTGTAGCCCCTGGGAGTGAGTGGGGAGAATGATTAACTAGTTCTTTGGAAGCAAAAATGTCTAAGGAGATAGAAGTGTGGACTACACTGAGTCCTGTTGGTGCTGATCTGGTGCTGCTACATATTCAAATGCTAAATTCTGCATCCCTAGATCTGGTTGCCGGAAAGGTGACCAAATTCCTGTATTCCAGCTTTTGTTGTGCAAACCTTGTCCTCCAAGTTAATTGGTCAATGAAAGGGTGAAACCTGTGATTGGGCAGTAGAGACTGATAGGCGGGACTTCCTGGGAGGGAGAAAGGAACTCCGAGAAGAACAAGGAGGAAGGCCTTTGTCCAGGAGACATGAGAGAAGAGAGACATGACTATAGGCCTGGAATGTATAGCTAGCCACATGTCTGGATGGGGCTAGGTGGTCGGTTAGATGAGCTAGTTGAGAGTCTGCCTGGTTAAGGCCTAAGTTGTGTGAATATTTGGAGAATTAGCTGGTCAAGGAATAACCGCTGCCATATTAATTCCCAGCAGTAATTAATATATACAGAATACTAATAATCATTTCTTACAGAGTCATTACACATTGTATCCATTTGTTGAATGGCAATGCTGCCCCTCACAAATATGTATAACATCTAATTTAAAATGCTAAACAGGGAGTTACTATGTAGCCCAGAAATTCTTACAATGGTTATGTACCCATGAGAACTGAAGACATAACATCCCAAAATGGACACCAACCAAGCCATTGGTTTATTGACTGATGAATTATTGATAGATAAAATATGGTTTCCATACAATTGGATAATATTTGGCCCATGAGAAAAAAATGGTGTTCTGATACATGCCAAAGCAGAAGAACCCAAATGCAAAACACCATGTCATCTTTTTTTTTGGGGGGGGGGTTGGTTTTATTTTAGTTTGGGTTTTTTGTTTGGTTGGTTGGTTTTGTCATTTTGTTTTATTTTGTTTTGCTTGAGACAGAGTCTCCCTACACAGACCTGGCTGTCTTGGCGCTTGTTATATAGACCAGGCTGGCTTAGATGTCACAGAGATCGGCCTGCCTTTGCCTCTCATGCTGTGCACCGCCATGCCTAGCTTAAATTGCTTTCATTTTAAAAATAATGTATTTTTTAATTTGTATTTTGTGTGTGGATAATTTGCAGACATGTATGTATGTGTGCCACATGCGTGCAGTGCCCATGGATGCCAGAAGAGGTAGGTTCCCCTTGAACTGAAATTAGAAACAGCTGTGATTCTCCAAGTGGGCGATGAGAACTGAAGAAGAGCAGTCAGGTCTCTTACTGCTGAGTGTCTCTCTATTCCCCAAGACTTCGTTTTTGTTAAATGTCTACAATAGGCAAATTTACACATAAAGAAAGTAGACTAGTGGGTTTGAGAAACTGAGAAGAGAGAGATAATGGGAGTTGTTAATAGTCAAGGCTTATTTGGGGGTGATAGAATTATAGATAACGGTTAAACATTAGAATGTATTGAAAAACAATAAATTGTCTATTTTAAATATCTGAATACACATTATACATCTTTAATAGTATCAAATAATAAGGGGCCAGAGAGATGGAGCTGTAGGTAAAGTGCTTGCTATTCAAACACAAAGAACTTAGTTCAGAACATCGATAAAAAAATCCAAGCATGAAAGCAAGTAGTGCTTCCAGGGGCATTGCTGGCCAGCCTGTCTAGCGGAAGCAGAAAGCTCCTGGTTCAGTGAGAGGCCCTGTCTCAAAAACTACGGTGGACGGGGCTGGAGAGATGGCTAACTGGTTGAAAGAACTTGTTACTTTTGCAGAAGACCCAGGCTCAGTTCCCAGCACCTACATAGAGGCTCACAACTGTCTGTAACTCCAGTTCCAGGGGATCCAAGTCCTTTTTCTGACCTCTGCAAGTTCTTCACACACATGGTGCACAGACATACATGTGGGCAAAAATAGCATTACAGATTATATATATACATATATATATACATATATGTGTGTATATATATATATATATATATATGTATGTATGTATGTATATATGGAAAACACTGGACATTGACTTTTGGTCTACAACATACATACACACACACACACACACACACAAACACACACACAGCCGTGAGCAAGCCCACCTGAAAGAGACTGTGCATATACACACATACACATAAATATATCATGATCAGTTTTCAGCAATCATGAAAACAGAATTTATGTCAATTTGCTCCTAAAACTTACAGTTGACTGACCTAATTCTTCTCATTGTCTCAGTGAAATGAGCAGGTCTATCCTACATACACAGGCATCAGGCATAATATACTTATGTTAACTCTGCCATGACAAGAGTTTTCCTTGTGTCTGAGCCTGACAACTCAAACCAGGAACCTAGTCTAAGAGGCAGAGTGCTCATAGCACTTCCTGGTTCCAGGGCTCTGCTTTGACCATGTTGACACTGGCTTTTGCTCATGGAATTCAATGGTCAATTTGATGTCTGTCTTAGGGTTTCATTGCTGTGAAAGAGACACCATGACCATAGAAACTCTTATAAATAAATTAAAAAATTTTTAATTGGAGTTGACTTATAGTTTCAGAGGTTTAGTCCATTATCATCATGGCAGGAAGTATGGCAGTGTGCAGGCAGACATGGTGCTGGAGGAGCCAAGAGTTCTACATCTTGATCAGAAGGCAGTACAAGCAGTGCTGTGTATGCACTGGTTGTAGCTTGAGCATAAGAAAGCTCAAAGCCCAGTCCACAGTGACTTACTTCCTCTAACAAGGCCATGTCTCCCATTAGACCCACTCTCCATGGCCAACCATTCAAACACATGAATCGATGGGTGCTGTTCCTATTCAAACCACCACAGTGGATAAGCTTTAAAGGGTGCTCTGTACTCTCAATCAGCATGAAAAAAGCAAGCATTGTTTGTTTTCCATGTCCTCCCATCATCTTAGCCTAGAGAAAACTCTATGTGAAGAGGGGACTGGTGTATTGTGGTTTCTATGAAGATTAGAGAAAGCACAGGAAATGAGACCAAGTATATGTGACAAGCAGCTGACTGTATCTTTGAGTCAAAGATAGTGTTTTCTCATCTGCAATGTGACCTGGAGGACCATGTGGCCCTGAATATCTAGATCCCATCCTAGATTAGTCACCTTCCAATCTATAGGAGCCACATCGTGGCTGCCAGCACCAACTGCCACCATCTAGTATGAAGAGAGACAAAGCCAGCAGCTTCTAATCTATGTTTGCTTTTAACTAAAATGTAACTCAAGATGATGGTTTGTATATGCTGGGTTCAGAGAGTGGCACTATTAGAGGGTGTGGCCTTTTTGGAGTAGGTGTGTCACTGTGGGTGTGGGCTTTAAGACCCTCATCCTAGCTTCCTGGAAGTTAGTCTTCCACTAACAGCCTTCAGATGAAGATGTAGAACTCTCAGCTCTGCCTGCACCATGCCTTCCTGGATGCTGCCATGCTCCCACCTCGATGATAACAGACTGAACCTCTGAACCTGTAATCCAGCCCCAATTAAATCTTGTCCTTTATGAGACTTGCGTTGGTCATGGTGTCTGTTCACAGCAGTGAAACCCTAAGTCACTCATGTAGGTTATACAGTGACAGAGCCCCACCCCCTCACCTATGTGTTTATTCTAACAAACTGACTGATGTAGTTCTGGAAGCCAATAAGTCTCAACATTCCAACACCTGTGGGCAGCAAGCTGTAGACCTAAGAGAACTAACTGCGAATTTCCTATGCAAAGAACAAAGTCCCAAGAGAAGCATGAGGTTTTCATCCAATTCTGAAGGGAGGAAAAGGCTAGCATCCTAGCTCCAGATGGCCAGGCAAGGGTGCCCTCTATATGTGTGTTTGGTTGTGTTGGGGTGTACGTCTCGGTGGGGGAAGCTCAGCCTTCTTGCTCTAGGTCTTTAATGAATTAGAGAAAGACCACCCACATGGTAGATGGAAATCTGCTTAATTCATTCTATCAATCCAAATGGTCATTTCATCCAAACTATGCTACAGACAAATCCAAAACATTGCCTGACCAAGTAATTGCACACCCAGGGGCCAAGAAGTTGACATACAAGGTTAATCATCACAACTAGGGAACTTAATTCAAGCAGTATCTTAGAGACAAGCCACATATAGACAAGCTGGCGTTGTGCTGGCTGACCATTACCATAGCTCCTTCCCAGACCAATGGGGATTCCAGAGATAGATGCAAAGTGACAGGCAGGCCAGACTCAGGACCAAGGGAGCATGGAGCCCTAAACCATGCCAAGAAGGGAATGCTGCAGGCTCACTGCTGCCTCTGCCTTCATACCCAAATTCTTGTCTCCTGGTATCATTTAATTTTTAGCATAAAGCCATCCTGAATATGCACCCGTGTAACTGTGTAGGGTTAAGTTCTGACCAAAGGCTTTAGAGTAAAGAGATATATGCAATCCTAGGCCCTGCCCTTATAGAAAAACACACCTACATCTTTCTCAAGCACACTAGAATACAGACATAAAGATGTATCATCTCAAGCCAGGTGGATGATGACATCCTCATATGGCTGGCAGGTCAAAAGAGAGAGATCCTGGGCTCCCAGTAATCTTGCAGAGTATAGCTGCTATATTATTGCAAACTTTTATGTGAAAGAAAAATCTAATTTCTCATCTATTGTTGACTTTGACATCTATATACTCATATATTGTTGACTTTGTGTCAGTTACATGGAGCTGTAACCTAACAGGAAGAACAGTCGTCAGAATTTCTATGTGGGAGAATAATGGGCTAGTCAAACGGAGTGGCAAACACCTGTTAACATGTCACCATTACTCAGCATTCAGTGTGACTATTCACTGCCCATGACATCTCCGTTAAACATTTTCTTGAACCATATGTGCCTCCCTTGATCAATTGACAACTTAGTATTTTTAGTAACTTTTTTCAATTAACATTGTTCTTCTTTGTTCAATATTAGTTCCTTCAAGACACAGGCCATTTCTGAGTTTCCCATTGTATTTGCCAGTTTAAGATGCTGATCGCTCTAAAAGACAAGATCCGACAAGTTGGCGAACTCAAGCCACAAGCTCATCATCATTGTCTCCCCTCCCCCGCATCCCCTGCTCCCTCTTCTCCCCTCTCCCTCTCTCTGGCAGAATTAAGAAGCCATTATGTATTATGACCTAGCAGCTCTTCCTACTCAAAGTGCAAGAGAAATGTATGGCTCAACTCAACACCTAGCTCCTTGGGTCTGTAGGCTCTGTTGAATTAAGTCACATGATATAAAACTTCCCAGCAGTCCCTGAATACTTATGAAAGTCAGATATCACCTTTGTTCTAGGGTTTCCTCTGGAGCCTTGTCCCCATTGGGCTGCCTGTGAAGCCCTTCCCTCTTTCTTGCTCTCTGTCTCTTTCTGTCTCAGCAATCTTTCTAGGTGATTTTATTTTCTTTTGTTTTTTGTTTGTTTTTGTTTTCTTATTATTATTACTTTTATTTTTTTATACTTCATTCGTTGACCCCCCTTTCTGGCTCACCCTCCCACAGTTCCTTATCTCATTCCTTCTCCTCCATCTCCAAGAGGACATTCCCCCCTTCCACTGCCCTCCCAGGCCTCCCCACTCCCTGGGGCCTCAAGTCTCTCAAGGGTTAGGCACTTCTCCCACTGAGGCCAGACCAGGCAGTCCTCTGCTGTATATGTGTCAGGGGCCTCGGACCAGTTTGTACATGCTACCTGGTGGTAGCTCAGTGATGAGAGATCTCAGGGGTCCAGGTTAGTTGAGGCTGCTGGTCTTCCTATGGGGCCACCCTCCTCCTCAGCCTCTCCCAGTTTTTCCCTAATTCAACCACAGTCACCAGCTTCTATTCATTGGTTGAGTGTAAATATCTGCATCTGACTCTTTAGCTGCTTCTTGGGCCTTTCAGAGGGCAGCCACACTAGGCTCATGTCTGTAAGCACACCATCACATCACAGTAATAGTGTCAGGCCTTGTTGCCTCAATCTGAGCTGGATCTCAGTTTGGGCCTGCCACTGGCCCTCCTTTTCCTCAGGCTTTTCTCCATTTTTGTTCCTGTAGTGCGTTCAGACAGGAACAACTATGGGTCAGAATTTTTGACTGTGGGATGGTAATTCCCTCCCTCCACTTGATGCCCTGTCTTTCTACTGGAGGTGAACTCTACAAGTTTCCTCTTCCCACTGTAAGGCATTTCATCTAAGGTCCCTTCCTTTGAGTCCTGAGAGTCTCTCACCTCCCAGGTCTCTGGTATATTCTGGAAGGTCTCCCCACCTCCTACCTCCTGAACTTGCCTATTTCCATTCTCTCTTCTGGCCCCAGGGCTTCAGTCCTGTTCCACCCCAACCCCACCCCCAATAACTGATCACGTTCCCCTTTTCCCCTCCCTGTCGCCTTTCCCACCTGTGAAGCTCCTACATGGGTTTTAAAGGGAAGCTTCTCTTTCCCTCCAAGGCCTTGTCATGACCTGATACCGCGTTCTATCCCTCCCAATTGCCTTCTTACCTCAAGTCCTGATTATGGCCCCGACCTTAGTGAAGACTCTTCATTTATGAAGGGTAATTTCATGTCAGCTCTTTTTCCAAACCTGACACTCTCTGTTTATCTGTTCTAACAGTATCGTATCCCCTGGGTCCAGAATAGCCTATGCCATAGAAGAAGTCAACTAACATTTGTTCAGTCAATATATTTACTCATCAGTGAAACCTGACTAAGGAACTGGAACACAGAGAAATTTCTTTGTTCCTTTCATTATAAGCGCTGTCCCTAGCCTGGGAATTGTAATATATTTTGACTGCAACAACTCATTACACTATTAAGCTATCGAGGATCGCATGAAGCTTTGTAGCAAGTCACTTATAGCCACAAAAACTTAGAAGGAAACCAGATCTTCAATAGCTGTGTTGTTAAAGAGGCTATAATCCAAACTATGGAGTATTTTTCAGTGATAAAAAGGTGAGCCATCAGGCTGTTAAAGGACAAAGATATATGCTTATTTCTAAGTAAATGAAGTTCATCACAAAAGGTTATATCACACACACACACACACACACACACACACACACATATATATTTTTTTTCAAGAACTTCACTAAAGCCAAATTTTCACAGATGTATTCCCATGTCAAAATTTATCAAATTGTACACTTTAAGCATGTGGTTTATTGTATTTCAATTATACTATAATAGGGGCATTTAAGGAAATAACTATATTTTCTGAGACAAATTAGTGAGACAAGTGTCATTACTGACGTTATTGAACATCTGTTTTGTGTCACACTTAATAAAAGCCAGCTGGATTCCCACTTCCGTCTCTTGCATTCAAAGTGCTGCATTATGTTGTTTTAGCTTAAGAATATGAATAAAACCCACCCTCCGATAAGCACACAGTTAGAAAATGGAAGAATAGCTTGATAGTCTTCAGATCTTTGTAGATGTGTCTGAGACCACATCAGAGCTTGACAAGTGGTAGTTTGTTAAAGTTACAATTTGAATCTGAGATGAAATTAATATGCTTTTTGGTGCTGATGTGTTTACCTCCCTCATGTCACTGTGTATTGAATCGATGTGTTATGGATCATTTTCATGTATGACTTTTTAGTGGCCGGGTGATTTGGAAACTATTGATGCACTGAGTTGTGTAGATCTCCTAAATGTAGTTGTATTTTATTAAATATGTATATATATGTGCATGACTATATACTATAAAATATACCTGTGGGAACATAAGATGATATAACTACTATAAAGACCTATGTGGTAGTTTCACAGAAGTATTTGAATATATAATATAATATAATATAATATAATATAATATAATATAAGCCTGTGGAAATATAACTACTTAGTATAAAGATCTGCACAATGGTTTCTTTATGTGCCAGACATATATATCAATAGATTATGTGAATATGCACACATAGCAGTAGGAGACCACTGACAGGATCAAAGTGTCTTCAAATATTAAAGAGTTCTCAAGCTTAAATTAAGCATAAGTTTTCAGAAATTCTAATTTTCACTTGAAAACTCAAATTTTATAATTTGGCAAGTGCTGTCTGCTGTTTTTCTTGAAATGACAACCTCATTTTATTCATTTTCTAAAAGACTGCCCACCAAATATTCAAATCTGAATAACTACAAATTCTAAGTCAGTGGTATGAATGCCTGTCTCTCCCAAAAGCCCACACGTTGAGACCTGAGCCTGTGTGACATTAGAAATGAGACCCTTGGGCTGGAGAGATGACTCGGTGGTTAAGAGCACTGACTGCTCTTCCAGAGGTCCTGAGTTCAATTCCCAACAATCACATGGTGGCTCACAACCATCTGGTGACCTCTTATGGTGTGTCTGAAGACAGCTACAGTGTACTCATATAAATAAATAAATAAATCTAAAAGAAAGAAAGAAAGAAAGAAAGAAAGAAAGAAAGAAAGAAAGAAAGGAAGGAAGAAAGAAGAGAAGAGAAGAAAGGAAGAAAGGAAGAAAGAAAAGAAATGAGACCCTTGGGGGATGGTGAGAACGTGAGGGCAGAGTCATCAGGAATGGCATAATGTACTTACCAGAGTACCAAGAGCACCACCTTCTGTCTTCCCACCGTGGGAGGATGATGAAAATGGACCCTCACCAAACACAGGACCTGTCGAAGCTTTGATTGTGGGCTTCCAGCCATTTTCAAAGTTCATGGTTCATGAGCTCTTCTCTGGGACTTTCAACAGCTGTGCACCTCACTCAAAGTAACATGCCCCTGGACAGTCTGCAAATCCTCCCCTGCCCCGCCCATCTTCCCCTCTTCCTGCTGTTGCTGCTCACTGCCCTCTCCTGCCTAAGCCCTACTGGCTCCCTATGTCTCCTGCATGAGACTCAAGACATTTGTACTAAGCATATCACTCCCTAAAAATCTCTCCCCCAACTTCTCTACAGATGCTGGTGAAGTGACTTTCTCAGTGGTGTCTCCCACACTATCCTATACAACCATCAAGTTACCCACTTCCTGGGACCCTTCCTCCTTCTCTGCCCCATTTTTCTTCATCATTTATACAATTGTCTGACATAAGTTCTAGTCCTCTCCAGGGCTTTATTTGTTGTCTGCCTCTAGCAAATAGAGTACGGTTTCCACGGAGACTGAAGGGTTTGTGTATTTTAGAAAACTGGTAGCCCCCTAAATCCATTAATAATAACTGGCTTTACAGTAAGTGCTAAGAAAATAAAGGAATAAATATGTAGGCCACTCTAACTCATATTTGAGCTCTTGTCCCATAATCACCTCTGTTTATTACTATATACATGTTCTCCATAACCCACTCCACACCAGCTCTTGGCTGCTGGCACGGCCCTTGAAGAACACTGGGAAAGCACAGCCCATCACTGGAGACCTTCCAGGGCAACAGAGGTTACTCTTTAGCTGCTTTGTACCCAACTGTTTCCTGTCATCACTCATACATTTGGAACAGATACTGACAACACAAAGGTTGACTCGGGCTGTGAAGCAGATAGAACTAGAAGGGGACCTCCCATGACCCTGTCCTGGATCCAGCTGGACTCTGGCAAAATCCCCAGAATTCATGGATGCTTCTTCACTGGAAATGCTAATACTACTCTGCTAGGCCACTCTCCAGAGAAATTCCTCTCAAGCATCAACGGTGACTATTTTGCTAACACTAGGTCAATGCCCTTATGCTGCCCGAAATATTTATTTACACCACTTATCTAATGGTTTTTAGATTAAAACAACGATCTTGGTTTGTGCTGTGCCTCTGACCATTCCACCAGCTAATAGCAGACTTCCAAATGCTTTCTGTGAGAGTTGGGGATGTTTTATAATGAAAAAACTAACCTTGCATGCTTGTTCAGTCAGAGTGCTAACCTTGGACAAATCATTCTAATATCCAATAAGTCTTCTTTGCTATAACTTACCTAAATAATGGAAAGATTAGACATCTTGATGCCTTGATAGGATGGATTTCAACACTTATGATAGACAGGTTGTATCCTCTTTGCACTTCTATCTTAAAGTCCTAAACTCTCAGTATACCAGAACATGACCTTATTTGGAAATAGGGCTTTCAAGAGGTAATTCAGTAAAAGAAAGAAATAAAACTCTCATTCAGTAGAACCATGTCTTCGTGAGGATTTAGCACCGAGGTACAATACTTGCTTATCAAGTACAAGGCTGTGCGCTCAGTCCTCATATCTGGGAAAATAACTATGAAGAGGAGGAAGAAGAGAAGAGTGAGAAGGTGGAGGAGGAGGAGGAGAAAAAGAACAGGAGGAGTAGGACCATGCAGAGAAGGCTAATCCTGTAAAAGGGTAGTAAGAAGGTAGCCATCTTGATTTAGCTCTCCCTGCATTCAAAACTATGAGATTATACATTTCTGTTGTGTGAACCAGTCAATATGTGGTATCTTATTATGGCTGCCTAGAAAACCTACTATACCACTTCATTTCTTATGTTTATCTATGTTCCCATCTAGCAGATTTACATCTGTTTATGTGCTCTACCACAAACCACAAAAGACTTCTGAAGATACAAATGTCTTTGGTGTTTTGAAAGGACCTGCTACGAAGGTCATGTAAATGTCTTAACAAAGCATAACCCATAAAGCAGTGCTCAGGCAGCACTGAGAGAGTTTTTATTTCTTCATGATAACAAGAGATGAGTTAGGGGCAACCATAAAGCTGGTTTACAGAGTGCCAGCCAGAATCCCATGTTTCACTTTACTATGGCACCAGGATTGGTCAGCATGAAAACTTTGGGACCTTGATAAATGGCTCAGCAGTGAAAGTACGTGCTGCTCCTGTGGAGGCTCCAAGTTCAACGGCTAGCTCCCACTTCAGTTGGCTCACAACTGTCCATAACTCCACCTCTAGAAGATTCGACTATTTTCTGGTTTCCACTGGTCTCTGCGCTTACATGCAGATACCCACATCTGACACATACCCATAACTAAAAAGAAACATCTTCAAAACGAATACTGGATTTTGCCAGTCAACCTTGCTGAAGTATATAAACAAGACACCAAATGTATTTCTTTACAGTAAAAGATATTTCTTCCTAATATATGAGAAATTTTTATTCCTTTCCAAACCGGTGTCCTTTTCCTAGCAAACCGTTGAGAAGGATATATTGGCTACAAACAAGCAAAAGTGACAAGGGATCAAGGAATTCGAGCAAGGAACAGAGCTGTAGGAAGCCGTCAAAGTCTGAGTAACATGGCTGCTCCTGGTCCCACAGAAGCCAGAAGAGGAGACAGGCACCCTAAACTCAAGCAGTTATGAGCAGCCTGGTGGGTGCAGGGAATTGAACCTGGGCCCTCTAGGAGACTGTCAGTCTAGCCCCTCAGAGCGTTTTAGTCTTTCTGTCTCCGTCATCTCCTCATCTAACCTTTCATTTCTTCCCACCATGACTTTCTCATCAAATTCCCAGGATCTGAGTACCAATTGACTATGGTTTGACAGGCATGAGTAGACTTGATCAAACTGACTAAAGGAAGAATACAGGTCACATAGGAGCTTCACAGGTCAGGACACACATGGCAAACAGATCAATAGATCTCTGATACCTTTCTTCATCTCCCAGCTCTCCCTGATAAGACCTGCTTTGGAAGCCAGGGATCCTGATGTTCAACCCAATGCCACACAGACTAAGCCACAAAAGGAACTGGTGTGGAAACTGGCAAGGTAAGGCATGTTCAAACCCTGGAAAACTCAAAAGTTGAGGCGTAAAGGAGTGGAACTAGCTCTCTTCCTGTTTCCAGGCCTGCCTGTAACCCTGCGACTCCCATCCAGGTGGTCACAGTTAGTCAGTCAAGTAGCACCGCACCTGGAATTCTTCCCTGTGCAAGTGAGGTATCTCAGTTGTCTTATGCCTTCAGCCAGCGGCCTTTTCCCTTCCTGGGTGTTCTCACGCCCTTCCCCAAAACTATATAGCCCTTGATTCACCCCAAATAAGGTGTATGTATTCATACCCATCCCCAATAAAGAAATTCGAACCCAGGTAAGATAGTCTCAGAGAGCTGCTTCTTTAAAGATCTTCAGAGAAGGCCCTTGCCTAAAAGAGTCATGACACTAAGATTCTCAGAGAAGGTCTTTTCTCTCCCCTCCATCCCAGACCCAGATCCCAACGGGACCCAGATCCTGCCCATTCGAGACTGCTTCCTCCTTTCATCCCAGTGTGCAATGGCATATATATATCCTTATCATGGATTGATATGAAAATTTTTTAAAAGGCAAGTCTATGCATTTAAGTATCGAGATGAATGAATCTTAAAGCCATGTTGGAGCAAAAGAAGGCAGACAACAAAAGAAAAATGGTGTGCAATTCCATTAAAATGAAGTTTGTGGGGAGGCAAAGTTAATGAGATAAACACTCGGACAGTGGTCAATTCAGCCAGGGGCTGGGTATGGACAGAATAGGACATGAGGATATTCTCTGAGACACTGTAGATGTTTATATATTAAAGCAGACGATAATTCTCCCTGTGTGTGTATGCGCACATGTGCCTGCTTGCGTGTTTGCGCAGGTGTGCATTGTGTGTACACGCACGCATGTGCGTGTGTGTGTGTGTGTGTGTGTGTGTGTATAAATATATTGAATCCCATACCTGTATCATTTTATACAATTGTGCAGTTTAATTTAGTGCCTTAGTAAAAAACTGAGTAAATAAATAAATTCTAAGTAAGTGATCAATGGGCAACGAATAGTAATGAACTTTTGCTTTTTTTTTTTTTTTTTTTTTTCTTTTCTAGACTATGTTTGGAGCCACAATGAGATCGAAACTAGAATAGCACTGACAAGATATTGGCCACAGAGTCCCACAGTCACCCAAAACAACACAGGCTGATGCTACTGCTCTTGGTTATTCAACATAACTAGAGAGTGGCATCCCTATTGTGGAACACACTACACACTGGAGTTAGAGAACACAGAGAAGTCAGTCTCAAACTGACCTCCCTTCTAGCTGCCTGTCATGCAGCTAAAAGGTGCCATGGAGGCTCCTGAAGGAAAAGAGACATTTTTTTCTTAGAGACATTGTAGTAGTAGCATGTTGTCTTATCCAGCAAGATGCCCACTGGTACAATAGTGGCAAGATTGTTGGCTAACTGTTGTCTTGATTGGTTTGAGGCACTGTCTGCTCTTCCACAAGTCCTAAGATCAGTTCCCAGTTACCACATGGTGGCTCACAACCATCTATACTGAGATCTGATGCTCTCTTCTGGCATACAGGTGTATATGCAGATAGAGCAGTCATATACACTAAATTAATTAATTAATGAATTAATCTTAAAAACAAAACAACAGAATGTAGCTAGTTACCTGGACCCATAGGGGCTCACAAAGACTGAACCACCAACCTAAGAACATGCATTTGACTCCCTCCCCCCTACACATATGTAACAGATATGTAGCTTGGTCTTCACACAGGACCCCTAAAACCAGAGCTTGGACTGCCTCTGACTCCATTGCCTGCCTTTGGATCCCTTTCCTCTGACTGGGCTGCCTTGTCTAGGCTCAATAGGAGAAGATGCACCAAATCCTACCTCAACTTGATATGCCAAGGCAGGTTGATAACCATGGGAGGCCTCCCCTTCTTAAAGGAGAAAGAGAGAGAGAGAGATGGGGAGGGAAGGTAAGAGGGAAGGACTGGGAGGAGAGGAAGGAGGGGAAGTTGGGAAGGAGACGACATGGAAAATCCTGAAGGAAATGTGAAGAAATGGATTTAGTCAAGATACATTGTATATGTATATGAAATGTTTGAAGAATAAAAAGAAGCTGATATTGTAAGAAGAACCTATCAGCGCTGGACCAGTAGTGAGTCATGAAGTCTTCAAAGTGACTTTAATATCACATTATTTAGGCTTCAAATAAAATCCATGTATCCATAAGTAGAAGATATCATGATCTGAAGTTCTGATATTTCTCACAGTCTGATATTAACAACCGAACAGCCATTGCAACATCTGACTCTAAACCATTCTTGCAACCATTATTAGGTGAAGGCCAGTAAACTGGGGATGTAGTTTTGTCTTCTCAAATTGGGCAGGAAACTGCTAAATGCGCCTCTGCAAAGAATGAATTAAAAAGACTAGTTAGTGCTGCTGAGTGGGAGTCCTCCTCTGGTGGCAAAGCCACCTCAGTAAATCACCTCTGGCCTGGGGCCTCTTGTTTGTTAGGAGGGGAAAGCTGAGCAGAGGTCTCTCCAGACCAGAGCTCTCCAGGGCAGCCACCAACATTGCCTGAAGAGGAAAGGGAAAAGATGTTGTGTCCATTCAGGTAAAATCTGGGCTTTTCTGGAAGCAATATTCAGGAACGCAGATATAAATTTGCATAGAAGGCAGTCCTCTCACTGACCTAAAAAATAAGTTTGCCTCCAAGGAAAAATGATTCCTTTAGTCATACTTAACTTAGAAATCATATTGGATAAGAAAATAAGATTCAAAAGCCATGATGGAACATAAGAAGTGTCTGTTTCAGGCCTGGTTCTCCCCCAAATGGTAGATCTCCCAACTTCCTGCAATTGTCAAATGGGTTAAGTCAGTTAACTGATGTCAGCTCTCCCCCGCACATCGTGGTCCACATTCTCTAGTGTAAAAACTTGAGGACCGGAAAGGTGGCTCAGTGGATACAGGCATCAAGCCTGATGACCTGAGCTGAGTCCCCAGAACCCCAGTGGACTGAGAAAACTGACTCTTGCAAGGTGTCCACACATTCACAGTGGCACACATGTGCCCCAACACACACACACACACACACACACACACACACACACACACACACACGAGATAGAGAGATAGAGAATTTAAAGTCTTAAAAGGTGTTTAAAGAATCTTGATAATCATGTAATAAAAGTTTTTAGAAAGATTTTTCATTAACTATGCTTTAAAAAAAAGAAAGAAAGAAAGAAAGAGAGAAAGAAAGAAAGAAAGAAAGAAAGAAAAAGAAAAGAAACATTGTTGCTTGAAGGGTGACCTTCCAGTAACGGGACATTTCCTGTCTCTGCGTCTCTCCAGGCGCAATCTTCAGGGCGTTTCCTTTCTTTCAAAAGCTTGTTCCTGGAGTAGCTTCATCTTGGAGTTGGCATGCCAACCACCCCTGTGCTATTTCCCCTCCGGTACTCTCTCCAGAGCACCACATAGAGTGCCACTTAAGAACATTCATTTTGTCTATTCACAGATACGGAAAGGAAGAAAGGCCATAATCACAGCTCAGCTCTCTCTTCCAAACGCGGGAAACATACCAGCTTCCCCCACAGGCCTTCACTGACCTTCAAGGGCAGATCCTGTGGGATCTGAAAAGGTTAGCACATCACTCACAGGAAAGGAGCTGCAGCTTTCTTCTCATTCGTGATGTGTTGGATGTTGCTGCTGGGCTGCGCTTAAGCTTGGATTAGGTCTGTAAAATAACTTGGGAAAAAATTCATAGTTGATAGATTTATCGCCAAACTACGCCCTTAACTGTGGATTAATCTAACAAGGTTAATCTAACTCAAATTGCATTGCTTTGAGGTGAAATTACCTTTTCTCCTAAACATCCAGGCTGAAGTTCATCATTCAAGTTGAACAGAAAGACATGGGATACAGGTTTCAAGACTGAGAAATTAAAAAATTTCTTGATCAGAAAAACACTGTCTCTTTCCATGGGGGACCAAGAGGTTTGAAGACAGTTGACCTCAAAGATGGCTACTCAGTCAATTTCAAATGGGGTCAATATAAATATAACACTCAACAGAACTCAAAAATGGGAAAAAATCAGCATGTCTAATGTCACATTCTTCTTTATAATGTCTGTGTTAGGCACCTTTTCTTATCTTTTGCTTCTCCTGAAGCTTACTTTTTAAAATTCCTGAACTACAGCCATAAAAGGTTATTCTTAATCTAATTCCCCAAACTTTATTTGAGGACAAGCAGCATAAACATCTACGGGGAAGAGAAAGGAGCATGAGGTCCATATTCAAACACTGAGTCAATGGGTCCCTCCAACCCCAAGGCACTAAATCAGAATCTCTAGACATGGGGGGTGGTGACGTACATACATTTGGCAAATGTCCTAGGCAGCATCACTGAAGGGTTCCCTGTTCAGTTTCAACATCTACCAAACCCAAAAAGAGCCCCTTAAAACAGAAGTCTAAACAAACACAACTTTGGACCCATGATTGAGGATGGAACTGTTTCAAAGTGTGTTTTCTGAGCACAAGACTCATTGGGAGACCTTGTGAAAATGCAGGCGGGATTTGGTGTGTCCTGTGTAGATTCTGAAGTACTCACAAGCTCTGGAGTTGCTGTTACAGCAGACCCATGGGCCACTCTTCCTACGTGTAGAGCCTTTGGACAAATTCTAAGTTCCCCATCTACCCCACAGCCAAGGGGCCTGGTCTCTGCCACCCCATCCCTCAATCCGCACATCTGAAACACTTTGATAATGGACTTAGGAACTGACCTTGCTGGCAACAGTAGTATTCTCAAACCAGCTGTCAGAGTTTGAGTTCATATCTAACCTCCTCTCCCCAAGCCCAGTTCCCCATGTGTAACCCTGGGCTGGATGTGGGATCATTTCTACCTCAGTGTCTGCACTCAAACAATAGTTACATTACTAATGACTAGGCCCAACGGTGTGTTTGGAGACTGGGGAGGCATAACGGAAGGTAAAACATTCTGAACTACAAACAGCAACATGAAAATAGATGACTGTTCACAACAGTCTATAACTCCAGTTCCAGACGATCCAATACCCTCCCTGGCCTCCTCAGACGACAACACATACCTGTGATGTACTTACATCCATGCAGGCAAACACATACACATTTTAAAGACCGGTCACTGTACAGTTCTGTCATTTTCATACTTTCATATGAACAACTTAGTGGAACGGGGGAGGGGATACCCTCATATGAACAAACTAACGGATGGTATGTGAAGTTCAGAACAACCACCCACTCATCACCCTGCTGTCTGACAGATGGGAAACTGGGCTGCTTTATAGTGAGAAAGAATGATATCCCCATAGCCAACACCAAAGATGCCCATGTTCTAATTCCTAGGATCTATGAATAGGACAAACGGTCCCTGGCAGAGAGTATTCTATAAAAGGCCCTGGCATTGGCCTGGTTAATCCAGTCAAACCCATTGCGGTCATGAAAGGCCTATTAGAGAGAAGCACGGCACAAGTAAGATGTGTGTAGTGACGAAAGGGAGAGGCCGGAATGGTGTGGAGAAGAGGCCACAGCCAAGGAATGCCTACTGCTTCTAAAACCTGATAATGGCAAGGAAACAAAGCCTTCCCAGGAGCCTCCAGGAAGACTGCAGGCCTGTAAACATCCGGATTTGTGGCTTCTGAATTCCAGAACAGCGAGAGAACAAACATGTTGTTGAAGGTGATAAATTGGTGACATGTTCCAGCAGCCATGGTGAAGAAACAGGGGGTTCCGGTGTTGAGAGCCAACTGGCTTCAAGAAGATCAGGGTGGATCTCTGAGTACGGTGCCAGTATAGGTCTTCACTGAAAGAATGTGGGTTCGGGATTAAAACGACCTCCTTTAGGCTCCCAGGTAATGAAGTGATGTCACATTTGTGACTGACTAAGATTCCAGGAGAGTAGGTCTCAGTCCGTTACAACATCAACGTTGCAGCTTACTACTTATGGAGACACCTTTAGGACAAATTTAAGTATATAAAAGGCAGCTTTAAGCCAAACAATTCAGATCACCAGGAGGCAACCCTGGCATGGGGAACCAGAAGGGCTCTGGTCATTGAAAGAACCCACTTATCAGCCAACTGGCAGCTGATATGAAAACACGGCTCTTGACAGTGTGGTCCTGCACGTCTACATTTGGTTGCTCTTGGCAACAGCAGTAATTGCAAATCACAAACAAGACCAATGGGCTTTGGCCTATGAGCAAGAAGATGCCAGAATAAACTACATCGGCCCACTCAGCCTGAGCAGCCTGCAGCTGTGCTCCAGCTGGCATCGAGGTGGTCCTCCCACAGAGTGCTTAGACGGAGTACAGGGAAGATGGAGGGAGCAGAAATAATCTTAGCTTAGAGAGCATTTAAGAACTCTGATCTACATCAGTGTGTCTGTTTTTAAAGGAGGGGTGGAGGCTTTGATCCCTGAAAATAGCCCATTAAGACTGAGTCATGGCAGCAACAAGAAGTAAGATGGCCAGGTGCAGCCATCAGCTTGCACACTCACCACCCTGCTTCCGCCTGGCTCTTGTCCATCATTCTGTGTCCCTCACCTCTCAGGTTTAGGGAGTTCTACCACTCACAAAAGATTCAGAATAATAATACCTGCCTAATAGCAAGAAATACTTAAAATATCCAGCACCCATCATCAGCTTGTTTCACACACAATACACACATACATGCACACAGACCTTATATGACCCTTAGCGTACCAATGCCTTCCATGGAAAATCAGCTCTTCATCTGACTGGCAGTCAGGAGGGCGTGTGTGAGAACAGGCATGAGCCTCTGGGAATCCTGGTGGGTCAGAGAAACAGGGAAGAATAGCTTAGTCAGAGAATATGTCCAGTTGTACTACGGGTTGTTTAGAGATTCATTCAAACAGGATAGGGAAATCTATTTTTAAAAAAAAAAAATCAAGTTTTGGGCTGGAGAGATGGTTCAGAGGTTGGGAGCACTGGCTGCTGTTTCAGAGGTCTTGAGTTCAATTCCCAGCAACCACATGGTGGCCTGGAACCATCTGTAATGAGATCCGATGCCCTCTTCTGGTGCGCAGGCACACATGTAGGCAGAACACTGTATACATAGTAAATAAATAAATCTTAAAAAAAAAAAGTCAAAGGTTTAATTAGCACAGATGTTGGACAGTGGTCAATTCCAGGGTGAAGGGAAGGATTTGTGATCAGGGACCACACCGAAAACTTCTGGGCTTTGGGTAGGGATTATTTCCTGGCCCATGTCGTGGATAACTACATGCCACATATTATTCTTTGGCACTCTACCCATATGCTTTGAGCATTCTTGCATGCCCAGGCTCCCCACTGCCTTGGTTTTCATCTTTTTCACAGCACACTATATAAGGAATCAACCTTCTGTCTGATGCGTCTTCTCACACCCTGACACCCCCACCCCATAACCACTCACCCTCTAGTGTTCTGCTCAAGTCATCTTCTTCACAAAATGAGCTAAAGGAGGCTGGAGGTATGGCTTTATGGAAAGTGCCTTCAGCTCGAGTGAGGCCCTGGGTTCGATCCCCCAGCATCAATACACAAAAGAAAATGAACCGAGGACTACAGAGGTATTATCTGAATGCATAATAAAGGGAATATCAGAATAAATATTTAATATGAAATATCGAGAATGTAAGCAATAAGGTCAAGAAACAAGGCAAGGTTGCCTAATGACATTATTTAACACTGCCCAGCTTTTATACTTCAGCATAGTTAAACCCCAATCCCAGCTGGAATCATGGCTCTGCCCCCTGGGCATCCACCTCATTTCACTCATGGTATTTTATTCATACATTCATTTAGTATGGATGAGAACTCCACTCCCCTTCTTTGTTGAGCTGACATCATCTACATCTTTATATTCTAAGACTTTAAACCATTTCTAACTCCAAGTCAGAGCTAGCTAACAAATAGAAACCAACCTGGCTGTTGGCTTTCTATATTTCCCATTAGAAATGAAGACAAGTGAAATTTTGCTTGAAGTCATTGAATAATAAGGTTTTTGAAACAGCAAAGCAATCTTCCTCGCGTCCTGATGCAGAGTTGTTATTTTATATCCTTTGTTTCCTTCTACTGTTAAAGCCAGACTTGAGGAGTGAACTTGATTTCACCTATAAAAAAGTAGGCACTGTGGAGCTTAGCATTCCAGTTGACTTCTTAAGAAGTGAAAAAAAAAAGCCTTTTTTAAAAATCTGTGTGTGTTCACGTGTGTGCCCATGTACATGTTCATGCATGTGTTCATGTGTGCATCTGTGTGTGTTCATGTGTGCCTTTGTATGTGGTTCATGTGTGTGCCTATGTATGTTTTCATGTGCATGTCTGTGTGTGGTTCATGTGTGTATGTTTATGTGTGCCTGTGTATGTGATTCATGTGTGTGCCTATATATGTGTTAATGTGCATGCCTGTGTGTGTGGTTCATGTATGTGCCTGTATATGTATTCATGTGAATGCCTGTGTGTGTGGTTCATGTGCATGCCTGTGTATGTGGTTCGTGTGTGTGTGTGTGTGTGTGTGTGTGTGTGTGTGTGTGTGTTCATATGTGCACCTGTGATGTGGTTCACATATGTGCCTGTGAATGTGTTCATATGCATGCCTGTGTATGTGATTCATGTGTATGTGTTCACAAGTTCACCTGTGCATGTTCTCATGCCTATATATGTTCATGTGTATCTGTGTGTGTGTTCCTGTGAATGTGTACATGTGGAGACCAATGTTGAACATAATCTCTATCGCTGTCTGTTTTAAGCTTTGAGACAGGGTTTCTTAGTGGACCCGGAGCTCACTGATCAAGACTAGCAAGCCAGCCAGGGATTCTCCTATCTCTTCCTTCCCAGTGCTAGATTCAGAAGTGTGTACAACCACACCTAACTGTTTCTTCAGGAGATGCTAGAAAGTCAAACTCAAATCCTCATGCTTGGGCAGTAGACATTTTTCGAAAGACCCATCTGCCTTGCCCCTCAAAGAAAGGCTTGAAATGTAGCAGATCATTGAGGATGAGGGGATATTTGAGGGAAGCCTTGCTACCCTAGCAGGGGAGACCCTCCCCATGCTGAGACAGGGTCAGATTCTCTACTTTGCACATCTCAAAATGCAGGGTTATTATTAAAGAAAGAGCCATGAGGTCTGGGAACTAGGCTTCAGCTTAACTAGATTCACGACAACGGCTGGTGCAGGAAGCACAAGCACAATCATAAGACTAAAACTGCAGCTCGGGAGCCAAACTTCCAGAATGGGGGCACTCACTGACTAATGCCACCAGGGCCACAAAACTCAGGCTTGCTATAGAATCCATTAGCGGAAGCCTAAGTTTTTCTCTCACTTGAAGAGTTTCCATCCTTTTTTTTGGGGGGGGGGGTTCGAGACAGGGTTTCTCTGTGTAGCCCTGGCTGTCCTGGAACTCACTCTGTAGACCAGGCTGGCCTCAGAAATCCGCCTGCCTCTGCCTCCCAAGTGCTGGAATTAAAGTCGTGTGCCACCACTGCCCAGCAAAGAGTTTCCATCTTAAATTCCCTTTAAATGTGTGGCATCCTTAGGTTAGCACCACTCTGGAAAAAGAGCTTCCGGCATCATCAGGGCCAGATGACTAGCTGAAGTTGGGGACATCTGGCACCTGGCCCTTGATGTGCTTCCATATCCTGGACTGGAGTTCTAGTGCTCTGAGTCGACGTGTTCTTTCTCTTAAAGCAGTCTGTGGCAGCCAAGTGACCCACTTACTTGCTTGGGAAACAGCTTAGCAAACAGAATTCAAAGCCAGGGAAGATTGTGGTTGTGATGGGCCATTCTGTCAACTTGGCGCAATCTAGACAAAGCCAGGAAGAGATGTCAAGATCCTGCTAGTCTGTGGATGGTTGTCTTAATTATGTTAATTAGTGTGGGAAGGCCCAGCCTAAAAGTAGGTGACAAGGTTCTCTGGATTTGAGTCCTGAGTTGTATGAAAGTCTATTAAAAACAAGCTGGCAATAGGCATTAGGTCTCTCTCTCTCTCTCTCTCTCTCTCTCTCTCTCTCTCTCTCTCTCTCTTTCCTCTTGACTGGGTGTGATTAGCTGCTTCCAGTTCCTGCCTTGCCTTCCCAGCAATGATGGACTATAATCTGGAATTCTGAGCCAAATAAGGCCTTTCTCCCTGAGTTTCTTTTTGCCTGGAAATCTTATCACAGAAACAGAATCAAAACTAGAACAATGAGCTCTTGTTCAGCCAGTCCTCAGCCGAGCAGACTGTGGAGCATCTTTGAGATCAAAGTAGGATGCCCTGTGAAAACAGAGTTCTCGCTCGTAGAAAGTGCTATGTGTACACTCACCTCAGCCCCTCCTCTTCTCCTTCTTGGACACAAGCCTAGCCTCACTTCCCAGCCTTCTTTGCAGTTAGGACAAATCAAATGACTGAGCTTCAGTCAAAGCAATTGTGTAGGAGCAATGCATGTCATTCCTGGCCTGGCCAACAAAAAAAGCCTTGTGAAGAACCAGCTCTGCAGGCCTCAAGAGACCTGAAGGTCTTAGAGACACAGCTCTTCAGATGTCTGTTCATAAAACATGCTGTTATTGTCTGGATATGAAATACCTTCCATGGGCTCATTTGCTACAGCTTAGGTCCCCAAATGGTGGAACTATTTTGGGAGGTTCTAGAAATGTTAGGAGGTTGACACTAGCTGAAGGAAATGAGTCTCTGGAGACATGTTCTTGGAGTCTCCATCTTGACATGGTCCCCTCTCTCTTTCTAGCCACCACAATATAAGCTTCTCTATTTTGCCTTTCTACTATCTATGATGGGCTGAAACCTCCAAATTTATGAGTAATAATATATCTTGCCTACCACAAGTTGTCACGTGATGAAAAGCTCATGAACACAGGCTCCAACTCAGCAGTATTGCCTACTGCAGCTTCTATATTTTTGATCCATTACGCATCCATGAATTTCATACAAATTCTAGATACACCTTAACAGCCACATCTGTCCCGATCATTCCTTAATATTCCTAGAACACAGTATTCCTTAGCATAATAGAACTTAACAGAAACCCAGGATTTTAACAGGAAACAGAATCAGTGGTTGAAACACAGTAAGGGTCACCATCTCCACACAGGAGGCAGACCCAGAACTTTGCAAAGGAGTTTAGCCATTTACATTCATGATATCAGAATATGGAGCTAGGAAGAAATGTAAGCCATGTTATCCCAAGTTCATTGCTCTCAGATTTCATTAGTCAGACCAACGAGATCCAGAATTACCTGATGCTATTTCATTCAGAGACCATGAAAAACAGAGCCCTGGAGTATGCAGGAAGCAATTACACTGTGAGAAGATTCTGAATAACACAATCATAGGCAGCTATTTAAAGAGAATGGACCATGGGGATTGCAGAGGATATTAGGTTTGCACAAATGGACTAAATTATAAACTGGAGGAGTGGGGTGGCTCCAGAGATGGTTTTGTCCTGAGTCAAGAGGGTTCACAGTAAGAGAACAGTAGCAACCAGAAAACAAGCAAGTGTCTTTGTGGTAGGGATGGAACATCATTTGGGTATATGTCCATGGTATACATGTCTAACTGTATGCATGTGGGGACCAGAGATCGACATCAGGTGTCTTCCTCAGTCTCTTTCCACATTATTTTCTACTGAGAAAAATCTCTCCCTGGACCTGAAGCTCATTTGAGAGGAGGGAGCCGCAATTGAAAACAATGCTTTCACCAGACTGGCCTGTGGGTAGACCCAATGATGCGTTTTTCTTAACTGATGATTGATGTGGGAGGGCACGTCTCATCTTGGATCAGTAGTCCTGAGTACTCTAAGAAGGCAGGGTGAGCAAGCCATGAGGAGCAAGCTAGTAAGCAGCACTCTTCCCGACACCTGTATCAGCTCCTGCCTCCAGATTGTTCTGACTTGGAGTAATGGATTCCAAGGTATAAGATGAAGTAAACCTCTTCCTTCTCAAGCTGCTTTTGTTCGTGGTGTTTTAACACAGTAATAGAAGCCCTAAGGCACTGAGTGAGCTGCTTCTTCAGCCCCTCCAAATGCCTTTGTTTCCCTCAAAAGTTCTTCTGAAGGATGAGTCACAGCAAGCTGCATTTGCCACCCAGGGCACATGAAGTTGTAGATCACTATAAACGTCTATGTATTTCCCACCATCTTTTGTATCAATGAAACAAATCAACAAGCCTCTCTCCTCATAGCTGACTCTCCATTAAAGAGAAAAGCAGTCTAAGCAAGTCGGGTGGCGGCCTAAAAATGTGTTCTTGGACCAAGAAGATCATGACAGGAGAATGGTGTTGAAGGTGAGGACTGAAGGTAGCGTTATGTTTGTGGTATAGGAAGCAATTTGGAATCCGGTGCACCCATGGGCCCCACAAAAAGGGATGTACTCACAGTGTTTATACTTCTGTTCCATGGAGCTACGTTCTGGGTATTGTGGCCCTACTCTGGTGATTGGACAGATGCAGACATACAACCTCAGGGTATTCAACGTAGAGGGAACCATCAGGTGACCTGGTGAGACGTCTCTGCCACGCCGTAATAGTAGGGGTTAAGCCTTCAGAACCTACTCCTCAGGCAGATGGTGTGACAGTCTCAAGAATGAGAAACATATAGGGAAAGAGTCTATGTCTGGTAGCAAGAGAAAGGGCCACGGAGAAAAAGCAGGCATGTTAGAAGATTACAAGCGGCCAAGGAAAGCAGACACTATGAAACTACAGTCAACAGAAGGCACTAGAGGGCAGATGGCAGAAGACATGAAATGCTCTGGGAATGGCAGGCTTAGAGCAGTCTCAAGATAAGAATAGATGCAGTCCATAATAGTTGGCCATGAGAAGGTCAGCACACTGAAGCTTCAGGAATGGAGCAAAAACTAGAGGAGGCCTGGGGAGCAAGATGACTTGTGTTCCTGTGTTCTGAGACAGTGAGGTTATTCGGTAGCTTTCCTGGTCCTGTCGTTTATGCTGGACTCTGAGGTGTGTTGTATTGAGGGATCTTTCTCTTCCATGGATGTCAGATGGCTTTCTTTCCATTCCTAAAAGTTTAGAGAGCATCTCTGAGAGCCCTGTTTTCATCATTTCCAAATATATCTAGCGGTCCTCCTTTACTGGAAGTAACACAAGTGACTCCCTTGTTTATAAGAAACAGTGCGAGTGTGTATATGTGGTGTGTGTGTGTGTGTGTGTGTGTGTGTGTGTGTGTGTGTGTGTCTGTGTCTGTGCGTGTGTACATTTTCGTAATGTAGATTGCATGTGATTTATAGAAGGTGGAATAAGAGTTCAAACAATGCAGAGGTCAAAAAGTCAGTGATGCATTTGGGAGGATGGGTAAGCACCAGAGTGTGTGCCAGTCTGGGCATGTGTGGGCTTCTTCATGTTTGCCTAGAGCATCAGATCTGCGGCTGCCCTCAGATTACCTTCTCATAAATACACTGAGTGTTAAAGGGACAGCAAAAGGTTTGTGTATGCCCCTTCTGTCTCTGGACCATTTTGGTTTTATTCAGAAACTCGGTTCATCTTCTGCAAAGAATGAATAGGCTGGAGAGATGAGTCAGTGGTTAAGAGCACCAACTGCTCTGACTGAGGACCCACACGGTCTCCCCAGCCTAGTCCACCAACATCCTGAGAGCAACGGCTCTGCCAGAGTGGTGGGAATAGCTCCCACTGGGATCAAGAATCCTTAGGCAGTACTGTGAAGAAAAGCCTCTTAAGTAACTGCTGTGGTCCTCACATAACCACATTACTGTCCAAACTGCTATTAGCCTCGTGGTCCTACCTCGGACCAGAACAAAAGGACTACATGGGCCATCTCCTCCAGACCCTGCTGCTCCTCCATTAGGCCAGTGGGAGGCAGCATTGACCCTCCTTGCAGGCTCAGTGTTTGGTATCTTCTGCTTCTAGACCAACCGGAGTAGGGTTGGAAAAAAAAAAAAAGATTTTTGTCTTCTGAAAACTCTATCGTTTCTCAACTGCCAAAAATCTCCCAAATTATACAGACCTTCCTTCTCTTTCAGGCCTCACATTTTAAGAAAGAATGATAAAATCCAAAAGCCAGAAAGAACTTCTGAACACTTACCAGAGCCAGCCCTGGTCTGAAGATAAATGAGCTCGCCCGAGCAGAGTCTCAATTATACAAGTTTAATATTTGGTAGACTATTGTAAAGTTATCTGATCTAAGCACCAAACACAGAGATAAGATATCTGAATGAGATATCAGTTGTCAATTTGGAAGTTAAATCTAAACTTTTCATTGGAAAACAACATATTTTAAAAGGGCATGGTGGCACAGAGGCAGGCAGATTGAGTTTGAGGCCAGCTTGCTCTACATAACGAATTACAGCCAGCCAGGGCTACACAGTGAGAGCCTATCTCAATCAACCCATGGATTGATGGAAGGAATCTACATTACAAGCCTTATTGCTAGAACCACAAGAGGTTCTGCTGGCTGCCCCTAGGTGGAGTCGAAGAACTTGGAGGCAGGAGCAGTGGAGGAAAGGCTAACTCACAACATGCTTGCATGTCGCATGGCACAAAAACTTTTTTGAGAAAGCTGAACATGTCCACAAAGTGTTAGTTATCTACCATTTTTACAAGACATCTGAGGGTACTCAGAAGCATTCCTGTTCAAAGCCAGCTTGTGATGCAAACTGAATATACCCCAAAGCCTTCTTGACATTTTAACCTTTGAACAAAAGCTCTAGAACCTTGAGCTAAGTGTGCCTAAGGTTATGTCAGTCATCCTTCCTTCTTTTTGTTTTGTTTTGTTTTGTTTTGTTTTGTTTTGTTTTGTTTTGTTTTTCGAGACAGTGTTTCTCTGTATAGCTCTGGCTGTCCTGGAACTCACTCTGTAGACCAGGCTGGCCTTGAACTCAGAAATCTGCCTGCCTCTGCCTCCCAAGCGCTGGCATTAAAGGCATGTGCCACCACTGCATGAGCTTAAACTGAGCATGCTCAGGAATTTACTTCTTAACTGAGTATGTTCAGAAACATGCTTTCCTATGTGATCTTGTATAAGCCTTCTGAACAAAACCCTCACACATCCTTTGATCAAAGAGTATGAGTGCATTGCTTTTAAATGTTTCCTGTGCCTTCCTGTGGTGGTTTGAATATGATTGGCCCATGGGGAGTGCTACTATTAGGAGATGTGGTCTTGTAGGAATAGGTGTGGTCTTGTAGGAATAGGTGTGGCCTTGTTGGAATAGGTGTGGCCTTGTTGGAGGAAGTGCATTACTGTGGAGGTGGACTTTGAGGGTTCCTAGTCTTTAAGCTCCTCCCCTCGCAGGACACAGTCTCCCCTGGCTACCCGCAGAGGACAGAGTCTTTTGGTTGCCTTTGGATCAAGATGTAGAACTCTCAGTTCTTTCTCTAGCACCATGTCTGCCTGCACACTGCCGTACTTTCTGCCATAATGATAACAGACTAAACCTCTGAAAGTGTAAGCCGGCCCCAATTAAATGTTGACCGTCCTAAGAGTTGCCTTGGTCACGGTGTCTCTTCACAGCAATGGAAACCCTAAGACACCTCATTACTTGCTGCATAAAATAAATCTTTCTTCACTCTCAGAAAAAAGACAAGAACCAAGTATCCTTTAAGAAGAAACGTTTGTCAAACATAGCTGGACCAACTCTGTACAATAGACACACAATAGGAGTCACAGCTGCAGGTCAGAGATGTAATTTTAGAGTGGATAACAAAAAAGAAATGCTTTATATAGAAAGAAACAGGAGAAGTAGAGCCATCAAAGATGGCTCAGTGGGGAAAGGTACTTATCACCAAGACTGATGATCGCTCTCTGGGTCCCACATGGTGGAAAGAGAGAACTAACACTTGAAGTTGTCCTCTGACCTCCACAAGCACACGGTGGTGGTACATGAGTATTCCTACACACATACAATAAGTAAATAAATAAAAAGAAAGAACAGAAGAAAGGAAACGGGAGAGGCAAGGGGAGAACAGATTACATCATGCTTTCTTATTTGACCCATAGACCAAATATATATTATTTCACCAAGCAACATTTTTTTTAGGTGTTTGGCTCCTGAAGTGTTCTTTGCATTTTCTGCACATTTGAACCTAGGCTAACCACATTTTAGGTGCTTTGTGACTACATGCCCCTGGGAGTACAAAATAAGGCAGTGCTTTATCAAGCAATGGCTCTGTGCAGAAAGAACATTGCAGAATCTTCAGAACCTACTGCAACCAACACCTCAGCTCCAGAGGGCCCTCTGGAGAACTGTTTGACACAAATAGAACGTGAGGAGCTGGTATGTTTTCACTTCAAAGGTTGCTATTTCAAAATCATGAACTTTTAGTTCCATATCCCTTCTCAGATCAACTCCTGAGAATGATAATGGCACCATCATATTTCTTAAGCAATGTTTCTCAAACTGTGGGTCACAGCCCCTTTGGGGGAGGTGTCAAATGATCTTTACACAGGGGTCACGTGAGACCATTGGAAACTACAGATATTTATATTACAATTCATGACAGTAGCGAAATTACAGTTGTAAAGTAACAGCGAAAATAACTTTATGGTTTGGGGTCACCACAATATGAGGAACTCTATTAGGGTCACATCATTAGGAAGGTTGAGAACCACTGGCCTACAGGGATACAAGCAAAAAGCCACGTCTGGAATGTGATGGAAGAGGCTGCTCTGTCCTAAGTGGGGCCTGAGAGTTATTGAGCCAGGAGTGCTATGTACAGAGTCAGCAGGATTGCTGCGGGCAAATCAGTGCCTTTGCCCCAGTATTAAAAGTAGGGCTTGAAGGGAGAGGCAGGCAGTAATCACAGTGTTAACTGAGGACAACGTATACACCAGGCGGATTGCTCGTTCTTGACCACAACTGGCCAAAACACAAACACAGCTTTGAGATTCCAAGTAGCTTTTAGGTGTTCCAGAAAACAAATAAACAAACCCCATAGCATCTCCCAGCTCAAAGCCAAGGTCAAGCAGGAAGCCCTCAAGAAGCAGATTAACAGGGGCACCCACTTATGTCCCCAAGCCTGTCCTTCCAACCCACCTCAGTATTCCTCTTTGGTAGTGATTCACACTGTTCTTGGCAGCCTTTGGGGTTTGCTATGTGTATAGCTGCCCAGTGAAGGTTTGCTTATGTCCCTAATGTGCCCTGAGGACTGCTGTTTTTGTCTTGGCAGAGACTCCTAACAGTGGGAAGTTCTCACAAACAGTGAACAGTTCCACAGGCTCTGACACATTTTAGCAGCCTAGATTTTTTTTGGTTGTGAGTCCCTCTTTTTTTTTCCCAAGAATCTATGGTAATCATATTGACTGTTCTGAGATTTTGTTCTAAAAATAAAGGCTGACATTAACTGACAATCTAGTAGAGGCTCCATCTATTCTATATATAATTCACTTAATGCTCTGCAAGAAAGTGATTTCTAAACTGCATCCCACAGTATGCATATACAGTATGAGTTAGCTAAAGCCGCCATAACAAAAGAGCTCCAACTAAATGACTTAAAGCAGGGCTTTCTGTGTAATGTGCATCATTTGGAGACACCATAACAAAGCAGCACTGACTTAGATGTTTTCCTCTCAAGGTTTTTTTTCCCCTGCACCCACTATTCTCAATACTCTCTCACATCCAGTCTGCTTCTTTTCCTCTCTGATTTGGATGCTTGCAGATGCGTTTGGATGTTCTCTCTCTTATCTATAAAAGTCCTTATTCATGGAGTCACCATTTTGGGGAGTGTATGTATGGGGGTGCTTGTGTGTGTTTTACTGTGCCCTCAGTTACATATAGTTGTGTAAAATAGGCATACATAGGCAACAGTTTACTGATAACAAATCGCCTCAGATAGGGTTTTATTGCTGTGAAGAGATACCATGACCACAGCAACTCTTAAAGGAAAACATTTCATTAAAACTGGCTTACAGTTCAAACGTTTGGTTCATATTATCATGGTGGGAGCTTGGTGGCATGCAGGCAGACATGGTGCTGAAGAGTAGCTAAGAGTTGTACATCTATGTCTTCAGGTAGCAAGAAGAGTGAATGACACTGGACCTGGCTTGAGCTCCCGAAACCTCAAAGCCCACCCCTCTGTGACACATTTTCTCCAACAAGGCCACATTGTCTAATATGCCACTCCCCATGAGCCTATGGGGGCTGTTTTTATCCAAACCACCATACAAATCATAAGTAAGTATATTTTTAAATGATTCTTTAGGGGTGGTAAGTGCTCCATCCTGAGCACATGCTTGGCCGCCACAGGGGAGGCGTGGGCTACTGGAGGCTGCTGTGGTGAAATGTAAAGGGATCTGAGAGGGAATGCATGTCAAAGAAGCTGGTCCTAGAGGTTCCCTTCTTCTTTTCCTCCATCCCTCCTTGAGTTCTAGGGAAAAACCACCAAATCCTGAACCCCCCACTTCCCCAACGCTGCCAAAGCCATTGCAGGTTGTTGTTTGAGAGAATTTCAGCTGCTCTCTCCCCACATTTACCTGGAATCCTATGTGCTCTTAAATATAACACCACACCACCTTTTACATGATTGATTCCAAAAAATATTGTCTACTGTTTGTCCAATACCCCAAACAGGTCTGTTCTAAAATGCATTAATTTTATTCACAGTCAGCTTGTAAAGGTTCACCAGGATAGCGATTACGTTATCTTGTTCACGTCTGTATCCCGAGCCCCAGACACACTGATCGTCTTATGTAATGAGGTTCCGTCTTAATCTGCTAAGGCACATGTCCCGAATGTTTGCTTGGTGCTTATCCCTATAGCATGAAGACCGTTGACATTCATCGTATCCGGAGGCAGAAGACAGGCTCTTATATTGACATAAGGGATTCCAAGCAGGATAAAAGCAATTCTCTACCCATGTATATATGGAATAATGCCAGGAAGCTGGCAGGAGTCACCCAGCATGAATTAAACCTGCCTGCTGTGCAGGGCATGCCTTGCCTACAATACAGCTCTCATTTCTTTCCCTTTTTAATCTCTGACGCACAGCAGGTCACTGTTTCTCAACCGGTAGGCACTCGTGATCCAGTTAATCTTTAAACATCTATTCCGCTCCTTAGATCCTAAATACGGTATTTCACATGGTGGGCATTCGGGTGTGGGAAGGGTATGTGGGTAAAATTTAAAGTGTCCTAATGTGGTCAGATAAGAAAAATAAGCTGGGGGCTGGAGAAATGGCTCAGCAGTTAAGAGCACTTGCTGCTGAGGAACTAGGTGCAGTTTCCAGCACCCACATGTCAGCTAACAATCACTTATGATTCCAGTTCTAGGGGATCTGATGCACTTTTCTGGCCTCTTTGGGCACCGGGCATGCATGTGGTACACAAACATACATACAGGCATGCATGTGATGCACATACATACATACATACATACAGGCATGCATGTGATGCACATGCATACATACATACATACATACATACAGGCATTCATGTGATGCACATACATACATACATACATACATACATACAGGCATGCATGTGATGCACATACATACAGGCATGCACATTAAAAATAAGACATATTATAAAGAGAAAAAAGGAACTTCTGATGTTCTGAACCATGATAGGATGCTTGTAGTTCATGACTGTTACTACTTTGTAATATTTTGTGACTACCTAGGAGAGGGAAGCCTGAAGGTTCCCAACACAAAGAGTTAACAAATGTTTAAGACTATGGGAATGTTAGTTACCCTAATTTGTTCATTACACATTCTATAAGTGGAATCAACTTATCGCTGTTCTGTACAGTATGAACATTTTTATATGTCACCAAAAGATGCCAAGAGTTACATTATTTTTCTAGTTAAGGTGTAAACGTGGGAATTAATACATTTTTATTTCTGTGTTGGCTAGTTTTGTATCATCTTGACAGAAGCTAGAGTCATCTGAGAGGAGGGAACCCTAGTTGAGAAAATGTTTCCATGTGACAGGGATATAGACAGATGAGCCTGCAGGGAATTTTCTTAATTAGTAACTGATGGCAAAGGACCAGCGCTGTGAGTGGGGACACCTCTGAGATGGTGGTCTGGGTTCTATAAGAAAGCAGGCTGAGCAAACCACGAGGAGCAAGCCAGTAAGCAGCACTCCTCCTACTTTCAGGTTCCTGCCCTGTTTGAGTTCCTGTCCTGACTTCTGCAAATAGACTGTGACTTGGGACATGGGGATTAATACGATAGGCAAGATCACTTCAAGAATTCAACCTGGTGCCTGACCCTAGACCCACTTCATTGCCTGGGAACATCACTGTCTATTTAAATTTGGATGTGTGTCACTTTTGTAACAACAAACCAGTAATTTAAGACTTCGATGACAAGACTGAAGTATAGAAGTTCTCATGGCAGGTTAGCACAAAAATGGTGGCATGAAAGAGGATTAGAGGCCAAATTCTAGGAGTCTAGAATCAGAAAACAAAGGACTGGGTGAGGGAACCCAATCACAAAAGAACACACATGATATGCACTCGCTGATGAGTGGATATTAGCCCAAAAACTCGGAATACCCAAGATACAACTCACAGACCACATGAAGCTCAAGAAGGAAGACCAAAGTATGGATGCTTCTGTCCTTCCTAGAATGGGGAACAAAATACTCATGGGAAGAAATACAGAGACAAAGTGTGGAGCAGAGACTGAAGGAAAGGCCATTTAGAGACTGCCCCACCTGGAGATCCATTCCATATACAGTCACCAAACCCGGATGCTATTGTGGATGCCAAGAAGTGCATGGTGACAGGAGCCTGATATAGCTGTCTCCTGAGAGACCCTGACAGAGCCTGAAAAATACAGAGGTGGATGCTCACAGCCAACCATTGGACTGAGCATGGGGTTTCCAATGTAGAAGTTGGGAAAAGGTCTGAAGGAGCTGAAGGGGTTTGCAACCCCACAGGAAGAACAACAATATCTACCAACCAGATGCCCCAGAGCTCCCAGGGACTAAACCACCAACCAAAGAGTACACATGGAGGGACCCATGACTCCAGCTGCATGTAGCAGACGATGGCCTTGTCAGGCATCAATGGAAGAAGAGGCCCTTGGTCCTGTGAAGGCTCCGTGCCCCAGTATAGGGAATGCCAGGGTGGGGAGGTGGGAGTGGGTGAGTGGGTGGGGAACACCCTCATAGAAGCAGGGGGAGAGGCTGGGATAGGGGGATGAGGGGAACCAGGAAAGGGAATAACATTTGAAATGTAAATAAAGAAAATATCTAATAAAAATGGGGGAAAAGAAAACAAAGGAGATGTTTATGGATAACTTTTATCAGAGATTAAGTTTCCTCAGAGTGTTACATCATTCCTGAAGTGATCTTGTCCACATGTTTTCCATTTCTTTCCTCAGAAAACCACATTCTATGAGAACAGAATGTATTGCTTACTACTGTATATCCAGGCCCTGGCATATGGCATACTTTTTTTGTTTTTTGTTTTTTGTTTTTTGTTTTTTGTTTTTTGTTTTTGTTTTTTGTTTGTTTTTCCCCAATTCCCCTGTTTTTTGTTTTTTCACTTTTTTTTTTTTTCGAGACAGGGTTTCTCTGTGTAGCCCTGGCTGTCCTGGAACTCACTCTGTAGACCAGGCTGGCCTTGAACTCAGAAATCTGCCTGCCTCTGCCTCCCAAGTGCTGGGATTAAAGGCGTGTGCCACCACTGCCCAGCTGTTTTTTGTTTTTTTCAAGACAGGGTTTCTCTGTTTTGCCCTGGCTGTCCTGGAACTCACTCTGTAGACCAGGCTGACTTCGAACTCAGAAATAAATCCACCTGCCTCCGCCTCCCAAGTGCTGGGATTAAATATGCCATTCTTTTAATATGTATTTGCTGAATGAATGAATGAATTAATGAATGAATGAATGAATGAAATAAACAACAAAAGAAAAAGATTGAGCCAACCCTTGCCTTCATACTATTTTCAGCTTTAAGAATGTTGTTGTGGGGGTGGGGGGATGGCTCAGCAGCTAAGAGCACAAACAGCCTGCTCTTCCAGAAGACCTTGTTTCAATTTCCAGAACCCAAAGGTTGACTCACAATTATGTATGACTCCAGTTCTATGGGATCTGGTACCCTGTTCTGGCCCCCACAGGCATCAGGCACACATGTGATTCACAGATAAACATGTAAACAAAACATCTATACATACTTAAAAAGGATGCTGCTGGATGTTGCCAAGGAAACCTTTTCTTGAATGAACAAAGAGATTGTGAAGTGGACTCTCTATGCCCTTGTTACAAGTTTATCTTAGTGTGGTGAGACAGAATACCACCGAAGCCACAGGAGGCAGTTTTGTTAGTTATGGACAGTCACCAAAAGATAGAAGAACATGTGTCCTAACATGTGTCCCTTACATGTGTCCCCAGGGCCCAGGAAATATTCCTGGGGTTCATAGTCTTAATGATACATTTCCTGCTCAAAGCAGCCCTCCCTAGACCATAAACCTTGGATAGCACAAAATGCTATGCCTGAAATTTGAAAGACCAAATACACCTTGCCTGGTGTATTTGTCTTAGTTAGGGTTTACTGCTGTGAACAGACACCACAACCAAGGCAACTCTTATTAGGAAAATATTTATTGGGGGCTGGCTTGTAGGTTCAGAGGTTCAGTCTACTATCATTAAGGCAGGAGCATGGCAGCATCCAGGCAGGCATGGTGCAGGAAGAGCTGAGAGTTCTACCTCTTCATCTGAAAAGACATGGTTAGAAGGAGGGTCTCATTGTCTACCCCGACAATAACACACTTCCTCCAACAACGTCACACATACTCCAACAAGTATATGCCTCCTAAATTTCCACTCCTTGGGCCAAGCATATTCAAACCACCACACAAGCTAACATGTGACCTTTTCACATAAGACTCATACAAAGAGGGAGACTCAAGGTTGTGTATGAGACACTGGTCCTATCACCTTGACAGATAAACCCAACCTAACATCAGCTTAACTTCCCTGCCACTGATATTTTTGGCTCTGTGTGGACACTTCCCCCTGGCAGATCTGCATCACTGTATTGATCCAAAGACCAGTCGTCTTGCCTTTCTTTACATTGTTTCACTTTCCCCAATGATGGAAATCAAACCCAAGGCCTTGCCCATACTTAGTAAGTACTCTACCACTGAGTTATTTCCTGAATCCTTGTTTGTTTGTTTGTTTTTTTCCCAACAGTGTTCACCTGTGTAGCCCTGAATGGCTTTGAACTCCTGCCTCTCCTGCCTCTGGCCTTGCTTGTGCTGGGATGATAGATATATGTTACATTTTTCAAGTCCTACACTCTCTGGAATCTTCCTCCACTTTCTGTGGCCTCCTGTAAATATCTGAAGGCTGACATGTGGTTTGAATGTCGAGAGACAGTTGCATGTTAAGATGTTAGCAGTTAAGTTTGAAGTTTACTAGAGAACTTGTGACAACCATGCCGTGACACCAAGTGAAGCCATGGCTGTTCCATGAAGTAAGGACAGAGAAATTGATACAGATCATGAATCGACTCGTATTCGATGAGTTCCAACTCTGTGGAAAGGTCCAAATGCATAGGTCTGTGCTGACGGCATAGCTTCCTTTTTCATAATAGAGCCATAAAGCAATTATGATAAAATGGAGAATACATGTCTTGATTCCTGGCTCCTACACCTCTAGAATCTATGATACCAGAAAGGATACTTCTGACTGGGTATAGTAGCACATGCAAGTAATCACAGCACTCAGGAAGTAGAGGCAAGGGGATTTCTGTAAGTCTGAGAGCAGCCTGGTCTACATAAGTTCTAGGACAGCCAGGGCTACATAGTGAGACCCTGTCTCAAAAAAAAATTATTTCCACATGATAATGAGAAGATGGTTGGATCAGTGTCCCCCAGATAGATTGAGGATAGGAACTAGTCACCAGCAAGTCTACAGAGTGGCTTTCTTGGACCTCTCCAGTGGACTGTGCACTGCTCAGATATGACAGCAAATTCCCTCACAGCGATTGCCCTAAGGAAGCAAAGATCTGTGTCACGTGCTTTAGGAACTGTTTTGTGATTGACAGTCCGTAACTGTCCTTCCGGTGTCCTGACCAACTCTTCCACAGAGGAGAATTATACAGAAATGTAGCTACAAGGAAGTAAGGTTCCTTTGGACCCATCTTGGAAGTCACCCACCCACAGCACTTAGATCCATTTTCTGAGAAGCGAATGGATTGTTCTGATTGGCTGTAAGCACTCTGAACTCCATCGCTTGGATCTACCGTGAGACCCCTCAGAGTCTAGCAACGTCAAACACTTTATAGCCACTAGTGTTTTCACTCTGGGGGACTGTAGATGAAAATATTATACTTTTATTGTGTCTCAAGTCTTTATATGGGTATTGCAAAATGACTATGAAATTAAGTAATTTTAGAATGGTGAAGAACATGCATTACAAAAACTCTCCCACAGGGTCATTCCCAAGCGAAATCATGGATCTAAGAGAGTTTTTTATTTTTCACTCATCCCTGCAGCCCTCCCCTGCTCCATTGCCCTGTGTGTGTATTACTCAACTCAATAGGGAGACACACTTATAGTGAAGGGTGTACTTTTACATACCTTGAAAGTGTCAGCTGGAGACAATGATCATGTACAAGTGAATATCTCATTCAAAGTCAATAAAAGCAAAAAATTTCCCCCTTACTTTAAAAACACACATCACTAAAACTTTGGTCGAACATCTGGTAAAATTGTTTTCTGACAAGGAGCTGAGATGAATGAAAATCCTTAAGGCTGGAATGTTTGTTGTGGAAAGTTTATCGAGTATCTAGATACCCCTGAGAGGCGGTCAGTTACCATGCCTCAGCATCAACTCACCCGAAGAGTGTATGTACTGAGTGGAAGGACAATCAGAGCTTGTTTATGCATTTAGCTCCTATTTCCTGAGCACTTCCTTTGTGCTAGACTTGGTTAGTGATGTTAACCTATCTTTATACCTCAGAGGGTTTGCTCAAATATGTTCATTTCAATGAAGGTTAGACTGACATCATATAACAACCTGCAGTGAAATACTGGAATAAACTAAAGCCCAAGCAACTGGGCACACATGTGAGGAATTTTTTAAAACAGATCATTTGAGATGAGACTATGCCCAAAATCTTGACTATCTGAGGTCATAAGACCGGTCCTAAATCTGGACCACACCTTCTGGTGGCAGCCTGTATGAAAGGACACAGATGGAAGCTTTTGCTTTTTGCCTCCTTGCCCTCACTCTCACTGGCAAGCTCATCTACTGTGCTGCTGAGACACTCCTTCACTGGTATTAGAACCTACTTCTTCATGACTCCAGAGGAGACTGAAGACTAGATGAGACATCCAGCATCATGAACTAATTGACTATCTGATTATTGGACTTTCCATTGGGAGATATTTCATTATTGGACTAGACAGACTGTAGACTGTAAGCCACTCTAATAAATCCCCCTTTACATATGTGTACATATGCATGTGTGTGTGTGTGTGTCTGTGTGTGTGTGTGTATAATCAGTTCTGTTTCTCTAGAGAACCCTGACTTATACACCTGTCTTATTTACCAATACATTATCATTTATTTCTCTATTGCCTTTTATGTTATTGTTTTCTCCAGTCCCAAATCAATACTAAAATTTTAGCTCTACAATTCCAGAAATCTGTTTCTTCATTGATATAATGCCTGACTCTTAAATGATATTGAACCCTTGGAACATAAAGTGAGTGAGTATTGAAGGTACAAGAGTGAGTAAAAAAGACAGAATTATCTGTCGTGCAAACTTTCCCTGTTGCAGGATATTTGATCATACTGTGAATCCTGAGATTGTGTTGTTTACTGAAAAAAAAACTTATTTCTAGTTGTGGTGGGACTCAGCCTTAGCACACACCTTTAATTCCAAACTATGAAGGTAAAGTTAGTTTCTAGAAGGAAACATCCATGTTTGAAAGTGATGTCTAGCTGAATGGCAGACAAAGTGATGCATCATAGAAAGATTTGAAAGAATAGGCTATGCCCAACTCTCATGAGAACAGAGAGAGGCTACTTACACACACATACACATGCACATGCACATACACACACAGACACATATGCACACACACACGCACATGCACACGCACATACACATACAGATGTTACTCACTGGGTGAGTAGTCCTGGTGCTGCTGCAATGTTCTTGTCTTTAGGTTGTTTTCTATAAATGCCCTTGGAGTAGAGTATGGTGGGTGACACCTATCACCCCATCAGGTGGAAGACTGAGGCAGGATGAGTGCCATGAGTTTGTATCTAGCCTGGGCTGCATATTAGTTCTAGGCCATCCTGGGCTATTGTCGAGAACCACACTGCACCATGCTTGGGGGCCAAAATGTCGCAGACTGCTCTATCAGTGCTGTAACCCACATTCCCAAAAGCCTTGGGGGATAAACTGTTAGAGTCCTCACTGCCCCAAGCTGCTCCAGTCCGCAGGTCAGGGTTCAGCAAGAGAGAGAGTGAGGACAGGCATGAAGAATGGAGACTAGACAGAGTGTGATTCAATCCCATTTATTCTTCAGTCTCTCTTCTCTACAAGTCCCTAGTTCCTAGTACCAAGTCTCAAGTCCTAATTCCTAGTACCAAATCTCAGGTCCTAATCTTAATTCTAAATTGCTAGTCTCTTTCCCAGTTCCAAGTTACCTGTCTCAAAGTCTCAAGTACCAGTGCCTAATAATTTCTTCTGTCTGCCTCTCGCCTTTTATATGTCTCACTTCTAAGTCACACCTTTAAGTCATGCCTTTAAGTCAGGCCTTAAAGTCTTATCTCTAAATTACACCTTTAAGTCACACCTTTAAGTCTCACACACCCAAGGGAAAATCCTGGGTATCTAAAACAAGATGTTATCAGAGTGTGCTCAGCTGTTGTAGGCTATTGTAAACAAGTTTCTTGTCAGGGTATATGGCTCAAGATGGCTGCAAAGATGATAGCTGCCTTCTGTTGGCTCCCCACAGGCTATAGAATGAGACTGTCTTGCAAATAAATAAAGGGATAGAGAAGTGGCTCCGTGGTTAAGGGCATTTACTGTTCTTTGGAAGGAACTGGGTTCAGCTCCCAGCACTCACATGACAGCTCACAGTGGTCTATAATTCCAGTTTAAGGAAACCCAATGCTGTCTCTAGCCTCCAGAGGTTCCTGTGCACACATGCACTCAGACACACAGATGCACATAAAATTAACCAAGTAAAATTTAAAAACTAAATAAGAACATAAAAACAAATGCCCCAGCCAGACTATGGTTTTTCTCAGGACATTCTCTGTGTCCTTGTTACAAAACCGAGATTCTCAGGGCACCAATTTCACACCTTTTTTTGTGAAAGTATAGTCTTCCTTTCAAATGTAAATATTCTTGAACCACAGCCATGCTCTCTTACTGTGCCAGTCAACATCTCTGAGGCTTGAGGAAGAAAACATGCTTGTTTTTGTCTCAGGCCGGGTCAAACTAGGTCATACAACTACTACTTACTCCAGTCAGTAAAGTTAAGATGACCAGCACCCCTTCCCAAACTATGGGGAAAACAAACCTTGTTACTCTCCAAAGGCCACATAAAAGCAAGTGCATTCCACAGACAGTTTAATAACAAACAGGACAGGCATCGGTGACACAGGAAGCATAGAGACTGTGACAACTGGAAGGGAGCTGCAGAGGACAGATTAAAGAACCTCAAATGCACACAATCAACGCGTGTTTAAAAGATGTCTAATTAAAGTGCATGAAATTGGCGACTGACTTACGCTGCATCTACAAGCTCTCAGCAGAGGTCACTACGCTTGTCTCTTGTCGTGCGATGAAGGTAGACACAGGGAGCTGTTTTTCTGGATAGAAAATAGAGTGGGAACAAAAAGCATTTATATATCAAGACCAGCCCCGCCACAGCCAGAAACAGAATGAAGACAAGGAGAAAGGGGGTTGGGGGGAGGTCCTAAAACCAGCAATTAAGAGCTGTCTTGGGAAGCAAAGGAATGTTTTGGTGGGAGGGACATGCACACACAAAAACAAACCTTTGTGGATTTGTTTCTTGTGCTGAAGGAAGAAAGCAGTAATTGGCCTTGCAACTCGAGACAAGCTTACCAGACCTGAAACTCAGGAGCAGAGCTGGCAGAGAACAAAGCTGCTAGCCACACAGACGGTTTCAACCCAAAACACAATTACCCAATAAGTAAAGAACTTCATTTCTCCAGTCACATTAGCTAAGTCCTCACTAGCCGCATGTGACCCAGGTCAGCTCAGGCATAGGACATTTTCATCATGACAGAAAGTTTCAGAAGAGAGCTTCGCCCTGAGGTAGATAAGCAAATCCCAGTCAGGGCCTACAACAGTGGGCCTCATGTTCTCTCATCCCAAAGAGAAGTAGGATAGACTCCCAATGTGAGAGTCCACCATAACCTTGGCAACTGAGGTCAGAATTCTCACCGCTGCTCTTTTTTAACTGTATATCAGTTATACGTGATGGATTCTGCCATGGCATTTCTATATCTGTACATAATGCATTTTGATCATATCCAATCCCCTTTGCCTTCTTGCTCCTGCTCATTTCCTTTTTCTTTCTAACTGCTCCTCGTGTGTTTCCTGTCTTGTTTTGCTGCTTGTTGTTGTTGTTACTGTTGAATGTTTGTTGTTGTTGTTGGTTGGTTGGTTGGGTGGGTGGGTGGGTGGTTGACTAGTTGGTTGGGTAGTTGGTTGGTTGGTTGGTTGGTTGGCTGGCTGGTTAGTTGCTTGCTTGCTTGCCTGCTTGGTTGACTTGTTGGCTGGTTGGTTGGCTGGGCTTTTGAGACATGGTTCTTCTATGTTGCCCTGTCCTAGAACTTGCTCTGTAAACCAGGCTGGCCTCAAACTGCCTGCCTCTGCCTCCTGAGTGCTGAGATTAAAGGTGTGTATCACACAGCCAGTTTTTGTTGTTTGTTTTTTGAACCAGTGAGTTATGGTATAGTTCCTTACAGCAACATAGGCATGTCACAAAAAAAGAAAAAAAAGAAAGAGAAGAAGGAAGGACAGAAGGAAGGAAAGAAGGAAGGAAGGAAGGGCAGAAGGAAGGAAGGAAGGAAGGAAGGAAGGAAGGAAGGAAGGAAGGACAGAAGGAAGGAAAGAAGGAAGGAAGGAAGCAAGCAAGAAAGGAAAAATGCCCTCCTTCGACCTGTATCCATTGACTGTAAACTCCTCAGGAAGGAGTGAAAATTCATAAGCCCTACCTCACTCTGAGGCAGGAGCTGCTGACCTCACACTTGTGAGGACCATGTACAGCTGACCACAGCTGCTGTGAGCTTCAGGTAAAAGCACAACATACCAAAATGTTGAGCCCTATCTATCACCATCCCATCTCAGCTTCCACCGCTCTTTCATTTTTTTTCCACCTCTCCTTCTCTGCACCTTGTGCAGGAGACTCAGTACTTCTCCAAACGGGAAGCATCCACACACAGAGGACTGTGAGGTTAGTTTAAAGCATTGAAGTGCATACCCATACTAACGTGAATAGAATTCAGTCTAAACCCTGTAGTAATCCACATGCTTTGTCAAGGATTAATGTAAACCAACCTATTCCAATAGTGCTATCAACGTTGTAGCAGAGATGGAGGCTAGAAATGAAACCATGGTTGAGATCATGTCATGCACTGTTCTTACGGAGGACCTGCAGTGGGTTACCAGCAGCCATGTCAGGCAACACACAACTGCCTGTAATTTCAGCTCCAAGGGATCTGACACCTCTGGTCTCCATGGAAACCTGCTCTCTCTCTCTCTCTCTCTCTCTCTCTCTCTCTCTCTCTCACACACACACACACACACACACACACACACACACACAGACCCACACACAAACACATGTGCATTTATAGAATGAAATTATTTTTCCAAGTAAATAGAACAGAGATGTTTACCACTTTACAGAAGACCAGTTTTCTGAAGCTCGCCAAGAAGTGTTAGTCAGCTTTCTGTCACTATAACAAAAGATTCACCTTGTGAAGAACAAAGCTTTATTTTGGGCTTAAAATTTTAGAAGTTCTAGATCATGACCATTGGGCCCTATCATTTTGGAGATATAATATACTTCTTTGGGTTCAAAGAACTTTCCAGTGCATTAAAAAGGAACAAATGGACTTAAAGATGCAAAGCTGAGGTGTGTACAAGAAATACTCCCTCCCTTCAAGCAAGGCATCTAATCCCAGCAGGAGAAAGTGCCAGTGTTTTTTATTGAACATCAAGCGACATTCTCTCTTATACAGCCCAGTCCTGGGCTGGACTGCTGGTGAGTATTTCAAACAAATGAAAATTGCCTCTAACATGATAATAAAACTATATACATAACTCCTGTCACTAGGAAGGTCTATAAGCATTGTCCTGTAGTATCATAAAATAAGAAATGCCCATCATGTCTGCAGGCTTTACACATTAATACTCAAAAGACACATTGAGATTGTAAATTAGCCTGGAAAGATGAGCTAACTATATAAGGAAAAAAAAAAAAACAAAGATTTAACTACTAGATCTTTCTTTTGTCTCAAACAAGTGCTCAACTGGGAGATTTGAAGAATCCAGAGATGAAAATGGAAAATGTCTAATTGACTCTGGATAACTTTTGGAAAAGGTTTGTACCATTCCTTTGTTCAAGTAGGAATGGAGAGGGAAGAAAAGGACCAGGATGACTGCATCTAAGATGCTGAATTCTCTCAGTCAAGTTCACTCCAGGATGGAATGAAAAGCAAAGAAGAGGTCTGAGGAAACCAGCAAGCATTGGGCCACGCTGTACAGCATCTTGTAGAACCAAACTTCAGTCCCTCTCCAGAGGTAGTAGCTTCTATCCAATGCTGATCTGACGGGGTCAGGGTTTAAGAGTCTACTCACCTTGTTTCGGGTAGACTACCATAAAAAGAGTGAAGGGGCATTGCTACACCAGATATTCCCCTGGGCTCAACAGCAACCTTCCTTACCACTGCCTATTGGTCCAACTTCTCTCTCAGCCCTGTATTTAATGACGATAAGAACACTGTCCCCAGCCTGGTCTTACCTCCTGGGTGCAAATTTTACTTCAAAGTTCATTTTGCAGGAACCCCACTGTGGCCTCACTCACCTCTCGGACTCTCATCAACATTAGCCATATTCCTGGGTATGGAGTTCCTCAAAGATCTTACCCAGTGCCACAATTAATTGTCCTGATTACATATCCCTGTATGGACAGCACCAGAGAGGTTGCTGTTAACTGATGCCATCTTTGACGCTCTGAAGGTATCTTAAACCTTCAGAGAGCTAGCTTCAACATTTTCTAAGTCCCTCTCTGGTGCCAGGGACCAATGAGAGACAGAAAAGTCATCCAGGTGGGACACCCAAACCTAGATCAAGACCTACCTGTGCCTGCACCCCATTCCTCCCCTTTCAGACATTCTCTGATGCCCCTCTGTATGGAGGAAGATCACCAAGATGCCCTGAGAGATCACAGAACTCTCCCCTCTGTGTGTGCTGTTTCTCTGTGACTAGCACCAGTTCTAAATGGGTATCCAGCAAGCAGACAGCTCCTCCCAGCCAGAACATTTCTCTCTCAAGATCACATAAGACTAGGCTGACAGATGGTACCGACACCCTCATTTGGACCGACTTTCATATCACACGCAGGAAGAATTCTAGGCTCCGGACTATCACTCACCACCCACTCTTAGGCTTGAGTTGTGCACATAGAAGGTGGTAGGAATGATAATGACATATATTGCATGTTAACACACACACACCACGCACACACACACACACCACACACACCACACACACCACACACACACACACACCATACACACACCACACCACACACCACACCACACACACCACACACACCATACACACACCACAACACACACACAACATACAGACACATACCACACACACACCACACACATCACACACACACCACACACATCACACACACCACACACATCACACACACTACACACACATCACACACACTACACACACACCACACCACACATACACACATACACACACACACACACACACACAAGTGTCACCTTGAAGCTCTATAAGCCACTTGACATGTTTAGTTACCCTCTGTGTGGCTATTCCTTTATTACTCAGATATTTTGAGACCTTTTCTCTGTGGATTCTCTCATTGATTTTCTCCCTTACCTTCAGTGTATAGTGTCCCATGAACGTGCCTCATGCTGGGAAAGGGACAGACCTTCCTTGTGTGTACCAGACTTATCTTCAAAAGCACCCCATGCTCATGCCTTTGAATGGCCAAGTATAGAGGATGGGGTATGATTTGCACCACAAAAGGTCATACGCTAGGATTGCACTATACACTAAAGAGCTCAGGATGAAGATGGAGAGGTGTCTCAGTGATTAAGAATTCACAACTACCCAAAACTCCTCTAGGGGATACAACACCTCTGGATTATTCAAGCACCTATATGCACATACATATACCCACACACAATTAGATAAAGATAAAATAAGTCTTTTTTTTAAAAAGAGTTCAAGAATAGCCATACTGAGAGATATACTAGTCTATATTTATGGAAAAAAAGAAAGAAAGAAAGAAAGAAAGAAAGAAAGAAAGAAAGAAAGAAAGAAAGAAAGAAAGAAAGA
>JANHMN010000007.1:12817312-12843852 GCA_030674055.1 Rhabdomys pumilio
AGAAAGAAAGAAAGAAAGAAAGAAAGAAAGAAAGAAAGAAAGAAAGACTCCATCAGTAAAGGACATTAGCATCCACATCTTCCAGCATTCCAGATTGCTTTGCTGTGTCACCACCAACAAAGCACAGGCACACCCTTCAAGGGCATTTTAAAATGCCAATAATCACAGTTGGCTTGATGGATGATTTGGTGTCATGCATAAATGCTGTAATCAGCTTTGCATAAATGGAAATTGGGGGCTGAAGAGACAAGAAACCTGTACTGTTTCGGTAAGAAAATGTTTGCAAACTACTAACATACTGTGGGCAATCATAGTGTATACTATCACCATAGAGCTGCCAGCTAGGGGCTGTGATGTTACCTGGAGATGGTAGTTTGACAATAAAGAAGACAAAGCAGTAAACCTAGTCAGAAAGAGACGGTCCCTGGATTCCATGAAGAGCCTTCTCAAGCACTGATTTTACATTAAATAAAGATCTAACTTTTTCTTTTTTGTCTCAGTTAGAGTTTCTATTGCTATGAAGAGACACCATGACCATGACAACTTTTGTAAAGGAAAACAATTAATTAGGGCTGGCTTACAGTTTCAGAGGTTTAGTTCATAGTCATCACAGTGGGAAGCATGGCAGCATGCAGGCAGATATGCTGCTGGAGTTCTACATCTGGATCCGCATGCAGCAGAAGGAGACTGCCACATTAGGTGTAGCTTGAGCATATAAGACCTCTAAACCCACCTCCACGGTGACACACTTCCTCCAACAAGACCACACCTTCTAATAGTGCCATTCCTTATGAGCCAAGCATGCAAACACATGAGTCTATGATGGTCATTCCCATTCAAACCAACATGCCTTTCTACTCACTCCCTAAATCTCCATTGATAGTCACATACATTACACGGGCCCATGAACTGCCTACTGTAGCCAGCTGAAGATGACCCTAGTGATGGCTAGTTGACTCTTATATCCATCCTCTTGGATAACCCCAAAGCTTTTGGTTTGGGAGCTGGATTCTCAGATTCTCTAATTAACTAAACATGACAGACACGAAAAGTATCACTTTTGAAATTGTGTTACGTAATTACAGTAGCTTTCAATTTGGGGACTTCTCTTGTGCTCTTACCCTCAAAGTTCTGTCTGTTTCATGTTCTCTCAGGCTCAGGGAAATAAGCCACCATGTTGTAGACTACCCTAAGAAGAAACAGGGAGGTGAGGAAGTGAGATTTCTCTCCAGCACCCAGAACTCTCAGTCATCTGAGCTATCTTAAAAATAGAGCACTCTGTTGTTTTCCAATAGTGACCTAAGTGAGTTTAAGGGCAAGGCCTTCTTCCACTCTAACCCTTAGCAGCTCCACTCATAGCCTGATGAAAATCTGACGGAGATCTGAGCAAGGGACCCTCAGCTAACTATCAATGAAATTCTTAACCAAAGAAATTAGGAAATAATAAGAATATTAAAGCTATTTTGAGGTTGTTTGTTATAAGTAATAGATGATCCATGCATTGCTGATGAAGAACAATGCAGCCTCAGCTAATAGGAGGAGAGACACAAGGGCCTTCAAACCACAAGTTTTAATATTGTACTGAGTAATTATTAGAATTGTTAGTCACCAAATTCTCTTTGAACTCATCTTTCATTTACAAATTGGCCACATGTAGTTCTTCCTCCCCTAGACAGAAGCCAGCTACCTCTTTTCCAGGTCTTTTGCTCCAAAGTACATTCTTTACTCCATAAATCAGTGACATTCAACTAGACAAATAATGGTTGGTCACAGGCAATCAAGGAGGCTGTATAGAATTTCCCAAACCTAGATATGGGGTCTGTCCCTTCCTACCTTCATCATACTCTGTGCAACTTGGTCTTCCTACCTAGATTATGTATTCCTGGATAACCGATGACGCCATACTGCAGCAACTTAAAACCTGTATTATTTCAGCTTCCATGAGTTAGAAGTAGAGATACTACTGGCTGAGGTCACTGATTCGATCAAGCTGCTGGTCATGGCTGATGTCCTAACTGAAGCTTTGTAGGGGAATATGTTCTTCATCTAACCCAGCTTCTAAGATCACGACTCAGACAGTTAGCTCTCTCAATACCTTACCACACAGGCCTCTTTGAAGAACAGTTTTAAATAAATCTGGTCTTTTTTTTTTTTTTTTTTTTTTAAGAGCAGGATAGTGAGAAGATTGGTCATACAGAAATACTTGCCTTTGAGTAACTTAATCCCAGAAGTGATATGCCATCACTTTGCCTTGCTGTTTGTGAGAAGTAAAGTCGCCAAGTTCAGCCTACACCCAAGTGAGAGGACTGTGTGAGTCTGAGAACCCCACGGAGCCAAAGAATACTTGGGAGCTTCTGAGGGACTGCCTGCCAAATTTCTGAACTCATTCACTGTGACCAAAGCCAACACAGGATAAGTTCTGAGTGCTGGTACCATATACCTGAAGCCACCTCTCTTCAAAACCTGTTCATCTGTCTTGTGTATTCATCTGGTATCATGTAGGTTACCTTAGTGTTTTGTTTGGAGACAAGGCCTCCCTAGGTAGCCCTGGCTGGTCTGGAGCTTGCTATGTAGACAAAGCTGTCTTTGAACTCATAGAAATCTACCTGCCTCTGCCTGAGTTGCTGGGATTAAAGGCATGTACCACCACTGCCCAGCTCATTTGTGTTTATATGTTTAGAGATGGTATACTACATACACAGTCTCGGTGTTTCAGCCTCAGTGTTCTTGCCTCTTCCTTGACACCTTTCAAGAGAAACATCAACTCCAGAGTAAATCTGCCTAGGATATCCAGTTATGAACTCACTCTTGTTTCACGGGCAACTTGTGAACGCACTTAGAGTTTACAGGCCTAGCTGTGCGTATGTCTGACCTCCTGAAGAGTTGCCTGTGAAACAAAGTGCTCATCCCTGTTTACTTTGAGGTGTGATGCTTTTATTTTCATTCTCTGTTGGCAATTGCATACTAGCAACAGAGTTTGGGCAAAGGTCAATCCCTGTGGACTTAGTGTCTTGATGTTGATCCCTACTCTGGATTTTTCCGTCACCAACATCATCATCGACATTGATAAGCACCGTGCTGGAAGTTAGGCTCAACCACTGTCATTTGGGTTATTTTTCTCTACAAAACTTGAGTTAATTGTTATTTTAATTCCACACATTAAGTTTAAAACCAGTGACCTAGAGTAGTTAAGTAGTTCAGCTGTGGTCAGACAGCCCACAATGATGCAGCAGACATGAGTCAGTTCTACAGACTTGGAAGCTGGAGCCTCTCACCAGCGTGCTCCTCATGGCTTGGTGCAGTCTTCCCTCTGGATGTTAGCCCATCTCTGTGGCCTTTCTCTCTAGACCATGGATGTAACAGAAGACATCAACTAAAAACACTGCCATACCCACTTTCAATAAAGAAGCAAACTTCTGCTTTGCTGGGAGCAAGAAAACACAAATTCACCCACCCTGTGCTATAAACTGGGCATCATTGATATATTTGGGTGACATCGAAAAGAAATCCTCTCAGCCTTCCAGAAGAAAAGATAATTTTTCCACTTCAAACACAATGAGTTTATGGAGTCCATGGCAGCTCCTGAGTTATTTAATCGCATGATTGCTTCCTTAAAGGGAAGCTGACCCACAGTGTGTACAGAGTATAAGTAAGTCTCCACATAGCCACCGTGGCAAAACAGACATCTAAGCCAATATTCCTCCTGGGGTGTGAACACTTTAAAGTCGACTCTTGCAATGAAATTTTTCTCATATTTTTGCTTTTCAAACTAATCTCCATTGCCTCTTTAATTTTTTTTAAGAGAATCAATAGATTGCTGAGTTAGAAGTCAGGAGCCATGAGAAAATTTACCCAAGAGCTATCTTCAGCAACTTTAAGAAAACGGGAATGTGTCAGCAGCGGTAACATACATCAGGGCAATGTCAGTGAAGGGAAAAGCAAACGAAGCTTCTTGGAATGTTGTGGAGATGCCCTGGAGGAGAGGCAATCTACAGAGGCGGAGTTCTAATGGGGATTCCATGGCAACCATCACTGAGGGATATGGCTTGTAATAAGAGAAGAGAGGCATAGAATTAGCCTTTCTCTTGCAGACGCTGCAAATTCTCTCACAGCCCTCAGCCCTCTTTGGGGGTTGCCTGTTGAAAGTGTCAGCCAAATTGGTGGCCCATCTTCCTGCTTACGAGTTCCCAAGCAGGTACAGCCTCTTTGCCGACATCATCCTACATCTCTACCTGTCTTTAACAGGCCTCATGAACTAGCTCAGGAACCAAGTAAGATAACGGAAATGCCTTTGCACGAGGCCTGTGAACTGGTGGGCTCCTGGGTCTAGGGTGTCAGGCCAGCTATCAGTAAGTCTTATGCACAGTGGGATTCATTACCAAGGGTTCTAGTAAAGCTCCACACTCCGTGGCTGCTACTAGGCTCCACATCATCCTCTGTAGTAGGGTCACCACAGGCTTGGAAACCACTGCTCCAGAGGCAGCACGGGTCACTTCCACCTGTGAACTGCCCCTGATGAATTCACAACCATCAGACTAGTGGGGCCAGACTCTTCCCCTGTGATTATTCTCTCTAGAGAGTTTGTTCTCCAGATGACACCCTGCGGTTTGAACCCAGAAGGACTGAGAAGCTGATAGATCAGGTGAAGCTAATCATTTTGAACTGGTCACTCTCTCCTTATACTCTGCGAATACAACAGTGAAGAACCAGAGGAAATCTTCGCTTGCTTGATGTTTCCATCCTGCTGGGAATATTATGGGGCTTATGTTTAAACACAGCAAGACTAATTTTTAGAGAAAACCTATGCATAAACACCTGTTATACAGTTAGGTATCTACATCTTAGCAAGCTCAGAAGAATGGACACACTGGCTACAGGGTGACAGTTGAAATGATTGTCCACCCTGTAGGATCAGTACTAGTTGTCACTGCTCCTCTTGCTGATAGGCTAAGGACCTAACATTCCAGCTTTTAGTGTCTACTCATTCTCTACTGGGCCCAGAAACAAGTGTAAAGTATAAACACTGACGCTATGGTACTAACACCAGCAGCCAGCCCTCTCTTCTCCTCTTGTTGGCCCGGAGTATTCCAATATGTTTCCAATAATATTCCCTTCTTCAGAAAGCTCATTCCCCACAGGGTACTTTAGATTTACCATCTAGATAACATCCATCACAGAACCCCATAGGTAGCAATATTGGAGACCTCTTTTACTATTCAGGGTATCAAAAGTTTCATTTATCAAGGCAGAGGGCACAGGTTTAAGCAAGACTGGTAACAGCTATCTGCTGGTCTGAGTCATCCAGACTTCACCTCACTACAGCTTTCCCTCCTCCCACAGTCACTGTTGGCATTTCCTCTCAGAAAGCCACTGCCCCTGATTTTCTCATAAAATCCAAGTGCATGCTTCACTCCCAAAAGTGGCTTTCACAGATCACATGTGACCTCAGCCAAGCTGTGCATTCAGAATTTTCAGAATTTTCACACACAGGCACTAGTTTGAGTTCCAAGGATGTTCTCTCATCAGGACCTCTGACACTCAATGGAATCTTCAGCAGAAGATCTAAGATAAAGCAACAGGTATTCTTCATGGGTTTAAAAGCTCAGGCAGTGGAAGACCTTTGAACCTGCTAGGCCCAAAGCATAAAGATAGTATATGAAATTAGGGGAAGAATAAATAAAAAGATAGATGTTATCATAGAATAGAGAGAAGATCCTGGGATGGATCAAACCATACTGGCAGACAGAAACAGATCCCTAGGCTTCCCAGCTGGGTGAATGAGTAAGCTGCCGGCTTCACCTCACTACAGCAAGTGCCTGAGACAGCTTTATAGGAAAGGTTTGTGCTTGTGCTCACTCACAGTTCTGGAAGTGTCAGTCCAGTCCTGACTGGTCCTTTTGCTTTTGAATCAACCATGCCAGGGAACATGTAGCAGAACAAAACAGCTTACCTCAGAGAGTATCTGGGGGAGGATGGGGACCAGCAGTGGGGAAGGGAGTGGTCAAGGGATGTGATGAGTAGGCAAATGCATGCAAAGTGTAATGACTGAGATACATATGACAAAATATATAATGAGATACATACATATAATTGTGCTCATATATATATATATATATATATATATATATATATATATATATGCATGCCAAGCACAATTATTGATAGATCACTAAATATATAGATAGAAGATATAGATATATATGTATCTTCTATCTATATATCTCTTCTGGCTCTATCTATATGCCCTCTTCTGGCCTCAATGGAACACTGCATCCATGTGGTGCACATACTCACAGGTAGACAAAACACTCAAATACATAAAAATAAATAAGTCTTTTAAAAATATTTTTTAAAAAAAGAATTCCCTGCAATCTAGGAATTCCCTCTGGGTATGTACCCTAAAGTACCTGCCCAGATGTGCAAAGACAAAAATGTGCTTTGTACTTTGGCTCCTAGCAGTGGTGTGGGTCAGATGAGAAGCAACCAAAAGGTCATTTACAGGAGAAATAGCTAAACACACAGTTTTCCAATAGAATATTATTCTACATGTTAATGCAAAATAATTATTTTTAGATACAACAACATAAATGAATCTCACAAGGTTTAGAGAAGAGTTGATTGGGAATGTATAGAGTATTTATGGATGCTTTTTTTTAGCATACGAGAATGCTAACGACTAAATTCTGAAGAACAGCTGTCTCTTGATTCATTGATCTTCTTGGTGAAGAAGATCAATCAAAAACTTCACAGGAGTCCTGCTGGGCTCTGATCTTGGCCTCATAAGGCAGTCAGGCCATGATCATCGTTTGTTACATCCTACATCTCTTGTCAGGCTATAAAATGTTTTGCAATGCATTAAGATGTGGTAACTGAAAAGAAACAAACAAATGAACAAACAAAGAAAGAAAGAAACAAAAAGAAACAAAGAAGAAAGAAAGCTACTTACCTCATGACTAGGAAGTAAAAACAAGTGTAAGAATGAGGCCAGGACCCCCGGTCCCCTCCCCATGATCTGAAGAATTGTAACTAGGTCTCATCTTCCACTATGATGATGACGATAACCATGCCTACAACTGACACAACATAGACTCCTCCATTTTTTACTTCTGTTTATATTAAATTTACAGCTTCTTGCAAAGCCAGAGCCCAGATATTAAGCTGGTGTGGCTACCATCACATAGTAAGCAAGAAAGGACTTATCACTGATTTGAAGGAAAACAGGTCTCTCTCTAACTGCCAGCCAGAAGGCTTGTTGGGAGAGATGGACAAACAACAGCCCTGACCACCTGGAGCTTAGAAAAAGGATGCCACTCCATCAGGGAAGGTGATGCCTTTGTTTATAAACTGAGGGAGTATCTGTGATTTAAGTGTTTACAGTTAGGGGCCAACACGATGCTTTGTAGAATAGAGTCCCAGGTCTTCCAGACCCCATTAGGGAATGTGACTTTCACAGGGTGCTACCATTTGGATTCACCCCCTCCCCAGTCACTTCTACACCCCAGAATCCCTTTTCAAGCTGGGGTGTGAAATAAATCACAGAATGCTGTAGAGCCTCAGAGAAGTCCTGACACATTACAGGCATTTACATCTCCAGCTAGTCTGGCTTTTCAAGGCTGTTCTAGCAATTCAGACTCTTGACCCATAGTGTTGGCCTACCTCCCGAACCAAAGTGCCCCTGTTTTTACAGTCCACCGGTTAATGTTGTATTTTCCTTCCATCTCCAAGCTAGAGCTTGGTTTCTAAAATGGATAGCATTTAGCATTTGGCAGCTGATCAGACTGATCTTCTAAAGGGCTCTGTTGGGAAGTAATTCTGTCCCTCATAGGAGAGACCCCTGCTGCTAAGGCTTACCCGGAACCACATTCCACAGATCACATCACCCCAGGAAAGCCTTCTTCCCAAATGTGGGATTGTTCTGAATGTTTTTCCAGTAGCTCAAGGTCCTGTAAATCCTATGAAGGCTTCTCCATGGGATAATGAGATTTGGGAACAGGGTTGATACCGGAGCATGTGCTCCCAAAGTTTCAAAGAATTCATGTTCTTTAAATCATGCCTCCCAGTTTTGTTAGAAAATGAAGTAAAAAGGGGTATCAAATTGTCCCTTGCCTTGCTGTTTAATTAAAAGAACAGAGAGCGGGAATCTTATCTTTAGTCCACTGAAAGAAAGAGACAAAGAGAAGAGAGGGGAAGAGGAAAGGAGAAAGGAGAGAGGGGAGGGAGGGAGGGAAGAAGAGAGGAAGAGAGAGAGAAAGAGGAGGAGGAAGAGGAGGAAGAGGAAGGAAGGAAGGAAGGAAGGAAGGAAGGAAGGAAGGAAGGAAGGAGAGAAGAAAGGAAGAAAGGAAGGGAGGGAGGGAGGGAGGAAGGGAGGAAGGAAGGAAGGAAGGAAGGAAGGAAGGAAGGAAGGAAGGAAGGAAGGAAAGCAGGCAGGCAGGCAGGCAAGCATTCTCTACCCAACTGGTTGTGGGTCTCTATGTGGGCGAAAAATAAAATAAGACCTAACAAAACAGAAATATGAGTATTGTTGCCTGTTCTCACTGTACACGCATTATTAAGGCAAATAACCCGATCCCAGTGGCTTATTCTGAAAGAGAATTTTTGAAATAGGCCCAAACTAATAATAATATCAGGGCCCTGTGATTCCTTTTCCCTAACCTAAATAGTTAAAAGTGCCTGCCAGCAGGTTGGGCCCAGTTAATTAGTTACAGAGGAGGTGGAGTTACAAGACAAAGGCCTGTTAAGAACATCCTAGAAACTGACTGGCCAAGGGAGGAACTACACCCTGCCCCCATGGTACAGCCTGCTGATGTTCAAAAAAGTAAAACAACCAATCGTGTGCAGCCGCAGGAAAGTTCGCTTTTTCCCCACCCCACCCATATATAAACACTAGACCCCTGAGCCGAGGAGTCAGTCCCTCTATCCCCTATGTGAGATATGGAGATATGGACTGGCCCAGAGCTCTGATTTAATAAACCACCTCATGTGCTTGCATCAAGACGGCCTCTCGTGTGTCCTTTGGGTGCGTGCTATCCTGAGACTCGAGTGGACTCTTCTTCTGGGGAGTCCTGGACCTTTCAATTCCAATACAGTTGCTGCTGCTGCTGCTGCTGCTGCTGCTGCTGCTGCTGCTGCTGCTGCTGCTGCTGCTGCTGCTGCTGCTGCTGTACTTGTTAATAAAAAGCTCTGCTGGCTATTAGGGAGGCAACCTAATGGCTGCATCCAACAGCTTATCTTGCAGGTGTCTGGGACCCCCTGCTTTGGCAGTGGAGAAGAGCAGAGTATGCAAAGCATGCAAGAGAACACTCGGGCCAGCTGTTAGCCAAGGTCATGTCTGCTGTGGCTTAATGTAAAACGTTGCCCACAGGCTCATGCTTTGTATGGCAGGCCCTAGCTTGTGGTGGCATTTTGGAAAGCTGTAGAACCTTTGGGAGGTAGGGCCTGGCTGGAGAAAGTAGGTCACTGGGCTACTCCTTGAAAGACATGCTGAGGTTCAGGGCTGTTCATTTTCTCTACTTCCTGTCAGGCATGATGAGAAGTGTCCAGCATGTCTTCCCCACCAAAATACAGCCAATTGACTGAAGCACTGAGGCCAAGTCACTCTTTCAACCTCGTGTTGTTATTTCCAGTATTTTGGCTAAAATCATGCAAAGGTAACTAACATGTTGGCTACTATGTTTCTCCACCAATGTAATAAGTCAATCGAAGCCAAATTAAAACTGTAAAAGGTGGTTTGTTTAGGAATAGCACCCGAAAGAGTTCACTGGTCTCAGAGAGAGTGGCGGTGGCAAGAAGTTTTTATAGATTGTAAAAGAAGGAAAACGACTGTGCTTGTGTCCACTTAGGCAGGGATCTAGGTGGCTGGTGACATCAGGGGAAGAGGTTGTGACAGCTGTCAGTAATGCAGAGCTAAGGCTTTTGACGCCTCTTTGTTCAGAGGCTTACTAAGCAGACAGGGATGGAGAGAAGAGGAGAAACAGTTTTCTGGACCATGCAAGGGGGAGGGGAGCCAGGGGCTCCAAACAAACAACCCTTGGTTAATCAACCCTTCAGCCAGAACTCAGAATGGCATCCCAACTAACTACAAGGGAGACTGGGAGATGCTTTTCCACTCTGCTCCCAGAAAGAGGATACTCTGCTCCCAGCTATTGCCTGTTGCTCATGCTGTGACATTCAACTTAGTCCTTATCAAAACCAAGCCTGTTTCTTAATTTGAATTTTATAAAGTACTTCCATGCCACTTACTCCAAATAATTATTGGAATACCCTGAGAAACAACCGTAATAACCTCCACTTTAAAGATGAACAGAGTGAATCAAAAGAGACAGAAAAGACAGCAGGGCTCAGTCTTGACCCTAGCCTGGTGACTAGGGTAGATACAGGGAGGTGTCCAAGGAACCAGCCTGTGTCACTATTAAGTGACAACAGCCCAGGGCACTTTGTAAAAAAGACTCACTCTCAAGAATTCAGCATAAGGTAGTCTTTGATCTGAAGTCTCTACCACGACAAACTCTTCAACACCATGGGAAATTTATAGTTTTCGTAACACCACACTTCCAAGGACTCCATCACTTATGAAAACATTTTCTCATTTCATCTTTACTCTATGTTTGCCTCTCAAGGGAAGATGGTATGTCCCATTCCTAAAGTCCAGCTAACAGGCCTGGGTGTGAAGACTTATGCCTTTAATCCCGGGACAGATGCAGTAAGATAACATACAGCAAATGAAGTCCTCAGTTATGGGACCTGGAAGAGTGGGCTGTCGGGCTCTGAAACACAGGGGTTCTACTCAAGTACGTTAGAGTATAAAGTATCTTCCTCAGGACTGTTCTTGGGGTCTCGTAGGGATTCATGAGAAAAAGACTATGTGGAAAGTGTTCATTTTCAAGGGTGCCTTAGGAAGTGAGAGGGAAAAGGGAATGCACACTATAGAGCAACTTATCCTGTGGGTAACTGAGGCTCATCTCCTAGAGATACTGGAGCCGGCTTCCAGTTTCTGATTGGCAGCTGCCCCCAAAGCCATTAGCCTATCAGCTCAGAGCCACTCTCTGTGTGGAGCCTCCTTGGGAGTTTACAGTAAAACTTAAATTAGTTTTATTTGTTTTTTAAGATGGTCTCACTATGTATCCCCAGGAGGCCTGGAATTCTGTATGTAGACCCAGTAAGATTCTTCTGGGAGAGGGAAAGTGGCTTTTCTCTAAGAGTGTAGCCTGAGTGAGTGTAGTCTTTGTCGCCCTGATCACACAGCAGTGGAAGGTCACACAGCCAAGAATATTTGGGCCTTGGTGGGGAAAAGGAGGACACAAGGTTGGGTATGGAGGTAAGGGGATGAATCTGAAAGGGGTTTGGGAGAAAGGGTGAATATGATCGAAATATGTTGTACAAAATTCTCAAAGAACTAAGACACATAGAAAAAGGCAAATTCTTTTATAGCAGTGACTCTCAAGTTTCTTAATGCTGGGACCCTTTAATACAGTTCCACATGCTATAGTGACCCCAACCATAAAATTATATTTTTAAAGAATCATTTATTTATGTATATTATATGAATCCAATGTAGCTGTCTTCAGATACACCAGAAGAGGGCATTGAATCCCATTACAGATGGTTGTGAGCCACCATGTGGTTGCTGGGGAATTGAACTCGGGACCTCTGGAAGAGCAGTCAGTGCTCTTAACCACTGAGCCATCTCTCCAGCCCCATAGAATTATTTTTGCTGCTACTTCAGAGCAGTAATTTTGCTACTGTTATGCACTGTAATGTAAATATATGATATGCAGGATGTGTCTGAGACGTTAACGCCTATGAAAGGGCTGTTTGATCCCCAAAGGCATCACAACCCACAGGATGAGAACCACTGTTCTACAGGATGATAAGAAAGAAAGAGATATGTTGTGGACCAATGGCATTTTCTAGGTGACTGTGTTAGACCAGAGGTCTCTTGCCTGTGCTCCTCCCCTCAGCCCTGTCACATTCTCATGAGTTCCTCTGCCATGAGGCTTAGTTAACAAACACTTGACTTTCTCAAGGATTGCCTAAGACTTCATACTTACCATCTCTGTTCTCAGAAGGCAACAACCAACATGTTGCCAGAACTGGTTCCTTCTGAAGACTTGGAGAATATAACCAGTTTCTCAGATCACCTGGCCTTGCCTATGGCAGAGGCCACATCTTTGTCCCATGTTCTTGGTCCCTAGCACATCACTCCATCCTCCAGATAGCTCGCATTCACTGGCTCCCCTGTAATCTGTGCCAATTGCCTTTCCTTTCTATGGAGACCAGTGTTTTTAATGCAGGACTTTCCCTAAGTTTAGAGTGGTCTCATCTGAGAGCCTATATTAATTGTGTCTACATCTTTCCTATAACTTACTGTAACTTCTCATTCACAGCTATCAGGAGTTAGGACCTGCACACAGTGTCCCAGAGGCTAAAATTGAACCCACTACTAATATATAATTATCTATTTATTAAAAAAAATAATTGCAGTTGCAGGAGAGACAGAGAGAGGAGGAGAGAAAGAGAATTTACAAGTTTTAAGGATGTATAGAAAAACATCCGCTTATTCTTTGTGCCAAACATTAATTTGCTATAGTTGTTTGGGGTTTTTGTCTTCCCAAGATGCCCTAGAGGAAGGCAGGGTGTTCTGTAGTTACCCTGAAGTTTATGGATAAACACAGGAAACAGACTTTATTCCATGGTTCATGGCCTTGGAGATGTATACAAGTTCTTTCAAGCTAGGACTAATTATTTAGTTTAAAGGCTGATAATTTATTTGCCAGAGAGTCAGAAAATAGCCAGAGATTAAAGAGCAGCTGTGGATGAATTAATTTTATCCTGTCACATGAACAAGAGCTGGAAATTTACCAGGAACAAAACAAGTAGAAGAGTGGGAAATCCTGTGCGTGGACATTAAACTTAAGCTGCTTATTTTCTGTCTTGTTTTCCATGGCAGAGAAGCATAAACAGCACAAAATACTGTGTTTTCGTCCCATGCTTCCCAGCCACTGTTCTGAGCACTTGACATCTTTCTTCTCATTTCCTCCTCATGACAACCTGAGAAGGTGACCATCCCATGTTAGAGACAAGCACTGAGGCAGGGAGAATTCACAGTTTGGTCAAAAGCCACTACACAGGAAGGCTAAATCTTAAAGAGAGGAAAGATTCCAGAGCACCTACTTCCAATGCCTACTGTTTTTAAAGATTTTTTTTTATTACTTAAAACTACATAGAAAGCAGAGGTTTTGTTTTGCCCCTGCTAAAGGCCAAAGTATTGGGTGGCATCTTAACCATCACTACCAAGTACCAAACCTCTATTTCCAGCCTTCATCTTCCTGCCTTCACATTGCTCGATTCGCTATGTCTTTCTCCAGATGAATAAGGAGTGAACACATGCTTCTGAAGGCAGTGTCTCTTCTTGCCTGTCCATCCAGCTCTGGACTCTGGGCACTGAAGACGAGATCCACATGAAAGATGCTCTGGTAGTTTGAGTAAGAATAAACTCCACATGCTAATGTGTTTGAATGTTTGGTCCTCAGTTAGTGGAACTGTTTAAGAAGGATTGGGAGATGTGTCGTTGTTGGAGTAGATGTGGCCTTGTTGGGTGGACTCTCAGGTTTCAAAAGCCCTTACCAGGCCCAGTGTCTGCCCAGCACTATGTCTATCTGCTTCCCACCATGATGGTCATGGATTAGCCCTCTAAAACTGTAAGCAAGCCCCCAATCATATGCTTCCTTCCATAACTCCCCTTGGTTATGGTGGTTCATCCCAGCTAGAGAACAGTAACTAAAACACATGCCTTACAGTATCAAAACCAAGACAGTCCAGACTACAGATTATATAAAAAAATTTTTAAAGGTAACAAAAAGGTCAATTATAAGAAAAAATTGATTGAATTATGGAGTTTAACAATGTGTACTAGGTAACAGAATTATTTTTAAAGACCCAGGAAAGTGATAACTATGCAAGTGAGGGGAGTGGTCGCTCCTGATCATAGCAGGACACATGGGAAACCTTCCAGAAGGATCTGCCAGCATTCTGGGTTTTGGCATGTAGTCATTGCAAGAGTGTTCAATTAGAGTGTCAGCCCCTGGCTTTATGTGCTCTTCTGGATCAGCTTTATTTGATGTTAAATGCATTAATTTTTTTCAATAGCATTTCAATTTTGAGATAATTTATATTATTTATAAACGCAGAAGCAATGATCATGTAAAATAACCAGAATAGATGAGGATGGTTCTTCTGCGCTTCTACATATCTAAGAACGATGAACGCCTGTGTTTTATCAGGACTCTCTCAGGGCTGTTTGAGGTTTTAAATTACACATGTATGAGGTATAGATTTACAAAGCAATTTGGACATAGAATAATCTAGGGATGGTAAAGATTTACTTGCAGAACTCCCAGGGTGATTTATTGATGAACACAGACCACCCAGCCTAGCGTTCAGCTTGCAGTAGAGTCTTAATAAGTGCTTGTGCTCATATTTATTCTCCCACACAAAACTGTAAAATGAGGACATCAATCCACAGATTCCCCAGCACTGTACAGCGCATGCTGTACACTCAACAAATATGTATTTATTAAACAAGTAAGTGAAAAGTCTTTTTTCATCAAACTCTTATGCTGGGGATTGGATTGAGCAAGAAAGAAAGTCAGAGCCAGAAAGATTGAAAGATGGCCTGGGCTCAGAAGCTGGTGGTGGCTGTGGAGAGACCCTGCTGTTGTTGACCTGTTTTGAAAATAGAGGGATAACCCTGGGGAATGAAAGAAAGACTATGTTTAATTTATGCATGTCAACAGAATTGTTAATAAATAACTAGTTAGCTTGTTACAATTGATCTAATAACATAACGCTAATTTCCTAGGTAACATATTATTAAGATCACCACCAATGTGTTATATATCACATCATCGTCATGACTATTATCAATTTCATAATAACTTGTCTCCATTGTTATAATAAATTATCATAAATGAACATGTCAAAACTCCAGCCAAGTGCATCCGGGGTCCAGGAGATGTTGAGAGAGACAGTGATGCTGTGGTGCTGGTGGTGCTGGTGGTGGCATTAGTGTTGGCATTGCTGTTGGCATTAATGGTACTGGCTATGTTGAAATTCTTGGTAACAGTGGTATTGGTGTTTGTGGCGTTGGTAGTGGTATTAATAACGTTGGTGATATTGATTATTGTTGGTGTTGACAGTATTGTAGGTAGTGTTGGAATTGGTGGTGATTGTCATGAGGTGTTAGCTACTGGTGATGGTGGCAGTAATGGTAAAAGCCTCCCACTATTCTGAGGTACAGTCAGGTCAGTTAGTTACCCATTGCCTTGGGTATAGTCTATTTGAATTCTACACAGACAATGGTGCCTCTGGGTTCTCTCAGTGTTTCAGACTACAACAGCCCAAAAGTTGTCTGGCAGACAAACAAAATTATGTAAGACACCTTAAAGTTAAAGTGAGGCAAGACGCTGGGCTCTGAATCGGAAGTCTGCTGAGCCTTCTTTCCAAACCCCAATCATCAACTTTTAGATATATTCTTTTTATCTTAAAAATAGGCACACAAAAATGGAAAAGTAAATTTTGTTTCATTTACAATTTCCATGGTGTGACTTTGGCAACGATTGCAAAACAACTACAAATCATGAAGACAAGTTTCACAATTAGACCCACTGGAAACTCGAGACCCTGCTGAGAGGGCAACAACGGAAAATACACTATCAACTTTCAAGCCTCTCTCAGGCTTGGGAAACTTGAGAAGAAAGAATTCCACACGTCAGATGAGGACAGACGTTGAACAAATGATACTGTCTTCTAGCAAACTCAAAATTATGTCTCAGATTACCATACCTAGATGTATGTTCATATCAACAAACACGAACCTTACACAAGCCTCTCGGCATGCTCTAAAACCAGGTGGTGCTGGACTTCCATGTTAGCTCTTGGTCTAAAAGATTTCATGAGTCTGATCAATTTACTCAATTACAGTCTCTGGGCTAATTTGTCACTCACACATGAATACAACCTCCTCTTCTATGGCTGCTAGTGTAAATCCTTCACGCTTAATAGAAAAAGTTACAAGTTAAAAAAAAATCCTATGCATTCAAAGATAGGTGTACAAAGATACAGCAAGGTTGCTTATAATAACAAAACACAAAAGAATTGCAAATGACCTTTAAATAAATTACACACACATTACATTATATTTTGGAAATATATGTGATGGTTTTATTTTAATGAAAGAGATTCAGAACTATCAGTCTGGGGGGAAAACAAGCTTCAGAACAAAATTTAATAGTGTTCATTTTTAGAAGTCAGTGTAAATATTTGTCATGTGGTACACACACGAACATGTATGTTCAAGGAAGGAAGTTTGGGGCCTTCTGCAAATTTCATTTGTGAGAGGAATGTAAGTGGATTAAGTAAAGGGGACTTCTCTGGGCTTTCTCTATTTTAACTAGGTAGTCGAAAATTTTAACTATAGTCATGATTGGTATTCATTTTTATAATTTTACCAAAAATATATGTATTTAAATCAATGGCAATAAAATGGCAAAAAAAATTAAAGAAATTTAAGGTTGTTCTGTATTATATTTCTTAATTGTTGATTCTTGTTTATTTATGTATGTATTTTATTTATTTATTTATTTATTTATTTATTTATTTATTTATTTGGGTTGGTTGTTTTTGCTTTGTTTTTTGAGACAGTGTTTCTCTGTGTAGTCCTGGGACCTGCTCTGTAGAACAGGCTGGCCTTGAACTCAGAGATCCATCTGCAGCCAGAATGATAGAATTAAAGGCATGTGCTGTCACCACTGAATCCGCCACTTATTTTTAAAATACAGTGTCTTGTCTGTGTGTGGTGATGCTGCTTCGGAAGCTGAGGCAGGAGGATCACTGGACTCAAGAGTTCAGCATAGGGAGACCCTGTCTCGAGAAACTAATAGACTAGTAACCACTTAAGAGATTGAGACAGGAGGATTGTGAATTTGAGATAAACTTGTGAATTCCAGGCCAGCCTGGGCTACATAACAAGTGCCAGCTGAAGTTTTCAGGAAAAGCTCAGACCCACATTAAACATTGCACAGAGCTGACCAACTGCTTAGGGCTTCACTGACTGTGGACAGTCAACATTACAGTTACCAGCCCAGAGCCTTCTTATCTCGAGCTATCTTAGCCCCCATGTTTGCTGCCTGGCTTGATCAAACATCTTGAGACTTTGAAACGGCCAAACAGTCCTGAGCCTTCAGCAGCCTAACAGCTAAGAACAGCATGAGCTAATACCTGAGGCTATAGCTCAGATTTCCCTACCTTATAGCCTGCCTACCTACAGTTCACACACACACACACACACAGGGTACACACACACAGCACACACAGCACACACAGTACACACACAGCACACACACACACACACACACACAGTGAGAGAGACAAGAGAGAGACAGAGAGAGAGACAGAGAGAGAGAGACAGAGGGGGAAAACGTTTTGGTTTATGACTTTCTTTGTTCTGTTCCAATAAAAAACTTGATGCCACCTTGGAGTATGAAATTTAAGGCGAGATAAATCTGTATTCCTAGGCCAGGGTCACTCATGTTTGGCTCCAGAATAAATTATCTTTTAGCCTATCTGAATGAGAGCTGTTTTTCACACTGACAAGATGGTGTGTCTCAAACAAAAGCAAACAGAAAGTGAAGTGTCTGGAAGCAAAGTGATTAATAAGTTTTCAGACTGAGACTCGAGGAAGCAAAGGCAGCTCCATACAGAAGAGCCCAGAAGGAGACACCTGAGTGACCCCAGGAATGGGCGGCTACAATTTTAAAGCAGTATGTGTTCTTAGGGCAACTTCAGATGTTGCTTCTGAACTGAGAAGGGTTTGCTGATTGGCTTTCAGGTTCCGTAGCATGTGTCTGTGTAAACATGGATGTCCTTTGTCCAGCCCTATGCACCAGATAAGAGTTATGGCAGGCAAGCCTCCACCATCCAAGAAGTGCAGACGCAGCCCTTCTAGAGAAAACACTGACATTACCATGCACCCCTGGTAAGAACAGCTCCTGGGCCAACACTCCCTCAAAGCCAAAGTGTGAGGGTTAAAATCTGAGGGTACTCACAATTTCTTTCCTTGCTTGGCCACCAAAGTACCCATCTATGCCCCAGGCCCTAATCTGTAGAGTGTACTGTCCTAAAAGACACTAAATAGCTACCTTTAGAATCAGGCCACAGTGCAAGATACACACTGATGATCCAGACATCCACCACCACTACCACCACCACCACCACCACCACCACCACCACCAACAACAACAAAAACCAAAAAACAAAACAAAACAAAAAAATCTTGCCTTCAACATATAAAATCATTAAGCTAAATGATACTAAGTCTCATTTTCTTTCTTAATAGAATTTCACCTACTATTTTAAGTATGTAGTTACTCAGAAGATTTGATGGTACCACTATCTTCAAGTAATAATAATTTAAAACTCCATCACTTACATTGTTTTGGTCACATGGTCATCCACATCATTGTAGGAAATGGATAAGCCTTCCTCATTTCAACCCTGCGATGGTTAGATGGAGGTGTGTTATTATCCCTATTTTGCTGATGAACAAACTGGAGCTGATACACCCTGCAAGCTAATTTGTGTTTCTGGTTTCAGAGCCTGCTCTTTGAACTGCTATGTTGTTAGTGCATAAAGAAGGCAAGAAATCTTGTCTTTTGAAGGGAGTAACATGTTGTCTCTAAACCACTTCATCATTTGGACTTGAGGAGACTCTGGAACAAAACACCCCCAATGGTCTCAGAAGCATAAGAAAGATTGTAAGAGAATCTTACATCTCGTTGTAACTATGTAAAGGTTTCTCGGTGGTTCTTAATGTTGAAGGGAAGTGTTCAGACAAGGGACACACACAAAGAGAGAGACAGAGACAGACAGAAGGAGAGAGGAGAGAGAGAGACAGAATCAGAGAGACAAACAGAGACAGAGACAGAGAAATTGGAATGACTGAGCCAAAGGGGTACATAGCAACCTCTTGATCTCCTAAGAAGTTAAGAACACTCATGGTGAGAAGGTAACCTTTCCCCTTCCAAGTGGATCAGATCTTCCATCTTGAAAAGCCCACAAAGGGTTTCAAAACCACAATGTAACGGTATTATAATGAAGCCAGGGTCTTTGGAGGACATTTGTAAGGGTACATTTTGTCCCTTCATAAGTGTACATGTGACACCTTCAAAGGTCTCTTGGTGTAGTCAGAAAGAGCCTACCTCAGCTTTGAGGATGTTTAATCACACGGCATTCTGACCACTGGAAGCTGCAATATAGCAGCCATGCCATTGCTCTAAGCAAGAGACCCATCTACCAAGACACAACTGCAGATCCATGGCTGCCTTCGCATCTCATTCTTCCCTAGGGAGGTCTCACCAGGCTCTTCTGGAAACCTGGTGAGCTCGCCAGGCTGTGATGGGAACCCAGTGAACTAACTCATGTTAAGTGCTATGACGGTTAATCACGATTGTCAACTGCATTGTGTTGAGAGGCACATGGGTGTGTGGAATGCACCTCTGTGTCAGTGAAGGGTCCAGAGACAATTATATCAGGAGGGTTCTGACCTCGTCGATAGTTTAAAATGACTATCTTTATTTATTTTAAAATTGTATGCATGAGATATTTGCATGTATGTATGTATGTATGTATGTATGTATGTATGTATGTATGTATGCATTTCACTTGTGTGCTTGGTGCCCATAGAGGCCAGAAGAGAGCATCAGATTCCCCAGAACTGGACTTGCAGGTGGTTAAGAGCCACCACATCTGTGCTAGGAACTGTACCCGGGCCCTCTGTAAATGCAGCAAGTGACCTTAACCACTAGATCTTTTCTCCACCCGCTTTGTCAATGGTTTAAACCAGTGATAGATAGGTTTTGAATGAATTGCTGGTATGTGGTGGAACTGTGGATGGTGTCGTGTGAGTTACAGGAAGTGGGTTACAGGGGATGTGTCTTGTAAGGGGACATTTTGTCCCAGGCTCCTTCCTGTCATGTCTTTTTGTTTCATGACTACCCTGTGGCAAGTGACTTTATTTCACTACACCCTCCCTGTCAGGGCCCCCAAACAATGGAGCCAGCCAGCACAGGCTAAGACTTAGCTAAGATAAGTCCTTCTATGAAGTATTTGTCACAATGATGAAGAGTCTGAGGAACGCAGTTGCTTAGCTTACTGCCTGGCACAAGATAATTGCTCAATGAATATGTGCTAGAAATAATATACTTGCAAAAAAAAGAAAAAACATGCCAGCCAAGATATTAGCCACATTAATCTATTGTTCCTCTGGAAACATTCAGCCAAGACACAGTCTGGGTCATGGGTCACTGAGTGAGGAATTCTCAATGGAAGATAAGACAAATTATATATATATATATATATATATATATATATATATATATATATATATATATATGCAGTGCCTCAGGGACACAGTGTGTGTTGGAACAGGAAAGCAGGTGGCACAAAATATGCAAATAAGAGCAAATGACCTCCCTACCAAAGCAGTCCCCCTGTGTGGGGATTGAACTTGCCTCTGGCTCAGACCTCACTTGTGAAATGCCAGCAAGAAGGGACAAGGCAATGTCCCTTCTTGTGAACCCAGGGACTCAGGGAGAACACGCTGCTGCTCCAGTTTCTCCCCTTCCTCCGTGAAACTGAGTTAAAATGAGTTCAGTGCCACCTCTCTGGGGAAAATGAACCATATGAGGGACACGCAAAGGCTGAATGGTGTCTCAAGGAAGAACAAAAGGGAAGCCTTACCTTTTAAAATTTCAGATTGATGACTTTTGGATTGTGCTCCATCAAACCCTGCTCTAGGAGTTCTATGGATCTCTTCACTAGAATTCCATTTCTGCAAAGCATCTGGGCTCAACAAGCCACCGACACCCACGGATGTCTTAGAAATTAAGTTTGAACTCAATGGAGATGTGATGTCACCTGGGAGTTTAACTCATTTCTCTGAAGAGCCCTAAAAATGAAGGCTTTCTCATTATTCTTGCTTCTTTGAATAGAATTCCAGATGTTGCAAAGCAGCTGTTAAAAACAGAACAACCAAAAGCACTACTGAAAACAATACATCTGTGTATATTTGAATTATCAAAATAGCAAAACAAAATTGCAGTGTTAACTGGATATGAAGAGCAATCCTAGCACCAATTATGTCTGATTTCAAAAATTCATTGAAAAGCTTCATTGTTCTCTTTAATTAACTCTATATAATCATCGTGGGGGAGCATATCGTAATTGACTCACATGCTAAAGCGGCACACATGCACACACATGCATGCACACATGCACACACATGCATGCACACACATGCACACACATGCATGCACACATGCATAGTTCTATATCATTTGGAGGTTATGGAAGGTGAAGCCCTACAGGTAAAACTCGAATTCTGTGACCCACTTGATTGCTAAGACCACAACTTCCTTCTTCTCCTCAGACCCTGCAGCAGGGGCTCCCACATGCTTCCCTGGGGTGAAGTGTGCAGAATTGAGGAGAGAAGCTAATACAGAATTGAAATGGAATTCCCAGGGCTGGGGGATGGGCCCGCTAACAACATGCTTGCTGTCCTGAGTTCAGATTTCCAGTGCCTGTGTTATCCTAGAGTAGCCACATGCATCTGTAAACAACATTGGGCAGGAGACAGAGACAAGAGGATCCCTGGGGCTTTCTGTCCAGCCAGTCTAGCCAAACACATGAGCTCCAAGCTCAAAGAGACCCTGTCTCAAAAAAAAAAAAAAAGCAGAGAGAGATTGAGCAAGACACCCAGTGTCAAGCTCTGGCCTCCGCAAAGGTGTGTGTATACATGCATGCACTCCAGTGCACATGCACAAGCACACACAGCAGAAGTCACACACCCTTGCTTTTGTGTGGATTACCTCAGCATGGAAATGCTGCTTCTCTGTGGGTATCCTCTACCTGGCCCTCTTTGCAACTCTGTGTAATACCAACTTGGAAAACCTTGCAAGCAAGTCTGGCTATGATGTCAAGATTTCCTTTGGAAAGTCTGGCCCATTGTAAAAATCCCCCTTTTGTTCTGGCATTTTTAAACATCATCCAGGGACCCATGAAATCTGTAGATGACATGCCATGAGGCAAAACAGCACAGGAAAAGGGTGGAACAGATGGGAACATCAAGTCTGGCTCCTTTTGTTTTAATTGAAAGTAAAATTTTTAATACAATATATCTGATCATGGTGTCCCCTCCTCAATCTCCTCCCAGACCCTCCCCACCCACCCAACTCTGCACTTGTCTCCCCATCCCTCTCCGAAAAAAAAAAAAATCCACAAGCCAACCAGAGGGAAAAAAGAAAAAAAAAGGCAGAAGAAACACACACACACACACACACACACACACACACACACACACACACTCCATAAAAATTAAAAATTAAAAACCATTAATCTACATGATAAAAATCAGAGTGAGGTTAAAAGAAAGGAAGGAGGGCTGAAGAGACGGCTCAGCGGTTAAGAGCACTGACTGCTCTTCCAGAGGTCCTGAGTTCAATTCCCAGCAACCACATGGTGGCTCACAACCATCTGTAATGGGATTTGATGCTCTCTTCTGGTGTGTCTGAAGACAGCTACAGTGTATTCACATACATAAAATAAATGAATCTTTTTTTAAAAAGGGAGGAAGAAAGAATGGAAGAAAGGAAAGAAGGAGGGAGGGAGGGAAGGAAGGAAAGAAGGAAGGACAGAAGGAAGGAAGGACAGAAGGAAGGAAAGAAGGAAGGAAGGGAAAGGAAAGGGAAAAGTCCAAACAAAGCAATATGAGGCAAAATCCAAAACAGATCAAAATCTTCAAAAATACCAGAGTTCACTTTGTGTTGGTCATCTCCTGCTCAGCATGGGGCCTACCCTTAAGCGTCATTTTTATACCCAGTGAGACTCACTAAAGAAAAGCACTGTGCTTAAGAGAGGTGACCGACCAAGTGACCAATCCTCTAGAGCTGGCTGTCATCCAGACCATATTCACACCTCCTTCGTTCATCTGAACAGGGCTGGAAAGTCTAAGGAGTTGAGGCTTGGTATTGGGGGACTTTCCAGTCCTTTCTGATCATCCTGTTTTCGTGTGCAAAAGGGTAGCCCTGTGCTCCTGTGTGCTGCAGTAACCTCCTAGCAGGAGAGATGATAAAGGAGAAACACTTATGCTATCAGACTATTGGAGGAAAAAAATGTATCGAGGAACTAAATTCCACCACCCCCCGACACATACACATACACCTCCAGGAACCCCATGCTGGAGAAAGAGAGCGGCTGAAGTCCAACCCTAGATGGAACTTCTTAAAAGAGCGTCACAGAGCTCTGACAACTAAGCAGAGCCAAGACAATGATGGCAGGACCACACTTGGACTAGGGCTGCTTCTGTATGCATGCCTCCTGCATACATTAAACCTAGCTGTCAAGTCAGCAAGCTGGAAGAGAGACTTGGGGGTCACTAGACTCCTTTCTTAGATCTTCGTCCAGGTCTGGCCACACTGAGAGTCACCTTTCTCTCCTTTTCACTGTCAGCTCTTTAATTAGCATGGTGGGAATTGGTGCTGGGGTGGAGCTTGTTCAGCCTCCAGAGCATGGCTGTGACCCCAACAGGCACTTCAGTAACTGGGTTCAGCCTCATTCCATAGTGTAATCTACCTTTATTCATTTTTAATTCCCCATAATAAGAAAGTTTTCTTATAAATAAAACATATCTGCCTTCTCTGAGGTTTCTTCCTAAAATAAATTCCACGAGACAGCTTCTTCTGAATCTTGAATGTGACAAAAGTCACTCAGTAGTCACGCCTCAGAAGAATAGCGAGTTCTTTCTCCCCGATCCCTTCAGCTCAGCTTCTCAAGTCTTCTTTAGTGACTATTCTCACACTTCCACTCTTTGCTTCTTCACAGCTCCTGGTCCCAGAATGTCACTGCAGACTTTTTGTTAGATGCCTCACTCCCTCACTGTGTCTGCTCATGAACTTATGAGGCTCACGTAGTCAGACCCTTTTATATGGTTAGACTTGGGGATCAGCAGACACGATGACAAACATCTTGGGCAAAAATAATCTAGGAGGATCCAAAGTGCAAACCAACCTGCCAGAAACTCTTCAACAGCAAATAGGTTCTCCTGTACCGTTTTATGGGTGTGTGTGTGCAGCTGTGTACATGTCCATGTCTAAGTGTGTGCACGTGTGTCACATGTATGTACCCATGTATGTGCATGTGTATGTGTGTGCGAACATGTATGCTTGTGTGTGCGAACATGTATGCATCTGTGTGCACATGCATGTTTATGTGTACACTCATATCTTATACATGTGTGCATGCATGTGTATGCACTAATGTCGCATGTATGTACCCATGTGTGTATGTGTGTGCATACATGTATGCATCTGTGTGCACAGCCGTATTTATGTGTGTGCACTAGTGTCATATGTGTGAACCCATGTGTGTATGTGTGTTATGTGTATGTGCACATGTATGCATCTGTGTGCATGTTTATGTGTGTGTACACCCGTGTCTGTGTGCACACATGTGTATGCATGTGCGCGCATATGTGTGTGTAGGTCAGAAGACAACTCAGAGCAGTCAGTCCTCTCCTATCATATGGGCCCTGGGGATCTAACTAGGGCTGTAAGGCTTGGAGGTAAGCAATTTTACCCAGTCAGCAATCTCGGGGCTCAACTTGTCATTTTTGTAGCTAAGCCCCATAGATTGTAAAGCATTGTATCAAAAAGTCAAACAGTAGAAGCCAGCTATCGACCTTGGGCAGGACACCAAGGGTTGTGGTTGTTCTATGTCCCCTTTAAAGCTTACTTTGGGCTGTTTGTCAACTTCTTAAATAGGAGAGTGGCTCCTGGGTCCTCGATGTAAGCCTTCCATCCCTTTCTCTTTCTCCTCCCTTCTCTCCGTCCTTCCTCCCCTCCTTCCCCATCAGGAGGTAGTTTCTGTGTAGCATTAACTAGTTCAGTGAGAGTGAAATCAATGTCTCTCGCTTCTCTCTCAGGTCTCTGTCATGCAGACCCATCAGTATCATGCATGTGTTTCTACTCAACAGCTTTTTGAGACATGAGGCTTCAGAGACAAGCAGGACACCGACTCCATGAGCCCACTGTCTTCTCCCTGCGGGTCTCTTGCTTTATTCTGCAGAAAGATGAGAGCCCTCTGACTTGAGCCTTGTCTTGCTTTCACAACAGCATTCATGGGTTTGATGCTTTAGTTTAGGGTTTTGTTTAGTAGAAAACCCATAGACAGACTGTGTCTAGAATAAAAAGCAAGTGCCCCTGCCACAGCTCTTCGAAGAAAGCTCATGGGTGTTTTAGGCCTTGCTCACTAGAGGGCACCAGACCTTACAGTTGTGTCCTGGGTCACCTCTACACCCAGGGCATGTACTTGGTCCAAGTCCAAGCTTACAGTTGTGGAAAGCTTTTGAATGCACATAATAAGATCCAGAGAGACCGGGGGGACCATCTCTATTAAGGCCAAATGGGCTTTCCAGATTCTGTTGGGAAGGCTCTCAAGTTTTGCTTCAGGGTTCAGACTTTCCAGTGGGGAATCTGGTGCCACAGCAAATTCAAAGGCTTTGGAGATAGACACAGCTGAGCCACTGGGATGTCAAGAGTGGGTGTGGAGGGTCACACCAATGTGCTATACAGAGACTTTTTTCTATACGTCATAACTCTGCTCTTTTGATCATCCCGTTCTAAGGCAGAGAAACCCAAAGTCTTTATTTACTCAAAGTTGGAAGACTTGGCATCTGGACCAATGCTACCCACGGAAATAATTGCTGTATTCACGGTATATTCTGTGGCCTTTTTTCCTTCCTGCTCTTAGACCAGCAAGGCACAGGAAGTGACTTAGCTCTCCTTCCGCTAGACTACCCACACGATTATGGTGCTGAGCTGAGTCCAGTGCAACTGCAGCTGGGACCATGAGTTGTGCAGAACCCTAGGCATCTACTAAAGGGGTTTTACAGCTTAAAGAGCCCCAACCTCTTGCTCAGTGAAGAAGGGCAACAATGGCTTTTCAGGATCCTGCAACATCAGGAAGTGGAGTGGCTCTCTGTATATCTTGATATCTGGGTCAGATGCAAGAGAAGACAGAGTGGCAATTGGTAAAACAGCAGCCCCACCCCCATCAGACTGCGGGGGCAATGCTAGCTAGCATTTTACCATTTACACTGCGAACTTGTTCTGCCTGCACCTAGAGAAAATTATGAAGTAGACATGTTTCTTGTCTGACTTCATCATAGTCACAGCATGACCTTGTCTAAGGCTGCTGTTCTGTGAGATTGCTTGTGGCATGCAAGAAGACCCATGGCCTAGCTCTGAGCATCAGGCCAGCTTCTGTCAGCATCCAAAGTGAAGCTTTCTCAGGCTAGCTCCTAGATGTCACATTGTTAGAGTTCATCTCCAGATGGAGAATTGCTGCTGATCCACACAGAAGTGTGTGTGCGTGTGCGTGTGCGTGTGTGTGTGTTGTTTCTATGTGGTGTATGTGGTATCAGTGTGGTATTG
>JANHMN010000007.1:12856129-12948097 GCA_030674055.1 Rhabdomys pumilio
TCTCTCTCTCTCTCTCTCTCTCTCTCTCTCTCTCTCTCTCTCTCTCTCATACACACATACACATACACACACACACACACACACACACACACACACACACACACACACACGAGTCATCAAGAGGTGATGGCCCTCCACCCACCACTGCTGTCCCCCACACCCCAGGATAAGCACTTCAGTCTGCCTTATTTTAAAAACAAAGGCCATTGTGGCTGTGCTGGATATAATCTCATCAGAAGGCTCTGCCAGCTACTTAGAGCCTTCGCTTTCTAAATGTCACGGCCTTTCATTCTTTTCTGGATTCAACTCTGAATTTCTGTGGTCAGCTTCAAAAAGCTGAAAACATTTAGAATCTACTGCCCTGTAGTTTGAAAAATGCCTGTTGACACTTTCTTCTCCTAACAGCAGAATGATCAGGTTCTATTAAACAGAAAACGGTATTAATGATCCATCACTTACAGAGAACACATCAAAGGAAAGCATTGTCCATTTGCTCAATTCCCAGATAGGTGCAAGGTCCTGGGGATTTGGAGAATAGCTATACTCCTACAGAAGCAAGTATAAATGAGCCCATAAGTTTACCTTAGTCATAAACCACTAGAGGTGACTCCCCTGCCTAAGATCTCCCAGTAACAGTTTGCTGCTGCTGCACTCAGGAGAAACAGTCCGACACCCACACTCATAAGCCCTGGGCCTCAGACTCTACGAATCCTCCGACCCTGCCTCCTACTCTAGTCTGCAGCTTCCCGATCTAGGCACTCCTGTGTGGGCTGTACTCCTCTGCTGAGGAGAACAGGTCGGAGCTACTTCCTCAGCAATGAGAGTGCTTTCCAGAGCCCCGCATAACTGGAATGCCTGGCTACTCAGAACTCAGGGAAGCAGCTGTCTCCAGGGTGGGTTTGCCTAGGAAGCCCCCAGGCTCAGATTCCACTGCAGTGCATTTTCTTTGGTTTGGTTTGTTCTTAAGGGTGTGTGTGTATGTGATTGTGTCTGTGAATGTGAGTCTGTGTGTGTACATATCTGTGTGTGTATTGTGTGAATGTGAGTGTGTGTATGTCTATGTGTGTTTTTGTGCCCGTGTATGTACTTGTGTGTGTGAATATGTGTGAGTGTGTATGTGTATATGTCTGTGTGTCTGTGCATGCACCTGTACATATGAGTGTGTGTAAACATGTGTGTTGTATGAGTGTGTTGTGTGAATGTGTGTGTTTGCATGTGTCTGTGTGCATGAGTATGTGAAAGTATCTGTATGTTGTGTGGATATGTATGTGTGCATGTGTCTGTGTGTAAGTGTGTGTGAATGTGTGTATGTGTGTGTATATCTGTGTCTGTGTGAATGTATGTATGTGTGTGAGAGTATGTGTATGTGTGAGTGTGTGTGTATGTGTATGAGTGTATGTGTATATGAGTGTATGTATGAGTGTGTGCATATATGTAAGGTGTGTGCATTATGTATGTGTGTGAGTGTGTATATGTGTATGTGTGTGTGAGTGTGTATGTGTATGTGTGTGTGAGTGTGTATATGTGTGTAAGTGTGTGTATATGTGTGTGAGTGTGTGTGTACACGTGCCTGTACATTATACACAGAGTCAGAAGAGAGCAAGGGGCAAGGAAAGCCTGGACAGGCAATCACACTGAACTTTTGGATTTCAGTCCTTCCTGTGCAATCACACAGGAATGAAGACCTCACTGAGTAACTGCTCTGGAGCATTATTTGGGATTGTCTCCTTGATCAGAGTAATCAAAGAAACGACAGCGAAGAGGAAGGAGCCAAACAGGCATTCTTTGTAGGCTGGGATAGGATAAAACACAGCGAGAGTTTTCAATGCTTGATCATCCCAAGTCTCAAAATCCAAAATGCTATTCCCAAGCATTTAGATAAGGGATACGCACTCTGTATTAATTTAAAGGCTTCATGTGATGGTTTGTATAGGCTTGGTCCAGGGAGTAGCACTATTTGGAGGTGTGGTCTTGTTGGAGTCAGTGCGTCACTGTGGGCATGAGCTTTAATACTCTAGACCTAGTGCCCTGGAAGTCAGTCTTCCACTAGCACCCTTCGCACAAAGATGTAGAACTCTCAGCTCTGCCTGCACCATGCCTTTCTGGATGCTGCCATGCTCCTGCCTTGATGATAATGGACTGAATCTCTGAACCTGTAATCCAGCCCCAATTAAATGTTGTCCTTTATAGAAGAAAAATTCGAAATCTAAGAGTCAGATTCCTAATGTTACTGAAGTTCTGGGCGAAGGATAAACTTTCCTGCACATCCCTATGATGGAATAAAAGGTCTTTGTCCAACTCAAAAGAGTTGCCTTGGTCATGGTGTCTGTTCACAGCAATAAAACCCAACGACACCCCATTTTAAAAGGCCACCATCCTCCTCAGTCCCAGAGAAGGACAGTGCCACTAGATGGTGATGGTATACACCTTTAATCCCAGCACCTGGGAGGCAGAGACAGGAGGATCTCTGAGTTAGAGGCCAGCCTGGTCTACATAGTGAGTTTCATGACAGTTAGAGCTACAGACAAGAACCCTGTCTCAGAGAGAGAGAGGTAGGGGGGAGGAGGAGGAGGAGGAGGAGGAGGAGGAGGAGGATAACACCATAATAAAAAGTGTAAAGCTATCGTGACAATGATCCTGAGAAACGAGACTGGAGGGTAGGCCGGCGAGGGGCTGGCCCAGCAGTAATGGAGCAGAGCAGGTCTGTGAGCTCACACTGCTAGTTTGTAGAACAGAAGTGCTGGACATGATGCAGTACACTTGTAAGCTTAGCACTCAGAGGCTTAGGTAAGGAAGTTCAAGGCCAGCCTGGGCTACATGAGGAGGTTCTGTCTCTCACAACAATATCAAAATAACAATAGAGTGAGCAAGAAAGGGTGGGGAAGTTTTCTAAAGCCATGTTAAAATAGGCAGGAGGCAACTGAGAGATCTTTCTGGAGCGTAGGATGACTTACTAATGCACAGAGAAGCCTGGGAGTACGGAGCTCCCTGTATTGCCTTCAAAGGGGTCGTAGTGGCAATCAAACATTATTTTAAGATTCACCATGGGAACAAATCTAATAAGAAATGCGTGCCTTTATAAAGAAACTTAAAACCTTTTTGGAGACAGACCCAGCCTGCGTGAGTGGAGCTGAGGGTGTCAGCCTGCAAAAGAAACACCTGAGATATCTGGTCAAAATACAGATTCTGATTCTAAAGACATTAAATCTAAGTCATTTCTAGTGACATCCCAAGCAGTCAATGGTGCCGGCTCACTGACCTGGGCAAGACAGTGACGAGAGGCTGCTGAGCTTCTCAAGGGTCGGTAGTACCAGAATCACCAGAGCATACGTTATGGACAGAAGCCCAGACTCACTGAAGCTCTCCATGTGTGCTCTGCCTCTACTTTTACCAGAGTCCCAGGTGATTCTGATGTATGCACCAGCGCCTGAGAACCACTGACTTCAATGTTGAACAAAGAAAGGGGGAGTGGGGACAGAGGAGGAATGTGCAGGGTGGGTCGGGGGCTATACTATGGAAATCAGTATTGCAGTTCCTAAAACACACACACACATAAATGTACGACCCAGCTTACCACTACTGGGTTCATGCACGAAGGACTCTTAAGTCTGAATATCTGAGACTTAGAGTCAGGATACCTCAAAGACACATGTATATCCATGCCCCTTGCTACACAGTTCACAAGACACAGAACCAGCCCCACACAGAATGAGCCTAACACCCCAGAGATACTTGTACCTCCATGCTGATTGTCACAATTCATGGAACCAGCCTAGATGTCTATGGACAGGTGAATGGATCAAGGCAATGCAGTCTGTATATACAGTGGACGTTTATTCAGACATGAATAAAAATGTAATCATGATGTCCAGAAAAATGAAAGGAACTGACACCAGGAAAATGAAAGCCAGTTTCGGAAAGATAAATTTCTATGTGGAATTCTCTCTCTCTCTCTCTCTCTCTCTCTCTCTCTCTCTCTCTCTCTCTCTCTGTGTGTGTGTGTGTGTGTGTGTGTGTGTGTGTGTAGGACATGAAAATAAAGGTCTATGAAGAGAAGAAGAGCTTTAACAGAAAATGAGGAGATCAATGAGACATGAAAGCGGAGGGGAGAATTGTTTGAGGAGAGAAAGGGACCAAGGAAAGGAAGTTTGTGAGAAGGCAGGGGTAACAGGGTAAGAACAAACTGTAATGTCTGAGAATGTCACAACGAAACACATCCCTTAGTACACTAACTAAAAAATTAATTTAAAAAAATCTGCGAGTGTCACACTCCAGAAAATGGCACATATGAATAATAACCAAAACTAAGACAGAGGTCATGACACAGGGGAGAGATGCACATGACATTCAGTAAGGTGACAATGTGTGTAAATTCAGAACATAAGTTGAGTTTCTCAAAACAGGTAGAAACAGGATTCCTAGAGATCTGTTTTCACATAGACACAGCTCTGAGAGAATTCAAAAGCCTCTCGGACACCTGGCTGACCTCCTGGCCTGAGAGGGTTTCAAGCAAGAAGAAGAAGAAAGTCCTTTTAAACCTGAGCTCTTAGAGGTGAGGAGCTGCAGGAAGAGCAAAGGAGCCCAAGGGGAAGAGAGAAAACACCAGAAAGAGTTTAGAAGGACAATCAGGACAAAGTGCACACAGTCTAAGTCTTTGCCAGAGGGCATCTCTGAGCTTTGCAAAGGAGAGGGAGCAGAGGGGGAGAAGCACCTTCTTTCTTAGAATCCTCCATCATAGGCTCGCATCCTGCCTAGGATGCAGGTCTAAGGTCTGAGGTCTGAGCTTTTGGCTCAGAAAACAGTGTGGATTCATGGCTTCTTTCCAGCTGTTTTCTGAATTTTAATGTTATTGATACTATTTCTCTAGGACAAGAGTTCTGTGAGAATACACTGGAATCTGTCACTCAAAACCCCTCTGGAAGGAGGAGGCTGGGAGCTTACTTCAGGTCCCACAATTTCAGCATGAAGTCCTTACAGGAACCTCACATCCCCCTAATAAAAAGGATGTTAACGAGCTCCTAACTGAAAAACAAATGAAATGAATCTAACCCGAATTGGGTCAGGGAGGCCAGTGTCATGGTCATTCTATCTCCAGACTCAAAGGCTTTATTTATCTATCTATCTATCTATCTATTTATTTATTTATTTATTTATTTATCTATCTATTTGAGTCCTAGTTGTCAAGGAACTCACTATGTATACCAGGCTGGCCTAGAACTCAGAAAAATCGACCTGCCTCTACTTTCCAAGTGCTAAAATTTAATGTGTGTGGCATTACAACCACCTTAATCCAAAGATTTGTCAAGAGAAAAAAAATCCAGCTAATGGATCTGCTGGAGTTACTCACCCCTGGGTCTGCTGTACTCTGACAGAAGGGATGGAAGCTGTGGCCCCATCAGAGTTTGATGGTGAGGGGCAGCAGCTGGCTGACTTCTCTTCATGACGTATGAGGGCAGGTGTAAGTGAACTGGCCAAGATCTAATTTCAGGGTGATCTAAAGTTGTGGAGTACTTATCAGAAATACTGATTGGACTGGACTGTCCATTCAGATAGGAATCTGATGGATCTAAAAGGCCAGTTTGGGAGCTATGATGATTAATCTCCATTGTCAACCTGACCGGATTTAGAGGCACCTAAGACACAGGCTTCCAGTAGTAGATGTGAGTGTGTTTCCAGAGAGGATAACGGGGAACGAATGGCCCACACTGAAAGAATGTTGACAGCATCATCCCTGTGCACTGGGGTCTGGGACTGATTAAGATGGAGGGGTGGAGGGGTGGGCGTGAGCTGAGTGTGAGCTTTCGCCTTAATGTTTCCTAGCTGTCGACTCAGTGTGGCCAACAGAGCCCTGTGTTCCAGCCACCACGCCTTCTCCACTGTCGTGAACTGTACCCTCGAACTGTGAGCCAACATCAACCTGCTCCCCCTGAGCCATCTCATCTGTCGGGCATTTGATCACAGTAATGAGAAAGGTGACTATCGCAAGAGCAATTACACATGGCCCTGCCCCATCTTTGCTCCTTCTAAGCATCTCTACCTCGGCCACACTGGGGAAACTGAACCAACATTCCCATTCCTCCATGGACACAGCAATCGGTGACTCAGTTCTCCATTTCACGTCTGGAGTCAGAACTAACCAGTCGAGAGTTTTATCTGCCTGGTCAATGCTACAGCTACATACAGCCACCTTCCTTCTAACAACCCAGGGGTCCCCCATGAGGCAGAGAATGCTGGTAAACCTCCTCAAACCCCAACATCCATGTGAGGGAACAGCAACATCCTTCCCCCACAGGACAACGTTGGGACAACTTTCTCTTTTTCCAGCCAAGTACATCAGGCATCCAATATAGTCATAAACGCTAAGGAGACACAAAGATGGTCTGTTTTTACAGGAGTGTCACCCAGCCCCTTAACAGAACCATGCTGAAGAAAGAGTCCAGCCTATAAAACACACTTCAAACTCTCCTTGCTTGCTCCTTGCTGAGAGTGGAGAGGGAGGAACTGGGAAGTGAATGGAAGTCATACAACCTACCACACTGAGAAGCTCTTCCAGCAAGCTCCTGTCTGCTGGTTGTTACTGATGCAATCGACGGAGTCTTACTATGACACTGTAAGACATCCACAGCTGTGGCATCTGTTCGTTGGGGCAGCCTACTCACACCAGTCAGCTGCATTACCATCTTCACCATCAGCCGCTCTGTAGGGCAGTCTTATTCCTATGCTCTGGGGTCATCTGGGTAGTTCCACTTGACCGGAAGTAGTCAGGTCTTTAGGCCTTAGAGCTTGATAATTTGTGACATTGGTTCCTGTAGCCTTTGTCTAGGACAGGAAAATTATAAGCACCTGTTTCCTTGTTGAAAGGAAGTGAGGATGGGGAATCTAGTCCTTGTAACAATTCTAAACATTTTCTTTCCTTTACAAGGAAAGGATTTAAGGGATTTTCTTTCCTTTGAAAAGACTTATTTCACTGTGTATATGGACCTATCTATAGTTATAGAGGCCGTAGGATTGGATCCCCCTGAAACTGGAATTGCCTGACATGGGTGTCTCTCTGCGCACAGTTTCATTGCATACGTGAATGTATTCTATCTGCAGTAATCCTGGGCACATGTTGTTGAACTCTGGCTCATTACTGTCTCTTGACACTCATGAGGGATCTCTACAGCATATGAAAGTGATGCAGAAGAGGCGATTCCACCACTAGCTCTCACAGTGCATAAATGTCATAGCACACTAACCTTGTCCTAACCTTGTACCTCAGAGCAGGGGTTCTCAACCTTCCTAATGCTGCAATCCTTTAATGCCGTTCCTCACATTGTGCTGACCCCAACCATGAAATTATTTTCGCTGCTAATTTTGCTACCGTTATGAACCATAATGTAAATATCTGTGTTTTCCAATGGTCTTAGGAGACCCCTGGGAAAGTGTCATTCAACCCCCAAAGGGGTTTGTGTCTCACAGGTTGATAACTGCTACCTTAGAAAAGGAGTAAAAACTGGTATCTGTATCATTTAGTAACTTAATATATGAGTGAGTACATGCTTGAGGCAGGCAGAAAGACACAAACGCGCGCACACACACACACACACACACACACACACACACACAGAGAGAGAGCTAAAACACATCTGTGTTACAGATCAAAGTTTTATTTTTAACTACAGTGACTAATTACTTCCACCTGATCTTCTCTGCTCAAACGATCCTTCTCCAGACACTATTCGTTTATTTTTAATCTCTTGGGGAAGAATAGAAAATAAAAAAATAATGAGGTTATATTGGTTTAAAAGCAGGATGATTTTGTGGAATTTGAATTCCCTTATGTGCTCACTAACCAGGCCAAAAGTTCAAACCCCGGGCAGAATGCAAGCGGTTACCTCAGACAGTGGGTGATGGAGGTGTTCTGCTCCACATCAACGGAGAGGTCAAGAAAGTCTTCGTCTTTGCTACTCACCTGAAGCAAGAAGGGTGGGGTGGTTAGGTACAAAACACACAGCAGACACCATAGCTAAGACCTTGAGTGTTTACAGGTAGCCTGACACGTGACAGCAGTAAAGTCACACGTGGCCATGAATACGCACCAAACCAGAGTTAGTTTAGAACTTCCCAACCCAATCCCAACTCAACCTCATTACTTTGACAATTCTGACCCAAAACATGGTAACTAAAACCCAACCAGGTTTCTCTTCCTCTTCAGCCATGTTCCTCATCGTTGCCACCAATAAGTATCAGACAGGTATCTATGTAGCCCACGCTGGGAGAACATGGGGGCAGAAAAAGTTCAAGAGATAAGAAACTTCCACCCATATGGTGGCCCTTCACCAAGTCCAGTCCCTTGAAGTCTCTTCTTCCAATGCCCATTCAAGCCTTGTGGGATCAGAAAGCTGGACTGCCATGCTAATTCCCACTGAGCTGTCCTTTGGAAAGCGGTCACCATGTGCAGTGTCCTGTGCTGTCCTTCCCTAGCTGGTCACACAGCCCATCCTGATACCAGCCACTACTGGCTAAACCAGCTCACTGCTCCAGTCATTCCCCAGCTCTTCACGTGTCAGTCAAAGCTCCCCGAGTGACCACTTACTTCCCACTCACTCACCAACAACCCTGAGAAAGTTTTACAGTTTTGCTGGTAGACTGGGAGGGATGACCTGACCCAGCAACAAACCTGAAGTGTTCAGTCTGCCAGTGGGAAAATGAAAAACTCATTTAAAAGACAATGTGTACCCATGCTCCAGTAAGTATATGGGCAACAGAAATTGGACTTAGCTGATTCTTCTCCTTTCCTCCCTCCTCCTCCTTTCCCTCCTCTCCCTCCTCCTCCTCATCTTCTTCTTCTTCCTTTCCTTCCTCTTCTTCTTCCTCCTCCTCTTCCTCCTCCTCCTCTGTCTTTCAGGGGTTGGGGGGCAGAGCTGGGAGGTCTGGGAAATAAGTATGATCAAAGTGCACTATGTGAAATTCTCAAATAATCAATAAAAGTATTATGTTGGGGGAAAAAAGGGTCAACAATCACCCTATAATTACAGATTCTAGAAAAATGACCTAGAGAAATACTCAAGAGTTGCAGAGACACTCTCTGATGCTATTATAAACACAAAAATGTGGGCTGCCTATGAAGTATATGAATTAAGGCCAGTTACTTAGCCTCTCTATACCTCAGTCTCCTCATTGGGCTAGGAAAAGCATCTCCTGTGATTACTGTAAGGTAAGATAACATACAGAGAGCTTTAACAAGTACGTGTTAACTTGATAAATGGAGCCCAGCTATAATCCCAGGACTTGGGAGGCAGAGGCAGGCAGATCCTTCTGAGTTTAATTATACATAGCAAGTTCAAGACTGTCTAGGATTATGCAGTCTTTAATGAACAAAACAAGGGCTGGAGAGATGGCTCAGAGATTAAGAGCATTCATTGACTTCTCTTCCAGAGGTCCTGAGTTCAATTCCCAGCAACCCCATGGTGGCTCACAACCATCTGTAATGGGATGGGACGCCCTCTTCTTGTATGTCTGAAGACAACTACAGTGTATGCATAAAATAAATAAATATTAAAAAAAAAACAGTAACAAAGAAACTGAATGTAGTGGTGCACACCTTTAATCCTAGCACTTAGGAGGCAGAGCGGCAGAATTGAGGACATTCTGGTCTAAATAGTGAGTTCCAGGACATTCAGTGGTAATACATAGTGAGATCCTATCTCCAAAAAAAAGTGTTCAGTAAATATGCAAAGCTAGAAATGGTTTGCTACATGGTAGTTACATGAAATAAAAATATATATAGTGTATACAATTACATACACAAACTCTGTTTCAAAGGTATGTGTATCTTTAGATGGACAGTCCTTCATGCTCCCTGTCACTTGCTTTATCTGTGTGCAGCGCTTTCTCTTGTTATGGTGACGCCATCTTAGTTACAAGTCTATGACTACAGACCAATCTTGATGGCAATCAAGAGGACACTGCCATCATCACACCCTCCAGTCGTGTGTGTGTGTGTGTGTGTGTGTGTGTGTGTGTGTGTGTGTGCATATGTGTAATATTTTCAGACAGTGATTCACCATGCAGTCAAGCCTGGCCTTGAACTGAATCCTCGATCCTCATGCCTCAGCTCTGAGTGTTAGGATTCCAGGTGATGGACAGGCAGGCATGCGCCAGAGCAGCCAGCTCTTTCCTTTTCTTGAATCCAAGTGAATCCCCAGACACATTATCCGCACAGGTTGAGTTGCTCTGTAAATTCATTGGTAAAATTGCTTTCCCTTTCTAAAAATATTCTGTGTGTGTGTGTGTGTGTGTGTGTGTGTGTGTGTGTGTGTTTGCAAACAGGTATGTCTGTGCATTACACATGCTTCTGTTGCCTCTGCATGGACTAGAAGAGGGGGTCAGGACCCCTGGAACTGGAGTTATTGAAAGGTGTGTGCTGGGAATCGAACCTGGGTCCTCTAAAGAGTAGCTAGTGTTCTAAGCTCTGATCCATCTCTCCAGAACCAAGCAACCTCTTTCTTGCACTTCCGCTATCATCATAAGAATGCTAAGCCCAGCCTACCCTGCATTCAGGAAGAAAACAGAAGGCTCCAGGAACATAGTCTCAACTTAGACACTCATCTAAAGTGAATGCCCTGGCCAACCTATGACACAGGCATAAGCTACCTGACCACAAACACACAACTTCAGCCAGAGCCAACCTAAGTCAGTTGGCCCTAAGCCAACACATTTTGCAGGGGTGATAATAATACATGACAGTTGCTCTCCAGCCTCAGCGCTCCGACAGGAGCTGATAGCAAACAGGGAAGAACTGATACAAACACGCGGCATAATATATTTTCTCCTTACTAAAGCTCAGAAGGTTGGCTTTGGCAGTAAGTAACTAAGATCCTGGTTTATTAATATGAGTGCGCCCATCTCTGCTTCTGCCCTTGGGGAGACTGTTTTCAGTGTGACAGTTCTCTGTTCTGGGAAGTGACACAACTCTTCTAGGCAATATCTGGTGAAACAGCTCTCTTTTATTAGGGGGTAAGAAGGGCTATATAAAGCTTGGGGAGTGGGAAGGGGTTTTCAGGGTGAGTCTACATTATTGGCTGGGGCTGAGGTGCTGGGAATGCTGCATTTGCATGAAGAGGGATTCTCGGTGCTTAAACCTGTAATTTGGCCATCAGGGAAACATGACTACCTCAACGGGGGATGTAGGGCTAAGTATCCCGGGGTACACAGGCCCACATCTCCCCCTTTTTGTTTTATTTGAACTCAGAGATTGGCCTGCCTCTGCCTCCTAAATGCTGAGATTAAAGGCATGCACCACCATGTCTGGCAGGAAGAGGGTTCATGAAGACAAAGAGAAATCCTGTAGAAATCCAGATCAACAACAATGGTGAATATTTGTGTGAATGAAGACGTGGATCAATTGCCATTCCTGCTCTGCCTTTCGAAATAATACCCAAGCCTGGTGGTGGTGGTGGTTGTGGTTGTGGTTGTGGTGGTGGTGGTGGTTGTGGTGGTGGAGGTGGTGGCAGTGCTGCTGCTGCTGCTGCTGCTGTTAAAGGGGAATGCACAGGTTGAACATGCCACCTGTAGACAGAAGAGTAACAACCACCTTTTGCAAGTGCTATGCTGAGTAACTGACATAATTTCTAGCCTGCAAGAGACACATAATAAATACAGACTACAACTAAAGAAAAACTGAACAAAGATTAAGATACCTAAATCAGTGGCCTTTCAGAGGCAGAAATATGAATCACTTTCTTTTTAATATTTCCCTTTTAAGATTTGCTCGCAAATATAATATATTTAAATAAAGCATTCTCTTAACTGAAACAGCCCCTCTCTGGGAGAAAAATACAAAAATTATGACCAAGTGGAATCACACTAAAATTATATGGGGTAGGGTACAAAGAGGCAGGTGGAATCAGATACAATTCTTTTTCAGTTTAACCGTTTCTGAAGAAAGGTGGGATTCTCATTAAGAAACAGAAGAAAGTTGCTGCACTGTTCTCAGTTCTGAAGACAAAGAGCTCTCAAGATGAGAGCGATAAAGCTCTATTCAGTAAGTCCGCCCTGGTGGGGAGATCAAAGTCCTATCAGGATTTTCCTCTGTACCCGCCCCAGGAAGTCCCAGTCCAAATGAGGAAAGGTCAAGAGTTATACTGTGAAGGTATTAAAATTTCGACAAGGAGGAGCTGTTTTAGTTTGTTGATTGGTGGAGGTGGATTTTAGAGGAATTTTTGAGGGGAGGGGGGTTCTTTTCTTCAAGCAAGCTGCCAAGAAAGCATATTCTTCCCCCACATAAGGTTCTGGTCGGAGGGAAAATACAGCTTGTCTCCAAGGAAACACATCACTAAAAGATTCCAGCACTCTCAGCATGAACAGCCTACAATCGCTTCTCCTTTCTTTGCTTAATTCTGAGCCTGGTATCCTTCCCTCAAGGAAAAAAAAAAGCCCCCCCCCCCACTTAAAAAGAAGAGAAAGAGACCCTATTTGCTCAGTTTTAAGTAACTATAACTCATTAATAAACAAAGTCAGCCCAAAGGCCATATTTACATCATGAGTGAGTGGGGCCATCTTTAAATGTGTGTCTACCTCCCCCTGACTCCTTTCCTGAGTTAGTGGAAAAGCTAGTAGTGTCTTAGGACTCCACCATGATAACACTGCCCCGGCTAGTACCCAAGGATGGACTGGGGAACTTAGCCCCTGCTGTCCATCTGAATGTCTGGCTCAGAATCACCATTGAGTACATGAGCAGCCTCCTGCCTCAGCCAGCTCCACCCTCTCTCTGTGTGGGTCTCAGAGGCTCTGCTGAGCAGTAAGAACCCCTGAAAACTAGGCGATGACAGTTGTAGAACTGGTATTGTTAATAAAACAGTTCTTTGCACATTAATTGGCTCTAGTAACAAATATAAAATCTTAAAGCCACAGAGAATCCCTGAGAAGCCACAGATCTTGCAAGGCAAAAAGTCAGCTTTACATAGAAAGAATTAAAAGAAACAACTTTAAGATTAAGCTCCAACTGGCCTAATAAATTTCATGAAACAACAAAGGAGCAACCGAGGGAGCAGTCAAGACGCCGGGGGAAAATCCTGAAACCCCAATTCAGAAATGCCCTTGTCAAGGTTGTGTGGACAAGTGAGCTCTGATTACCCCTTAAAATAGGCCCTCCAGATCCACGGCCGAGGCGACCATTTGTCTCCATAAATCCTTCATTTGGCATCTGTGCGGCAATCATAGGCAACACTTTACCAAGAGACACTGGGCAGCATTTAAGTGTTGTCTGCAGAATTTGAAGACTGGTACAGAGGTTTGCCACAACTGGAGGAACAAGAGGCTGAAGCAGGGTGGGGTTTGGGGGGGGCAAAGGCAAGGTGCCCCAGGGGCTAATTTGCTCCTCAGGATCAAGAACAGCTTAATCCACTGTGAGATTTCATAAATGGGGGCTTTGGCAATTCTGACTAAAGTGAGCGGACAGCCCGCCCTAGGACCATCCTCAAAGGGGGTTCCCAAAGGAAAGTTAGATTCTTGGATTTTATTAAATCATCTATGAAACCCAGTCCTGCCCACTCAACAAGTAGGAAAAGCCCAGAGGCCATTCACTTTCTAAGAAAGCCCAAGGCTTTCTAACAATTAGAGCTGGCTAAAAATGGAATGTATCCTTGGGAGATTGGATTCCCTGCCTCTGGCCAGTATCCATTGGATGATGGTGACCAACTGGCTGGGACACCATAGAACATACCCGGGCACGGGTTAAAACAAGGATTAGATGATTCCTAGGAGTCTGTCCAGCTTGGAGATCTAAGAAAATGGAGGGGACTATTCAAGTAGCCAAAAAAAGAAAAGTATATATATATTTTTTCTTGTCTCATATACATCTTGTCTTAAACAATTTAAACAGTGGAGTGGGGGGGGGGGGGGGTTTTAAAGATGGATCTATTTGGATTCTGAATAGCTCACCACAAAGAAAAGATAAGTGCCATAGTGGATATATTAATTATTGAGACTTGCTTTATATAACATGTACAGTATCAAAACATCAAATTATGATCTAATTTATATTATTTTAAAATAATAATAAATAAACATGTGAGTCTTTAATTCTGTTTTCATTTTCATTATTATGTTATGTTCTATGGGTGTTTTGCATGCATGTATGGCTAGGCATAAATAACATTTATGCGTGGTGCCTATAGAAGCCAGAAGCAGGCTTTAGATCCACTAGAACTGGAGTTACAGGTAGTTCTCAGCAAGAGTAGTAAGTACTCTTAATCACAAAGCCATTTTTTCTATTTATTTTTATTTTATGAGTGTTTTGCCTACACGTATGTATCATGTGTATACAGTGCCTACTGAGGACAGAAGAGTGTGTTAGATTCCCTAGAACTGGAGCTGGAGAGGGTTGTGAGCAGCCGTGTGGGTGCTGGAGCCAAACCTGGGTCCCCTGCCAAAGTACTGAGTGCTCTAACCACTGAGCATCTCTCCAGCCCCAGAATGTGCTCTTCAAATCAATATAAAAAGATTGTTCTATCCTCCAGAAAGACGCACTATAACATATTAACAGTTACAATCCCATTAGAACAAATACCTCCATACGATTGAAGAATATTTGGGGTGGAACACTTGGATGCAGGTTCCTGTCTGAGCTAACCCTTCAGGAGATAAGGTCAGAAAGCAACTTCTGCAGCCTGAATTCTTCATGCAGTATTTGCCTGTGAGGGACCATTTGTTCTGTTTGTAGGTTTTTGGTTTTTTTTGTTTTTTTTTTAAGCTATAAATATGGCTGAGCCTATTATCAGAGTCATCCTGAAAACCCAGAATGCTGCCAAGGTGGATTTACTAACAATGTTCAGTTACAGCTGCAAAGGAGGGGCCAGCTGTAGATGTGCTTGCTACAGGCTTCCCAGTTCATCTGCGAAGCCAGAACACAGGGCCACACTGCTCTGCTTTCTGCCTCGGAAGCACATGGAGTAGCCTGCACTTCCTTCACAGGGTTGGGTTTTGAGACTGTAATTACATAACTGATTATTCATCTTGTCCTTCAGATCGGGTTTTATGGTAGAAATCAGAGAAACAAGGCAGCTAGCATCCCCAGCCTTCATCTCTACACAGCAGTGTGTGTTGGAAAGCCGTTCACTCAATATAAGAACACTTACACAGCCACTAGATAGCAAAGACGATGACAGAGGGGGAAGGACGTGCTAAGGGTATTCACACGCGTACTGGGGAGACAGTTCAGTGGGTAAGAACTCTTCTTCCTTGCAAGCATGAAGACCTCTCTGCAGAACTCTAGCACCCACATAAAAAGCAGGTGTGGGCATATGCGCCCATGTATGTACCCCAGTACTAAGTGATCACTGCAGCTTGCTAGACACAGTCTAGGGGAGAAACAACAGACTCCTGGCTCAGTAAGAAACTTTCTCAAGGGACTAAGGCAGAAAGCAATAGAAAAGACACCTGACATCTTCCTGTGGTCTCCATATGTGTCCACGCATGCCTGGCTGCACACACTTGTATATACAATATACAAAAAAAATAGAGAGAGATGGGGAGAGACACCCAGACACACAGACAGACAGACAGACAGACAGACAGACAGACAGACAGACAGACAGACAATGCTCACATAGTAGAATGTTCACATAGCATGTAAACTGGTATAGTATCTCGGGAACTGGACACATTCTAATGATGTCAATGACAAACAATCTCATACATCTACTTTCACAAGACAGGATAATCTCCTAGAGAACACGGACTCGGTGGCTAGATTTTATGTATTACAATATCCATGAGAGCATCGTTCACAGTATTTGCCCCAAAGGAAAAACGACCAGATAGTCATCAACCATAAAGCTGGTGAATGAATGTCATTATGTGTCCACTAAGTCACCACATGGCAATGACACAGAGTGAGCTAAGATGCCGCGCAAAGATATAGTGAACCTCACCGGGGATGCTAACCAAAGGAACCAAGACACAAAAGGTTACATGGCCGTTCATGTAAACAGTAAAACAAGCCAAACTGAACCATGAATGTTAAAAGTATGAAGAAGAGTAGTGAGTCCTGGCAGCCATGCAGAGGACAGACAGATCGGAGTGAACGCAAACTCTTTACAGAAATGTGGTTTTACAAATATGTTGATTCCCAAAACAGACAAGCATATGAGAGAGAGTCAAGTCAATTTCACTAAAAACTAGTAGAGAAAAATGTTAAAAAAAAAAAATTACAAATCAAAAATCCAAAAGACAAAAGAGCAAGCTACTTGGTTACTACAAAAACACAAAGCAGAGTTCAACACAAGTAACTAACTCTCCTAAGCTAACTGACACTACGTGAGAACCAACCGGCTTTACCTAGTACACCTGAAGATGCGCGCATGTTCTATGACCAGCAATTCTGTGCCTGAGGGATCCCTAGAAAGAAGTTGCACACACACGCGCGCGCGCACACACACACACACACACACACACACACACACACACACAGCAGATGTGTGAGAGAGGGATTCCAGCACTGTTGTCTCAGAGAAAGCTAAACACCAGACTATCATCAAAGAATGGAAAGATAAGCTGTGGTACATTCCTGAAATAAAATACCACAGAGCAATAAAAAAACAATGAACCACACTATACACAATCAAATGACTGAATCTTAAAAAAACACAAGAAAAACAAGTTTAGAAGACTATCTGTATATGATTTTACACACACATATAAGCGTGAAGGTGCAAAATTAACTACATGTCTAGAAATAAACATGCAGAAATATTTTACATAACACATCGGATAGAAAGAAGGCTCAGCAGTTAAGGCACCTGCTGCCCTTACAGAGGACCCACATTCGGATCACACCTTGTCAGACAGTTCACCTTCTGTAACTCCAGTTCTGGGGGACCAGATGCCTCAAGCCTCCATGAGTATCTGTATCCACATGCCGACCCACACACCTACACATAACTAAAAATAATAAAAAATTAATATTCTTAAAAACTGCAAAGCGAGTGCTAAGAATATATAAAGCTGAAAATAATGATAACATCAGAGGTAGAGGGTGAGCGGAGAAAAGTGAGATTGAGAAGAAGGATTCGGAAGGCAACGGTGCTGGTGACAGAGTGAGGGATGTGGTGGGGACATGTTTTTAAGAGGCTGCTCCAAAATCAGCTTTTTCCAATGGAGAAGCACTGGGCATTTCAGCCATCATCAGGTAGGCCCAGGAGTGGTTAGCTAACACAATGTATTCATAGGGTTGTTTTGTTGTTGTTTTTTGTTTGGGTTTTTTTTTTGTTTGGTTGGTTTGGGGGTTGGTTGGTTGGTTGGTTGGTTGGTTGGTTGGTTGGTTGGTTTGGTCTTGTGGGTTTTTTGTTTCCTCTTGGTTTTCTATCTGTTCTTATTTTCAGTCTTTGTTATGTTTTGTTTTAGGAGAAAGAGAGAAAGACCATGGGCAGGGAGGTGGAGGTGATCTGGGAGCAGGTGGGGGAGAAGAACAAGATGATCAAAATATACTGTGTGAAAAACAAATTAGATAAAATAGTGTTCCAAGCCTTCCTTTGCAAGTAAGTCTTCCAGTGTGCATGAGCAAAAGTCTTTCTTGGACTTCTCTAGATCTACTAGAGATTGCTGCCATTTTATTGTAAAAGTTGGATAAATGGGGAGCCAGTGAGAAGGCTCACAAGAAGAAATAGACAGCGGTAAACGCTCTTTCTTGTACCAAGCCGGTAACCTGAGTTTGATTCCCAGGACCCACGTGCTAGGAGAGAACTAGCACTTGAAAGTTGTCCTCTGACCTCCCACCACCACCTTGACATCTGCACATATACACACACACACACACACACACGCACACGCACACGCACACGCACACGCACACGCACACATACCACACCATACATCCCACACACATACCATTCATACCATACACACTCACCCATATGGACACACCCCACACACATACACAAAACACACAATACATACCACAAATACACACAACACACACACACACTCATATGGACACACCTCACACACATACACAAAACACCTACACAATACACACCATAATCACACACAAAACACAAAATACATACCACAAATACACACAACACACACACCCATATGGACACATCCCACATGCATACACAAGACACTCACACAATACACACCACACACACACATATACAAAACACACACCACACACCACACATATACACATAATTTAAATTTTTTAATTAGGCGAATAACATCACAAAGATGTTTTCAAAATGTAGAAGACGCTACAGGACAAACAACCTGATTTCTTCAACAAATTAATCACAAGAAGGGAAAGTGAGGGTGGAGAATAAATTATAGATTAACACACATACTGGTATACGGATCATAAATTAACCAACATTTGGACTGGAGAGATGGCTCAGTGGTTAATCACTTGCTGTGTAAGCAGGGGGACTTGGAGTTTGGATTCCCAGCAGCCACTTAAATGCTGAGTGGGCATGGCAATCCACTTATCTGCCCTGAAGACAAGAGAACGAGGATCCCCAAAGCAAGCTGGCTCTGGAGATCAGCCATGTCAGTCAGCTCTGAGTTTCACAAAGAGACCCGGAAGAGCAATGAAAAATGATTCTGACATCAAGTTCATGCCTCCACATGCATGTGGACTCACATGCACTCACTCAGACCACACACACACACACACACACACACACACACACACACAGACACACGAAAATAGAAAATTAAATATAATTATCCAACTGCTACAGAAACAGGACATAATCAGGCAGACTTCAACACTGAGCAAATAACAGCAGAACTTTTTTGAGGTGTGAAAATTGTATTGTGCTTTTAAAAGACTTAATTTTTAATGATCTGTATAGATAATAAATAAACTGCAAGTGAAATGACATCTGAGGTGTGTTTATAAAATAAACCAGGTTGACAGGGAGAGGTGTGGAAAGAGAGGAGATGAGGGTGAGCTAGAGTTAGCTCAGCAAGCCTCAGGCTCACACACACCATGCATTGTACTGCTCTCAGCTTTTGCAGCCACTTAAAAAGAAAGTATAAAGGGTCAGAAAACGGGGGAGGAAAGAAGGAAGGCAGAGACCTAGACAAACAAGACTGTCCAAAGACGCTTTAGTGGGAACATTTGTAAATTCTCAAGTGCTGCTGATCTCTAGACTTATATAATCACTATTTTTGTTTTTAGAAAAATGTTATAAATTTATCACCTCCAGATGGAAAGAATACTTGTAATTTCTAGTCTCCTTTTGACTTATATGTGTTTTCTAACCATTTCTGTGAGGAACGCATGAGAATCTTGACTCAAACACAGGTGGCACACACCTTTAATCCCAGCACTCGGGAGGCAGAGGCAGGCGGATTTCTGAGTTCAAGGCCAGCCTGGTCTACAGAGTGAGTTCCAGGACAGCCAGGGCTATACAGAGAAACCAAAAAAAAAAAAAAAAAAAAAAAAAAAAAAGAAAAGAAAAAGAAAAGAAAAAGAAAAGGACATCAAAAAGATTGTCAAAGACACAGAACCTCCTGTCTCTCTTTGATGCTGAAGAATGAATCTGCATTTCTTAGCTGTTTAAGGATCACAGCTTGCCAAGGGCTGTTGTGACTTCCCAAAAGTGTCATTTCCACTCAGGAAAGCCAGGGTGGGTGGAGAAATGGAGACTTTGGTCATGCATGTGGTCGAGAAAGCTCGGTTTCTCTCTCTCCACCAGAGGAACACCCTTGTCAGAAGCCAACAAGGTAGGCTCCTGACCTCAGAACTGTGATAAGCCTCTATTCTTTGAGGGCTCGCTTCTTAAACTGTGGATTGTGACCCCCACATGGCTTCACATAACTAAAGGGGGAGCTGCAGAAAATTTAGTAATGAAAGGGTTTCAACCACACAATGGCCAAAATTAATCAAAATCGAACACACCACTCACGAACCTGAGGTGTTTCTGACAGTACTCGCCGTGTTACTCCGACACTTCCCTGAAGTCTTGGTTCTAAACACACAACACACACACATTTAGCACCATGCATACCATCTCAATGCTGCCAACAACTACTGCCCGAAACATGTGGGCTCAGACTACTGTATTTTATAACTTTTCTGCTCTTATAAAAGCAATGGTTGAATTAGAGAAACACTATAGTTTTCTGCCATCACTCCTCAGCAGGTAAGCATTAAAGCCAGTGTATGTTTGGATTGTGTTAGACTTTTTTTTTCTCTTTTTCTTTTTTGCTTTCTTTCTTTCCTTTTTTTTTTTTTTTTTTTTTTTTTCGGTTTTGGTTTTTGGTTTTTGGTTTTTTTTTGGTTTTTGGTGGTTTTTTGGTTTTTGGTTTTTCGTTTTTGAAGACAGGATTTCTTTATGTTGCCCTGGATTCGCTGTATAGACCAGGCTTGAACTCATAGAGACCCACCTGTGTCTGCCTCCTGAGTGCTGGGATTAAAAAGGCATGTGTCACCATACCTGGCTAGGCTGCTTAATTTTAAAAACTGCTGTTGCAGTTACTGACTTGAGCTTTTTTCAAATATTGCTAAATGGGGACTAGAGAGACGGCCCAGTGACTGAGCAGTGTATGTTCTGAACACACACTGCTCTTGTTCAGGACCTGGATTTGGGGCCCAACACCTACACAGAGCAGCACCTATAACTCCAGTTCCCGGGGACCCAAGAGCCTGGTGTCCTCAAAAGGCATCTGCTTGAATAAACTCACACAGGCACACACGCGCACATAAAAGAAAAATAAATAAAAACATCTTTTAAAAGCACAAATACAAAAATTGCAAAATTAATTCTGTCTTGAGATTAGGATAGGATGTCTAACACTTTATGAAATGGCCCCAAACACACTTCTGCCATTTTTTCCTAAGTGTTTATGTGCAGCAGGGTTCTCAGCACCGATGATTATAAAATCAAATACTGATCATCTCTGAAAAACACTGAAGGTGTTCTGCATCTCTCAGCATCAAAGCGTCAGCCGTGATTGAATTCTTGGTGTGAAAATAAACAGGTACACACATCCCATTAGAATAAACAGGTACACACATCCCATTAGAATAAACAGGTACACACATCCCATTAGAATAAACAGGTACACACATCCCATTAGAATAAACAGGTACACACATCCCATTAGAATAAACAGGTACACACATCCCATTAAAATGCAAGTACGGTTTCAATTGTAATAAATGACAAAATTATATAGACCCCCAAAGAACGGCTGTAAAATAAATTTATGATTATTGTAAATGTTTGGTTTTTATGCCTACTATATAAACCAGTCATATAAAAATTTCTTGGGCTAAAAAGAGGTCACAAGTAGAAAAAAAAAAAAAAGCTAAGAAGCCCTGGTTTAAATCACCCATGAGAGATGGCTCCGTAAATATCAGTGGGCAGACCATGACCGTCAGAGGGGCCTTTAGCAAATCTTTTCTCCCCAGACAAATGTATATTCAACCAGGTCTGTCTGAGTCAAGAAATCTGAGAGTTCTAACGGGACACAGACTTTCTGTGGGTTTAGCAGTTGGGAGAAATGACAGATGGCACTCATTACAGACTTCACTGTGTGTCAAGTACAGCTCGCATTAAACAGATGCCACCAAATCCACTTTTCCCAGACACCGGTGCTTGTCATCCCTGTTTTACAGATGAGGCCAGGAAGACAGAGAAGAAAACTGCAATGTCATGGGAAGGTTGGAAATGTCTTTGAGAGTCAGGGCTAGCACAGAAACTCAGACAGCTGGACCTAGCAAAATACTAAACCACTCTCCAAGTTTAAGTTAAATATAACAAGCAAATATGTCACTCTGAGTCACTCCCTACAGAAGATAGCCTTAAATCCAGATGACTTTAAGGGTCTTCCATGTGCTAGACACAACCAAGTACACAAAATCACCCACTAGCCAAAATAATGCTGTGACGGGCCTCTCACCTACCCAGCAGGAGTCAATCTTCCTTTCCCTCTAAGTAGGATACACCACAGTGGACTCCCAGAAGTCAGGGCAATGGCTTCCACATCACACCTTATTAAGTGGGTCACGGTCTAGTCCAGTACTTCAGTGTTTAGCCCTAAAATCCATCCATGGAGTATTGTAACCCAATATCTTGTCTCCCTGCAGGTGGAGGCGGAGAAAGGAGTGGGCGGAGCAAGCTGGCTAGCCAATAAGTGTGTGCCGGACACTTGTCTCCAACACTCTGCTCCCACCAGCTGAGACAGACATCATGATGAACCCAAATTTCTAAGAGTTTGCCTCTAAGCTCCAGAAGCATAATAAACAGGATAGTTCACTCATACTGAAGGCAACAGTAAGTATGAGATATCTCACATCTCCAAGGAAGGTGGACACGCCCCCCCGCCACCCCCCGCCCCCCAGTACTCACAGTTTCACAGTTCAAGCATCGAGTTTCGTTAGTGAGTGTTCCCTGAAAAATCTCGTGGACCCAGGTGAGTTCTGGCTTATTATTCTCTGCCGGTTCGTTCATGTTGCCATTTTTTAATTTCCCGTTTTGTTTTTCCTGTTTCTTCTCTTCCTGCAGGATGTCCGCAATAGTGTTTAGCAAATAATTTAAAAATTCGTGAGCATCCTGCTGCATGTAGTTATCAAAGAGATCTGGAAAGGAGAAGGTCATTATTTCACACTCTGCATCTTGAAGAGCGAACAGACATATTTAGCTTTCCATGGCAAGCTTCAGTAACTACATCCAAAGACTGGACAGGCGTAGCATAGCAATGTAGTTCATCTCTGCTGTGCAATTACAAATGAGCAACTTCCAAAAAGAATCATTCCTTTCCGTTTCCTACCACCCACCAAAAACTAATACCCCTTATCTCCCTACCGTCGTGTATAACAATGATCCAAAGCTTAATTCATTCTAGAAAAGAACCAAAATCACAAGACAAAAAAAACCTTTCCCAGAGTGCAGCACGTTAAAAACAAGAAAGAAATCATTCTAAATGAGATGTCAAATATCAAGTTTTAAATTTGTATTCGTTTTTTGTTTCACATATAATGGGAAAAAAAGAAATGTCTTCTGCTGAGCAGTGGGGGTGTGCTCCTTTAGGCTCAGCACTCCAGAGGCAGATGCAGGGACAAGGGGGATCTCTGTGAGTTCAAGGTCAGCCTGGTCTACAGATGAAGTTCCAGAATAGCCAGGGATATCAAAAGAAACCCTGTCTTTTCTTTATCCTCTCCCCTTTCTAATTTAATTAATTAGTTATTTGATTAGTTAATTAAATTATAAATTATAATTAACTGATTAAGTTTCACATTTGCAGCCAAATCTAAATGTGTAGGTAGCCTGGTGTCACTCTCTCTCTCTCTCTCTCTCTCTCTGCCCCCCTCTCTCTCCCCCCTCCCTCCCTCTCTCTTATTTATGAGTGTGGGGTGTCTATGTAATTGTATATAACACATAGGTATTAGATCTTCTGGAGCTGGAGTTAACAGGTGGCTGTGAGCCACTCAGTATGGGTCCTGAGAACCAAACTCAAGTCCTTTGGAAGGGAAGAGTACACTTCTAAAGTGCTCGCTCTTAACTACTGAGCCATGGCTCCAGTCCCTGAAACGTCTTTTCTTAAAAAAAAAAAAAAAAACACTGACTGACCATACTTACTCTCCCTTAATAAAATTAAATGAGCTTTTCGTTTCGAGGCTACATAGAACTGCTGCTGTTCCTCAGTCCAAAGCCTGGAACCCACGATGACCGCTAAAGAACCAGGACCGCGCCCCTCCTGGAGTCACTAACCCTCGATGACCGCAGCAGAACGGCAGCTGTTACCCTTCCCGCAGCCACTAACCCATGATAACCGCCGCAGAACCGCAGCGGTTACCCTTCCCGCAGCCACTAACCCTCGATGACCGCAGCAGAACCGCAGCCGTTACCCTTCCCGCAGCCACGAACCCACGATGACCACAACACTCACCGTTCTCTTTCCTCAGCCTTGAAATAAACTTCTTTGGTGGGATGACGCCAACTTTCTTCTTCTGTGTGGCAATGCTGTGGAAAAGGTCTGCCAGGCATGTCAACAGGTTTTCCTTCTTTTTTTGCTGGGCCTTGTATGCCAACACATTCTCCCGGAACGGCCGGCAGAAGTACAAAGCTTGGAGCACGGAGTTACAGTAGCATGTGTTTCCAAACTGCCAAAGCACAAGAGGAGTGGCGGGAATCATTGTCTGGGCAAGTCACCTCTGGACAGGGGAGGAGAGGGAGGTGCCAGGATCCAGGAACCTGCCAATCCCTGTGTTCCCATATTGGAACCAAACATGTCAAGTTAGGTAATGGTGGATCTGATCAAGGACAGGGACAAAAGGGTACAGCAGTGATGCTGCGACCCCCTGATGATGTGGCAACACCCCCAACTATAAAACTATTGTTGGTACTTCGTAACTGTAATTTTGCTACTGCTAGGAATCATAATGTAAATATCTGTGTTTTCTGACCATCTTAGGCAACCCCTGTGAAAGGGTAAATGGAGCTTCAGAGGGTCACAATCCACAGGTTGAGAACCACTGGGGTACAGTCATCCACCCACACCCCCTCCTTAGCTATACTTTCACTTAACATGCTTTCAGTTTGGGGGCGTCAACCACAGTCTGTGAACATTAGGTGGAAAATTACAGAAATAAATTATCTATAATTTTCTATTGTATACCATTCTGAGTGCTGGGATGGAATCTCACACCATCCTACACCATCCTGTCCAGGATGTGAATCACCTCTTAGTGCCCTGCATCTACAATATATATGGTACCTGCCCACTAGTCATTTACTAGCTATCTTGGGTATCACAAGTAACCTTTATATTACCTAACAATGGCCCCAACCTAGTATTAAGAAACAAACTAATACTGATAATTTACTGTAATTGTTCTATTTTAAAGGACATAATTTCATCTCTTGTGCCTAATGTACAAATTAAACTTTATCACCAGTGTACACATACATAAAAAAAAAAACAGTCTATATAAAATGTGGTACGATCCAGTTTTAGACATCCATTTGGGGTCCTGAAACACATCCCCCACAGATAAGAGTTTCTGATCCATCAAAGTCTATAAACTTATAATAAGCACTCTGATTAGGAATCTAAGGAGCTCTGGTGCTTAGAAAAAGACAAGAAAGAAAGCCCACATAACATGGAGACTCAGGAAAACAGCTGGCTAAAGAAAAGACACAAAGTATATTTAAAAAACTCCCCCGACTGCCGGCATGGTGATGTACATTTGTGGTCCCAGCTCTTGGGAGGCTGAGGCAAGAGGACCATTGCAAGTTGGAAGCCAGCCTGTACCACACAATGAGTTCCAGGCAGCTTGAGCTATACAGGAATTACCTGTCTCAAAAAAAAAAAAAAAAAAAAAAAAAGAAAGAAAGAAAAAAGAAAAAAGAAAAAAAAAAAGAAAAAGAAAAAGAAAGCCCTCCCATGACTATAAAAATCAAAATCATCAAAAAGAAACTGAAGGGGCTGGGGACATAGCTCAAGAGGAGATGTGTGTGTGTGTGTGTGTGTGTGTGTGTGTGTGTGTGTGTGTACATGCATATGTATATGTATACATACATGTACATACAATGCAGGGAGTGGGTGGGTGTGTATTTAAGGAGTTAAGAACTGCTTGCTCAAACAAAGCCTTTAAGGAACAGAGTTTGTTTAGGTCTGCGGTGGCTGCCGCCCCACCATACAAAATCTCATCTATTCTAAAGCAATGGAACAAGAAGCGCTTCCATAGGCGCCCCTCCCTTCTTCCCGCCTCTTTTCTTCTAAGTAACCCTGCCTTGTGTTTTGTCCAAGGTGGCAATTGTCCCAATATGGTATCACACAAGTCCCTGGTTCCTCTGTAATCAGATTAGGGCCCACACAGCAACAATCAATCCCTCTCCAGTCACAGACACTGAGATTTTGACTTCAGAGGGTAAAGTCATTATCCCACTGGTTTCTAAGTGACTGGAAGCCCAACTCTGTTGGAGGCCCCAGCTGAGACCTGTATTTTAGGGCTGTTCCCACTCAGTAAATGAGCAGGAAGAAATCCCAAAGACATAACAAGATCCATAGCCTAGATTACAAAATGCTGTAGCGGTCAAATGGTACATGGGCATCTCTGAATGGCTTTGTGGCTAGGACATCTTCAGTTCCTACTCTCCCTGACACAGTCATGTAGCAGGTGACAATCCTTTCACACGGAGGCTGGCACCTTCATAAATTACAAGTTAAGGAATCATAAATGGAGCTGTTAATAAATACAGTCCTCATAATTCTCCTACAAGGTAAGCAACAGCCTTAATTCTCTCTCCATAGTCTACATTTGTAGTTCCCTTAGTTAGGGAAGAATTCCCAGGAATTGAATAACTCTCTTCAGAGAGTTAAGTGGATGCCCATGCACAGTTGCTAAAATAAACTGTATTAAAATTCAAAGACTGAGTTTTGCCAATATGATATCCTGTATTTCCAGGATATCATATGTGGCCTTCCTCTGTCCAGTTTCAATACCTTTTACCCAGACACCCTACAGTCACAACAGGTCTGACCTAGTAGTCAACTCTAAAGAAACAAAAGGAATATTTTTCAAGTGTCTACAATGTACCTCAGCCTCTCATCAGGGCCTCACATAGTGGCACTCCCCCACTCCCCTCTCTCTCATTCATCCTTCATTGTGACTCAAGAGGGAGAAACCGCTACAACCACGATTAGTAAAAATGGGAATGGAGGGCCAGAAAGGCCGAGTTCCTTGCCTGGGATCACACAACCAGTTAACAGTAGAGGGAGAATTCAAATGTAGCTCTTTCCTTGACACCCAATGTAGCATTTAATTGCAAAGAACGTGTCCAACTTCTCCAAGCACACCCCACAGTAGGATACTGGAAAACTGGCAGAGCAGCTGCTTCAGAAACCCAGGTGTCTGGGAGCTAACACACTTGGCACCTAAAACTTCTATTCAATAAAGATACAGTGACGTAGAAAATCCATAGGGGTGATGGGTAATACCACTTTAGCACATGGCTCTGCTACCAAGGAAGCAGAGCAGTAAGTAAAGCCAGACGCTAAGAGGCTCCCGCCTAGCAGGAAGAAAACCAGTGTTGCGGAACAGCTTCCTCCAAGACTGAAACCCTCCATCTGTGAGAGAAGCTCCTTACATAGGAAAAGTGAAAATCTCAAAATAGTTTCAGGAAGTCCCTGAAACTGACCAGATTCACTAGGCCCCTCCCTGTCAAAGTAAACAGCTAAACTACAAAGAAGACTCTAGGAAGGACAAAAGCTGCCAAGAAGACTCAGACTGGAACAGCTGTGTGGAAGAGGCAGAAACCAGTTGAGCTGCTTTGAAGAGGTTTAGACTAGGTGTCACTTGGAAAGGACACTCTCCACCCTGCTGAGCTGCCTGCAGGCTGCGCAGTGTGCTCCAGGTTCCCAGCTGGGGTGAGCTTTGGTGATGCAGCTGTCTTTGAGTCATTTCTGCTCCTGTGAGTAACCCCTCACCCATATTCCTGTAACCCCAATAAAATTCATTGGTTCATCAAACTAAACTTTGGTAGTAACTGTAATTTGGTCTGTAGTGAGCTCCCTATCTGGGGTGACTGGATGTGTGAATTGTTTCTCCCTAGGAAAAGTTTGGTCACACAACAATTGGGGCCAAGTAATTCTGGGATAAATGACTCTTGGTTCTTGACTGACAGCCTTCCCCACCACAGTAGAGATTCTACGTGTATAACTATAGATCTCTAATAAGCTGTATTATTAGCCAAGCATAGGTAACCAGCTCCCAAGTCTGAAAACTCACGTGTATTGGCCCATACCAAAACAAAGACCGAGAGGCCAGGCTGTGAGAAAAGGAGGAGAAAGCAAAGCAGGTTTGGCTGCACGCTAATGGAATCACTGTGAAAGTGACACATACAAAGGGAAGCCCTAGAGACACATGGGAAAGGGGATGCAAATTCAATCAATAATGTAGTAAGTCCTTTGCTGGGGACAGCTATTAGAGCATTTTAAAAAGTAGACTAAGATGCCCTTCTCCAGCATTTGACTCTACTCCTAACGAAAGCACAGACAGTTATTTAAACAGAGATGCTAACGGTATCGGAGAGTTGGGAATGCTCAGACAGAAAGTTCAAGGCCAGCCAAGTCTACATAATGAGTTCAGGACCAACAGAGCTACATAGCTAGATCTTATCTCCCAAAAACAAAACAAAAAAATAAACAAACAACAAAAACAAAACAAAAAGTCATCATACTTACATCAAATACCCTAAAACATTAGAAACAATAAATACTTACATTGACCAATCCGAAGTAGTGTTCATTGATCGGAAACTGCTCTGGTCCAATGTCTTTTTCCAGAGCAGAGGCATTGGTGCCCTACAAGAAAACAGAACAACAGTTCTGTGGCATGAAAACAGATGAGGAAGTGGGGTGATGGCAGCTGGTCCACTCCTGCAACAAGCATCCCTTGTCAGCAGCATATGCCAGATGTGTGACACTACAAGTTAACCTGAGACTCAGTAGCAAAGCTTTCACTGAACTCCTTACCCAGCGTACTTGTGGCCACAGACCCTGAGCTTTCCATTAGGAAAGGATATTTGAGATATATGCATAAATAACTTCTGACTGAAACACTCCAGACAGCTGCAGAAACAGAGGGCCTGGAAGATGGGACCATTTTCAACGTCAGTTATCTGCATTCTGCTGAGGTGCTCCCACACACCTGCTCAGCCAGGCACTAATCTCTAGATCCAGAAATTAATTAGAATAGTGAAGAGACAGACATACATGCCAGCTCTCATGGGGTTCCCACTTCCATACATGAAGACGGCCTGAAGCCCAAAGCAGGCCTATTAGACAATACACTGGGAGCTGGTGAGCAAGGTGAAGAAGATGCTCAGAGATGGGGCCGGTGGGGATACTACGCGCTGAGGGGCCTGTAAGCATAGAGGCTACACACCTGCACCATTAAGTAGAGAACTCAGGGAAGGAAAAGGCTCTATGTCCAGAGAATGCTGTAGATAATAGAAGGATCCAGTGAGAATCCTGACAGCTGTCAGATGCATCGGATTGCTAAGCCTGATAAGACTAACAGCTCCTGTGCCCTCTGTGCCAGGGACTGCAGTTTATCCTCATGGTGCACATAAGAACTAAACTGTGTGTGATGGCTATTCCCAGTTGTCTACATCCGGGAAGTAACTTAAAACCCAAGAGACGGGGTATACCTGTGAGGGATTTTTTTCATAATTAAATCATCTGCAATGGGAAGACCCATTCTAATCCAGATCTTTACAGGTGGGAAGACCCACCTTTAATCTGAGCCCCACCTGCTGGCAGCCTATCTAAAGAACATGGAAGAAGGAAGCTTGCTTTCTTTGCCTGTTTATTCTCACTCTCGCTGGCAAGTGTCTTCCTTCACTGGCAGTAGAGCCTACTGCTTCTGTACTCTAGCTGAAGCCCAGCTGGGATATGTGTGCAGCCTCGTGAACTGAACAACTCCTGGATGTTCAGGTCTTCAATTGGGAGACAGCCATAGACCACAGCCTGTAACCAACTCCCAAAGGCTGAACTCTGGGATCAGTTTCAACCTTATCCAAATGTTGCACAAAACCTATCCATCAAAACAGTGATGAAGCTCCCACCTGGGGCCAGTCACTGGTGATGGATGGTCATTTCTCCCTATGATCTGAATGAGTTGGCCATAAGGAGAAAATAATTCACTCTACTCAAGTATACAGCTATCACTGACCACAGGGAACAGGTTCCTGATCCCTGAAAAGACACTCAGTTCCCTTACGTAAATGGTATAGTAGTTGCTTATAACCTATGCATATCTTTCTCTATGCTTTACATCTTTCCTGCATGACTTATTATACCCAATATAATATAAATGCTATGTAAACTGTTGGTACACTGGATAGTTTACGGAATAAAGACAAAGTCTGAGTGCTCGGTACGGATGAAATGTTTGAAATGTTTCTGATCTGTATGTGGCTGCTCTGTGGGAACAGAGCCCTTGCATGTAGGGGGAGTGGTAGATAGATCACAGCCCTTTGCTGGTATTGTTCCCTGACCATCTGCAGCCTTCTGTTTCTCAGGCTATTACAGAAGACTCATAGCTCACAGAGACACAAGGAGCTGGGACACAGAGAACAGAAAGCTGAGCATTTTACATTTAGAAAGTGATACTACTGGGCCTGAGGGATGAGTCATTGATTTAAGAATATATACTGCTCTTGCAGAAGACCTGAGTTTGATCCTCTGGCACCCAAGTCACAAGGCTCACAACAACCTATAACTCCAGCTCCTGGGGATCTGGCACCCTCTTGATTCCACAGACACCTGCACACAGATATACAGGCAGGCACGCACGCGTGCACACACACACACACACATACAGAGAGAGGGGGGGAGCAGAATAATACTTGAAGAGATTTCTAATGCTGCATGTTCTTTTATTTATTCTTTATGTGTATAAATGTCTTGCCTGCATGTGTATAAGTCCGCTCTGTGCATACCTGCTACCAGAAGAAGGTGTCAGATTCCCCAGGACTGGAGTTACAAATTACAAATGGCTGTGAACCACCACATTGGTGCTGAGCCAAACCCAGATCCTCCACAAGAGCAACAGACGCTCTTAACCATTATCTCTTTATCCCACCCCACCCCCCAATGCCGTATAATCTTAATTCATATAACAATCATCCCCTCCTTGAGAAAAGCATGGCCATGAAGTAGGCTGGGAACCAGTCAAAATGGTTACTTGCCACAAAGCACACATTAAGTAGAAAATAACTTGAATCCAAGCTATTATGTTTTATAAAAATAGAGAAAGAAGGAATATGCTTGGTGGATGTGTAGACAGGTATGGGGCAAGGGGGTGACTCTGCAGGCCCATGTGGAGGCATCCCTTCCCCTTAAAGACCAGCCACACAAAGGTTTAGTATAGAATAGAGTTTATTCAGGACATGGGGAGGGAAGATGAGAGAGTAGTAGAGACAGAGAAGGGGGTGGAGGGAGAGGGAGAGAAGTAGAGGCCAGCCATGAGCACAAGGAGAGAGACAAGGGAATGGGGAGAGAGGCGGAGCAACAGGACAAAGCAAGAGCAAGAGAGAGAGGAGGGGGCAAGCAGCCCCTTTTATAGTGAGTCAAGCACACCTAGCTGTTGCCAGGTAACTGTAGGGCGGAGCCTAGACTAAATGCCAACACAAGTGACCAGAACAGCAGTAAAGCAGGCTCTTTCCCCCCCACTCTTAGTTACCATGTGATGTCTCGCTCTTTCTGCTCTGCCACCCGTCTAGACTCCTTTACACCCCCCCACACACCCATCTGAGAGAAGACCCAGTGCTCAGATGGGAGCTAGTTTCAGAACCCTTCAGTGTTGTGAAAAACCATTGTCTCCGCAATAACATGGCTTTGCTACAGTCGACCTTTTAAAATAATGGATCAAATTATGGCAGGATTTTATGGTACAGAGGAAGAATACTAACACTTTTATAATGTTGTTTCTAAATCATAAACTAATGTAAATAATGGGTATTAAGTGGACCTACATCCATTTTTTTTTTTCAAGCAAAATTAGAATATTTGCCAGCGAGAGCAGGATCTGTGGAAGATCCGATGTGACACTGGTTGGAACCAGATCTCATTAGATCTTTCTTTATGAAAAAAGGCAATGTAGAGAAGTTAGCACATGGTTTTTGCTATTTAATTCTTTGACTGACCATGGTCTCACCTTTGCCATTTGTGGAAAGGAATTCTGGAAGTGAGGGTGGAGATTTGTACTAAGGACAGAGTGACCCTGCGGTCACACAGTCTCCACTTGCACAGATGGAAGGATCACCACACGCAAGGGGCAGGCGAGAATTCTATAGCTGGTGAGAATGGGCTCTTCCCTGATACCAACACCTCCTGACTGCTCCTCAGTTCAGACTTGCTCACTCTGACCCCACACACAGGATCGTGAAGGGGCCAGGAGGAGAAGCTGCCTGGGGTTCTACAACTTCACTCACTTGTCAAACACCTTTCTGAAGTTGGAGGCCAAAGTCCTACAGTTACATCCTCTTTTCTCGATATCTTGTATTCCACTGTATTCGACTCCAGCCACCCACTTGCCACCCAACCTCAGCTCTGCCGACTCCTTCTTGAAGTCTCCCATCATGGAGAGACCTACACTGTGCTAAAATTGTACTGCTTTAGATACGAGGAGTCACCCACAAGCTAATGTATTGGAGTCTTGGTCCCCATGTGCTGGTACTCTGTAGGCTGGGACACTGTTTAGTTCTGGAACATTAGGAGGTGGGGGTCTAGCTAGAGAAGCCAGGTAACTGAAAGCACATCCTTAAGGGATGCATCTTGTCCTGGACATTCTCTGCATCCCCTTTTCTCCATATTCTGGCAGCCACAGTGTGAACTGTTCTGCTCAGCCATATCCACGGTCTAATACTGCTGAAGCTGTGATCCAAAACAAGCAACTCCATCTTCTAAATTGTTCTTAGGTAACTTGAGTATAGTGATGAAGAGATAACTGATCCACTCTTCTGCTTTATTATTTATCATAGGCTATTATACAGGCCATGATTCAATTACCCTTCCATTCCATTAACCTGCCCGTTGGATTTCCCACCCAGCAAAGTAGGAACCCATTATGAACCAAATTCTCCATCTTTTTCTGAATATACACCCAGACAAGCATCCAGTACTCAAAGGAAAGATAGGTCAGACAACCATATTAACTAGGTTCACCCAGTCTGGAAGCCTTAGAAACAGCATTCAAGCTGGGTATGGTGACTCACACCTTTAGTCCCAACACTCAAGAGGCGGAGGCAGAGGCAGAGGCAGGCAGGCAGATCTCTATGAGTTTGGTGTCAGTGTGGTCTACAGAGTGAGTTTCAGGACAGCTGGGGCTACACAGAGAAACCCTGATTCAAATGAATAGATAGATAGATAGATAGATAGATAGATAGATAGATAGATAGACAGACAGATAGATGATAGATAGATAGATGGATGATTGATAGATGATTGATAGATGATAGATGATAGGTAGATAGATAGATACATAGATACATAGATACATAGATGATAGATAGATGATTGATAGATAGATGATAGATAGATAGATGATAGATAGACAGATGATAGATTGATAGATGATAGATAGATAGATAGATAGATAGATGATTGATAGACAGATAGATGATAGATAGATAAATAGATGATTGATAGATAAATAGACAGATAGATAGATGATAGATAGATAGATGATAGATAGACAGATAGATAGATGATAGATAGATAGATAGATAGATAGATAGATAGATGATAGATAGATAGACAACAAAGACACTGCATTCCAACATCACAGAGTGAAATTGCTCCTCACTCACAGTGACTGTTTCCAAACTTCTTGAGCCTCTAAGTCATAACATCTAAGACATAACATCTAAGACATAACATCCCCTTCATCCTTTTCTAGCTTAATAGGAAAAAAATGCACCAGACCTTAATTGGCTGCTCAGAAGCCTATGTGTCTCTCTGTTGTAAACAATGTCGATGCTTCCATGATCGAAGTGTCTGTCATAAGCTCAGCATCCTTCAGCACCCCCACCTCACAGACTCCCTCCTCCCTCCCCACCACCACCACTTTGCTCTTACATCTCCTTCAGAGCGTAACATCTTCGAGCTGTTTCTGCTAAAACAGAGATGAATCGGAGGTTTCCTAAGACCACTGAAGCAAGGAAAGAGACTGAAGGTGGCCAGGCCATGTGGTGGACACTGAGTGCCAAGTGTGAGTGGGTTACCGAGCCATCCTGTTTATACATTTACACCTACAGTCAGTCATGCATCTCTTAACCATGAGGACATGTAGTGAGAAAAGTGATATTTGGGCCACTTTATCATTAATGGACATCATAGAGAATACATACACCAGCCTGCAAAGTACAGCCTACCACCTACATAGGCTATATTAAATGTGTGTGTGTGTGTGTGTGTGTGTGTGTATAGTGTATGTGTGTGTGAGTATGTATGGAATTAATATAGATATAGATATAGATATAGATGATATAGATATAGATATAGATATAGATATAGATATAGATATAGATATAGATGATACAGATATAGATATATAGATATAGATAGATATGAAAGAATTTACTGCTTCTTAGGGCACAACAAAGGAAACAGAAGATCAAATAAAGTGCAAGAGAAAATGGTGAGATGAAGAAGGCACATAAAAGAGCGGCAGCGATGCCTCAGTGGTTATGAGTATCTCTTGCTCTTGCAGAGGACCCAGGTTCAGTTCCCATCACCCACAGAGCAGCTCACAACCATCTACAACTCCAGTCCCAGGGAGCACACATGGAGCACATGAAGGCCCTCAAGTACATGTGATAAAAAAAAAATAAACAAATAGAATTAAGGAGGCGTAAGCAGGAGCTGTATGAGGCTGCCTCTGGAATTACGTTGCACACTATGGGAAACATTCTATAAATGGCATGCATTTTGAAATAGCCCAAAGCACAGTGAGATAAATATATAATGTAAGTACTTAGCTGCTTACAATCATCACCAGGTGTTGTGTGCCCCGCATAATGTTGTGTTCTGTATTTTCATGCAGCTGGCAATAGGTCTGTTTCTACATGTCTGTCACCACAGAGACACAGAGTGCGTTACACTGAGGAACAGCTCACACTAGCTTGTTACAACCATGGCATTGCTCGAGATAGTGTAACACAACAGTGCTCTCCAAGTTAGAACGTTCCAGAAGAGAGTGGAGAGGCTTGGGAGACTCAGGGGTAAACAAACGTCACATGCCTGGGGAAGTTGAAACTTGCAAGACTCATGAGGGACCCAATCCAGAGCTATGGAAGCAGAAAACAACCACTCAGGGAGGAGATGGTGACCAGTGTAAGTGCAGAGAGGAGATTCTTGGATCTGTTTAGCCACCTGCCAGCTCTAGGACTACAGCTCCCATGAGGCCTCATTCTTTCCCAGATGCAGCTGCTTTTAAGTCATATTCTGTAAGTAACCCCTCACCCATGCTTTAGTTAAGAACCCAAGGAAAAATTCATTAGTTCACCAAGTTAGTCATCACTTTGATCTGTCCTGGGAGAAAACACACACACACACAAATGGAAGGAAGAAGAGAAGGAGAAAATGGGAGAGTGAGAGAGAATTATGCCTCTCCTGGAAAGTCTCATATACCACATCAGGTGATAATTTTTTGGCTCCATTATAATCTTATGAAATCACTATGGTAAATGTGACTCATCATTTACCAAAACATTAGTCAGCAGCATATATAAGTGTGTGTGCATCTGTGTGTATGTATAATTATTCAATAAATAAATGTGTGTGTGTGTGTGTGTGTGTGTGTGTGTGTGTGTGTGTGTGTGTATGCGCGCACTCGCACATATGCTGTTGGACATAAAGGTAGAATCCCAGCCCACCAAGGACATGCTTGTTCTAATCCCCCAAACTGGTGAACACAACCCCTCACCCAGCAAAGGAAATCTGAGACGGTATTAATTCACACATTTGCTAGCCAAATAGAATGGGGCTTGCTCCGGATTAATCCAGTGGGGCTCACAGTGCTCCCAACCAGCCTTCAAAGCAGGAGCATGGACAAGGCAGAGTGAGGGGATGCTGGATGACAACCTCAAAAGCTTTGCAGATGAGGAAGAGACAGAGCCAAGGTGTGGTCCAGTCTTCACCATGGAAATGCCTGCAGCTCTAACACGAATGCAGCTCTCCATCCACTGGGCTTTGGCCTATCCACTGAAACCTGCTTTGTATTTTAGAACTATCAGAAAAGCAGTGAGGCCAGCAGAATGGCTCAGCAGGTAAAGCAGTTTCCATGCAAGGCTGGTGACACTAGTTTGATCCCCAGGACCCATGTGAATATGGAAGTAGAGAACCAAGGTCAGAAAAGTTGTCCTCTGACTTCCATGCAGGCATATATGTCATATATATATATATATATATATATATATATATATATGTCATATATGTCATATATATATATTATATATACATACATATACATATATATGTATATGTATGTATATATAATATATATACATATATACATGTATATATGTATACATATTATATGTATGTGTATGTATATATAATATATACACACATATACATGTATATATATACATTATATATGTATATATACTTCTCTATATACATAACAATAATAGACCAATAATAATCAATAATAAATAAATTTGTTTTTTTAAAGGTACTAATGTAGATTGTCACTCAGATAATATAATTGGCTACAACTGCCTAGGAAACTGGCACTGTGTGTTTAATGGTTTCTGTCTGTAAAGACTGTCTGTCCTTCCTCACCTCCATATCTCTCCCAGCATTTGCATAGTTCTTAGACTCAATCCCAGAACCCAAAAGGGAAAAAAAAATTCTCCTTCTGGATTCCACCCCTGCATCACCCTGAGAAGCTACAAATATAGCCAGCTCCCCAGGGTGGGACTTGTCGACAGCTGGCTTGTCCCAGAGGTGGCCTGAAGCCTCCCAATGTCTCTTTCCAGGGTTGCAGCAGAAGCCTCTGCAAGGTTTCAGTCAGGAGCCGCAAGCCAACCATTTCTAACTATCTGCACCTTGCAGACTTCCTTCGGAGCTCCATGTGGCATTAATACAGGCTTTCCCATTCCTATTTGCTGGCCCTTAACATTCGTCTACTCAAATGGGACATCTCATACCTCTGGTGTTTTCCTGCTTAGTAAATGGCCCTGCTTTCTCCAGGCTGGACCCTCCAGGTCATACCCCACATCCCTGCTGAACTGTGACATGAGCTGATCCCGGGATCCATCGCTGTGCTGTGCTGACAAACTCCTTCAATCTCTCCACTCCGCCCACTTGTTTTTCAGCTGCAGCTAGACAAGGTTGCAGGCTCTCTCTCGTCCAAATCACCACTAGCGCCTCTGCCATCCTCCTTAGCCAGCCCTAACCACTACAGGAGAAAGTGTTCCTTTTAAACACGAAATTGTTTTTGGAATTCCCCCTGGTGGCATTTGGGGCTGTCACTAACCTCTCTTGTCACTCATCATCTGAAAACTCTGCTTAGACCAATGACTGCCTTTCAGTCTCGAGTCACTCCAAACTCTTTCCTAGTCACTCTCCCCTGCCTGTACCTTACAAGACTAATTGAAAGGCCAACTCTTCTGGGAATTCTTCACAGAGCAGCCTCTCTCTGTTAAAGCAGTCCTGTGGCGGGCAGGGTGACACCCCTCCCCAGTTGTACACTTCCTGTCCCTGGACTCCATCGAGTTTCCATGCATAGCAAAGGGGACTTTGCAGATGACTAAACAAATGGTCTTGCTACGAGAAGGTGTTTCTGGACTCTCCAGATGAGAGATGGACTTGGAAGGATGCTCTATGTCCCCAGAGATCAGAGTAGAAACACTAAAACTACTACACTTCTGACCCTGACCCTGAAGATAGAAAGGCCTGTGAGCCAAGGAACAAAGGCAGCTTGCAGAAATTCCAACAACCAGGAAGCTGGTGCACCCTAGGGTGAGCAATCACACACTGTAAGGAATAATGCTGCTCTTTTTGAGCTGCTAATTTAGTGTGTGCGTGTGTGTGTGTGTGTGCGTGTGTGCGTGCGTGCGTGCGTGCGTGCGTGCGTGCGTGCGTGCGTGTTGTGGTGTGGTGTTTGAACATATGTGTGCAGGTACACATACCTCTGTGCATGCATGCATGGAAGCCAGAGGAGGACATTGGGTGTCATGGTCTATCACCCTCTACCTTGTTCCATTGAAGCAAGGTCTCTCACTGAACCTAGAGCTAGGATGGCAGCTAGTAAACCCTAATATACTCCTGTTTCGGCCTCATCCCCCAGCATTGGAATTACACATACAAACTGCCACACTTGTCTTCTTACTTAGATGCTAAGATGGGAGCTCAGTCCACACACTTACCCAGCAGGCACTCCTGCCTACTGAGCCATTTCTCTAGCCACTAGAGTAATTTTTTTATAGCAGAAAGAAGAAACTGATACACCTCTCCCACATCTCCTCATGCACATTGTCTCCCCCACATATGACAGTTATTATTTTTATAATCATTAACATCTTATTTAATCCATAACAATATATGACATGGTAACCTTCCCAATACTACATCCTCAGTGATGAGCACATAGTAGGCCCACAGTACCTACAAGCTAGATGGATGGTCAGGTGGCTGGGCACAGACAGGGATGGTTAGAGATGTCTGTGACACAACTGTGTGAATGATAATATAGACTCAGACCTGTATATTCTCCTGGTGTGCTGTTCAATGAAGCATAAGTGGTATCCTCCATCACTCCCCCATCCTCCCATTCCCTTTATAGATACACAGGAATTGGTTTCCATGGATACAGAATGCAACAGATATTGACATTTGGAACTAAGCTCTTGCTTTTACATTCTAGCATTTTTCTTTGGTAACACTTTTCTTTGTACCTCTTCAACGGATTTGGGGGTTATCTCCATTAAACATAAATGTATCCGTGATACAGTGACACACACCAGGGCAAGTCACATGATAGGAGTGGTGACGAATACTTAATAACCAGTTAATTAGGTGGTATCAACCAAGAATCCTGCAATTCTACTTTATTACATAGATATACTCATGCAGGTGAATACAGAGAGTGTAACAAAAACCTAACTCATATGCGTAACTTCTCAAAATGAAAATCCATTTGTCTCTTTCATTTCAGTGTTCAAGACGGTACAGTGCAGGTCTGGTGCAACAACCCCATAGGGCTGTGGATACAGAGTCCTTGTGTCTAGTCACTTTGTTGTGAGCAAAAGTCAGATGACTAATCTAGCTCCTGCCACCAAATAATCTCTGTCACAACAAAGGGGAAAAATGAATGGATGTCTCCCCTCACAAGGAGGCTCTTAAGAACTACAAAGGATATTTTTCTTATAAGCCCTCTGGTCAAAAATCTGAGTCATGAAGCCACATAGCTGCAAGGGAGTCTAGCAAATGAGGCCATTACATAAGCATTTGTGGGCAGTTAGAAGTTTCTCTTACCTAGAAATAGAAAGTAGATATTGAAGGGAAAATTTGCAGGCAATATCTCAGATGGTCCTTGAAGCAAGGGTTGCAACAGAAAAATATTAGAAGTACATCAAGCTGATTAAATAATTTTGACAATCTATAAAACAGAATACCACGCCAGTATTTTTATTTTTGTGGTATGGGGATTGAACTCATGACCTCCTGCATGCCAGGCAAATGCCACTAAAATATATCTCACTCCTTCTTTGTAGGTAATTTTTTAAGTTTCTTTTCAGGTACTGCTGTGTACAATGACAAATGATGAGCCAACTGCAGTATGATGGCAGCATACTCAGGACATCCTAGAAACGTCATTTCTTCAGTCAACAGGCAAGTGCCCTGTTTGTGCCTTCCATGTGCTGCACATTCCTCTTTTTCTGAGAACAAGGTGAATGAAACCCATTGAGCCATTGTATTTCAGTGCACCTGCATTTTAGAGAAAATTGCCAGAATTCTTGAGAAATTCCTTGCTTTTGGCTTGGGGAGGTGTTTAAATTTGTTTGTAAGGTTTTCATCTGTTTGGGGTTTTCTTGTTTGTTTTTGTTTTTGTTTTTGTTTTTCAGACAGGCTCTACCTGTGTTGTCCCAGGTGAAGCTCAACTCCTGAACTCAAGTCATCCTCTTGCCTCAGCCTCCAGAGTGGCTGGAGTGGTGGATGTATACTGCTGCATCAGACTAACAGTCAAGAAGATGTCAGTGATATTATATCCTAGAGTAGGGATGAGGGACGAGGTGGTCACCAAGGGCTTTGCTTCTCTTCTTTTAAAGATTTATTTATTTTAAGCACATGTGTGTTTTACCTGCATGTATATATGTGCACTGCTTGGGTGCCTGGTGACCACAAGGATCAGAAGAGGACATCAGATCCCCCTAGAACTGAAGTTACAGATGGCTGTAAACCACCATATGGCTGCTGAAAGCTGAACCTGGGTCCTCTGCAAAAGCAACAAGTACTCTTAGCCCCTGAGCCACCTCTCCAGCTCCAAGAGATTTTCTTTTTATCCTCTTAACTCCGGACTTTTTACTATAAAGATGTATTATTTTGGAACATACATTTAACATGTTTAATAAAAGTTTAGTAAGCTAATCCTCTATACTAGGGGAGCTGAGGCCACCTCTGTCACTGTTGCCTGCCTTTTCTTACCAGTGTTTGTTTGTCTTGGAGCTCTGTCCCTTCAGCTCTCTTTGGAGCTCAGAGGCCCTAGTGTCGATGTCCGGCCTGCCTATTCCACAGGACAACAGAGAGGTGACGCAAACAGTGAAGGTTATCAGTACTATATCAGTCATGACTCGCATTATCTACACAAAGCCTAGCCTCCTGTTGCAAGCTCCCAGCACAATGGCACAAAAGGCAATCAGAGGCCCTGAAAACATAAATGCTGTATGACCAGAGGCTGAACAAAGAACTGATCCCTGTGGGAAAAATCACAGGATCCGGAAGCGTAAGAAACAAAATTCTTACTTCAGTCAGTGGGAGAAAGTGGAAACCTTTTGAAAAACAATACAAAGAATCTTATTAAAAATAGAATCTGAGCTGGGACCAGTTCCAACAAGACTATAATGTTAGCTTTTCAAAGCACCTCCTGAGACTACCGAGGGGGCTTCCAACACACACACCAAACAACTCTTGAAAGATGAATCATGAGTGCATAGGATGGCACAGAAAGAAATGTCTTTTTAAAACCATTTTTAAAAGCAATTTATAAAGAAAATAAGTTAGAATTCCTCCAGGGGAGGGAGGTTGCCAGAGAGAAAGAAATAATTAGAACACAACATCATAAGGTCAAGGTCTGTAAGAAGCACTGAGAACATTGCTGCAATGTGTGAGCCAAAACCAAAGCCAGGGAGGCCAGGAGGCATCCTTGGAAGTGAGCTAGACCACACCACAGGTGTAAAGACCAGTGCCAGAGAAACAAATGTCCTTGCCCTGGATCTCCCCAAGGCAGCTCCTGTATCTCAGGACATGTCACCTCTCTTTCAATTGTGTACAAAGTAGAAAGGGGACCCAGGGAGGGCCCAAGATTATATCTAAATACATAACAGAGTGAGGTGTTGGTTATAGAGCGTGAATTAAAACAGATGGCAGGTGTGGTGGATGGTGCTGGGAGAACTCTAGTTTTATGTTCAAAAAGCTACTCTACCAATTAGATGTGTGTAGGACAATGAAACATTCAAAAAGACTGTAGCCCTGAACTTCCAGTGACAAAGGTCATCCCACAGACCAATGACAGGATGTAGCCCAGGTTTTTAGAATGAGTCCAGAGCCCCCATTAAGACTCAGAAGGAATGAGGAACCTGGTGGCTTAGGTGTAATCAAGACAGCATATAAGTGGGAAGGAATATTAACCATGTAGATACTGCTCTGAGGTCTTTCTGTGTAGTCACAGTAATCCTTACAATTATTCTTCCGTGTGTGTGTGTGTGTGTGTGTGTGTGTGTGTGTGTGTGTGTGTATTCATGAACATGTGGGTGTGTGCCAACATATGGAAGTAAGTAAGAGGATGATGTCTAGCTCAGTCACAGTATTTTTTGAGATCAGACCTATCACTGAATCAGAGGTCATCCATTAGGGTTGACTTTGGTGTGATACAGAGCACCCTATGTTAGAAGCATCCTCTGAAATGGAAAACATCCAGTCCGCTTATACAAAATGTTCACCAGGAGAGATGAACTTAGTGATCGAAGATGATGACTTAGTGGTTGAGAGCCCTGGCTGCTCTTTCAAGAGAACCAGGTTGTGATTCCCAGAATCCACAGGGAGGCTCACAACTTTTTGTGACATCAATCCCAGGGGATCCAACTCCCTGTTCTGGCTTCCTTGGAAGCCAGGCACACAACCATACATACGAGTAAAACGAAATAAAGAAAACCGTTATAGGACATACAACTTGCTTGAAGGAAATGAATCCATGGAGCTGACAGAAATAGGACATGTGAAGGAATGCTTCTCATCACTGTGTCCAAGCCTTTAGCCAAGTAATAAAAGTATGTTAAATTTTAAAAGGCAAAATGAGAACTGATTTCTAAAGAGTGGATCCGCTAACACTAAATAATAAAACAAGGTGTAATCTGACCCCCTCAACTCCTAAATTCCTGCCTACGTCCTACAAAGCAAGGGGACACAGGGAGAGCGAGGGTGTGGTGACCAAGGGTATGAAGAACGAAAGTGTCTTAGTCTGTCACATACAGCTCATCTCTCTGTGATAGGGATATGGAGCGATGAAGGAAAAAAAACTGGAGTTGGGTTAGAGAGAGCAAAGTGTATGAAGTGCATCCACCATGCCTTCAAAACATTCAAAAGCAGATTGGGCTGAGAGACCCTGGCAGGGAACTGTCTAGGCCATGGCCCCAACCCTCAGAGCTGCATCCTGTCTCGCATTCTCTCCCTGTCCGGCTGTCCCTGTCTCACCCTGTGGCTTCAATGTGGCTTATTCCTTGACCTTCCTGACTGTCACGGTTTGAATATGCTTGGCCCTGGGAGTGGCACTATTTGGAGGTGTGGCCTTGTTGGAGTAGGTGTGGCCTTGTTGGAATGGGTGTGTCACTGTGGGTGTGGGCTTTAAGACCCTCATCCTAGCTGCCTGGAAGTCTGTCTTCTCCTGTTTGCCTTCAGAACAAGATATAGAACTCTCAGCTCCTCCATCATGCCTGCCTGGACGCTGCTATGTTCCTGTCTTGATGATAATGGACTGAACCTCTGAATCTCTGTAAGCCAGCCCCAATTAAATGTTGTCCTTTATACAAGTTGCCTTGGTCATGGTGTCTGTTCATAGCAGTAAAACCCAAACTAAGACACAAACCTTTCCTGTCTGTTTCCATTTGGCATTTATCCCGATTTGTAACAAAGTAACTTATTAGTTGACATGTTGCCCTACTAGATGAATGTGTGCAAATTACTGCTCACAGACCTACTCTGTGCTTACAGATGTTTTCATATACTTTAACCGGAATACCGGTCGGGTATTCATGGCAATTACATTCCAAGAGGACAATTAGATCATGGACTTGTTGCAGAGATATAACCCGCAAAATCTAAACTTCTTACTATCAACCCCTGACAGAAAAGCCCACCAGCTCTACCCAAGATTCAGAGTCTCCTCAGGAAATGACTACGTCTGATTTGTATGCCACCCACTAGCAGTGCTTTCCGTAGAGAGAACACATCTGCTCACTGAACAGACTTGGGGAAGTGAGGAAGGATGGGGAATGGTGGACTCAGTGCTCCAAGAACCCCACATCTGTATGTTCACACAATCTCACCCACAAATCCAAGGCAGAGTTCTTCCATCCTACACAAGGAAATGTTGAAGGAAAGCTACCAAGCTTACTGAGCCATTAAGGGCAGAGCCAGGGACCCAAACATCTGTCTCTAGAATCAGCTGCTGACTACGAGTCAGGCCAGAGAATGCCTGGTTCACATTTTTAGTAATTCCTTAGCTGTGAGTGGAGGGAGCGGGCAAATAGCCAGGAGTGTTTTCTGGCTGCTGACTGGGCATATCCCTGAGTGTTATGAATGGCCATCCTGGCTATGAACTAGCAAACATCACCGCGGAGCTTCCGAGCCCCTAAGCAACAATAAACCTAACTCTCCCTGCCAATAAATCACCAATGGGCATGCCCCGCCCCCACCTCACAGGTGAAGGAGGGCTGTGCGTGATGAAGCTGTGGAGGCTGAAGTAACTTGCTAAGATGAGGTCTAAGCTGCGGCAGAACTCAGTGGCGGCCAAACTCTACAATCCCAGCTCCAGATCAGAGAACCACTTCTTGGCACTTCTCTGGCCTTCAGCAGGAAGCCAGTGGTGCACAAGAAGGCACAGCATGACAGATGCATGACAGCATGAGTTCCTGTCACTTATGTGACTCTGGAAGGGGTGATGTTACTCAGAGACCTAACATGATCTCATATAGGGCTGTTCCACGGAAACCCAGCATCCAGCCCCAGGACATCTGACTACACAGTGGCACAGACTTGCCCCGTGAAGGACAAGTACGAGGGGCTCTACAACATCCTCACACAGAAGTTAACTTCAATTCAAGAGCATAGGAGAAACGGCCGTGTCTGTGTCTGTTTTCTAGCTGAGAGTGATGGACAAAACCGACACCTAGCTACTGACTGCAGGGAACCAGAAACAAGAAGTTCACTAGTAATCCACGGCCCTGAGATCCCTCCGCGGGGATGATGTCCCATCAGCTCTGACTTCGCCCATCGCCCATCTGTTCTCATCTCGTTACTTTCCAAAGAGGTGGTGTTAGGGGCGGGGTCCTGGCAAAACCTAGAAGGTGGCTCTGCACGGTTTTACTACAAGACCATTCCATGTTCCCGCTGCCACAGCCTGCCATCCTGGTCTGTGTGCTCAAGGTCCTGCAGTGAAAACCATGAGCCAGGCGACCCTCCTCCCTGGAAAAAAAGAGAATCACCATGCTCGAGTATTATCTGCTCCGCCACCTCCAGGAACCAGATCTTTCCAGAGCAGTGTGGCGCCATTAGAGATATTTAATATAATGTAAAAAAATCAGCAACGAATAGATTGTAAATGCAGAAATCTAAACCTCTGCATTGTCTCCCCTCACACCAACAAGCGTGGTGGTGGGAGAAGGAAGGTAAGTGAGTGGTCCTTTAATCTTACTTGAAAGCATTAGACTAGTCCCAGCCCAGCTTGGGAAGTGCAGATACATGTCTACAACAAGTGACCAGAGCCATTTTGTATCTGTCAGGCTGAGTCATAAAAAAAATTGAGGCTTCTGTTTTACCTATCTTTGGGTTTTTATTTCATTTTGCTAGTGATCCTTTTTTTTAATTGTATTTTTCTAAAAGATATGAGTCTGAGACAGATTGAAAATAAAAACAAAGCACACACTTTCCCTCAGACTTTGAAAATAATCGCCCAAAGCAAACCACTCAGATGAGATTGAGTTGTCTTACATGTCTGAACAGTTCCTCAGGCACACTTATAGTAAAAAGAGATGCAAGCTAGGAAAAAAAGCCAAGACGCCATTTGCCCCCAACCGGCCGAGCGTAAGAGGTTTCTGTGTGACACCTGCTAAGGCATGCTGTTGGCAATACCAGCTGCATGTGTGGCTAGCAGAAGGCAGTCTGGCAAAATCTCTCACTGCAAAACCATCTCTAAAAAGTCAGTCCACAGACATGTTCCTCTACTGACAACAGGATATATGAACAAGTTGGCCCTATATAGTTTTGTTGGGAAAAAAACAAAACAAAACGAAAAACCATAAAGCTGCTAGCCGATGGGCATGGTGGCACACACCTTTGATCCCAGCACTCAGGAGGCAGAAGTGAGAGGATTTCTGAGTTTGAGGTCAGCCTGGTCTACATAGCACATTCCAGGAGAGCCAGGACTATACAGAAAAACTCTGCCTCCAAAAAACTGGAGGAAGAAGAGGAGGAAGAAAAGGAGGAAGAGAAAGAGAAGGAAAAGGAAAAGGAGAAGGGGAAGGAAGAGGAGGGGGAGGAGGAGGAAGAGGAGGAGGAAGAAGGGGAGGAGGAGGAGGAAGAGAAAAGTGCTAGCTGGTGGAGACCTGGTGAATGACGGTGTTCTTTACAGAGTACAGGGCACAAAAGCAAGAGGCAGATAGGACAATCCATGTGTACTAGATAGACTGTGTTTTTAAAAACTAGAAGGAAGAGACTGAAGGAGATAGCTTAGAAGTTAACAACACCTGCTGCTCTTGCAGAAGACCTGAGATCAGTTCCAAGCCACCCTACCCTCCAATTCCAGGAGATCTGATGCCATTCTCTGACCTCCAGAGGTGCCAGGCATACACACGGTGCACATATGTATGTATGTACAGGCAGAACACTCACATACATAAAGTAAAATAAGATAGATGAAGCCAAAATAAAAAATTTAATAATTAATAAAGATTAAAACAAAGAGTAAACACATAATTGACTGTGTCCACATAAGATGCCTCATGAAAACACAAAAGCTATAAATAGTTACAGTCATCAAGGGCAGGAATTGGAGGGCACTTTTCCTTTTACACTTTGAAATTTTTGCCACATGGACGCAAGTCACTTATTCAAAGGCTTGATTTAAAAACTTAAAGGAACTGTAGTTGGTACTGCATGAATTTCCCCCAGTGAGTAACACCTACCTGTGCACATCAAATAACTCAAAAAAGATGTCATGTACTCATCAGATAACTAAATATCTTTCAGTGGACCATATACTGTCATTATCAGGAGATGAAAGCACAGCGCATACTAACTGATGGTTTCAAAGTATGGCTACATGCAATCACCCTGGGCATCCCAAGGACATTACAGCCTACAGCCACACCCCTTTGCCTGTTGCCTTCCCTGACTAAAGCCAACACCAGGTTTCACCAAGCTTGCCTTTGCATCACTATTCCCACAGCAAAGGTGCTTTCTGTGTAGTCCCAGATGGGTCAAGCTCAATGTCAAGACCTGTCTGACATTGCTAAACTAGAAAGAGACTGGATCCTGGTATCTGGGATGCGCAGCTCAAGGCTCTGCCACCTGCAGTCTGGACTCCTCTGTTTACAGACAAAGGAGGCACACTCAGAAGTTTGTAAGTCACAGAATGTATGGGAACCACGTAATGCACTAGGCATAACTAACTCCATCTTAGCCCAACAGTGAACCAGGGAAGTGAATCATTTCTCACCCATGCCATATTGGATGAGAAAGGAGTCTGTGAGAAGGATGAGTACTGGGGTCTTAGACCCAACCAACAGCATGGAAAACCTCAAACCAGACCTCAGCCACAGGCTTCTCTGCCCTCCGGAAGCTCTCTGGAGTTCAAGTGAAATGAAATATACAGATTTAAAGAACACTATTAGAAAAGTTTGGGTGAAAACCAATGATCAGGACTGGAGAGATGGCTCAGCAGTTAAGAGTGCTAGTCGCTCCTGCAGAAGACCCAGGTTTGGTTCCCAGAACCCACATGGCAGCTCAGAACCAACTCAAATAAGCCCAGCTCTGGGGACCTAAAGCCCTGCTTCGACCTCTGTAGGCCATAAGTAGTTCACAGACATCCATGCAGCTAAAGAACCTACTCATAGAAGATAAAAATTAAAATAAAGAGTCACTGACCTAAGCAATTGGATCTACTCCATTGGTGGTTTTTAGAGGAAGAAGAATTGAGAATAGAAGGCACCTCATCCCCAGTATACACATACACACATATACACACATACACACATGAACACACAGACATGCAGACACAGATACACAGAGTCAAACAGACTCACATACATACACAGACACAGACATGCAAACAAACATTTAACACACACAAACACACAGACATGCAGACACACACACACACAGATATACACACACAGATATACACACATATGTGAACTCTGACATATATACTCATACACACATGTATACATATATACACAGAGATATACACACATACATGCATATACACACATGAACACACACATGCACACACACCTATATACACACATATACACACACACGTACACACACTTGCTCACAAATGTTTCTGAATGTCACTGCACTTACATTTTCTATTTGCCCTCATTTCTCCACACCATACATATTCTCCCAGACCATTGAGCCAGAATCCCTTCCACTTACCAAAGTGCCCTGAAGCCTGACACTTAACTGGCACTCACTCTCTGGGCATCTCCATGAATAGTTCGAGCTCCTGGCACAGTGGAGTGACTACCACCTAACAGCCACCTTCAGCATCGCTTTCACTTTCAGAAGTCTGACTTGAATAAATGACACAATCTCCTGTTACACTGCAAGGCTGATTAGGAGAGAGCTGTGAGCTTCTCTCTAGCAACAGAAGAAACAAGACAGAGCCCCCTTCATCTCTGAGGCACCCACAGTTAGAACGACAGCAAAGGATTTATTTATTTATTTATTTATTTATTTATTTATTTTAGAATGTCATATGTGAGTGCTGTACTTCTATCCCTCCTCCTTCCCTCCAACTCCTCCTATATCCCCTCCACTCACCCTCGAGTTCATGACCTCTTATTCTATAATTATTGTTGCACATATATACAGGCACACACACATACACACAACCTACTCGGTCCATTTAATGTTACTCTTATGTACATGTGCCTTAGGGATGACCGATAGGGATCAGATAATCTTTCAGGGAGCCAAAACTAACTCTTCCCCTCTCAGCAGCCATTGACTGCTTGTATCTCTTCCTCTATGGGTGAGGGCTCCTGAAATTCCCACTATCTACAGGAGTGTGTCACCTGGCATTGTCATTGACCAAGACACCTGCTGCTACATAGTGTCTCACAGACATGGCGGATGCTGCACCCGAGGAATCTCAACAAGGAGTAGATTTGGCTTCTGTGCTCCCAGTGTCACTACTCCCAAAGCCAGATGAAGTGCCCCACGAACCACAAATGGCAAGTCAAAAGGAAAGCAGAGGTTTCTTGGGCCTTGAGAAATTAAGAGCTTTGTGCTGAGCTGGGTGTGGTGGTGTTTTAATCCCAGCACTCAGGAGGCAGACACAGGCAGATCTGAGTTCAAGGCCAGCCTTCCCTACAAAGTGAGTTTGAGGACAGCAAGGGCTAGACAAAGAAAAACTATCTTGAAACCCATTCCCCCCTCCCACCTCCCAAAAAAAAAAAAAAAAAAAACCCACAAGCAAACAAACAACAAAAAAGAGGTGTGTGCTTTCAGCAAACACTAACTCACTACCAGAAGGAGATAATTATAAAAAATCAGCATGCACAAGGCCGGCGCAGCTTGCCAAGTGCTTCTGCAGGGGAGTTCCTTTGATGCCCAAGAAAGCAGGAAAGGCACTTGGCTGTGACAGGCTCTGAGATTTACCAAGCGGGATACTCCAATAACAGGCCCATCTCCACAACTACCCAGTGGAAAGTCACCCTGTTCCCTCCTAAGACCTTGTCGCTCCAACTGTGCTCCCACCAAAAGCACCTGCTTCTCCAGAAAGGGGGTTGCACTGCAAAATCGCATTTCAGCCCTGCCTATCAGACAGAATGGGCATTTTCACAAGCTCTTTGCATTATATACTCAGAGGAACACGGATATTTTTTACAAAAGTTTGTGTTTTGCTTTTTACTTTTAAGGCAAGCTGGCTTTGAACTCTGAAACCCCCCAGTCCTCTACTCTCCACCTCCCAAGTGCTGGGATTACCAGTGTGTCCCACTACACCTGGCTACAAAGTAATTTTTCCATTCTACTAAGCTAGATATCCTTACTTATTCATCAAGAATTTTTTATTGAACATTTATCGCCTAAATGTGCTACGCACCATGCTGATAAGCCTAGCTCCTGCCCTGGGGGTGGGGAGGGTATCAAACATATGGTTTAAGGCCATTGGGATGCCCCGTGAGTAAAGTAATACACAAGCCTAGTGCTATGAGTTCATTCTTGGGTTGCTACATCATGAGGGAATAAAGAAAGGTGTTCTCCACATATGCATACAGTCTCTTAAAAAAATAACATTTCGCTTTGTAAAATATGGTGGTTTAACAACCTCAGTAGCTCATCAAAATTAACCATGATACTTAAAACACTACACACACACACACACACACACACACACACACACACACACACACAACCAATCTAGACTGTATACACTTTATACAGTCAGAAACTCTAAGTGTAAGGCCCTTTAGAAGCCGAGTATCAAAGCCCTTCTGACAGAACCACTTTGCAGAATATTTTTACAATACTTCGTGCATCAACTCCATTTCCCATTATTATAATAAAATGCCCCAAAGACCAAGTCTCATGAAGAAAAGAGAGTGAGCCAAGCATAGTGGTGCACACCTTTAATCCCAGCACTTGGGAGACGGGGACAAGCAGGTCTCTAGGTTCAAGACCATCCAGGTCTGCAAAGCAAGTTCCAGAACATCCAGGACTACAAAGAGAAACTCTGCCTTGAAAAACAAAAAGACAGAATGAAAGAATGGATGAAAGATGGGCAGGTGCCGGGCGGTGGTGGTGCACACCTTTAATCCCAGCACTTGGGAGGCAGAGGCAGGCGGATTTCTGAGTTCGAGGCCAGCCTGGTCTACAGAGTGAGTTCCAGGGCAGCCAGGGCTACATAGAAAAACCCTGTCTCGAAAAACCAAAAAAAAAAAAAAAGAAAGGTGGGCAGGAAAGAAGATTTAGTTTATACTTTTAAAATTATATTGTACATATGTTATAATTGTATAATATATTTTTGTATATGTATAGGAGTCCAAGTGCTATAGGGGGCTCATGGAATCAGAGGGCAATTTGTAGGGACTGGTTTTCTCTCTCCATCATAAGGGTTCCAGGGATCCAACTCAAGTCATCAAGCTTGGCAGCAAATGCCTTCACCTGCTGAGCCATCTCTCTGGCCCCAAGCTAACAATGTTAGAGGCTGACAGTCAGCACGGCATATGGCAGAGGCTCTGGAGAGAGCCTCATGTGCATGGCTCACAATGACAGGAACACATGTGGCCAGGAGTGACCATGCAGCGAGGCAGGATGTGACAGAGTCCAGAGAAGGGCTGGGCTTGCTCCATCGAGATCCCTCTTATGACAACTCATGAAATTGTTCAGCAGAATCCAAGAAATACAACATCAGCTCCTTCCTAGGGCATGTCAGGATGACCTAACATCTCCTTCTAGGCTCCACCTCTTAAAGGTCCCACCACCCTATTGGGGAACCAAGGTTCAAACACACAAACCCTCAAGAGACACACAAGACCTGTATCCAAAACATAGCACCTTGTAAAGCTGCAGGTGGCACATCCTAAGAGAGGAAAAATCTACTGCAGGACTCTAGGACAAAGAAATGAAGACCCAGGTACGAAGATGGCAGGGACATCCGTTACATCCTTATTTTCAGCATACAGTATTTTAAAAGCTATTGAACCTGCCCTTGTAGAAGAGAACCAATATGGACCCATTGCCAAGTTGAAGAGCAATGTCACAAAGCAATGAATGAGTAAACTGGACTTCTGAGTCAATTTATTCGCAGCCATAATAGTTGAGCAAAGCCAGAAAGTTGCAAAGGGCTGGACGGCCTAGAGAGTCACAATGAAAGGGCATGCTTGGTAAATGCCACATCAACTCCAGAAATGGCTCATTCTAGGAGGAGAGCTGAAGCAGAGAGAAAAGGTGTTGTTGAAAGCTGGTTTCTAAGCATTCTGTCTAAAGAAACAACTTAACTAAATCTGGCTACATTTTGATATCTATTAACTCTGAGAAGTAGATACCTAGGTATGTGACATATGTTACATTTGTTATTTTTGTTGTTTTTTTTTTTATGATTTCATTTTTTTAAAGTTTCTTTTAAAGGCTTCACAAGTGATGCACAGTCAGTTCTCAAGAAACCTCTGTGAGAGAAGAAGAAAAATTAAAAAAAAAAAAAAAAACTAATTGTTTGATGTCAAGAAATACAACTGGAGAATGGCAACATTCTCTGGCTTTTGAAGTTAAATGACTGCCTTAAATAATTTTACATCGATTTTTAAAAACCTCTCACATGGCAGGTAATTCCTCTAAACAATATTTTTAAGAGCTTGGGGCTATCACCCAGGAAGCCGGTATTTCTCAAATCCTGGTCCTCAGGAGTGTGTGGGGAGTGGAAGTAAGGATTAGGCATTTTAAAATGCAGGTTCCAGGGCTCCACCTGAGATCTGCTTACTCAGAATCTCTCCTGAATCTGGACTCTTAATAAGAACACACAGGTGCGCTCCATTCTTTGCTACACAAAGAGCCACTGGATTATAAGGCATTTTAGCACCTATTGTGCTCAGTGAGGTGACATTCACAGAGCTCTGGAATTGGGGCGAAAGGAATGTTTTCCGATAGTGAACATCACACTTGCTTGCACCAGGACACTCAAGCCAAACTTGATGAACATTGGCTTCCTGCGCACAAAACCTAACCCAAAGAACAAAAAAATGTGCTTTTAGAATAAGACCAGTTTCTAAAAGATCTTCAAACAGCAACTGGGTCAACAGGAAAACTCCTCAAGTCCGGCCCCGCAGCTGTGCGTGCCAGAAGAGGCCTGACATGGTTTTCACCAAGGCCAATTTCATTCAAACAAAGCCTGGACTTGCACCCAAATGGGGCTTGAAATGAGCTCAGCCGGCACAGAAGCAGATCCAGAATGAACTTGCTACACTCAGGACTGGTGTCTGCCACCTCCATGCTGCCAGTGCCCCAAGCTCTGAGAACATTTTCATGTCCCCCCAGTTTCCCTGACTTTTGCTTTGGTATCCCTGATTTTCCTCTCCGCCATCCCATGCCCTGTGTTCAGACAAAGCCAACACTGATCATGAATTAGAAACATTGTATCACGATATACACTTGAGATGTTCAGCCTCGCTAGTGAAGAATAAAGTGCAAGTTTAAACCACAGAGATGCAATTTCACACCCATCAGATTGGCAAAACGCCACATCTAACAATATCGAGTGTCAGCAAGCGTATGGAACCACTAGCCCCCCTCCCCCAACCATGCTGGCTAGAACTCAAATTGGTACAAATGCTTTAGAGAGCATCCTGGCAATATATTACAGTGGAAGATGCCCATTTCCTTTGACCAGAAATTCCTTCTGGATATTTACCACAGAGAGACTACAAACACACAGGAAGGCAAGTTTAAAACTGTTTATAACATTGAAATACACTGATCAAAAGAGTAAGCCCCGTGACCATTGATAAATTGAATATATGGTTGCATATTCATTTGAAGGAATATTATACAGCAGATAAACTAGAACTATGAGTATCTTGATGAATAAATCTCATGATTATTTAATTAATATTAGAGAATCGGTATAAGCTCAGATTTGCCAAGTTTGTTTAAAACACATGAATCAATACCATATCTGGTTTGTCAGTGTACACATATCTGGTAAAAGTATGAAACACATGATAAATGCCAAATTTGGAATAATGGCCACTGTGTCTGGGGAGAGGAGTGGTGAGCTGGGGATTCTCACAGGAGGTTTTAACTGTGTTTGGTGTAGTTCATTTCTTCCTTGGGTGGGGAGTGCTGGCTGCTTGCTCTATTATTTCACATACCTTTCTGGATGCCTAAAGTTCACCTCCACCCTAAGAAGGAATCTCAGGACTGAGTTTATTTACTCTGTGAATTCTGAAAGTAGGGGTGGGGGTAGGGGTGGGGGAGGAGCTGGACCAATGAATGGCAAAGCAAGAATATAGGAACCAACAGGCCCCCTGCCCATGATCTGTATAAAAGATCCATAACAAATAATCACACTCACCACCATGGTGAATATGGGATTTACAATATCCGTTAATTAACCCGTGATTCCAGAACAGCAACAATGCAGACAGCCTATAGCACCATCAAGGGCAAATGACAAGTTTGTGCTGGTTTATTTGGGGGCACTTTCTCTCCAAAGATTATCAAGGCCTTTCAAACCCCTAGGCAAGCATTGATATCACAACAAAGGGCAGTTAACGGTTAACAACTTGCAAGAAAGTATTTAGACCATACAAATTAGCCAGATTAAAAGATAGCACCACTCATGGCTCCTCCAGTCAGCTTGCTTTGGACCAGCTTCCTGGGGAGACCAGAGTTCAGATCAGAAAGCTATGTTTCTGTTGATGCCATCAAGAAATGACATTAGAAAACCTCAACCAATTGCAAAGACCAGGCTCAGATACTGGTGGGCAGGAGACCCACATCCAACCAGAGAAAAAGTTCTCTTAACTACAAAGGCAACGGCAGTTCAAAATTACTTTCAGCTTTAACCCAAACACATGAAGATCCCACATGAGTGAAGATGGATAAGCAGGACCTAGTGTTCGGTTAAGTAGAACACCAGGCTTCCTACTCAGAAAAGATCTCACAGTCTTCAATTCTAGCCAAATATTGGTGTTCAAATTTGTCTTCCCCCAGGAGTCCAAGGAAAACAGAAAATTCTGCAGACTTAATTGTCAGGTTCTGACCTAAAATAAACTACAACATATTAGACCTGAAAGGTCAGGAGAACAGATTTTTTTTTCTCTTTAAACATTAACCCACTTCACCTCCGGCTGCATTTATTAAACACCTAACAACTATCAGAACAGACCCTCATCCGTAACTGTAACCTTTTCTCACTGATACAGTAAACTCCACATCCAGTGGCCAGTTATCTTTGCAAATAGAATGCATGAGTCATGGAAATAAGTTATCTCTTCAGGCACATTGCGAGGCTGGCTGTTTTATTATTATCAAAATAAAGTTCTGACCATTCTCAAACGACTTTCCTTAGGTACGTTGATTTATTAAGATTAAATGATCCTTATAAAAATCCTCAGTTTGGGGACTGAGAAGACTGCTCAGTAGCTGCTCTTAGAGAGGACTTGGGTTCAGTTCTCAGCACCCAGAGTAGCTTACAATTGCCATGTACCTCTGGTTCCAGGATCCAACACCCTCTTGTGAGCATCAGGCATACACTCGGTACACAGACATACAAGCAGGTGGACACTATGCAAGTAAGATCAAGTCCAGTTTTGCCATCAACATTTACTGGTTTGAGTTTTTCTTCATTTGAAGGCAACTTCATCCGGAAAAAAAAAAAAGGACTCAAATCTGGCACACAAATGGGCCTCGGAAAACATTCCAGAGGTCATTCATATTAAACCACCAGTATCTGGTATGTTCAACAAGGTTTGAAACCGGTAATTAGGAACTGAAGTAACTAAGCCAGTTAAGAGAGGAAAGACTTTAAGAAATACTATTCACTAAGAAACATCTTAGGACCAAAACTATATTGCAGTTTTACGGGATGAGAAAAATTCAGGTCTCGGATGTATAATTTACCAAAGGCTACCAACACTGTACCGGCTATGTACAGGTTAACACTACACCAGAATAACACCCAGTCCTACAGCTTCAGTTCGGACTGGTGTTGACTATGATCACATGCTCATGAAAAGTAAGAACCACCACCTAGAAAGTGTGAGACTCTTACAGATGTGTCCTGTAGTGTTTGTTCATCAGTGGGACCACTTTCCTACTTCTAAGATCCTGTTCACACCCAGCTTTGTGGCTAGCACACAATATTGGAATTGTTTCATCTTTTCCAACATCAGGCCATAAGCTAAGGACAGACTGAGCTCCTTGGGGCTGTGGACCCATATCTTCAAGTATCAAGCACCTGCCAACAGTATGGGCCAGCGCTAACTAACTGGTCCTTCACAGACACAGCTGGAGACAAAGCCCAAGCCTCACACAGGCTAAGCAAAGCACTCCACCCCTAAACTACATGTTCAGCGCCCCCCCCCCCAAAAACCTACTACTTGATACACGCATTCCCCCCAAAATACATCTTAACCGCACTATTAACAAATGAAATGAAGAAGAGATGACCTAGGCCAGTTTACACCAGTACAGGTCACATTTGCTTCCTTTTTTTTCCTTTTATTCAGAAAATCCCTCAATTCAAGCAGGAAACAAAACAGTACATAACCACACATGATATCGTCCATGGGTAGGACCACGAAACACACAGAGTGGAATACATTGCTCTAAACAGCAGAGGATTATCAGCAGGGGACATCTCCTTGTGCCTGGTAGCAGCTGAAGCATTTTCAAAAATTACAACACACCAGCCAAACAAGCTTTACTATATCTCCAACCACACAAGGCCATGTGGTCAGACAGACTCGCCCCAAGAGAGCTGATCAGGCATTGCTACGGAAGAGCATTCACAAGAAGTAAATGAGAACCAGGTCTGAACCTTCAAAGGACAAGTATCTGGGGGGTGGGGGGAAGAGGAAAGAAGGGGGTGTGAAGACCTTATTGAAGGAAGGACTTGCTTCCAGGCCTATTTAAGCTCTCCTGGGAGCTCCTTCAATAAAGATAATGAGGTGGCCTTTCAGAGCTAGCAAGATCGTGGTCTATCTTGGTCTATCTTCCCCAAGAAGATAATATCTTTAAACACTCTTTCGGAAAACACATCAGAAAATGTTTTAAATATACCACATAGCTACAGCCTGGGTATAGTGCTCTGTGGTAGAGCACTTGCCTAGCCTGTGCGAGGCCATGTTTTGAGCCAGCCAGTACCAAATAAATAAATAAATATCAACAAACAAACAAACAATCCCTGCTTGCTCCATCACTCCTCAAACCAGCCGGAAGCAAAAGGAGAAAGTGATACCGCTCAAGAAAGAGCCCCAGGGATAAACCCAGAAACAAGAGAGACTCAGAAGACACCTACCTGGAAACAGTTCATGGTCAAGTAAGCTTTTATCACTATCTGTGCAGAGAAAAGACAGCAATCTCCTCAGCACCAGCCTTCTCCTCTGGGAAATGCGCACGGGAGGGGCAGAAGTGACCTGAGCAGCTTTTATAAGGGGCGGGGTTTCTAGTTCCCACCCCAGCTTCTCTAGAGTCATTCAGCTTGCTTTGCATAAGTGACCCAATGAGTTGTTTATACCCAAGTAGGAGAAGAAGATATAATTCCCATAGCCCCCAAAAGGACAGGAAGGTAACATCATAATGAGAAAGAAGGTACCACAGGGGCTAACCACAGGGGCTGCCACTCACTGAGAACTTATTATGTACTGGGCCCATAGCCCCAGGAACTCGCTCCTGGAATGCAACCATTATCAGCCCATTTTAACAAATAAAAGCTGAGGCAAGGACAAATGTGCTCAAGGACACAAGGCTGCCTATTCAAAGTGGGACTTGAAAGCTGGAAGAAGGAGAACACGTCCAACCGTCTGTCATCTAGTGCTTAAGGCAATCTCACACTGGAAGTCTACCTGGGCTAACTGAGCCCCTGCCTCGAGAACACAAGCCACAAATAAATACATAAGCAGGACTGAACCTAAACTCTCACAATTAGAATGCAAACATTTCACCATTTGCCCAAGACAGTGTCTAAACAGAAACATATTAGAAATACTTCATTATGGGAAGGGGGAAGGGTGGTGAGCTTTAACTTGGTCACCATAGTGTTTATTCTATTGACACAATATTGCCCCATTCCTTTCATGTCCTCCCAAAAGCTTGTCTCCCTGGCTGAGTTTCACTGAAAACAGGTTGTGACATTCTGTCCAGGTGTGCCAAGAAGTCCTAGCTATACAGCAAGGGCAAGAACAAGCCGGAGGCAGACTTCCTCTTGGGACACGCATGCTCTCAGGTTTCTACTCTGCTTCAATACTGAGAGGTGTCACTGAATACAAACTGGACAAGTGCAGCCCCACAAGCAGGCACTGAGCCTCAGGAGACTGTAAGCCTGCGGCCACCCCCACAGGCGGGAAGTATAGCATTGAGCTACTGTGGTTTCCCAGTTCCCTACAGGAGCTTGGTTACAGCAGAGACACTGAGAAGAAATGCATTGTCTTCTCAGGGCATCCAGCCGCATTAATGTCACTGGACAGGGAGAAGCAGGAAACCTGTGTCTTCAAGCAGAAAGAGAAAATGGCAAGGCGGCAGGAGCCATCATCTAAGGAGACTTGTACCAAGCAGGCAGCTATCACTCTGGGCACTCCTGCATTTGCTCTGCTGGCCTTGGCGACCAGCGCAGAGAGCTGGAGCCAGCCCCAGCAGGTCTGAACTCCACCTGAGCTAACACATGGCTCCTTAATGCTCTGTGCCATGTGTTGATCTTGCAACAGAATGTGGGACAGAAGATTTAAAGAGCTGTGTGATTGGGGGAAGGGCAGCCAGATCACCTTACCTAAGGCCTACTTAATCAGGCCTCCTCAGATTCCCTTTAGATGCTAGGATTACTATCTAACTTGTTGGGGGGGGTTCCCCCAAAATGGAAAAACAACAAAACAGCAGTGTTCCAGTTTGAAGGGGCTCTGAGCGGGAGAGGATCCAGAGAGTACAGGCAGAGCACACACACACTCAAGTCCCACATCGAAGGTAATGCCTTCTGACCTCCCTAAGGCTCTCACAAGTGGGGGTGCCAGCTGAGTACACTCAGGGGACCCAAAAGCTGGAAACTGGTCCCGAGGAAATTAAACAGAACCAGAAAGTAATGGGGGGAAATCCAAATTAAAGTGACGCTGGGTAACACCCCCCCACCACGCACACCCTCCACCCCCACCCCATCAGACAGGCAAGCAGTGCCCAAGCTAAAAGGAGAGGAGGCGGGGCAGGATGACCCCTGCAGACTTCCTCACACCCACAGACATCCCACTCCCAGAGCCTGCAAATGCTATTGCTGCTTTACAATCTCCTGCATGCAGGTGGGGAAACTGAGGCCTCCGGAACAAATTGCCGTGCTTTCCGTTACCAGGTTCTAGTTCGCCTCTCTAACCAGATTCTTCACTTGGATTTGTGTGTGTGTGTGTGTGTGTGTGTGTGTGTGTGTGTGTGTGTGTGTCACAGCTTTTATGTCTATTCAGTTTCTCCTGGTAAGAACACTGCTGTTGCAAAGTGAATCTTAAATACAATCAAGGCTGAACTCCAAAAGGAGTAGAGGGCAGTCGGTGAGTCCAGTAAGGGTTTATTTACTGCACCAGGAGGATCCACTTCCTCCCACACGGGGCTCATACCCTCACGGTCCTCCCTCGGGACATCGGTGTGCGGCCACCTCACACCGTCCACCCCCACCCACCACCCGCACTGCAACTCGAGGGCGGGGGCATGGGGCCGCCCTGGGGATCCCTGGGATCTGCTCGGGGTCCCCGGCTGGGACAGAGGCGGGGGACTGCGGTCAGCTGGCCCAGCCTCGGGGCCGGGAACTTCTGGTCGCGCTGCCCCCACAACCGCGGCGCGTGTGCAGCTCCAGCCCGGGGTTCCCTTTCTTTGCCTGGCTCGCTGCGGGCGCGACCCCCGGAGGCTCGGCGGCCACTCACCATATTACAGATGGAGGCGATGTTTCGGACAGTCATTAGTCTAAAGGTTGCAGCGATCGCGCACCGCCATCTTTACCAGGGGAAAACGGGACTGTCCATGGTGGCGCGCAGCGAGGCCGGGTGGCGGCGAGGCGGCCTGGGGCCGGCTTGCAGTGGGGTTGGGCGAGCGAGCGAGGCCGGGCGGCGGCGAGGGCGGGGCGGCGGCGCGGGGCGGGGAGTGGCGGAGCGACGCAGCCGGGGCCGCGGCCGGCGGGAGGAGGAGCCCGGAGCCGGGAGGCGCCGAACCGGGGCCGCCGCTATGCTCCCGCCGCCCGCCAGGACTCGTTCTGCCAACCCGGCTGGAAGCCGTTCTTGCTCCTCTGCCCTAGTAGGGTCCTGCTCCGTGCCAGCCGCACCGCGAGGCCAGCCGCCAGCGAACCCAGCACCGGACCCAGGACCACACCGGGCACTGGACACTGGCCGATCCTGGGCTGGGGACAAACACCGCGGGGACACTGATGTGCTTGCTTCCCGATTTCCCTCTGCCTGTTCCTGCTGGTCTCCTACAAGCCTTGGGCTTTAGGGGTTAGCTAGCGGAGGATATGAGTAAGAGTATAAGGGAGTAAGAGTAAGGGTGACTGTAGTTCAACTTTAAAGTTTCTCTCTAGGGTTCTAGCCAGATGGCATCCGCCGGAACCTGAAAAGTAAAATGAGACCAGGACATGGGCATGGCCAGAAAGCCCTGGCCAGCAGCAACCCAGCTGCCTGGGAAAAGGTTCCCAGAAAGGAAAGAATTTCACGTCTAGGCACACACACTCGGGAGATTTGTGACATTAGCAGGTACAGAGGAAATGGCCAGGTTCTGGGCAGTACTAAAGGCTGTCCAGGAAATACCAGAACAAAACTTTCGTATGCCCCCATCCCCGGAGCTCCTGATCTCAGTTTTGTGAGACTGGGTGCACTGGGTTTTAGCTTTTACACTTTCCTGCAGAGGCCCGAACTGCAGGCTCAGGGTGCACATTGTACACCTCTTGAAGGATACGTTCATGAGAATTGAAAAGAGTCCATTTCAAACATGGGCGATAACTGTGCAGACAAGTTTGCAGTCCTATGCTTTCCACAGGGAAGCTGTGCATGTGTAACGTGATAAATTCCCAATGTATTTTGTGGGAAATTAAATTAGGAGAGAAATTAATATAATTGAAGACAGCTTTATCTAGCCAAGAGTAACTTACTTGGCGGGGGGGGGGGGGGGGGGGGGGGGGGGGGAATCATGTATTTTTCGGCGTGTAGAAGGATTAATATTCCTGCTTGCAATGAGTCATTCTACCTGAATTTTATTGTCATTCTTTTTTACTGCTGTCAGTTACAATTCTTTCAGCTTCTGCACTATTAGTTAACAGACACAGTAAGCTCCACAAGGCTTACAGAGCAGGTATACAGCCAGCTCTGTGTTACCCTAATAGTACAGATACTAAACTTAAGTTGGGCACCATGTGGGGGTGGACGGGGGACATTGATAAAACACCCAAACTATGACTGGCCAGAACAGTAAGGTTCAGAAAAGCTTAAAGACTGAGAAATGTCACAAGCTGAAGGTCTCAGCTTTATGCTTTATGGTTAGTCTAAAGCTTTAAAGGTGCATGCTTTCTGATGATAAACTTCGTGATTCCTTCCGATCTGAATGCACTGAGTTGCAAGGCCTACAGGAGTTAAAACACAATTGAGAGCTGGGAAGATGGCTCAGTCAATAAAGTGCTTACCACACAATCTTGGGTCCCTAAGTTCAAGCCCCCAGAGTCCAGACCCACACATAAAGAAACATGGTCACAGTGTAGAATTATCCTGGTGCTGCAGAGGCAGAGACAGAATACATGGGGCTTGTGTTTGCTGGCCAGTCAGACCAGTCAAATCACAAGCTACAAATTCACAAATTCAGGACAGACCCTCTTTCAAGTAAAGTGGAAGGGACAGAGAGATGGCTGGATGGTTAAGAGTGCACACTGCTCTTCCAAAGAACCTGACTTCAGTTCCCATCACCCATGTGCGGTGGCTCACAAACAGCTGTAACTTTAGCTCCAAGGGATTCCACGGTTTCTGGCCCATGGCACCTGCATCATATGCACAAACCCAACTACACACACCTACACACACCCATAATTAAAAATAAAATAAAGCTTAAACAAAAAATAAGGCAGAGAGGGAGACATTCAACATCAGCCTCAGGCTTTGACACACACAGTGTACTCACACATCAACATACACACGTGTTTACACACGCAAACACCACTGGCACAGCAAAAACAGCCAGCACCTAACTCTAGGTGCTGTGCCAACAAGAAAAAGGATTGCTTGCGTGCCCTCTAAACACCTAAAACTAAGTAGACAATGTAGACAGACAGGTTGAAATCTAGATGTAGTGTGGTATAATCCAGCTCTCTCAAGGCTGAGTCAGAGAGACTGCCACATGTTCAAAGCCCACCTTAGGCTATACAGTGAGCACCAGGCCAGCCAGGAAGAGGTGAGAAGATCCTGTCTACCTCTGGAAGAAAAAAAAAGTTGAAAGTCAGGCTGTGGGTTAGTCAGCAAATCAATTGAACATAGCAGAGTTTATCCAACTCATGAATGATTAAATGTGTTTTGCAATTCAGCCATGTTGATATTCACAAGTCTCAGTTACAAAAGACTCTTGGATTCTTGGAAAACTGTAACCTTGGCTTCAGCTGAGTGAGGAACTATCACAGGTAGGAAGAGGTAAAGTCTCACAGATGGTGCCTAGCTAATGAGGGGATTTTTGAGGGGAAGTGTTTCTACATATAGACTACAGTTGATGTGAGATCTATGGTGAGGAAAGGAATAACCAGGAAATGGGAAAATGGCTTCTAGGCCAGCATCAACCTAAGTGGAGCAGAAGTAGGCAGCCACATCAGGTAGTGTGCTTCCTGCTGTAAAGTGTGACCCATGGACCAGCACTGGCATCACCTAGGATGTGGTAACTTGGACCTATCTCAGAACAGGTCTAATTCTGCCTCAGCCAACCCTTGTGCTGGAATTCACCATGTGCCTGCCCTGGAATTATTCTGTTTCTTCCAGTAGTCACTGCCAGACCTACTATGGGAAGGTTCCCTCTCTCATGCTGTCTTAGTCAGGGTTTCTACAAAACATCATGATCAAGAGGCAAGTTGGGGAGGAAAGGGTGCCCATCCAAACATACAGACACAGACACTAAAATAAATAGGTAGGTAGGTAGGTAGGTAGGTAGGTAGGTAGGTAGGTAGGTAAGTAGGTAGGTAGGTAGATAGATAGATAGATAGAGCATCTGAGAGGGTCCCAGGGTTGATGATATCCTGAATTTAGAGGAGTGGCAATAAAGAGAGGGAGAGAGAGAGGAAGGGAGGGAGAGAAAGAGCAAGAGAGAGAGAGAGAGAGAGAGAGAGAGAGAGAGAGAGAAGAGGAAAGCTGGCTTTGGTGGTTGACTGGAATGGAAGCTAGGGACCAGAACCATATTTCTGGCTAGAATGAAGTGTGTGCTGCTTTTCTTTTTAATGTGTGTATGGACGTTTTGCTTGCATATACCATGTGCATGCCTGGTGCTCACTAAGGCCAAAAGAGACATTAAATCCCCTGGAACTGGAGTCCCCACCAGTTGTCAGCTGCCATGTGGGTACTTAGAACTGATCCCAGGTCCTCTGGAAGAACAGCCAGTGCTCTGAACAGCTGAGCCATCTGTCTGCCTTCCCAGAACACTTTTATTTTTAACAAGAAATGCTAAAGATTAGATCTAGGTGAGCGTGACTGAGAGACACAAGGGTGGCTCAGAGGTGTGGACTTTGAGACACTGAGCGCTTGAATTATTAATCAATTAAGTCCTTAACTATGAAAGTCTTAGGTTAAGAAAAATTTTTCACTGGAGAAATAAATCTAAGAGTAATTAATGTCTACATAATAATGGAGGACATGCAACTGTGGAGGAATTTGCCCCAGCAGAAAGGAGAACAGGAGACAAGGGGGTCGTCAGAGAGCTCCACCGTGTAAGCCAGCCATGGGAGAAGTGAGGCCAACGGAAACTAGGAGAGCAGAGCGTCTGAAATAGGGAGGAGAAGCACTGGTAATGTGATAGAAGCAGTAGTTAAAGACAGCGGAATGTGTATCAAATACAGCTAGAAAATCAACATATCCTACCACCCAGCACACGCTGCCACAACAAGCAGCTACAGGGTGATGCCAGAGAAATAATGATGGCCATTTCAATCTCTTTCAAGACAAACTCTAAGACATGTGTCGGCCTCACAGCTCTTTGGGAAAGCTGGTATTAGCTTCTGTGTTTGGAAGGAAAGAGAACTCAGGCTCAGGGAAAGTTTCCCGGAGCCTGGGTATATGGCAGCACATGCCTTTAATCTCAGCACTTCCTAAGCAGAGACAGGTGGATCTCTACGAGTTCCAGGACAGCCTGGTCTACAATAGTGAGTTTGAGGTCAGCCAAAGCTACACAATGAGCTTTTGTGAACAGAAGGGAGAGGAGAGGGAGAGGGGAGAGGAGAGGGAGAGGGGAGAGAGAGGGGAGAGAGAGAGGGGAGAGGGGGAAAGGGGGAGAGGAGAGAGAGGAGAGGGGGAGGAGAGGAGAGACCCAGAGTCAGGTAGGGGATGACTTACTGGATAAATAAAGGTGCCTGCTGCTGAGTCTGACCACCTGAGTTCTATCCCCAAGACCCATATGATGTAAAGAGAAACTGACTCGTTAGTTAGTTAGTTAGTTATCCTTTGACTCCCAAATGTATACCAATGTGGAGGTGGGGGGAGGATGGGAAGACAGGGAGCAGGAAAGAGTGAGTTCTCCAGAACTACGCAAGCACCATTTCTAAGAGGTGCTCAGCTGCTCTCTCTGGGGTAGTTTGGGTGGGAAGTTAGGATAGAATCCACATGGGAAATGGTTGGTTTTAAGATAAAAGGAGAGGAGACAGCAGACTCTGAAGCTTCCATGAGGGATTTCTCCCGACTTGACCTGGCCACGCCCACTTTGTCCAATTGTTCCTTCAAGCCGACCACCCACATCGGTGCTTCCAGGCCTGCAGCCCACAGCTACCCTTATGGGTTCACTTCTACTTCTGCTCCACTCATTCCTCAATGACCAATTTCACAGGGAGTCTCCCTGATTTAAATTTCTCCAGGCAAAGTTCTAGTCAAAGATCATTTGTTTTTAAAACCTCATTAGAAATCTAAACTGACTCGTACAGATGGCCTCAGATGCTTCACAAGCCCTTGTTTTCCCGCTCAGCCCTCACTCAATGTTAACCGCAGCACTCACCATCTCGCTTTCCTGAAGAGTCTCTCTCTTCCACACTCCGGGATGAATTAAGTAGAACCGGAAGCTCTGGTAGAGGTGGGAAGGCCGGGTTTGGCAGGTGAGTCTGCGGGAAGAAAGTTGAAACAACCTGGCTTCCATTGAAATCAAGCATCCTAAAGAAATTCAACCATCAAAAGAGGAGAACTCTCAGCTGAAAGCTGGAGGGAGGCGAGAGAAGCAGTGGGATTTCCTATTTGTTTCTCATGTCAAGATCGTCAATGTGGGAGCCTGTTAGGCCAGGCAGCAAGGGTCTATAATTCCAGATACTTCGGAGACTGAGACAGAAAGATTACAAGTCCAAGGCTTACCTGGGCTGGGCTGCACTCTAAATTCAAGGCAGATCTGGGCAACTTAACAGGAACGCTGACAGAAGAAGAAAAAAGGCCTGGGGTAGGAGAGCAGGCAGGCAGAATGTGGGAAGTAACTCAGTGCTGGAGTTGTATGCTAGCCTGGATTCATTCCCAAGCACTGCACAAATTTAAAAAAAAAAAAAAAAAGTGCCTGGCTAGTAAATAGTGAAGCTTGCTAGCCCCAGTTATTAAAAGAGGTTAGTTAGCATTGAGGCAGATCAAAAGCCCCACACAGGAAAGGAGGAAGCCCTTCCATTAGCATGAGAAAATTCTTGTGAAATGGTCCCCATCTTCTCAGGCAAGTGGATAGATATTCTCAAAGGGGTCTGATCTCTGTTCCCAGTTGGAGCCTTCAGACTTGTAGGCTCATAGTAGGTGTTGAGTGAACACTCGTTGAATGAGCATCTGACTGGAAGAGGGTAGACTGGAAGGAGTCACTAGAGCCAGCTGAGTGGTTCCGTCGCTGGATTAGACTTAGATCAGGTATTCCTCGGACACACCCGGTGTTCCCCCAGCTCATTCAGAGTTATCTCCATTTTAACAACCCACCACCCCCACTGGCTGCTTGGAGGCCAAGCTCACAGATGTGGCACCTGACATCCTCCCTCAGAAGGGAATCACCCACAATTCTCTTTGTCCCTGTACTAGGAAGCTACAACTAAACCACATGGCCCACAGAAAGCAAGATAGGATTGTCCTGAATTCTCATACTAGGTTTTTTTCTTATTTAGTATTAGTGTGTGTGTGTGTGTGTGTGTGTGTGTGTGTGTGTGTGTGTGTTGTCATCTGAGGGCAACTGCACAGAGTTGGTTCTCCCCTTCCACTTTTCCTGAGGTTCTTTGGATCTTTCTTTGTACAGTGTGGTAGTTTAAGTATGCTTGGTCCAGGAAGTGGCACTATTAGGAGATGTGGCCCTGCTGGGGAAAGTGTGGCCTTGCTAGGGGCATGTGGCCTTGTTGAAGGAAGTATGTCATTGTACAAATGGGCTTTGAGACCCTCCTCCGAGCTGCCTAAAAAACAGTCTTCTCCTAGCTGCCTTCAGATCAAGATGTAGAACTTGGGGCTCCTCCAGCCCCAGGCCTACCTGGACGCTGCATGCTTCCTGCCTGGGTGATAATGAACTGGACCTCTGAACCTGTAAGCCAGCCCCAATTAATGGTTTCCTTTCTAAGAGTTGAATTGGTGGTTGTGTCTCTCCACAGCAGTGGAAACCCTATCTAAGACATTCTGCAAGCACATTGACTCTTACTGGGCTATCTTACAGGCCTTCCGCTGCCTCTCTGTCAAGTCTGAGAGCGCTTCATCTCTTCTCAGTAAACAGAGCAGACAGACAGATGGCTTGAGACTGTCCTTTCAGGTCACGTGGTCTTATCCTCCTAGAAGCTGCTCTGCTACTGTGTTCCCTGTGGACATCTACACAGATGCTGGCCACCAATCACAGTCACAAGCGGCTGATAGAGGTGGCCACTGAGAACATGCTCCAAGGGCTACTTTCAGTTACTAAGCCTTTTAAGGTCATGAGACCTGGTAAGTGGGTTCAAAGGTCTCAAGAGAACTGGTGGGTTCAAAGGTCTTAAATACAATTTTAAATAAAATGGTGGTTCAGTTGCAATCTTGTGTGATGTGAGGGTCTGGGGAAGATACTGTATGGGATGTAGACGTCCACCATAATCCTGCTCAGTGCTGTGTGGACTCGTTAAATAAAAGAACAGAACTGAGTGCCGCAGAGCCTAGAGCTTAGGCCACAGAGGCAAGAGGATCAGGAGTTCCAGGCCAGCCTGGGCACCATGAGATCTTGTCGAAAAACAAAACAAACCGGTTTGTTTGTTTGTTGTATTTTTGTTTGTTTTAGGTTCTTTATTTTTTCAGAGTGCAGATGGCTGGAGATGGCTAAATTGGTAAAGGTATCAGCTTCAAAGCCTGATGACCTGAGTTCAATCCCCCGTCCCTTATGGTAAAATCAGAAGACCAGTTCCCACAGTGTTCTCTGACCTCCACACATGAGCAATGACATACGCATGTGATCGCCACCCCACACATACTAAATGCATAAATAAACAAATATATAAGTATGATTTTTAAAAAAAGACTATAGACATCTGCAGTGGCTTCCACCACGCACTTTACTCAGCAATTGAATTGGGACTCAGAAAAGTATAAGGGTTTTTTTTTGTTGTTTTTTTTTTTTCTGTTTTTTATTTGGTTGGTTGGTTTGGTAGCAGGGGTGTTGGTTTGCTTTGGGTTTGGGATTTTTTTTTGGTTTTGTTTGTTTTTTGAGACAAGGTTTCTCTATGTATTCCTGAATATAAATTTTTATTTTACTTTCTTTGTCTTTTTTTTTGGGGGGGGGGGGCGGGGGGTATCGACCAAAAAGGCTAAGCATGCTCTCCTTGCATGCTCTCCCTGGCACTGCGGGCTCTGTTTTCTCTGAAGATGTGTTTCTGCTCATTTTCATCGTGTTGAAACTTGTTGACCTCCGTTGTAAGCGGCGTGGTTTTCTCTCTTCCTCCCTCTTCTCCATTTCACTTATGGAAGCTGCCAGAACTTAAAGCCTGCATGCCCTGCTGTTTCTCTAACACTGATAAAAACATGTTTGTGCTTCAAAAGTGTATAGCAGTGAATAACAATAATAATAATAATAATAAATACTGATGATGATGATGATGATGATGATAATAATAATAATAATAATAATAATAATAATAATAATGAATGATAATTGAGACTAGGGATGTGGTTCAGTGGTATTTGCCTTACCTAGCACCTAGCACTGAAAAAACTAATAAATAATTGCTAAGGTACATTAATTATGTACTAGAAGATGGTAATCATGAGCCGTTTGATAGAAATCCCTGCAAAAGCAATGAACTTCAACTCCCAAATAGTGTGGATTCTTACAGATTACTACAACATTAAAAGCCTTGTTGTATCTACATAAAAACACTGGGTCTGGTGCTTTAATCTGTTTAGTTAAGACACAACATACAGGAAAGCACATAAAACTTAAGTGAGCGATGATAAAGCAGACACACCTGGCAATGACCACCCAGGTGAGGGCATAGACCAGTGCCCACCACTGGGACGTCTGTCCCCTTCCCCCCAGACACCCTCCCCTCCCCATCATTCTTCCATCCTCCCAGGAACCTCTTTTCTAACACCATAGTTGTTTGTGTGAGCTTTTGTCTTCACACATTTATATAAATCAAGCCATGCAGTATACGCTTTGGAGATATATATATATATATATATATATATATATATATATATATATATCACTGCATAATAGTCTAGTCTATTAAATGCAAATCTCCTAATGCATTTACAATAGACTAAGGTGTGTTTGTTTGTTCTAGTTTGACCTATTATCAAAACTGTTTCTGGAACTTTGTATGTCCTTCAGTGTACGTGTATACATTTCTGCTTGCTATCTACCACATGAGTAAAAACTTTAGGGGACAATGCCGATTGGTGTTTGAAGTAACCATATTAACCTCCCCTCCAGCAGAATGTCAGAGTTTTCTGCTCCACAGCCTCCGAGGACTTAGATAATGGGCTCCATAATGCTAGTCTTTCTTCTAATGAATTAAAATACAGTTATACTCACTGTATAATCTGTTTTAAATACTGCATTTTAATAAAGCAATTGTGGTTTTTCTTATAGCACAAGAGAGGGAACCATAGATAACTTCACAATGATCCTGAGTATATTTTTGGTCAGCATACAGAAAGTTAAGGCGAGAAGGTTTTGAGCATTGGCAATGATGTCATACCATCCTGTTTCCTTTCAGTGTGGTCTTGAAGCAAAAACTCCAACAAAGACATGAAGCCACTAGTAAGCCCAAGGACTCATCTACCATCTCCTTGGAACTAAGTGAGATTGATGGGTAGGGGTGTAGCCGAGTGGTAGACAGCTGCCTGGAGGCTGTGGGTTCAATCCCCAGCTCTGAAAGTTGGAACAACAAAATAAAAGTTAGACAAGTTAAATCAGAAACTATATGCAGTAATGGAAAAATAATTAACTTTTAAGAAATCTAATAAAAGGGACTGGAGAGATGGTTAAGTGATTAAGACCACTGGCTGCTTTTCCAGAGGACCTGGGTTGGATTCTCAGCACATACATGATGGCTCACAACTTTCTGTAATTCCAGTCCTAGGGGCTCTGACACCCTACTCTGGCTTCTGCAGGCACCAGGCACACAAGTGGTACATACACACACATGCAGACAAAACACTCATACACGTAAAATAAGAAAGCATTTAAATTTAAAAATAAGTTTAAAAGGTCTATAGAATAACAATATGACATGGAGATTTCATAATTCAGCCTAACTCAATCAAGTTAGAACCAAAAGCAACCAAGTATCCAGGACCTCAGCAGCTGCAGGCTGAGCCAGTTAGACGTCCCCACACTGCAGCCTCCCAGAATTACTCTCTGAAACGACTTTTCTTAAGTCTAAAGTTTCTCCTGAAACTCAATTTAACTTCTTGAAGTTCGGATTCCTTTCTAAAATGTACTCAGCTAACCATGAAGAAGACTGGTCGGTCTGTACCCTGTAACTATATAGCTATTCTCTCTCTCTCTCTCTCTCTCTCTCTCTCTCTCTCTCCCTTTCTCCCTCCCTCCCTCTCTCTCTCTCTGTCTGCCTGTCTCTGTCTCTCTCCCTCTCTTTCTTTCCAATTAGCAGACTACTCTAGGCTGAAATCCAGTCCCAGTAGAGCATGCTATCTGCCTATCACTCTTCAGAAAGGCAAGAGCAGTCTCTAAATCCCTGCTGTTTTTTCCCACCAGCAAGCCAAGCCTTAGCAAAGGGGCTTTCAACCTTCCTAAAGCTCCGACCCTTTCATACAGTTCCTCATGTTGCAGTGACCCCCAAACCATAGAACTATTTCTGTTGCTACTTCATTACTGTAATTTTGCTACTGTTATGAACAGAGATATAAATATGATATGCAGGCTATTTGATATGTGGCCCCTGTGAAAATATGGTTTGACCAACCATAGGTTGGGAACCACTGACTTAGAGTCTTTTTTTTTTTTTAAGATTTATTTATTTTTATGAGTACACTGTAGCTATCTTCATGCACACAAGAAGAGGGCATTGGATCCCTTACAAATGGTTATGAGCCACCATGTGGTTGCTGGGAATTGAACTCAGGACCTCTGGAAGAGCAGTCAGTGCTCTTAATTGCTGAGCCAGTACTGGTTTAGAGTCTTATAAAGAAGTTCTTATAAATAGCGCTGCCCCTTTTCACTTGATGAGTGATAACCTCATAGCAGGACAGCTTTCTCATAGACCTACCATACCACAGGCCCACAGTCGTCAGTGTGTATGCTCCGAGTGACTGGCTTGTACCTATCAGTTTTATCCTGAGCTGCCAGTTGACAATGGCTCCTGTCCACAGAAATCTGGCCTCCAGTTCCTAACCATAGCACATTTAACTTGTTCCTACAAGGTCCTTGGTTTGAGTTTACACTAATGGCTTTGACAAACCAGGTATAAGTCCATCTCACTCATCTCCAATCTAATTCTCTTCTACTATTTTTTGGTATTAATTTAAAGTATGTATGTCCCCTAAATCCAAAGTTCTAAAGTAATAGCCCACAGACAGATCAAGTTCAACTGCTGTTATGTTTAAATCCACTTGAATCAATGCCATGACTTGAAACTGATAATGGACCCCCAGACAGAGTTATTAAATTAACAGGCTGGCAAGCCAAGGACAGGTAAGATTCTGCACAGAGCCTTACCAACCTAAGACAGAAACGCATTGCCTTTGATAATGCATATTCCATGACAGGTGAGGAAAGCATTCTTGTCAGAACAACCTAAGACAGGCTTAGGTTCTTGTTAACGAAATAAAAAAGGGGGAGAGGTGGAGCGCCTTTGGGGCTGCTTGGCAAGAAGCTGACATGGGCCAAGGACAAGGAAGTAGGCTTCAGACAGGAATCTGACATTAGGCTAGAACAAAGAAGTAATTTCTGGTAGGAATCTAAATTGTAGGCTACAACAAAGAAGTACTCTCAGACAGGAATCAAAATATTAGGCCAGAATAAAGAAGTAATTTCAAACAGGAATCTAAATCTTAGATTAGAACAAGAAAGTAGGCTTCACACGTGAAAATGACCTTGAACTAGAATAGGGAAGTAGGCTCAGATACTTTGGTCATCCTGATAAGCCTTTAGAAACAGTGATCATGGGAGTGTTCACGTAACTGGGTTTAATGCCTTGCTTCTTCTTTGACTGTGTTTATTGTATTGCTTGTTCCTCGACTATTTTATTGCTAGACCCTCAACCTAGAACTGGCCTTAATACATGCGTATAATCAAAACGGTATAAAAGCATAAATGAAGAGGGGGTATAGGATAAGGGATTCTAGGGAGGGGAAATGGGGACAGGGGATGAAATCTGTATTGTAAATAAATAAAATGTCCAATAAAAAATTTTAAAAAAAGATATTCACATTATCAGTGTCTTTGAGCTATCAAAAATCGTTAGCCGTTCAGGGTCCATATTCCTGGCTGTGGCTAGAAGTAGCTGAGTGGAGTGGCCTCCTCTAAGGAGACATGTCTCCCTTCCTGGCCACAATCTTCCATCCAGGCCTCCTTCCCTTTTTTGCTACTTTCCTGGCAACAATGGCATTTGGGTTTCCAGACCCTGACCTAAGCCCGTTCCTCCTAAGGTGAGGTTTCTGCGTGGACACAGCAACATCCGAGCATTAGCAGCCACTGAAGGCCTTCAAACTGAGTGGTTGTATGTAATTGTCCCCCCTGCCAGGCCCTGGTGGAATGCTCAGCCCTTTCGCTGCCGAGCCCTTCCTGTGTGGGATATTGGCAGGACTTCTCTGGCGCATGAAGGGACTCTACCCATGGGAGAGTGTCAGGATCTCTGCATCCCCACGAACCTGACTGCACATCCGTCTTCTGAAGCACGGGCTGAGAACATTGCTGAGATGTGATCTACCTTTCTCTGACCAGCAACCATTACCACTGACAAGAAGATCTGTTCACTGGAATCTTTTTTTTTAAACATCATACTTTTCCCTCTGTGAGTCGATGCACACAACAACTCTGTTTAAAATCCAATAGCTAAAGACAAACAAAACGATAAAAATGGAACATCTTTTATAAAAATCTGACTAAATACATGTTTTGTTCGAAATGTCAAGCACCAGAAGACTTAAACAAACTATGGAAAGTGTGCTCCCTAGGGGAAATGAGCAATTCAGAGCTCGAGGGGATGACAGTGCTAATTCATATTTCAGATACAAACGGAAGAAGAAGAACTGTGCTACCTGGTGGGATGATGTAAGCCAAGAAGGGGGCAGGGCAGGGGGACCTCTGGGGATAGAAGAAGAGCAGTGGAGGATGTGAGGACATAGATATTGCCACACTGTATCCTTGATGGTCCACAGGGGAAATTAGTTCTTTGTCAAGTAGAACCACATTATACAGGATCTGAGGTGTGTGTGTGGGGGGTGGGGTAGGAAGGGCCCCTGGAATTCTAAGAAGCCCAATCAAGACTCAGCCCTGCAAGGAGTCCAGGACTAACATCCCTGCTCTTGTCTGCTGGGCCCTACCAGAGGAGCTGAGCCATCTGCCCTGCCTTCTTGATTCTTGTGTAAACCTAGTTAGAATAACTGCAGAGTGCCCCCCCCCACACCCCTTGTCCTTTACTCTCATTGTCTGAGGGGATTGCTCGACTGAAGCTGTGCATGCTACAGCCATTTTCAAAACCCTCAGAGAGTCAGCAATACAGATTCCAGAGCTCTGCTCCCAAGGACCCTAACCTTGTAAGTCCTGGGAGTGCTTGGGCATGGGGAGGCAGGAACTGACCTATCACAGAGCCTCCAGGGACTTCTGATAGAGGTGTGCTGCACCCGTACTTTCAGAAACACTGTCTCAGAAGCTCACGTCAGCAAATCAATTTGAAGAACACATTTGCCAACAAAACATTTGATACATCTCATCATAATCGAAAGTTTTTCTGCTAAACTTCATAATGGGAAAGAAAAAGAGAATTTGGCCTGCTTTTTCTATGTGAACTGTTTTCCATGGAACCAAACAGTTTGCGAGAAAGCTCTTCCCTCTATAAAAAGCCCAGCTACTCTAATGCAAAAGGATTGATGAATCTTGGAAAGAAAAATAAAAAAACAGTGGCTAAGGAGGCAGGTAGAGATTTGCCTAGCATGTACAAGGTATGGGTTTGATCCACGGCACTGCAAAATGAATAAATAACTATTTCACAGCTACTGATTACATAAAATGTGTAAAGAACAAACAGAAATGAATAGAAAAGCCCTTTAGTTAAAAAGTGAAAAGGGGAACCAGGCATGGTGGTTAATGCCTGTACTAAGGCACTTGGGAGAAGTAGAGGCAGGAAGATCCTGAGTTCAAGGTTATCCTAGGCTACAAGGTAAGTTTGAAGCCAGTTTGGACTACCTGAAATTCTGTCTCAAAAACAAAAACAAAGCAGACACGGGAGTGATGGGCTCACCTGCAGGAGTTAGGTAGATATTCCGAGCCCACTAAGGCAGTCTACAGAATGTGGCCCAAGTGTCTCAAAAAACCTTATGACAGGAGGTCCTACGAAGCAGAAGTCTTCTTGCCCCAAAATTCAACCTCATTCTCATTAAGCTTGGAAATAGGAAACACGGGCAATGACGAAGTGCAGAGGAAACTATAAAACAAATCTGGATCGAAGGTCACTTTGCAGGACCATCCAATCTCCATAACAGATCAGGAACTGAATAAGGACAGACAGATGCTGGAAGCTACTTAAGGGTACACCGATGCTACACTGTAAGTCTTGTTCAGACTTTCTCCCTCTCCTCCCCTGTCCCTCTCCCCATCTTCCTATCCCCCTCCCCCTCTCCCCTCCCCCTTATTGTTTTGAGGCAGGATCTCACTATGTATAGCCTTGGCTGGCCTGGAACTCCCAATGTATACCAGACTGGCTTCAAACTCAAAGAAATCCACCTGCCTCTACTTCCCAAGTACTGGAATTAAAGGCATGCACCACCATGTCTGGCTTCTAGTTTATAATCTAACTCAAAGAAAGTGACTATAAAAGACAAATTTAAATCCTCAAGTAGATGGGGTAGGCAGGTGCTTTCCTGGCCCCATTCCTTCTGAGGAACCTTTGGTCAGTGGCAGTGCCTGGAGAGAGATGTACCCACTGGTAGGATTCCCACGTTCCTCCAGTGGATGGCCCCACACCCATGGACAGCACTAATTGCTCTTAGTGAGGTGTTCTTTTAGATGTGAAGTTGGAAGAATTTCTTGAGTGTGTTGGGGGAAATTGGAAGGGATAATGGCAATAAATATAATATTTTATTGTATACATGTAAGAAACTAAAAAATAAAGGGGAAAATTAAAGGCAACTGACATAATAAAAATCAGGGAGTTTTGAAAAAACTGAAGTAAAGATGAGGTGTGTAACAGAGGAGATAGAATTGGCAAAATATCGGTAATCACTGAGGCTTGTTATACTCTTCTTACTTGGAGGAATGCATGGCATTTTCAAAGACTAAAGGCTGTTTTAGAGGCTGGAGAGATGGCTCAGTAGTTAAGAGCACTGTCTGCTCTTCCAGAGGTCCTGAGTTCAATTCCCAGCAACCACATGGTGGCTCACAAACATCTATAATGAGATCTGATGCCCTCTTCTGGTGTGTCTGAAGACAGCAACAGTGTACTCACATACATTATTAAATACATCTTTTTTTTTAAAGGCTGTTTTAATTATACTATTGCATAAGCACATCAGGCTAATGAGGTCGGGAGAGCCAAGGAGGAATGGAAGTTGGATTAGAGATTCCCTTTCAGGGACTTGGTGTAACCTCCTTCAGACAGCTGTCGTTTTCCTTTTCCTAGAATCCATGTCTTGTTTTCTTTTCTTTCTTTCTTTTTTTTTTTTTTCCGTCAATAAGAAATTTACTTATTTTAAAAAAATCCAAATGCTGGCATTGTCCAGAAAATTTTAACAGGTTTATTTATAATTGTTATAAAGTTGAACTGTTGAAATGTGTTCACTGAAACATTTTGCTTGCATTAATGCTTTACATCTTCCATTTATATTAAAAATTCACACACAAATGAACGTGGAGAAACTGCCAATACCTGATTCTGTCCCCTATGTTTCTACTCGCAACCATATATTTAGGTACCTTTGACCCCATGGAAAAAATATCTAACATTCAGAAGTACTGATAACAGGAAGAAGAAGAAAAAAAAATTTTTTTTGAGAGTGAAATGTTTCCCCTCATAGTGGACTCTTAAGCACGCTCTCCGCCTATGCGGCGAGCTAGCTGGATATCTTTTGGCATAATTGTTACACGTTTGGCATGGATAGCACACAGGTTGGTATCTTCAAAAAGGCCAACCAGATAGGCCTCACTTGCCTCCTGCAAAGCACCAATAGCTGCACTCTGGAAGCGCAGATCTGTTTTGAAGTCCTGAGCAATTTCTCGCTCCAGACCCTGAAAGGGGAGCTTGCGAATCAGAAGTTCAGTGGACTTCTGATAGCGCCTGATTTCACGGAGTGCCACAGTGCCAGGCCTGTAACGATGAGGTTTCTTCACCCCTCCAGTAGAGGGCGCACTCTTGTGAGCGGCTTTTGTAGCCAGTTGTTTCCTGGGTGCTTTACCATCGGTGGATTTGCGGGCAGTCTGCTTTGTATGAGCCATGGAACGGGCACCTCCTTACTTACCCCACTACTCCTTCGGCTGGAGCTCTGCAAACGAGAGGCGGCGCTGGCGTTAGAGAGCAGCTGTGGCTCGGCGAAGGCTGCGAACACAATTCATGTCTTGTTTTCTTAAAGACCCTGTCTTAGTTACTTTTCTATGGCTGTAACAAAACCCCATGGCTAATGCAACTTATAAAAGAAAGCATTTAATTTGGAAGCTCACAGCTCCAGAGGATTCAAATCTACCGCCATTATAGAAGGCAGCTTAGCGGCAGAAGTAACTGAAAGCTAACACATTGAGACAACAAGCACAAGGCAAAGAAACAGTCAAGTGGAATGCTGTGGGCTTTTAGAACCTCAAAACTTCAAAGCCCTCAGTGACACACCTCCTCCAACAAGGCCACACCTCCTAATCCTTCCCAAACAGTTCCACCAACAGGTGACTATGGTGGCCATTCCCATTCAACCCACTACAGCCCTCCAAAAGTACTAATAGTTTTCCTCTCTTGCTTTAGCACTTCCTTCCTCCTCCTTCCTTCCTGTTTTCTCTTTCTTTTTTTTCTTGTTGTTGTTGTTATTTGAGACAGAGGTCCTCTGTCTGACTGTCCTGAAACTCTCTCTGTAGATCAAGATAGCCTAGAACTTACTGTTAGACCAGGTTGACCCAGAACTCAAGCGATTCACCTGCCTCTGCCTTGAATGCTGGGATTAAAAGTGTGTGCTACCCCTGCCTGCTTGTCTTACCATTTCATCAACAGTTCAAGAAATCAGAGTAAATGAGACTCTGTATGCAGCTTGGGGGAAAGGCATATAAACACCCTAAAAAGAACCATTTAATCTACTAAGTGATCATAAGGGGTTCCAGGAACTTGAAGGAAAAAGAATTCTTCATACTCGGGAGCTTTTCTGTTTAAAATGCATTGTTTACACAGTGACAATGTGTGTAAGCAGTAATGTTGCCCTTTGTGATGGCCCACTTTTAGGGTAACCAGAAGCTACTAGAAGTTATAACTGCATCACAACAGTTATAACTTGATTTGTCCTGGGCCAATTTAAAGAAAGTTGTATCAGAGTCAATATTTCAGTTTCCTCACATTTGCACTAGAGAGAAAGGCTCAGAAAGTACAAGTCTTGTAGCCAAGCCTGGTGAGCTGAGTTAGGTCACTGAACCCCAAAGTAGAAGAGGAGAACCAACCCCCCAAAGTTGCCCCCTCTGACCTACAAGTACACTGTAGCTCCCCCCAATAAAATCAATTTTCCCTATCTAATTAACTAATCAGAGTGCATTTGTAAATATAGAAGTCAAAACTATAAAGACATGTATGATAAATTAGTTATTACAGACCACCTGGCTTTCATCACTATAAACCTAACTTGGCTCAGAGCAGGGAGGTTAATAAACACCATACATAATTCGCAAGGCCATAATTCTTTCAAGGTCCAGCTTTACCTCCGAGCTTAGGCCCGTTTTAGTAATTCTAAAAGTGGTATTGGCAAATTTATGTTTTAAAAGTATTAGAGACCTGACAGATGTTTGTATGGCCTTTCCTGTGTAATGCTGAGTTATGCTAGAGTCAAGATTTAGGGACATTTAGGATTTATTTTTAAATAGTGTTTTTATATGTGTCCAAATTATGTTCAGTGTCTGAGAACCAAGCAAGTGATGAGTTAAAGATGCAGAGTACCAGGCTCTCCCAGAGAGCATTTAATCAATCTCTGGGACTTGAGAAATGGCTCAGCACTTAAGAGCACTGGCTGCTCTTCCAGAAAACCCAAGGTCCCACCCAGCACCCATATGGTAATCTGACACCCTCTTCTGGCCTCCTTGGCACCAGGCATACTCATGGTACACAGACATACATGCAGGCAAAATGCCCACACATACAAAAATAAAAATAAATCTATTTTTTTCCTGTTTAACTACTCTCTGGTAATATGGCCTGGAACCCTGTACCTCTAGCAAGCAGACCAGGGGTTTTATTTTATGTACTAAAGTTTGACAATCAAGAACATGACATTTCTCTCAAGTTTATATGATAAACAGAAATGATAACACCAGAAATAATCAGTCAAACCCTACAAGAGGCAAACTTTCCAGAAGTAGTCTGGTCTCCAGAGTTAAAAACTAAAGTGTGGTTGCTCATACCTGCCTGTAATCTCTGCAAGCAAGAAGATCAGGAGATCAAGGCTAGTTGTGGCTACGTACAAGGGGTTCAAGGTTACCCAAGACTGCAGGATCCAGAAAACAGACTATACAAAGGCTGAAGAATGGCTAAACAAATTGCTATTCCTTTTAAGACATGATACGTGATACGACATGAAGAAAGCTTGAAAACAAGTTTCAAATGAAGAAAGACTAGTTTGAAAAGGACCAAGTATGGCCGGGTGGTAGTGAGGCACGCCTTTAATCTCAGCACTCAGAAGACAAAGGCAGGAGGATCTCGGTGAGTTCAAGGCCAGCCTGTTCTACAAAGCAAGTTCCAGGACAGCCAGGGCTACACAGAGAAATCCTGTCTCAAAATAACAACAAAAAAGGTCACATGTGTGATTCCATTTCTATGAAAACTTTAGAAGTGACTATTTCCAATTTTAAAAAATATACTATTTATTTTTATGTGTAAGTGTGTGTTTGTGTGAATTTGTGGGTGTCCAAAGAGGCCTGTAGAGCTGGAGGCTGGAGTTACAGGTAATGGGTGCTAGGAACCCTAAGAGCAGCAAGTGCTCTTAACTGCTGAGCCATCTCTCCAGCCCCATGGGGCTTCTTTTTCCAGTAAAACACCAACTGTGCAAATGATCTGGGAGTAGACAATGAAGATGATTATAAAACCTTGACAAATATTTTTTTTAAAAACCCACAGATTTGTACACTTAGAAGGGTGACTTATAACACTTGAATTCAATCTCAGAAAGTTACCTAAAAAGTCAAAGCAAGTTGACAAAGTAGGTCATCCTTTTTTCTAGACTAAACGAGGCTTTAAAGAAACACAAGTGAGCATAATGAATAGACTTTGTCTGAGACCGCATTGAAAGGAACGCATTGTAAAGTAACATTGTATCCCAATAATCTGCGTGTGAACTTGGAGCTGCTGTTACAGCAATCACATTGGCATTGTCCTCAGGCATGATTGCTTCTTTTCTTCTGAAATAAATTCTGAAATATTAAGAGGTGAAATAAACGAGGCTTGAGATTTGCTTTAAAATATCCGTATCTCGCCAACACACAAAGATGATAGATTAGTATGAGAAGCGCGTGGTCTGGGATGAATGGCTAGATTCTAGCTGAGAGAAGAAGGCATGAGCCTGGCTTTTTGAACTTTTTTAGTTTTAATACAAGTTTGAAATTTTACTTTCTGCCAGGCAGTGGTGGTGCACGCCTTTAATCCCAGCACTTGGGAGGCAGAGGCAGGCAGATTTCTGAATTCAAGGTCAGCCTGGTCTACAGAGTGAGTTCCAGGACAGCCAGGGCTACACAGAGAAACCCTATCTCGAAAAAACCTAAAAACCTAAAAAAAAAAAAAAAAAAAAATTACTTTCTTCCCATTTTTAAAAAATTATTATATTATTATTATTATTATTATTATTATTATTATTATTATTCTAAAAACCTTGCAAATAAAATCATCTCACACATCTCACACCATGGAAATTCTCATTAAAATAAATTAAGAATACATCCAAGCCTGCTGGTGAAGAACTGTAGTCTCCTCTACTCAGGAGGCTGAGGCAGGAGGACGGAAAGCTACAATCTTTTGTGGTTTTTTTGTTTGTTTGTTTGTTTGTTTGAGACAGGGTTTTTCTGTGTAGCCCTGGCTGTCCTGGAACTCACTCTGTAGACCAGGCTGGCCTCGAACTCAGAAATCCGCCTGCCTCTGCCTCCCAAGTGCTGAGATTCAAGGCGTGCGCCACAACTGCCCGGTTGTTGTTGTTGTTGTTTTAGTTTGGGGGGGGGGGCAGTTACAGTCTTGCCTGGGATTTAGTTTCAACGTAATAAAAGAGTTGGGATCAGAGAAGCCAGGCTCTACGTTCAACACAGGACCACTAAAAACAAAACAAAGAAATAGCCGAGGTGTAGAGCTGCATGCGTGCCTGCAATCCCAGCACTGAGCGCTGAGGATAACAAGTTTGAAGCATACCCTAAGCTACACAAGTTAGAAAGCAGCCTGGGCACCTAGGAGAGACCCTGTCTGAAAAGTAATGAAAAGGGCTGAGGAGGCAGCTCTGCGGTAGAGCTCTGTTCAGATCAAGAGAACTCCCTCATCTCTCCTCCAACCCTTCTTGATGATTATTCTCCACGAACACAGAAAAAGGTAGGACCTTCAGAATTAAGGAGGGGCCTGGGAGTGAACTAGCTGAACAAGACCGGATTTAAGTTGGAACACACCTAGAACCAGCATAGCTTTAGGAAAGGACTGTCTCCAACACCGCAGTGGGTGGAGAACCTGCTTCTGGAAGTCAAGCTCCACCCCATCTGGTCCGAAACGTCCAGGCGATTGGATTCCCAAACCAGCCCGCCCACGGTCTTTCTGAAGATTGGCTACTCTCCTTTTCCTGTTCGGCCCCCTCCAAGCGACCCGCTGGTTGGCTGCAGGTTTCGGGCCAGCTCCGCCCCTCTTCCCGGTGACTGTATTAGCGCAGCGCGCACCGGCTCGGTCTTTCTGTCCCGGACTTGATGGTGAGTGTCCTTGCGGGAGGGTGTCAGGATGTCCCCGTGTCCCCTCGAGCTTTGCCCGCCCCGAGCTCAGCTTCTCCCGGCGGCCAGAACGGAGGGGTAGAGCAGTTCTCGGCGGCCCGGAGGGCGGGCGACCTTGCCCAGCCCGGGGCTGCGCGAGACACAAAGCCCTCTTCCCTGTCCGTCCCGGGTGCCCTGACCACCGCCCTTTTCCCTCCGCAGGCCGACCCACCCGAGCCGGTCCCTACTGCCCAGCCGTGCTGCTGCCTCGGACACAAGCGCAGGTACGTTTCGGCATTGATCGAAGAAAGGCGCAGGCCACGTGGCCGAGAAGACTGAGGTTCCAGGCCTGTCTTTGTTGGGTTGCGTAGGTTCTCTGCAGTCGCCCTTTCCTGTGCCCTTTTAAGGTTGTCGCGGTACTTTAAGAGGCTAACACAGAAGGGTAAAGGAACTCTCCATAAAACCCAGAGAGGAAAACTACGCCTCCTCTTTGGATCCTGTCTGGAGTCACAGGTGAACCAAAGGCTTCACTTAAAACTTGAGTGTGCTCACTTTCGACCTGGCCATTACTAGGAAGTGACTGAAAAAAACAAATCTTAAGTTTAATTAGATTCTAGGAAAAGTTCAAAAGAAAGGGGTACATTTGCTTTTCTAGGAATTAGATTTTAGGACAGCTGAGAAGGATATAGTTGAGTATTTTCCACTTATTTGAAACATTTTTATTCTTTTATAGGTTAAAGACTACGAGAAAGAAACTCATGAGCTGAATGGCTCCAAGGTGAAGTACTCTTAACATGTAGACCAGGCTTGCCTGTATCCCACCAGAGGATTAGTGTCAGAAGCTGAAGTAGGTGAAGTCCATTTCACAGATAGGGAATGGGGGCCATGTGAGAGTATCCATGAATGGCCTTGTAGTAATTGATTACACTGAAGATAATTGCCTAAAGTTTTTACCAATGTACTAGGTTTCTGCCCCACCCCTTCTGTATGTCTGGCTGTCTTAGAATCAGATCCACCTGGCTGTGACATGTTGGGGGTTTTAAAGGTGCAAACAAAAAAAGGATATTTTAAGACCGTTCGTGCTGGGTCGTTAGAATGTTTGTATCTGGTCTGCCTGCTATGACAGGTATTTTGCTTACAGTAGCCAGTCATGTGCTAGCAGTCAGGATGTTTTAACCTGTAAATTGTTGCCTAGGAGTAATTTTCCATAATCTTGAATAAAGGCGATTTCCTGTGTCAATTCCATGGTCTTTCTTTTCTTAAGTAGTCATTTGTCCTTATTACTGGAGTGTGTGGGGGGTCAGAACTACTTGGAGCAGTTTGTCCTACCATGTGGATTCCTAGGATCGAACTCAGGCTGTTAGGCCTGGTGCCAGGCACGGTTAGCTGTGGGGTTATTTGGCCTTTCCAAGCTTTTGTATGGTGCCTATTGAACCCACAATTTTTATTCATGTAGACCGTGTGTGTGTGTGTGTGTGTGTGTGTGTGTGTGTGTGTGTGTGTGATGCTGAGAATCTAACGTGTGCTTAGGCTGCTTGGCGCCTTTACCCTGTGCCTTTTAATTTTCAAAACTGGTCTCATTTAAAAAGAAGCCAGAGATACAAGGATACAAAGTTGGGTGACTATGCAGGCAGACTGATCAAGATACAATGTTATCAAGATACAAAGCCATCAAGTGGTTTTCAAAGTGATGTTACAATTGTGTCTTAAATATCTATTGTTTCTGTTTACACAGTAGCTTTAAAGTTTAAAAGTTCTCTGACAAAGTAGACAACTCAAGCAGTTTGCTATAACCTTATTAGCTATATTGTCATCAGTGCTCAGGCACATGTGGCTGGGGACCGCACAGTATAGATGTCCATTTTTGTGAGGTTGCTGGTAGCTGTTGCCTTTTGTGAACATCTTGGTTGTTGGTTTTTTTTTTTTTTTTTTTTTTTTTTTTTTTTTTTTGTGCCTCAGTAATGACAAGATCTTCAAGTGGGGTGTGGGCAGAGGAGGCTGGAGGATGGGACCTTACCATTGGCCAGTGAAACTAATTTTAATTGGGCCAGTGAAACTAATCAGTATTTAGCATCAGGCTAAAACTGCCTGGCACGTGCACTAGCCAGAAAAGGGACACAAGGTGCATTTAATTAAAGTATAATTTAGAAGAATTCACAACAGGCTGGAGAGCTGGCTTGCCATTTAAGACAACTTGCTATTGCAGAGGACCTGGGTTTGGTTCCCAGCACTCGTGGAGGCTCACAACTTCTTGAGGGGTCTGACATCCCAGGGCAAACAATCTTTTAAAAATGTCAAAACTACCTTTCTGCTTTTATGTTGTAATTTTAATGCTCAGATTGCAAAATTACAAACATGAGATAGTGCAAAGATGGGAAAGGAAATAGGTATACATTTGTTGGATTCTGAGTAAGTCCATTTAAAGTAGAAATTTGAGTACAGACTAATATTTTGCAGGGGTAGAAGACAAAGGATAGGAGTAGTTTTAAACTGTTCACCAGTCCTTATTGCCCTTCCCCACCTGGTTTTGTTTTGTTTCAAGACTGGGATCTCTAATCCTGGCTGCCCTCAAACTCAGACTTAGGTTTAAAGGTGTGTACTAGTTGCATGGTACTTATGTTTTGCAAAATTTGTCAATCTGAGTATCTCTGCCTGCCAGAAGCCACACATTTTGGATGTGTCTTTGGAGACAATTAGTCTAGCTTTGCATTGGAGGTTTATAGCTTGCAGGGGTAGCTGGGTGAGATTGAACATGGGAAACCTATGTGTTCTCTGCTTAGTTTCTCACCTGAGCTTGCTAGGCTCTAGATTAACAACTCCGTGCATGACATTACCACTGGCAGTTTCACAAGCTGCAGAGATCATGCACCCACAAAACCGATGGAAGATGTATTACATGCCGACATTTCCCCCAAGAGCAATAGAAAAACAACCGGCCCTGGCCCTGAGTGTATGCCCAAGTTACAGGTTCTTGTTAATTGCTTTGGCCCCTGCAAGATCATCAAAGAAGATAACAATGGGGAATGGGTTTTCCAGAAGTGAGTTTAGCTTTGCAGCTACTTTTGCCTGTTGGTACGCCTCAGATTTCAGCCCCTCAGCGATTTTATAAATGCTGTCGATGACTGGATGAAGGCTCTGAAGATTTAACAAAGTTATCAGGTACTATCAATGGTTCTCAGCATTCCTAATGCTAGGAACCCTTTAATACAGTTCCTGATGTTGTCCTAACCATAAAATTATTTTATTGCTACTTCAAAGCTAAAGTTGTTACTGTTAAAATATAAATATCTGATATGCAGGATATGATCTGTGACCCCCCAAGGGGGATCACAACCCACAGGTTGGGAACCAAGTTACAGATAATACTAGCAATAGCTACTATGGTTAGTTTCACAAGCTACTCATGAAGGATTGGATAGAGCAGACAAAATACAAATAACCTGTGGGAAGTTGCAGGCTTGGGGACCATACCACCTCAGCCTTCATTTTCCTACCTACTCACTAAAGGATAGCGACATTTCCCTAATTGTGCAGTGAATAGGAGTGATGATGGTTCAAGTACCCCATGACAGACAAACCACAAACCACACAGAATCGAAGTCCTAAAAACTGACCTTGGGCTATATATTTAGAATGAGCTAGTTTGAGCCAGATGTGTCTGCACATGCCTTTAATCCCAGCACTTGGGCAGAGGCAGGCAGATCTGTGAGTTCAAGGACAGCCAGGGTAAAGACAAAAAATGCACATACACATAAAAGTGAGCTAGTTTTGCTCACTGGAACTCACTGGGAACCTCAAAGGCAAGAAATTGATAAAGTTAGGTTTGAAGATAAAGTGGATGCTAATGTCTCCAATCTATGTGTGGCTGGGTATAATATCCCTGAAACCAATATGCACATGCCATATTTTGGGAATTGAATGTAACACTGAAAGCAATATTTTATAAGCTTTAAATGTTTTACTTAACCATGGTAGGCAGCCTTGTGGGTACTATAACCAAAGCAGTGTCCCCTTTGACAGCAGCAAACACACTATTTTCAGGCCCCATTTCATTTTTGGTTTTGTCTGCTTTTGAGACAGAATCTCATGTCACCTTGGTGGGCCTAGAAATCTGAGAATGACCTTGAACTTCTGATCCTCCAACTCAACCTCCCTGTTTTCCGTGGCGCTTGGGATCAAATCTAAGGTTTCCTGCGTCCTAGGCACTCTGTCAGCTGAGCTCCTGCCCTGGCTCTCAGAGCATGTGTCTCAATCCATCCATATAGCAATACTGTGGAAAGAGTGGATAATGCTCTGTTGTGTGCATGTGCAAGAGATGAGTATTGTTTGAAATTATGCTCATCTGTTGATGGACATTTGGACTGGCTCCTTTTGGCTATTGTGAATGTTAACCTATGCGTTGGTGTGCAAGCATTTACTGAGAAGTGTTGCCTTACACAGTATCTCCTGTTGCCTTACCCAGCTTTCTCCACTGCGGCTACACTGGGACACCATAAGCACTTTGAAACACGAAACACTTCTCATTTCTTAGGAACCTCTCACTCAAGGTTTATGGTATTAAGTGTAAGATTCTTAAAGATAATTTGTAATTACTTGCTGAGTGAAGGAATTTGAAGGGATCGCATTGCCTTGGGGGGAAGGGGATAAGGACTTTGGTAAGTATTTGCACAGGAAAGGCACTTCAACTATAAATTTCGCCTTATCCCACAGAAATATCATGAACTAGAAAATGAAACATGAAGAGCAGTTAATTCCCCACCCAGGGTACCGAGCCTTGCCTCAGGCACTAAGTCATCCGATAGGAATGAAGAAGCTCCCTTTTTACAACATGGGTAGGCGACATGCTTTAGGTTTCTTAGCTGGGATTAGTTTGATTAACTGGAGTGACTCCGAGAGATGAAATACTTCAGGACCAACAGAAACAGCAAGGGTTCCTGGGACGTGAAGGCACTGGTAGACAGATCTGCCAATCACAGGTTGAGGAGAGTCTGGTGCATGTGATTGGTTAAACTCAGGTTCCAACTCCAGCCCCTCTGCCAATCCTGCCCCGCCATTGTTCGGCCCCTCTTCTGTCTACAGGAGAAGGAAGCGACTGGGCCCGAGCTTACTGTTGGAATCCAGGATACAGTTCTGGTTCCTTAGTTAGACACATATCACGCAAATCTGAGGTCTTGCCTTCTCCTCCCATTCAGCCTTCTGCCTGTTTCCTACTCTCACACAATCCCAAGCAGGTTGAGGATTTTAACCTGTGTTTGGGGAAGATGGGTCACCCAGACCTTGTCAACTCATTTCTCCTGACGCCTTCTTAGCTCTATGTGTACGTCTTCTGTAGAGTTGTACAAGGGGGGTTGATCCCATGGGCAGGGGAAATATGAGGAATTACAACTAAACATTAAATCACTAAAATAGCACCCAACAGAGTTATTCACATTTTGAAAGAACTCAAAACAGCATGACAAGTCCCATCACGGAGGCTGTCTCTTCACTCACAGTACTCTTCCTTTTCTTCCAGGTCGGGTCAGGTCGGGTCGTGTCGGGTCGCTCTTTTACATCCAGCCTGCTTACTCATGCAAGCAGTCTGGCGAGGCTTCTCCTGCACAAATCTCATTAATGCAAATCTGATCATGTCTCTCAAATCTGTCTTGAGTCTCAAATGTCAAATCCTGCGATCCCTTGTTATTTATAGGTTCTGGCGGACACTTTTTATCCCACAGATGACAGGTAAATACCCCGAAAATTAATGAAGTCAGTATGTTGAAATTTCACAAACAGATCACACTCAGGATGGAACATAACTAGCCTGAGACATTTCCCCTCAGATACCTAACCACCGTCCTTGACCCTGAGAACCACATCCTGCTTTCTGGTAGTAGATTACTAACTGTTGACTCTGGGCAAGGCATGTCCACATCAGTTTGTTTCTGGTTTCTTTAACTTGCTATTTCAAGGTTCACCTATCTTTTCTCTAGCTTGATCATGAGGATGCGTATTGCATTCTGTGAATACAGTAAGATGTACCTAGATAAATGTTGACAGTAATTGGAGTCATTTGCATTTTGAAGCTCTTGATGGCTTCGTTAGAAGCATGAGACGTGGTGAGCCTATCTCTTGGTCAGATGCCAACAGTCAGAAGTCTTGAATCAAGGTTATGGCCATGTTCACATTTACTGGATATGTTTAATGTTTTCCAAAGTGTTTGTGTTTTTTACACTCTCATCAGCAACATATGCGAGTTAAAAGTTCAAAGTTCTCATCAACACCTTTTTTTCATTCTGGTGGGTGATAATTGAGTTGCCTGTGTTTTTAATTTGCATCTCTATGATAATTAAGTTGAGCACTTGTTTTGTTCGCTTGTTTGAGACTATGTCAGATATAGTCTAGGCTGGCCTGTAATGCATCCTGTAGCTGCAGATGACTTTAAACAAAAAAACCCATTTACTTATGGGGGAAGGAAGGTTGTGCCACGGTGCATATGTAGAGATCAGAAGGCAACCCCAGGGAGATAGAATCCTTCTATTCTGTGGGTTCTGGGGATAGATCCAGGCTTGGCAGCAAGGGTGTTTGAGCCATCCACCCCACAAGCCGGAACAGTTTGGGTCTGCTGATGCTTCTCTATACAGATATTCACTACCATCCTAACGCACTGAGCCCCTTCTCTGCTTATTAGCTACTCAAACAACTCTGTGGCCAGGCGGTGGTGGCGCACGCCTTTAATCCCAGCACTTGGGAGGCAGAGGCAGGTGGATTTCTGAGTTCGAGGCCAGCCTGATCTACTGAGTGAGTTCCAGGACAGCCAGGACTACACAGAGAAACCCTGTCTCGAAAAACCAAAAAAAAAGAAAAGAAAAAAAAGAAACAACTCTGTGAAGCATTTGCTAAAGTTCTTTTCTGCACCTCCCCCACTCCCATTTTTTCCTGAATGTTTTGTGTCTTCCTGCCATTTGATTATGGAGCATCTTGAGTCTTCAACAAATTTTAAATAATTTTATAAGATCAAACCCCTTAAACTGACCACATACATTCTGTTGAAAATACTTTATATGGTATGGCATATAAACTATTATACTCATTACACGATGTGTCCATCCCTCCCTCTATCTATCATAACACTTACATTTCAAAGTAAATGGCTGGTAGCAATGTATGCTAAGTCTTGTAAATCTTTCTTTCTGCATGTACATTTTTTGACTAGAACCCAGTGTGAGGTCTCTTTTGATGTAAAATACACGGAACACTCACAAAGTGTTAGCATGACAAATTTTGAAAATGCATTCACTTGTGAAACCATGGTTTCTTATCAAATATATAGCACCCTGCTGCCTTACAGATTCCTTCCTAGCCCCTCCCATTTCCACCTGCGCAGGGTGAGTCACGTGCTGACCATCGGCCCCACTGTGGGCTAATTATGCCGATTCCAGAACTCCCTACAACTGGAAATGCAAGATATGTTCTTGTCAGTATGGCTTTTCCAACTCCGCAGACTTACTTGAGACTTACCCATGGAGTTGCACAGCAAACATTTATTCCTTTTGAAGCTTTCAGAGTAGACATGCACTTGATGAAGCGGATTATTTCTTATTATAAGTATGTGGGTTTTAACTTTCAATTTAGTGTATGTGTGTTGACTGTGTGTATGTATACCATGTGGGTGCAGTGCCTGTGGAGGTCAAACAAGGGTGTTGGATCCCCTGGAGCTGGAGTTACAGGAGGTTGTGTACCCCTGACATGGGTGCTGAGACTGACCATGGGTCTTCCAGAAGAGCACTGTATGCTCTTAACCACTGAGCCGTGTCTCCTGACCCATAAGTATAAATCCATTTACTGAGGCGTGGGTACACTAAATTCTTATATACTCAACCTTTGCAACATGATGGACTTGGGAGTGATTTTTATACTTTTCAGACCATCAACACGATCAGTGCCTTAAACATATCCGTCACTCCCACGCTCCCTCCCTGCCTGTTGTTTATTATCAATGACATAATGATTCAGATCTTGTTGCCCAGCAATGTTTTAGGTAGATAGCACCGCAAAGCTTTTCTCTCATCAAGAAAGAGTCTCTCATTGTATCCCAGACAGGCTTCAAACCCTCAGTGTCCCTGCCTTAGACTCCTGAGTGCTAGGGTGGCAGGTATGAATGGGCTTGCCTGGCTCTGTAATGCTTTCATAATGTGGATAGGCTTTTCAGTGGTGTAAGCTTGAAACCTCAGTGCTGGGTGGCTGAAGAAGGAGGATCTCAAATCTGCAGCCAGAGTGAGATACATAGTGAGCGCTTTCAACCGAGACTGTCAAAAAGGGCCAATGAGATGGCTCAGCAGGTAAGGCACTTGGTGCCAAGCTTGACAACCTACCTGGCTTTGATCCTGGGGACGCACGTGATAGAAAGGGAGAACCGACTTCTTAAAGCTGTCCTTGGACCTTCACACTTACTCGGCTGTAGCACACACATGAATATCCATGCAGGTGTACACACACTAAATAAATGAATAAACAAATGTAATTAAAATAACGTTTAAAGCAATAGTACTGAGATGGGTGTGGTGGTGCATGCCTTTAATCTCAGCACTCTCTCTAAGTTTGAGGCCAGCCTGGTTTACAGAATGAGTTCCAGGACAGCCAAAGAAACATAGTGAGTCCCCGTCTCAAACAAAAACAAAAGCAAAACAAAACAAAAAACCTAGTATTATATTTTTGTTTTTTGTTATTCTGAATATTTCTCCGTGGAAACTGAAAATATCTCTTCCTCTTCCAAGTTCCTTTTGACTCCTCTAATGATATCCTTTGAAGAAAACTATACCTGACATTAAGACAAGCTAGTTTTATTGTACGGCTAGCTTTTTGCTTTCTGTGAGGATTTTCTGCTTTCTCCAACCTTTAGTTTGCTCCCTCATCCTCTGAGAGGTGAAGGTTGGAATGCTGGCTGTCCTGACTAGTTTTATCTCAATGTGACACAAATTAGTCACCTGAGAGGAGGAAACGCCAGCGGGGAAGCACACCTTCCTAAGAACCAGCTGTAGCAAGTCTACAGGGCTTTTCCTACTTAGTGACTGATGGGGGAGGGCCCAGCCTATTGTAGTTGGGGACTACTCTGGTCTGGTGGATCTGGGTTCTATAAGAAAGCAGGACTGAGCAAGCCATGAGGAGCAAACCAGTAAGCAGCACTCCTCCCCTTCGGCATCAGCTCCTGGGTTCTCACCCAGTTGGAGTTCCTGCCTTGGCTTCCCTCAGTGGACTATGACTAGTGATATGTAAACCAAATAAATCCTTTCTTCCTCATGTTGCTTTTGATCGTGGTGTTCCATCATGGTTATAGAAACCAAACTAAGACAGTGGGATACAGAAGTAAGCTCACATACCATTTCTCTGTGTAGATAAAAGCTGTTCTAGGATGTTTAATGTAAAAGGTCACCTCACTTGGAGTTGCCACAAGGCAAATGGTCACATATACATGGAGTTAATTCCCCAACCCTAGTCCAGTCTGTCACTTTTGTATCTTTGTACCAATACCACATCTCCACTACTATTGCTTTTAGGACAAACCTTGAGGGTGTGTCTTGGGATTCGATTACAAATTCAATTAAAGGATTGTACAGTTATTGGCTTCACAGAAGGCAGCATCGAGTGAGTACACTTCAGCTTTCTCTGAAAGCTTTTGAGAGTAGTCATGCTCTAGAAGACAGTCTAGAGGTTTTATAGCTGCATGCTCCTGAGTTTAGTGGTGAGGTACTCTTCAAAATATCTATACAAGGGCTGGATGTGCTCTTCCAGAGGACCCAGGTTTGGTTCACAGAACCAATATGGTGGCTCACAACCATCTGTACCTCCAGTTCCAAGGGATCCAACACCCTCTTCTGACTTCCAGGATACCACATATATGTGTAGTACACATATATACATGTAGGCTAAACAGTCATGTCATGAAATAAATAAATCTTAAAATTCATAATATTTGTGTTAAACTCAGAGTACAGTTTTCTTGCAAACAGAAGATTCTAGAATCACGTTGGTTGAAGGCATGCCATACCAATGTTACTTTGCCACAACACCAGTAGTAATTCTCATGGCTGCTGTAATGTGTGTATCTTGAAGCAGTGTGTGTGTGTGTGTGTGTGTGTGTGTGTGTGTGTGTGTGTGTGTTATTTTACAGTTATTGATAGATAAATAAGATACCAAGTTCTTTTGCACTTGTAAATGAAATGAAAATACCAGCTGGGTAGTGGTGGTGCACTACTTTAATTCAGCACTCTGGAGGCCCAGGCAGGTGGATCTCTGAGATTAAGGCTAACCTGGTCTACAGAATGAGTTCTTGGGCAGCCAGAGCTACACTGAGATAACCTGTCTCAAAAAAGAAAAGAAAAGGAAAGAAAAGAAAAGGAAACAAACCAAAGATTCCTGTTAAAATACAATTGTTACTAGTCATGAGCTAAACTATTCAGTTTGTTCAAGTAGGAGATGAAATGTCAATATGTAAACAAGCCTGAACTCTAATCCTGAAGCCTTATATGGCAAAGGGGCTTTGCAGATGCAGTTCAACGCAGGAGCTTGAGATGGGACAATTGTCTTCAGTTACCTATAAGAAGGTGTAAAAGTAACTTTCATTCTTCAGATGTAATTGTTGTCTCAGAGACTTGCTGCTGAATAAGCTATTTCTAGCTCTTTCTGAACTCTGGCTGGCTGGTTTAACACAGCTGTTCTAGTTCAAATCCCTCTCCAAGCTGCTTTATTCAAATTGGCTTCTCTTGGCTTCTGGTTCAGTTGCTCTGCTTGGAAAAAACTGCCTCTGAATTCCACACACTGAACTGCACGAAACTGAACTCGACTAAACTCCATTGTGTCGCCTGAACTCAACTGAACTGCACTGGTCTAACTGCCTTCCATCCTGTTTCACTCTATGCTGCTCTTATTAGCCTCTCTTCCTGTCTGCGCTTGGGAAAGCTGGCCATCTTCTACCTCTGACTTATTCTGTCAAATCCTTCTCTGATTAGTCACTTTGTCTGCCCCTCAATTAGAGTCACTTTCAAACATGGCTGCTTCCTTTTACAAACTAACTTTACCTTTATTGCTTTTGATTAAAGGTGTGTATTAAGGGTACATCTGTATTCCAGCTAGAGGGACTAAAGGTGTGTTAGTCTAATTGGATCACACAGACTTAGAAGGTTTTTGGATATGATCCCTTGCCAGAGCAGCCATGTTTGATTAAAATTCCTCTACTAGCACATTTGACCACAGGGCAGAAGATAGCACAAGACAATGACTAAGATAAGGGGGGCTGTGGGCTATGCTGGTGGCTTTGAAACTGGAAGGAGCCCCTAATGAAGAAACACAAAGACCACAGCACTTAAAGCTGGGACAGGTAAAGAAACATTGTCTCCTAATACCTCTATAGAGTATGTCCGAGTAGATACCTTGATGTTGGCTCAGTTAAACTGATTTTGGACTCCATAATACAATATACTGCTTTAAGAAACATGCATGTTACAGCAGCTATGGAAATTAATACTGTCTGTGGCAGCAGCCACGCTGGTATAACACATCTCAAATCAGTGTAGTTCTAGAATCTTTCAACTGCCAAGGAAGCATATGTAGCAAATCTCATGAACTGTTTCTTTACATGCAGGCACACCTATGTGTGTCCAACAGCAACTTGTCATAGAGTGCTTTGTGAAGGACAACCGTGCCTACTAATGACATCCACCATAGCAGAATTCTAGAACTACAGTCCACGAAGGCTCCCTGCCAATGTCATCCATTGCTTTTCATCAGTCAAGACCACCTGTAAATGGCCTCATTTTTTTCCTCACAAAATCTGAAACCAAAAGAGATGTTTCATTTCAATTCATCTTTCTTTTTGGAATACCAGAAACATCAAGTTAGATACAATTCACACTTCTCTTGATAACTTTGTGTCACTTAAGAACTAGTGACTCGGTAGTGGAGCAAATCTTTAATCCCAGCACTCAGGAGACAAATACAGGCTGATCTCTGAATTTGAGGTCAGCCTGACCTACAGAGAAAGTTCCAAGAAACCAGGGCTGTACAGAAAAACATTGTCTTGAAGGAGGAGAAGAAGGAGGAGGAAGAGGAGTAGGAAGAGGAGGAGGAAGAGGAAGAAGAAGAAGAAGAAGAAGAAGAAGAAGAAGAAGAAGAAGAAGA
>JANHMN010000007.1:12972555-12987546 GCA_030674055.1 Rhabdomys pumilio
CACACACACACACACACACACACACACACACACACACACACACACACTCATACCCCATCCCCACTCCTGTGTATACCAGGTTGACTTCAAATTCCCGGAGATCCATACTCAATACTTTAAAAGACAGATTCTCTCCTTGTAGGCCAGGCTCGCCTCAGACTAACGATCCTCTTGTTTCAGGGTTTCTCTGCACTCTAGGTAGCAATGTTTCAGAGGTCAGACTGAATGGAAAAGTGTTCTGTTTGGAACTTAACAAATATGTGTTGATTCTGAATTACTAAATTCAAGTTTAAATAACAAATACTCATTTATTTTTTATTTTTTTGAGACAGGTTCTCACTGTGTAGCCATAGATGACCTGGAATTCACCATAGTATTAGGAGTTTGTGACCCCTGGGGAAAAAAAAACCATAGACTAAATCCAATTATAAATAAAATATTTATTGATTAGCTGCTCACAGGACGAACAATCTCTGAGCCAAATTTGAGATTGCCAAGCAGGAAGAGTATGGGGAAAACCCACATGAAGACCTTCACTATCTAGGCAAGCAAGGGGAAACTGTTCTGTTCTGCCAAGTTAAGCGGTTAAGACAACTCAAAACAATCTTTAAGTATCTGCATATGCAAGTTATAGAAGCAAAAGAAAAAAAAGAAGGTAGTTATCTCATAACTAGTAGGAAGTCATGGAGGTACAGTTTTAGTGATCACTGAATCACAGTTACTGGACGCTTGTCTTCCAGAGACTGGAGTCAGAGACAAATGGCTAGTGGGTACCAAGATGGATGCCTAGCATAAAATGGAACTTCTATAGCCCTAACAGTAGACAAGGCTGGCCATGAACTCACAGTGATCCACCTGCCTCTGCCTCCCAAGTGCTGGGATTAAAAGCAGACATACCACACTCAGCTTCACAAGTCATTTAAAGCCATTTCATCATGACCTTAATCAGATTATAGAGGTCGAGTCCCAACTCCCAGACAGCCCATGTCTGATGACCCTGCCTTCATAGTAAGGCGGCACCAAGCGCTGTGGGACACAGAAATGAGGCCTCAGGCTAGCTTGTCCAGGAGTAAGGCTACCTTCCCTGGGCCGCTGAGTTCTAGAAGAATATCAACAAGTCTTAGACTCAGACTTTGCAAAGATGCCCCATTCCTGGGAGAGGCAGGGATAGAGTGGAACCAGTGGGGTTCCATGTGGGGTCTGGAGAGGAAGGACAGTTCTTCAGACATCACACAGAAAGTCAAGTGATGACAAGCAGAGAAACATTATTCGGATGCTGGTCAGGACTCGGCTTCAGCATCCCTTTAAAATCTTCGGAAATCCTGGTGAGGGTGGCAGGGTGGGGGATGGGGTGGGGTGTTCATTAGCTAAAATTTTTATAACACAGCAGGACAGAAATGGTGTGTGTGTGCGTGTGCGCGTATTTTTATGTTACTTTAGAGGAGACCTGTGGTTTCCTCACAAGTTTTCCGCATCACAAAGCACACACCTGTTTAGACAGGTTGAGAAGAAAGCCTGATTGACATTAATCTCAAACTATGGCTGGGAAGGTGTTTTTCTTTGGTGGCTTTGAAGATCAGAGGTGCCTTCTTTGTCACCCAAAAACCTTTGATGTATTTGTGAAGCTACCGATCACAGCCAAGGGGTAAGGCCAACACGTACCATCATTTCAAGGGAGTTTCACGGGGTGGGAGTTTTGTTAGGGAGAGCACAATTTGTTAATGCTTACTTGTGACTTTGAAATGCCCGTGGGATTTCTGGACGGAAGCTAGCTCTGGATCCAATTCATTCACATCGTTTAGTAAAAGACTGCAAATTCGTATATCCAACTGCCAATCAAAGCACTTGCCTTAGGCTGGAGTTGGGGCAAGAATAAGCCTGGGGCTTGGAAATGCTCGGGCTTAGCTTTGAATCCTGACTTTGGTGTTGACTGTGTGTCCTCAAACACACTTTGTCCTTCTGAGCCTCTCTGTAAATGACAAGAGGAAATCATATTCGTATTAAGGTGAAGCACAATCGCATATTTAAGGTACCAAATGTGTAAGTGGACGGTAGATATAATATTAATCTTGAGTGGAACTCTCAGTTCTTAAAATCACTACAAAGTCTCAGATGAAAAAGCTTAAGTTTTGCTCTCTTTATTAATAGGTATTTACGTGTGGGTTTATTTTGCTACTGGAGATGGAATCTAGGGCTCTGAAGCTCTGTACCACCGAGATTTTCCCAGTCTTGTTTTCCAAGTTTACCAGACTGGCTTTGAACTCACTCTGTAGCCTGAACAGGACTTGAATTTGATTCTCCTGCTTTACCCTCACAAGTAGCTGGGACTACAGAGCTGCCCTGCTAAAACCAGCTGAATTTTCAGTACACACAGACACGGACACGGACACGGACACACAGACACAGACACACACACACACACACACACACACACACACACACACACACACACACTGCCCCCATTGCCTGACTTACCAAAGGATACCTATGAGATACAATAGCCCCAGGCATTCCGTCCAAGGCTACAAGTCTCCCACTTCCATTACTACAGCAACCTGTAGCTGCGGTGGTTACTTGGCTACGTCTCCTTGATTCATACAACAAACTCTACGTAAAGGATGCAACACGAGTGCTACAATTTAACTAGTAACGTGACCTCCAGTGTGTAGGGAATCCTACTGTGTCGGGAAGCTTCTATAGAAAAAATGTTGATTAAGTAGGGAAGCCTGTGCTTGCTCCACTTGGACAACCAGGTCCATCCGTTTACCCATCTCCCCATCACCCCAGCCGCTCATCCATCTGCCCATCCACCCACACGTACACGTCTCCATCCACCCACTTACCCAGCTGCTACAGTCTAGGGATCTTGATGAGGTCTGTGCCTTTTTGACAGTTAAAGAATTAAAAAGCAGGATAAGTCTAGATGTGCAACTCTTAGAGTAGGGAAAATGTCAGATGCAGAAAACAGACTCGGACAGTGAAGAAAGGCATTCACTAGGGTGAGAAAACACACAGCAAAGCACACAGAGAAAGACCTCTGAAAAGCAGGGTGGAGGGCCCAGGAGCCTGGAGCTCAGCCTGTTCTCCAGGACTGGGAGTTTTAAAGGTCTTTGAGGGATCTTTGGGCAGTCTGAACAGAGACAAGGAAACCGATGGGTTTACAGCTTTGTGGCTAATATGCACGTAACCTGCCTTGAACTTGTGTGAATGGGCCCATTGGCAAGGGGCCCTTCTTGGAGAAAAAGCCTGTCAGGCCGTTATCTCAGATCAGGAGTGTGAGGAAGAAGCCAGAAGTTTACCTGTCTTATTATCTAGTGTGAGGAAGAAGCCAGAAGTTTACCTGTCTTATTATCTATTTGTGGCCCTTCACTGTCTACCAGGGATCTAATTCTTAGTCCTGCAAACCCACTCATCCACCCATCCACCCACTCATGTATCCATCCACCCATCCACCAACTTATGTATCCATATCCACCCATCCTTTCTTGAAGCTAAGCACTGTTAAACTGAGACTTGTCCTCAGAGTTTACTGCTTACAGATCCACAAAAGGAAGGTTAACATTCAGCAATGCCCCTACTGGTGAGGTGGGGCTACCGTTTCTCAAGTCACTGCTGGAGGTCCACTGGGAACCCATGGCTTCAGCCCTTTCAGTCATTTGCTTAGTTTCTAAGTGTTTCCCCACAAAGGCTCATTTAGTTAAAGGCGTGATGCCAGGGTTGTGCTATTGGGAGACGGTGAATCCTGCAGGAGGTAGGGCTTCATTTAGAGAGGACTTCAAGGACATTGGGAGTATGATCTTGGAGGAGACACTTCCCAGCGTCACAGGAGTGGTTCAGTTCTGCCAGTGTCTTGCCCCATGTGCTGCCATAGGTCCAAAGCAACAGGTCCAGCCAATCTCCTGCTGAAAGCTTTTACCATGACAGGTATTGCACCAAAACCACCAAATACCTTTTCTATCTCTGTGCTTTTGTTTCCAATAAAGTTTCATCACAACCACGTTTATACAAGTTATGTCTTATATAATCACAAATACATATTCAGCATTTACTCCTAGTCTTAACTATATACCTAACTACATGCCTAATTACAATGAGATCGTTATGATCGTGTAACACTTGCAGAATCAGGTGACTCACCAGGATTAATTATTTTTGTTGCTGTACATTTTTAAAAAGAATTATTCATTTTATGCATAGGAGTATATTGTCACTGTCGTCAGCCACACCAGAAGAGGGCATCGGTTTCCATTACGGATGGTTGTGAGCCACCATGGCGTTGCTGGGAATTGAGCCCTTCCCCATGGTTACATTTCTTATGCCTCCTTCTGTTTTTCTCAAGCCCTCCAGGAGTAAAATCGCATGATAAGCAAAGCCAGGAACTTCAAAAACCGCAAACTATTGAAGATAGGGACCAATGCCTTGGGGCTGAGACTGCAAGGAAAGTTATTTGTTACTAACACTGTATTGAATGGGAAAACATTTTTCTTAAGTAAAAATTATAGCACCTCAACTCATGGCTCTGAAATGGAAAATTGTGTAACTAGGGCAAATCCAAGTTGAATGTTTAAAATAGTTCACACTGGTCACACTCTAAATGTCTCTGGCTCTTGGTAAAAAACCAAAGTCACTCAGGAGGAAAACATCCAACTCTGGTCAGACAGGGTTTCTGAGGATCAACCATAACAGACTAGGGGCACACAATCAAACATTAGCAAACACAAGAAAATGCCCTTTTATGAATGAAGCCAGAACAAAAAATGTTAACAAAGAGTACACATATCAGGCCAGTGAGCTGTCTCAAGGGAAAAGCTCTTGTCTTGTGTCTCAGTTACTTTTCTGCTGCCGTGACGAGACACAAACTTATAGAAGGACACATTTGTTCCTTATTTGTTCCTTTCTTTGTTTTTGTTTTGTTTTGTTTTTGTTTCTCGAGACAGGGTTTCTCTGTGTATCTCTGGCTGTCCTGGAACTCACTCTGTAGACCAGGCTGGCCTCGAACTCAGAAATCCACCTTCCTCTGCCTCCCAAGTGCTGGGATTAAAGGCATAGAAGAACACATTTAATGGAGGTTTTCCATTTCAGGGTGAGTCCACTACCATGTCAGGGAACATGGTGGCAGGCTGGCAGGCACTGAAGCAGTAGCTGAAAGCTCCTAACTTGAAACAACAACCAAGGCAGAGAGAGAGAGAGAGAGAGGCAGAGAGAGAGGCAGAGAGACAGAGAGAGACACAGAGAGAGAGACAGAGAGACAGAGAGAGAGAGGCAGAGAGAGAGAAAGAGGCAGAGAGTGAGAGACAGAGAGATAGAGAGAGAGGCAGAGAGAGAGACAGAGACAGAGAGAGAGAGAGGCAGAGAGAGCCAGAGAAAGAGGAAGAGAGTGAGAGACAGAGAGAGACAGAGAGAGAGGCAGAGACAGAGACAGAGACAGAGACAGAGAGATGCAGAGAGAGAGACAGAGAGAGAGGCAGAGAGACAGAGACAGAGAGAGCTAACTAAGAATAACATGGACTTTTGAAACTTCAAAGCCCACTCCCAGTGACACACTCCCTCCAACAAGGCCCAAATAGTCCTACCAACTGGGAACCAAGTATCCAAACACACAAGCACATGGAGCCTACTTTCATTCAAACCGCCACACCATGCAGCCTCAAGTCCTGGGGTTGATCCTGATCCCATATGGTGGAAGGAAAAACCTCCACAAAGTTATCATCTGACCTTTACATGTGCACTGTGACATGCACACTTCATGTCACACACACTATATACACAATAATAATATTTAAAAATTAAAATTACATAAAATGTGAAGAAAGAAACATTGAAAACAGAAAATGTTAAAAATTGAGCACACTGTCTTCTTTTTTCCCAGCCCCCTTCCCTTCTCCCTCTTGCTCTGGCTCCCTTGCTCTAGCCCCAACCTGCTCGCTCTGGCCCCTACTCGTTCCGGGCCCCTTGGCCTGGCCCCTGCTGGCTCCGGTACCGCTTGCTCCGGCCTGCTCACTCTGGCTCAAAGCTGAATAGTCTCACCAGCTCCCAGCCCCTTCTCTGATACTGGCTATCCTCTTCCTCTTGTTGCTCACTGTCCTTGACGACACCCATTGCTCTGGCATCAGCATTGTTGCAGGGCAGGCTCCTTCCTGTTGCTTCTTCTCCCTCTGAGCTTGTAGATGTGTGTCTGGTGTTTGGGTTACTGGAAGCACCACTTAAGGAATGAATTAACGTAGATCCCTGGGATCTTGGCTGGTTCTCAAAAGAAAGAGGTGTTACATCAGTGAGCCTGACTGTGCCTTCTGCTTTCTGATTTCTTGGTCCTATGACCACTCCCTCTCATGAGTGTCCCTCTTGTAATGCCATCCACCATGTTGTGACTCAGCCAGGGAGACCTTCCTTAGAGCCTGTGCCATGGTGATTAAATGTTCAGCCTTCTGCAATTTCTTATAGCTGCAGAAGATGGCCTAAAATACAATGTCTTCTACTCCATCCCAGGTTCTGTTTGTTCTTCATTCTAAAGCGTTTTCTCTCCCAGTTCATAGGTATCTCTCCAGCACCACTCTTGTCTTAATTCATAATCCATGAATATTTACTTGGCCCATTATTTCTACACCCTAGCCTACCAGTTCTTTTTCTCTTTCTTTCTTTCTTTCTTTCTTTCTTTCTTTCTTTCTTTTTTTTTAAAGATTTATTTATTTATTTCACGTACGTAGGTACACTGTCACTGTCTTCAGACACACCAGAAGAGGGCATTAGATGCCCATTACAGATGGTTGTGAGCCACCATGTGGTTGCTGGGAATTGAACTCAGGACCTCTGGAAGAGCAGTTAGTGCTCTTAACCACTGAGCCATCTCTCCAGCTCTTAAGATACTTTTAAAAATGAGGCATATACGCATGTGTCTGTGCGTGGGTGTGTGCATACATGAGTGTAGGCGCCTACAGAGCCCAGAAAAGGGCTTTAGATGCCTTGGAGCTGGATTGACAGGTGGTTGTGAGCCACCCAACTTGAGTCCTGGGTCCTCTGTAAGAGCAAGTGTGTACTCTTAACCACCCATCCCTCAGCCTCCCCCGACACAAGTGCCCCTTCTCTCTCTTTCTGTCCTCTGTCTCTGACTCTCTGTCTGTCTGTGTATGTGTCTCCGTCTGTCTCTGTCTTTGTCTGTCTCTCTGTCTCTCTCTGTCTCTCTCTCTCTGTCTCTCTGTCTCTGTCTCTCTCTCTCTCTCTCTCTCTCTCTCTCTCTCTCTCTCTCTCTTTCTCTCTCTCTCTCTGACAGAGTGTCACATAGCCCAGGTTGGTTGCAAACTCACTATGTAGCCAAGGATAGCTTTGAGCTCCTGATCTTCCTGCCCCATCTCCTAAGTGCTGCTGGGATTACAGGTCTACACCAGCATACCCAGCCAGTGGCTGTCTTCATTTGATTGCCGTGGGATTTCACTATATGGACACACTATATGGCTTTATCTACTCACATATCAGTGAACTTCAGGCTGATGCCGGCTTTTTTTTTCTTTTTTCTTTTCCTGTTTTAAACAAAGCTACTGGCATTCATTTTGGTCTTGGTGGTTAGCAGCAACGTCCAAGAATCTCAGAGGTACCTAGGAGCTTCTGCTTTTCCCTTGCTCTTTGCTCTGCTTCTAGCTCCTGATTTGATACCCAGCCCCGCTGACATCTAGTCTCCCTGTAGGCCCACTCATAGAGAGCAGCTTCCTGTGTCCCTCTGTGCTCTCCCTACAGGGTCCTGTTTCAGTAGCTGAGCATGCTTACCTCCTTAGGCTTCGAGGATGTGTCACTCGAACCTGTGAGCAGAGTGTCCACAGGGGACTTCCCTCTGATTGCCAGCTCCACCTTTAGTCTCTTCTCACGAGGCTTCCCCATGTTCTAAAGAACTGAATCCTACAGTGAGTCTCCATCCTCTAGCACTTAAGAGTTGTCTCTCTGACTGACCCTCCCAATAGAACTAAAATGAACATTCTTTGGAACTATGTTTATCCACACAGTAGAAAGAGACAGCTGACTCCCATAGGCTGTCTTCTGACCTCTGCATGTGTGTTATAGCACGTGTGTTATGGTACATGTGTGGGTATGTGTGTGAGGATGTACACACACATAGTAAATTCTCAAAAAATTAAAAATAAATTAAAAAGCAGGCCTTGGAATGCCATCAAAATAATGACGTATCAAAACTAATGACTGCTGATGAGACAGCCCAGCAGATTAAAGCCTGCTGCCAAGCCCGGTGACCCAAGTTTGCTTGGTCCTCAGGACCCCACAAGGTAGGAGAGAACCCTCTCTTGAAATCTGCCATGTATGAGTGCACACACACACACACACACACACACACACAAGACACATAGATGTAATCAAAACAAATGAAGGCTCATATTAAAATCAAATCATAGTTGACAGACTAACTTTAAAACCTGCCATACCCTCGGCTCCACCTGGGGTGCATACCCAGAGCTGGATTCTGCACTTGGCTTACCAAGCAGGTCTGACAGCTTTTGAGCTGCTCTAGACTGAGGTCACTGAGATTTGCCCACAGAGCTGTCACAGAGATCTCAAACAGTCATCAAGTTTCTAAGTGCTTGCTCTTCGTCTCAGTACTGGTATGACCCCAGGGCTGGTTGATGAGTGACCATATAAGTGACCCTCATTGAAAGGGTTGCTGGTTTGGATGGCAGAGTGCAATGTGGGTCACAACTGGGACATGCAGTGTCAACTTTATGCATGGCTAGTGTGGTTGATGTGTGGGGACCATTTTCTCCTTTCCTTCCTTCCTTCCTTCCTTCCTTCCTTCTTTCTTTCTTTCTTTCTTTCTTTCTTTCTTTCTTTTCCTCTCTCTTTCTTCCTTTTTTCTTTCTTTCATTCTTTTTGAGATTTCTTTCTTTTGTTCATTACCTGTTTTTGAAGCTATAATTGTGTGTGTGTGTGTGTGTGTGTGTGTGCACGCGCGCGCGCACACGCACGTCCATGGGCATGTATGTGTGTATTGGATCTCCAGGAACTGGAGTTACAGGCAGCTCTGAGTCCCCCACCATAGGTGCTGGCAACTGAACTTTGATCCTCTGCAAAAGCAACTTAAGCCCGTGAGTGGTGAGCCGTATCTTAAAGTTCTTTCTGTGTTTACCCACCATATCTATGCCTTTGAACCTGGGTAGATGCCAAGTTCATGAACTTAGATAAATCTGTTAGCTCAGTAGCTAGATTGCCTGGGTTTTGTTAGATGTTTAAAGACTGTATCTGAGCAGATAAAGATTCACGGACAGTGCCTCCTTGGACAGAAGGGGCTTCAGTGTTCCATCTGGCAGCGCATGTGCTGAGGGGAGGTGGCAAGTGATAAAGTGATAAGACATTTGTGGAAATGAAAGAAAGAAACCATGTAATTGTTTAAGGAGGTGACTTTCTAATTGGCTTGATTAGTTAAGCTTAAACTTTATTTTATTGTTAACACTGGTAATGGTAAAATACCATTGGGCTTGGTTCACTTCAGCAGATGTTTGAGGTCACTGTTGCTGTGATGAGACGCCATGACCCAAGCAAGTTGGGGAGGCAAGGGTTTATTTGGCTTAGACTTCCACATCACAGCTCATCATCAAAGGGCGTCAGGACAGGAACTCGAGCAAGGCTGAGACTTGGAGACAGGAGCTGATGGCGAGGCCAGGGAGGGGTGCTGCTAACTGGCTTGTTCCTTCATCCTTGCTCAGTCTGCTTTCTTATAGAACCCGGAACCACCAGCCCAAGGATGGTCCCACCCACAATGCACTGGGCCCTCCCCCATTAATCACTAGTTAAGACAATGCCCGGCAGACTTGCCTACAGCCCAATCTTATGGAGGCATAATTAATCTTAATCAACATTCCCTCCACTTAGATGACTTTGGCTTGTGTTAAGTTGACATAAAACTGTCACACACTGCAGAAACCCAAGGCCCCAGAGCTCACTCAGGATCGTGGCTTCCTAGTTAATATTTCCAGAAGCTACAAGCTGATGATTCTGGATGTATCTGGGCAGGCTCCGCTAATGCTATGTGGCTTCTGCTGTTTATCTACAGAACGGGCAGAACAGCAGTTACATCTGCTAATGGGACATATAACATTACATTTATGGCCTGAGTCACATGGAAGGTGCTCAGAGCAGGGTCCAGCATGTCATTAGCATTCAATAAATGTTGAGGTTTTATCATGACTGCAGCATAAGAATGCTTTCTCTTGGCTTGTGTGGTTAGTTTTGATTGGCAACCTGGTTCAATCTGGAATCAATGGGGAAGGAAGTTTCTTTCTTTCTTTAAAGATGTATTTATTTATTTTGTGTATTCACCATTTCTCTCTTCAGACACACCAGAAGAGGGCATCAGACCCTATTACAGATGGCTGCGAGCCACCATGTGGTTGCTGGGAATTGAACTCAGGACCTCTGGAAGAGCAGTCAGTGTGCTCTTAACCACTAACCCATTTCTCCGGCCCAGGGAAGGAAGTTTCAATGAGGAAATACAGAGATTAGGTTGGTTTGTGGCCCTGCCTGTGAGGGATTTTCTTAGTTGGGCTAACTGAGGTTGGAAGACGCACTGTAAGTGTGGGTAGTGCCACCTAATGGGCTGGCACTGGACCGAATGGGAAGGAGAGGTAAGCTGGGTACTAGTTTTCATGGATTCATCTACCGCTCTCTGCTATTGAGCTGTCTCGGTGGGTAAGGGCACTTGCTGCAAAGCCTGACAGCCCGAGTTCAATCCCCAGAACCCACATGGTAGAGCGAGCACCGACTTGCAGAGATTCCCTCTGACCTCTGCATCTTCCCATCCCACCTCAGAAGGAACATGGCAGTGTAAACAACGTTAAAGAAAGACCACCTCCCTGGTTTGCTCAATTATGACGAAGCTGGCTTTATTAACTTTTTTTTTTTGTTTTAGCAATTAATAATTTTAGCAAAACATTGCTTTATTATTTTTTTAATTTACTTATTTTTTGTGGAACTAGAGGCTGAACTCAGGGAGATCCTCATGCACTCCAAGCGAGCTAGAGCCCAGCCCCCATATGTGAGCTGAATAACACAGTATAAGGAAAGCCTCTGGCTGGGACTCCGACGAGGACCACTTGAAAACGGGAAGGCTACTGCTGTGGTATTTACTAGAGGAGGTTACTCAGACGTCAGTGTGGAGACATGCCTTTTTCTGGTGTTGTGAGCCTCCTCTTCTCCACGAAACAAGGCCTGTCATTTACTAAGGAGCTTCCAACGTCAAAATTTCCTTAATAGGATTTCTCTGTGAAGATCCTGGACGGGTTCCTAGCTCACATCAGAGATGTCATCTACATACTGTGTGTTCCTTGGCTCTACGTTTTAAGAACTTGGCATTCATCCTGACCTCTCTTGTTTTTATGGGTCATTGTTAATTTTCTTTACTCTACATTAATATTGTCTTCATTTACTTAGTGTATTCTGGTGAGACCATAAGTGTGTCTCACCATGATACACACTCTACCAAGGGTTTCAGTGAATCCTTTATTATTCATTTTTAATTAGGTGTTTAGTGTTTTTTTACTTTGTTGTTTGGGGAGTGGAGATAGATAGATAGATAGATAGATAGATAGATAGATAGATAGATAGATAGATAGACAGACAGACTTTATGTAGCCCTGCCTGTCCTTGAACTCAATATGTAGACCAGGCTGGCCTTGAACTAACAAAGACACTCTTGTCTCTCTACCTGCTGTTAAGATTAAAGGTGCGGCAGCCATGCTTGGCCTATTTTTTGCTTTGTATTTATGTGGTGGAGCAAATAACCAGAGTTTTATACTATGCCTGTATATATTGGTATGTAGAAAACTCTTGTTATTTAACAGGAAAAAAGTCAGAGTTGTTCTTTCAAATTACATATCTATATATATTTATCTCTGTCTCTGTCTCTATCTCTGTCTCTGTCTCTATATGGGAAGAACTTTTTAGGAAAGCTTAGTGGATTCATGTTAGAGGTGGTTCTTTTTCTTTTTTTCTTTGAGACAGTCTGGTATGTTACCTAGACTGACCTGTAATTCCGTGTGCCCTGGCTAACCTTGAACTTGAAGCGATCTTTCTGTCTCATGGTGTGTGTGTGTATGTATGGTGTGTGTGTGTGTGTGTGTGTGTGTGTATGTATGGTGTGTGTATGTGTGTGTGTGTTTGTGTGGTATATGTGTGTGGTGTCTGTGTATGTATGTACAAATGTGTCTGTGTATAGTTGGGGTGTGTGTATTTGTGTGGTATGTGTGTGTGGTGTTTGTGTATGTGTATTTGAGTATCTGTGTGTATTTGAGTATCTGTGTGTGTGTGTGTGTGTGTGTGTGTGTGTGTGTGTGTGTGTGTATGGATGAATTGTCTACCAGCTTCCCCAGAAAGCCTTATTAGTCGGGAGACTGAGATGATACTGACCATATAGATTAATGTAGTAAACAGAAACCCTCAGAAAAATGTTAGAATTGATGTTTTGGCAAAAATTGTCCATAGAGACATTTGAACATGATGCTTTTTTGTGGAAGACAAAGATTTTATTTTTTTTAAAAAAGATTACCTATTGTATGTGTATGTCTGAGTGCTTCGTTTGCTTGTATGTGTGTGTGCACTGTGTGACTGACTACCTGGTGCTCGTGAAGGCCAGGTTAGGGCGTCAGAGTTCCAGAAGGTTGTAAGCCACTGTGTGGGTGCAGGGACAGTACTCGTAACTGCCGAGCCATCTCTCCTGCCCCAGGAGAGACCTTAAAAACTCTTTCAATATTTATAGGTCATGGTGGATTTTGCCGAGTGTTTTATTGCAGAATCTAAACCACCTTCCTGTTTGGGGAATCCCATCTTTTATGACTCTTGGCCCACAGTAGAGCCTGTGTTCCACTATGGTGACAGTAAAGATCAAACATAGTTGTCTCTGCCGGCCTGAGTGCACAGCACACGGGAATGCTCTGTCCGCTTTGGCTCAGCTAATGAGATTTTCTCTTCTAGAGTTTTAAGGCTGGAACATAATAACAGAGACCCAAGAACATTATAGATTCTTGTGTTTGGTTCCATTTTTATGCCAAGTGACGTTGTAAGAAATAGCATTGTGCCAGGCAGTGGTGGCACACACCTTTGATTCTAGCACTTGGGAGGCAGAGGCAGGTGGATTTCTGAGTTCAAGGCCAGCCTGGTCTACAGAATGAGTTCCAGGACAGCCAGGGTTACACAGAGAAACCCTGTCTCAAAAAACAAAAAACAAACAAACAAACAAACAAAAAACAAAAGAAAAGAAAAAAGAAAGGAAAAATAAGAAAAGAAAAAAAGAAATAGCATTGTGAGACAACAGTGTCTAGTGGCTTCATAGTGTCCTCCAGTTATGACATCATCTTACTTCGACAATTACAAAAATTACCCCTTCCTTCCATAAACTCACCGGTCATTATTTTGTCTGCTTGCATATATGTTCATCGGACAACTGATGCTTTCAGTCATTTTTATGGAGCCCTTAGGGACTGTCACAGCCTGGGTGGTTTAGAAATGACACAAGTTTATTTGGTACATGGTTTCTGAGGCCGAAAAGTTCAGGACCATGGCATCAGTATATGACAAGATCCTTCATGCTGCATCATAACTGGGCAGAGGGACAATCAAGGACATGTGAGGCACACGTAGAAGAAATTAGGCTAACCTCCCCTTTAATATCATAGAGCCACCCCTGGGGTAACTAACTCACTCTTGATACAGCGGCCTCAGTGTGGGCCCGAGAACAGGACGGGCTGATCCCACAGATCAGGAAGTCTTCACGCACTATGATGTTTTCTGGGTTTGTGAGAGAAGCCCAGGTATTGGTGATTCAGCAGAAGACCCATGGCCAGTGCAGAGTGCGCTGAGTGGACTTTTGTGCTGGGTACGTCTCATTTTGGAAAGAGGTAAACCTTTTAAGTATACATTCAGATGTGGGAGGCTCATAAAAAGGTGAGTCTCCAGGAAGTATCAGTTGAGTTTAAAGTTTATTTTCAGTACCTTAACTAGAGTAGAGGCCAGGGGCTTCCAGGTAAATTTTAGTTCTTCATGTTTTCTAGAAAACCTATCCCACGTCACACAAGTGTTCTGGTTTATTGGGTACAACTTTGTTCACAGAATACTCCCCTGCCCCATCCAGTGTGGCTATATTTAGATGTCTTCTTAGTCCAGTATTTCTTATTTATGCTTTTTTAAAAATTCGTGTTTCTGTGCGCTTATTCCAGCTATGTGCCTTTTCTAAAACAAGCATTGGCCTTGCGTTTTGCTCTTACTGATTTAAGTTTCTTGGTCTGGGTGCACATTTCCGTTCCTGATGTAACTACTATTTCCTGCTGTCTTTGTTCTATGCAATATGGACTCACACTCGGCCCCTGCAGGGCTAGAAAGGAAACCCCTAATCCAGACTCCACCTGACTAAACAGGGCTAGTCTGTGGCTACAAAAGACCATTTCACGTTTTCCTCCTATAGTTACTCTTTACTGCTTTGGACTATGGGCATGTGCTTTAGATGTTTTTTGGAAGACATTTTTGTCCATTGTAAAACTGCCTGCTGCCAAGTCCAGTGACCTGAGTTTAATTCCTGGGATCCATACGGAAGAAGGAGAAAACAAACTCCCATACACATGCCATACCATATGTGTCTCTCCCTTATACACACAGAGAAAATAATGTTGTTTCAAGAATTTTAAAAATGTATTTATTCAAATTTAAAAAGATTTATTTTTATTTTATGTGTGTGGGTGCTTTTTCTGCATGTATGTCTGTGCACCGTCTGTTGTCCTTAGAGGGCTGAAGAAGTTGTCAAATTTCTGAGACAGTCGTGAGTAGTTATGTGAGTACTGGGAATCAAACTTTGGTCCTCTGGAGGAGCAGACAGTGGTCTTAACTACTGAGTCATCTCTCCAGCCTCCATGATTTTGTTTTTCTGTCATTTTGACTACCAAGGTTATATGTCTCTCTCTCTCTTTCTCTCTCTCTCTCTCTCTCTCTCTCTCTCTCTCTCTCTCTCTCTCT
>JANHMN010000007.1:12987556-13011934 GCA_030674055.1 Rhabdomys pumilio
TCTCTCTCTCTCTCTCTCTCTCTCTCTCTCTCTCTCTCTCTCTCTCTGTGTGTGTGTGTGTAGTGTTGTGTGTACTTATGTGCATATACATATAAGGGTGCATATGTTTGTAGAAGGATGTGCAAATGTGTGTATGTGTTTAATTGTCTATGTGAAAGTGTGCATGCTTGTGTGTATTTGTATATCTGCATGTGTGTGAGCATATATGTGAACACGAATATGAGCATGTTATGTTCAGATATGTGTTTGTGTATATGCATTTGTCTCTAATAGTGTGCGTGTATATGTATGTGTTTGTATGTGTGTAAGTATGATTATGTGTGACTGTGATCTGTGAGAGGGTGAGTATAAGGGTGTGAGAGTATGTCTGAGTGTGTGTGCACACATGTATGTTCATGTCTGTGCTCATGCTTGTGTTCATGTGTGTTATTAGTAGGCTAAGACCTTATCACGGCTTTCATTTTTCAGAATTCACTTGATTAAAAAAATTAATTTGTGAGCCAGGCTTGGTAACACTCAACTTTAACCCCAGCACCTGGAAGGCAGAAGCAGGCAAATCTGAGAGTTTGAGGCCAGCCTGGTCTACAGAGATAGTTCTAGGACAGCCAAGGCTACACAGAAAAATCCTGTCTCAAACAACAACAACAAAATTAAGTCATGACTTAATTCTGAAGAGAAGATAGATTTTTGTCTATTTGTTGGTATAGGTCTGTGACCCCAGCTACCTGGGAGGCTGTGGGAGGATCAGTACTTTCCAGGTGGGTCTGCTTGGGCAGCTTAGCAAGATTGCTTCACAATTAAAACTTGAGGCTGGCCAGGCAGTGGTGGTGCACACCTTTAATCTCAGCACTTGGGAGGCAGAGGCAGGAGGAGGATTTCTGAGTTCAAGGCCAGCCTGGTCTACAGAGTGCAGAGTGAGTTCCAGGACAGCCAGGACTATACAGAGAAACCCTGTCTCGGGGAAAAAAAAAAAAAAAAAAAGACAGGCTGATGTGATTTGCTGTGGGTGTACTTGGCAAAAACAATACACAACAACAACAATAAAAATCACATAGGTTTTCTTGTTTTTAATTCTTTTGAAACAGGGTCTCATTATGTTTACCAGGCTGGTCTCAAACCCACTACTCTCCTGCCTCAGCTTCTCTAGCCTCTGGGGTTACAAGGTCTGCCACCATGCCCCGCTTGGATAGATGTCATGTGATTAGCCTTATCCCAGTGGTTCCCAGCTACCCACAATTCCCTTTACCAGGCAGAGATCCTCACAGGGAGCTGTGAAGTGCTCTGGCTTTAGGCCTCAGGATGCCCCCCATCACCTGGTCACAACTCCCAGCAATACTGGGGTCTCGCTGGAGAGGACATTGGAGTCCTCTGTGGTCGCCTGACTCCAGAGTGTGTCATAGAGAGACTCACCCGGTCAGTCACCTTTCTCCTTTCTGGCCTTTGCTTTGCCTAAGTTAGACCACTGTTCTTTCTCTGGCTCCAATAAGCTTTGGTGTTCAAAATGGGTGTGAATGGTGGGGTAGAAAAGGGAAAGTAGAAAACACAGGTTTCCAAGAATGAAAAGTACCGAGGTTCAGATTTGGACAAACGGAAGTGCTGTTCCAATGTTAGGAGCCTGAGACCACAGAGAAACAGGGCATAAACCAGATTATCTTACACTCCCAGACATACAAATCATGACTAGGTTAATTCTTAACTACTACTACTATTATTATTATTATTTTTTACTTTTTCTTTGAATCTGTTTAATGCTTAATTCAGCAGTGAGCCTAGCTTCTATCTAGTTTACAATTGGGTCGGCACCTCCCTTTTTTGCTTGGGTCACTGATTCCTTATCTATGCCTAACTGAGTTTCCTCTTTCTCCCACAGGGGACTTGCTGTAGTTTAGGGGCTGGGCTTTGAAAGGACTGATAGCCCACTGGGCTTTAATTTAACTGGATGACACTTTTTATCATTATCTTAGACCAGCCTCAAAAATTGTTCAGCACACGACCAGAGAGCAGCAGGGCTGTGGAGCACTTGCTCGGCGTGCACAAACACGCATGGCTGGGTAATTGTAGGAATGGTGGTCCCTCATAGCCAAGGGGCTTTGGTTCCAGGGCCCTGGCTAGCAGAACTTTCCTTATGAAAAACTGGAAAAACCATTGGTGTATAACCCTGCAGGTATATGTCTAGTCTTCTCTCAATTACTTATAATAGCTCATATAACAGGAGTCTGGGAATCTGCTGGTCTTTGAGTGATCCCTGTCCCAGGTTATAGACCCCATCCCAGGTTATAGACCCTTGTCCTGGCCACCATGGGTTTTTACAAGGGTTCTGGGATCTGAACTCAGGTCCTCATGCATGCACACCAGTGGTTTCAGCACCAGCCATCTTTCCAGCCCTTGGTGTGAGTTCTTAGTAAGAATGCAACTACCTTGTTCATGTGGCCTAGTTCCCTACTGACTTTGTACAAATGAATTTTTACTTTGTAGGCTACTGGTTCTATTGGGTTTTTATCTCAGAGGCAGCTGAATCTTGTCCTAAAGATAAATATTGCCAAATATGCAAATATGTATTGTTCATGTACCGAAATGTTACATTTTGTTTGTTATGCTCACTCTTTGACCATTTGACATTCAAGGAATGTGGTATCATTGTTGCAGACTGAGTCATCAGATAAGTGCTTAAGAGGAGAACCATGATTAATTCTGGTTAGCAAGAGTCCATTGCTCCAGTAGAAACCGGATACTGTTCAGATATTTTCTACACACCAGTATTAGTGACTTTTCTATTGTTGTGATAAAACACCATGACCCAGGCAACTTTTAAGATTTTAATTGGACTTACAGCTCCAGAGGTCTTGCAGTCTATGATGGTGCAGTGGAGGCTTGGCAGCAGCTGGTAAGAGAAGCAATTGAGACTTCTCTGTCTGTCTGTGTGGTAGCAGCCAGAAACAGACACATCTCAGAAATGCCCAAAGCTATGGACATATCACAGAAATACCCAAAGCGACAAGAGCCACCATGTCCACACAATTTGTCCACACAAACGATGCAGATGAAATGCATGTTTCAACACCGTGTTAATCAAGCAACACTTCTTTAGTGAAGTGCCATTTATAGTATGATTCCATTTATTAGTTATAATCCAAAGGTCAACTCTGTTGGGTTTTTTCTGTTTGTTTGAGACAGGTCCTCACTATGTAACCCAGTCTGGCCTTGGATTTGGTACTTTCAGTCTGCAGATGAAGTATTGAGATTACAGGCATGTGTCTTTATACTCAGCTCAAAATGTATATGTTTAAATGAATTCCATTATATGATTTGGCATTAGCATGTAAATGTAATAAGCTAAAATTAGTAGTTCTCCACTTCTGGAGTTACAACTTGGACATAGTTGCCCAATCATGAACAAGCTAGCCAGTGTCCAGATGGGGACATTTGGTTGGGGACACTTGGTTGACACCAATAGAACATGAACACAATTAGCATGCCACTTCTAGAATATCTAAGAAAGGATATGCGTACCCTTGTGTTCTCCTGGGACCCTGGCAGTGGGGAAACTGCATGACAGCATGGGCTTTGGAGACTTTGGCTCGGAAGGGATGCGGGTCTCCCAGAGACAATGGGGAGGCACATTCACTGGCTGTGTAACAGTATCATGTGAGCAGCTGCACAAGTGAGATATGAACTCTGCTGTGCCATGTCATAGAAATCGGGATGTCACAGCCTCTAGTATTACTATCTTTTTTTGGGGGGGGGGGTTCCCATTGTTGTGAACAGACACCATGACCAAGGCAACTCTTATAAAGGATAACATTTAATTGGGACTGGCTTACAGTTTCAGAGGTTCAGTCCATTATCATCATGGCAGGAAACATGGAAGCATCCAGGCAGGCATGGTGCTGGAGAAGGAGCTGAGAGTTCTTCATCTTGATCTGAAGGCACACTGGTCACAGTTTATTCATAGGAGACCTCAAAGCCTGCCCCCACAGTGACACACATTCTAATAGTGCCACTCCCTATGGGCCAAGCATTCAAACACATGAGACTGTGGGGGCCATTTCTATTCAAACCACCACAGTTACCCACCTAGCACCAGTGATGTGCACCTTGGTCTCCTTTTTATAGCTGTGTGATTTAGTTAAATAATACAATAACATCCGTAGAAGTCAGGAGTAGAGAAGCTTCTTTACTGCGTTAGAATTCCTCAAATCTCCAAGACCTACAGAAACGTGCAGAACTCTACAGAGGAGAAAAGGCTGATCACCTGACAAACTACCTCAGAGCAGTTCCATTTATGACAGGATAAGACCAGTGTAAAACATCACCTGAACACACCTACATTATTACTGTGCTAGAGAAAGGATTTGGGGGCAAGCCGCTAAGAATTTTGCTTTTCTTGAACTGAGTAGTATTTTATGTACAACAATTATGTGTAAGCATGGACGTCAGATTGCTAAATACTCATAAGGGCATAAAGAGGCTGAATAAAAGGCCAGCCCACCCTTCATCACAATACCTTATATAAATAAAGGAAGCTGAACTGAATGGTGCATGGCCTATCAGAAATCACAGTTTTTAGAAAAGCCAAGCGGTTCTCTGAGCTTAATTTCCATTGAGCATGGCGATACACCTAATCCATCAACTCAAAATGAATTAGAGTAGCTCATTAGAGGTAGTGAGAGGCCAGCTGAATGAACCATGAGGTTTGATAAGACCCGGAAGTGAAGGACTTAGTAGGCTGTATAGAGGTATACACCTGTGACATCAGCAATCAGAAAACCAAGGCAGAAGAATCATGAATCTAAGACCAGCCTGAGCTACATAGCAAGTTCTAAGGCAGCTATAGAGTAAGACTATTTCTTTAAAAAGAAAAAGAAAAAAAAACCAAGAGTATTGGGGTGGGGGATTGTAATTACTTGCAAAATCAAAATAGCTTAATTGCTTGGGAATGAGCTAACTGTGAAATGGCCAACACTCCTGGTTTCTCGTGGCTCATGCTCTGAGTTCTTCCGTTTAGTGTCTGTGTGGGAACTGGATCAGAATGCTGTGCACAAAGGTTTTATTTCAAACAAGCCATTCAAACACAGCCTGATTATTATGTCCACACAAAACCAAAAAGCTCCATAAGGACTATACATAAAGCCAGATGGAACCGAGGTTTCCGATGTCTCCAAAGGTCCAAGTGCTTGTCCTGATGTGTCCAAATATGTAGAAGGAGACGTCAGTTCAGTTGACAAATCTCAGATAAGTACTGGAATTTTTATTTTTAGACTAGCTATTTTTAGTACAAAACTCTCCCAGTGTTCAGGAATAGATGATGGGGCAACTGCTTCAGATTCTTGACCCTGGGAAGGGCCCACGTACGCTGAGAGTTCTTTCGAGAGCTGTGTATCCTTCAGGCATCCACAGTGCCATTTCTCTAGTCATGTGAAACTTAGTTACTCCTAGCAGCAGTTCTGAGCCGTGGCTGCACCAGACAAGTAAAGTCACGTAGAAGCCAGAGAGAAGCTGGCACGGGCTCACCAGCAGCTCAGAGTACAGGAGGACATCGGACGCCAGAAGTCATTTACAGAGTCCTTTACTACATCTGCTACATGCTGGTATTCAAATACGCTGTGAAGCCACATCTTAATATAGCATGATCTGCTTGGCTCTGATGAGGGCCTCAGGTGGGTGGCACCTCCCCAGTGGCAGCTTATGAAGAAGAGGTCACATAATGAGACAGAAAGCAAAAGACCCAAGAGGGGCTCAGATCCCACCCTCTTTTAAGTAACTAACCATTCTTGCAGGAAAAATTAACTCTGCAAGGTCAGCATTAATCCCTTCCAGGTTCAGGGCCTGCATGACCCTTACACCAGGCTCTGCCTTTAAAGGCCCCATCACCTCTCTATACAACATATGGGGAACAAAGGTTCCAATCCTTCTCCTCATCAGCAGCTCTCTAGCTCCTTTCTGCTACCTGGAGTCACTGTAAGATGTCGGTGAAGGTAACAAGCATGCCATCTGCTGATACCTTAATCTCGAACTTCCATTGTCAATGGTGTGAAAAAACGGCATTATGTTGTTTGTGATCTCCCGTGAGGCATTTTACCATAGCAACCTGAGGAGACTGAGCCTCACAGATTTAAAACAGCCATGCCTATGCACTCTTCATAGGGCACCTTCATAGGGACGACTGAAGCTATGACTTCATTCGAACCCTGTCTCAGACTCTAGACTTGTCACCTACCTGACTGCCTCCTCGATGCCCTATGTGTGTCTGGTAGACACACCTACTTCCTCAGGATCCCTGTATCTGTGACAGAGTACCTGGCAGAAACAATGTAACAAATGGTTTGGTGTGGCATTCGGTGCAGGGGGTACAGTACATTCCTGGGAGGATGTGGGATGGACAGATGTGTATAGACAGAAGTCAGGTAGCAGAGACCGGAACAACCACCCTGTCCAACTTGCATGACCTACTTCCCACTTTCTCCAGCTGGTACCCCCCACCAAAAGAAAGATTCCACAACCTCTCAAGATGGTGCTAACCATCTGAGGATCAAGTGTTCAGACTCTTAAGCTGATGGGGAACAGGTCACAATCAAACAGAAACCTCTCGTTTCAGTTAAAGTGTCTGGAGTCAGGCATGATGATGTACAACTTTAGTCCTAGCACTAAGGAGGCAGATCTCTGTGAGTTTGAAGCCAGCCAGGGCTACATCATGGGACCTTGCACACATGCACACTGGCATGCTGTCACGCTGGCACACTGGCACACACGCACGCATGCACACGTGCTCACACTCAAGGCAACTCCTAGATCCCTGATCCTCTCACACCCACATCTGCTTCACGTTCACAGAAATCCTACGGAAGCTACTCCAGAACATAGCTGGCACGAGACTGCTTTCGCCATCTTCACAGCTCTGCCTCAGTTGTGTCACCGTCACTTTCCTCATGGAGGCCACTGGCCTGGCTCTCAGTTCCTACCCTTGCTTCCTGTGGTCTACTGTAGCCAGAGGGAGTCTCAGAGAACCTAAGTCAGGTCATGTTACTCATCTGCTCAGATCCTCAGGCATGTTCCGCAGAACAGTTCTGTTCTGTTTTCCCTCCACGTGTTCGGTTCTCTCCTCAACCTGCAAAGTCCTTGTGTCCCCCAGAGGTTCACCATCTCTTTCCCCTCTCCCTGCACCCTTGCTCTGGCCCCACTGTCCCTGCCTGCCTTTGAGGCTCTAGGCTCAGCCCTGCTCACTGGCTTCCGGCTACCTAGTACCCCACTCTTTCCCCCCTTCATACAGGGACCTCTTCTGATTGTCCATCTTCAAGTCCACCCTGTGCCCCTGAATGCTTGGGAGTTCTGAGGTGGTGATGTTCATACTTTTTAGTCCAGAGGAATTAATATGGCTGTGCATATACGTCTGTCAAGACAACTATGCTGTTTGCTCCTGTCTAGCAAGTTCTGTATCACTGAGAAAGACCCACAGCCTCTTTTACATTTGTGATTTTAACAGTCTCACTAAGTTATCCAAGCGTGCCTCAAATTGCCTCTCCAATAACTGGGCTCACAAGTGTGTGCCCCCGTGTCTAGCTGTCGGGCTTAGTCTCCATTGTCAGGTTGAATTATGCCTAAGAGATTCATCGGGCGCAGTTGGGAGTCTGTCTGTGAAGATATGAAGAGCTGATTGACACGTGAGCCACAACTGAGGGGGGCGGGCCTACTCTGACTGTGGGTGGCACATTCAATAGACTGAGGTCCTGGATATGACCAAAGTAGTTGTTAAGATCTACTTTCATTCGGAGCACATGATGTTTGATTCTCTTAATGGGGGAGCAAATATCTCATTCCACAGCACAGAGTACCCCAGAAGTTGTTTGAAGAACACTGTGAATAAGATCCATTTACCCTGTGTCACTGCGTTGAGAAGTTACTCTGTTAAGTGGCACATTCCTAAGCAATCACTTACAGCAAGTTTCTCTTTTAACTCCATTCCTGGAGAATTACCTTCTTTATTTGGAAAACATCACTTTTTTTTTTCTAAACTCCTGATTATAAGCCTTTCTGAGAACTGTCAGAAACCTACGTGGCACAAATAAATACTGTGGGAGTTTCTTCTCCGCAGCCAAAATAAGGACAATGCCATAAAGATTACTTAACTTACTAAACAAAGAAAGAACAGGACACATTTAACTTTGCCCATGTAACAACTTGGCAGATTCAAAAGGTCAGTGCTCCTAGATTAATGGTCCTGAAGTGACTTCTAAAGTGTATAATTCCTCAAGTCCAGATAGAATCTTATAGCACATTCTTGTGGGTTTAAAGGAGAAATGCTTCGAGGCTGGAGAGAATTCAGCTGCTAAGGGCATGTACTACTTTTGTTTGCACAAGGCCCTTGCTGGGCTGCTTACAATCATGTGCAACTCCAGTTTAGGGGAGCCGTCACCCCTTTCTGGCCTCCTCAGACCCCTTGTCTCATGTGTGTATGTGGCTGTGCTCTCTCTCTCTCTCTCTCTCTCTCTCTCTCTCTCTCTCTCTCTCACACACACACACACACACACACACACAAAGTTAAAATACAACTTTTAAAAGGAAGACATGTTTTTAAAGACTGAGGATACATTTATTCACAGACAGGATTCAGGGAGAACGCAGAGCTAGCAGACGCAATGCACACCTGGGGGGAACATGCAAGCTCACATTTGTGTATGCTCACCAAAACACACTCAGGCATACAAGTGATCAGAGTGCGTGTGCTCACTCAGTTGTTCTTACAGGCCCTGCAGCAACCTGGGTCCCATGCAAACCATGAGGGATCTCTTTGGTCATGGAAGTGAGCTCAGCATGAAGACGGTGGTGGGGACTGAAGACACACCACCACTGTGAGAACCATCCACTCAAATGGCGTAGACCTGAATTTTATTTCTACCATATATAAGTGATGGAGAGGTGTGTGGTCTTCCAGGGTGTCATAAGGGTGTAATACAGTATGGTACTCTTCATTGTCATCTCAACAGGATTTACAATCATGTAGCAGACACATTTTTGGGTGTGTGTAAAGGTATTTCTAGAGAGGTTTAATGGAGAAAGGAAAACCCATCCTGGATGTGAGTGACAATCCCTATGGAGTCCAGGACTGAATTAGAAGGAGAAAAGAACTAAGCTCTGGCATCCATTTCTCTCTGCTTCCTGACTGCAGGTGTCATGTGACCAGCAGTCTCTTACTCCCGCCATCTTACCTTCTCCTTCATGATGCACTACACCCTTGAGTTGAGAGCCAAAACAAACCCAGCCTTCCTCAAGTCATTCTCACCGGCTATTTTGTCACAGCAGTAACTGATGTGTACAGATATAGGAGGAGACTGATTAAAGGGGCCAGTAATTACCAGCAAAGTGTTTATTCACATGAAGAACCATTGGCCTCCCTCCAAAAAGGTTCCCATGTATACTTTCTCACCACTCCCAGCTCCCTCAAGACTCAGGCCAGTCTCTCTAGCCCTCTCTCAGCAGTAACATGCCCTTCTCCCATTGTGTCCTGGGAGCTGTTGAGCCAGGCCATCATTTTCTAATCTCATGAGGGACAGAAGGCCCACCAGGTGTCCTGGACAGCACTTAGTTGGAGCCTACTATGGATGTGGGGTATTTTTTTACCTCAAACCCATTCCTACACAGGAGTAATCCAAGGATTGTCGTTGACCTCATGGCTAAGACATGGCAGCAACACAATCTAAAATCCCTAAAGTGCAGATTCTTTTAACCGCACCATAATTCAGCAAGGCAGCTCCCAGGCTTGATGCTTAAACATTCCCACAACTGTGGATTTATTTACCTTAGACCTTTAAAATGGCAGCGAGAACTTGTGACAAAAGTCTCCTTTAGGAACCTTTTTTCTTAGGTTTCCTCTTTCTGTGTAGCTTGTCTTTCTCCTTCCCCACCCTCTCTCTTCTTCTCTGTTCCTAACTCTATCTTTTCTTTCTTTCAGTTTAAGGCAAAACTCTAGCCCTGCCTCTTGCTGTTCAGCCAGCTATATCTTTTGATGTGTACAACAGGAGTTTTATTTATCTTATCAATACTGTTTCCTGGGCCCCTGCTTTTTATTTTAGCCTTTGATCAGCCTCTAGGTAGTGATATCCTTGAGGAAGTTCTAGATCTAAACAGAGGTGGTCTGTATACATGTGTCAAGGCTCATCTAAATATCTGATGTGCCAGGTCACTGAAGACAGCAGCCCTGGCTGTCCTCTCCCATCCTGTGCTTCTGTGGTCTTTGCCTTGCAGGAGTAGATGCCCTGGCTTCCCTTTCTTCTTACTCTCCACAAAGAGAAAAAGCAAGAAGGTCGTGATGAATGTGGGATGCGGACCTTCCACCCAAGGACTGTGGGAAGGGACTGGAAATGAAACACATGCTGTGATTCCCTTCCTTCCTTCCTTCCTTCCTTCCTTCCTTCCTTCCTCCCTCCCTCCCTCCCTCCCTCCCTCCCTTCCCTCCCTCCCTCCCTCCTTCTTTCTTTCTTTCTTTTCTTTCTTTCCTTCTCTCTTTCTCCTTTTCAGTGTCAAGCCTTAAATTTTCCAAGAGAATACAAATGTGACCTGTGGCTCTTTGCAAAAATAACTTGTGTGAACATAACAAGAAGGAGAGGATGAAGATCCCTGGAGGCCTGCAGGGAAGCAGGACAGACCAGGGGATGGCAGTAGTGGTGACACTGATCTTCCTCATACTCCAGTGCTTGTGTGCTTATATACAATTTTAGACACCCTGAGACACCTTAACCATAAGACAGATGGATCAAAGTTCTGGAAGATCCAGTCAACCGTTGATACAAGGGTAACAGGAGCTGTAATTGGGAGAGTTCTATGGATGGCTCAGAAGCCACATACATTTGTGTGTGAAGTGTGCTAACCATTAATGGTGACATCCCCATGGCTGTGAACCAGAGCCATTAGATTCTGCTCAGCAGCATCTCCTCTGAGCCTTCTCTGATTGCTTCTGGAACCATGTCTGGAGAGGGTAGGTCTTCCTCACTCAGCATGCCTCAGCCTGCTAGCCACACGTGTATTCCCAAGGCCAGCCCGAGTTATTTTCCCATCTTTCCAGGAGCCTTTGAGTTCCTTGTCCTCATACTGATTGCCATTCAGTACACAGCTCGAGGTGTGGTAGGTGTTTAAGAACCATGGTCTGTTCTGGAAATGAGGCATTGAAGGTTTGGGGCAGGTGGAGGCAAAATATGATCGAGTCATATTCAAGGGCAAGGGAATCACACTTAGGATTGAATCCTGCCACCAGCCTGGAGTAACTATGAACTCTGGAGCCTCTACTTCCTCGTCTAAACACCCATCCATTCAGGCTTTGGAGCACTGAATCAGACAACCAAAGGCTTCAGTCAGAGCCACTTAACTTAGGAGGGTGTCCATATACAAGAGCCAGTCAGTGCTAGGACCTGTGTAATAGTGGCATCCCTGATAATTTGGATAACACCAGTCCTGTCTATTCACTGACATCCAGAGGACATCGTTCAAAGTGTATCTACTTGCAGCTGCTTGCCGTGTTACAGGGGAACACAGGAACAGAGTTTGATGCTCTTTGGTACTTCCCAATCTGTGAATTGCTCTCAAAGTGAACCACTTCACAAAAAGAGTGATTAGCCTGCTAATGGCTTTGTATCATCTTAGTTTATCAGTTCAAAACCTGCTGATGAGATGGAGATGTTTTCCTCTAGACAAAACCGGGACCCAAGAGAAGTTACACAAATGAGAAAAATTACCCAGAGAGGAGTAAGGTGTGTGTGGCTTCTTACCGTGCAACTTGAAATACTGATGATCAATATTCTATTTAACAATACATTCTGGATGTCTGCATTTTATGTCCATTGTGAAAGAATGTGTAACCAAGGCGTGGAAACAGTCTAATCTGTGTATATCAATAGGCAAATGATAAAGAAAACATGATATAGATCCATACTAATGAGTACTGGGCAGTCATCCAGGAGGAAGGGTTTCTGTGACTTTGAATATGGATGAGCCTGGAAGGCATTGTGCTCAGGAAAACCAACCAGGCCCAGGAAGATAAATACTCACATGTGGGATCTAAGAGAATCAAATTCCCAGCATCAGAGGGGAGCTGCCATGTCATGAGGGCTGGTGATGGTGGTGATGGGTAAGAGAGACCAAATGGTTCCCTCAGAGCCAGATGGAGGAGCAAGACAGAGGAGCGAGATGGAGAAGCTTTCGAGAGAGAACACACCGTGATAGTAACTGCATCTCACTGTACATTTCAAAATGCCCGAAAGTAGATTTAATGTTCTAACAGAGAAGCATCAAATATGAAAAGCGACAGGCAGACATGTTGGACTATTTTCTGTTCCACCACCCATCCTTATGGCATGGCAGTATATCCCATACATACAGAAAATTCTCTTTTAGTCAACATGAAACAATTAAAAAAATTCACAGATGACACTTTCACTAGTTTTCTCAGGTTTTTTTTTTTAATAAAAAAATTGTATTTACTTAGAAGCATTCAGAATGTCAACAAAACAGCCGCATTTTTTTTTTTTTTTTTTTTTGCAATTACAGAATGGTATTCAGTTAACAGAACAACAATTATCTTCGTATAAGCTGCATCAGAGACAACTGAAGATGGAAAAAAAACCCAAAAATAAAACCAAAAGAAAAGAAAAACAAAAACCAAACTACTGTCCCCATATATAACTAATTTGTGTTGTGCACCAATAAGAACCTGCTTTAAATTTCCATGCCAACTTACAACCCCCAGACTGTACCAGGCAAGGTTAGTGGCTATTGAAAATACCACCAGGACAGGGCTATCTAAAGACACATCCGGTAGTGTGTTAACTATACAAAAAAAGACACTGTACAGTTTAAAAACAAATCTTACACAGCCTTACATTTCAATTTTTCTTTAAAAGGAGTGAGTTGTGTACAGGGATTAAATGCTTTATAGACAAGAAAAAAAAACTGTGCTAGAACCAACTTATTCATCATCTTCTTCATCTTCATCTTCCTCTTCTTCCTCCTCTTCCTCATCCTCTTCATCCTCCTCATCATCTTCCTCTTCCTTCTTTTTCTTGCTCTTCTCAGCCTTTACCACTCCCTTTTTCACTGCATCCGGTTTTCCTTAGCTCTGTAGACAGCAATATCCTTCTCCTACTTCTCCTTCAGCTTGGCAGCCTTCTTCTCGTAGGGCTGCTTGTCATCCGCTGCAGTGTTGTTCCACATCTCTCCTAGTTTCTTTGCAACATCACCAATGGATAAGCCAGGATGCTCGCCTTTGATTTTTGGGCGGTACTCAGAACAAAACAGAAAGAAGGCCGAAGGAGGCCTCTTGGGTGCATTGGGGTCCTTGAACTTCTTTTTGGTCTCCCCTTTGGGAGGGATGTAGGTTTTCATTTCTCTTTCATAACAAGCCTTGTCAGCCTTTGCCATATCTTCAAATTTCCCCCTTTCTTTAGCAGACATGGTCTTCCACCTCTCTGAGCACTTCTTGGAGAACTCTGAGAAGTTGACAGAAGCATCTGGGTGCTTCTTCTTGTGCTCCTCTTGGCAGGTTTGCACAAAGAATGTATATGAGGACATTTTGCCTCTCGGCTTCTTGGGATCTCCTTTGCCCATGCTTAGTTGGTTTTCCTCCGAGAGGCACAGAGTTACCCAGTGCCCATCCGGCTCTCGCTTGCCCCAGCGCTGTCTCTATGGAGCTCAATGTACTGCAATGGCTGTCGTTTTCTCAGATTTTTATTTGGAGGAGGGGATGGTGGGGGACAGGGTCTCACTTTGCTGCCCAGGCTGTGAAATCAAACAAGGGAGAGCCCTGGAAGACACATTGGAAGCCCTAAAAGTCCGTTGGAACTATTGAATTTACCTTTCCCAACCACTTGCTTTTTATTTGTTAGTTTTATTTTGAGCTTATGTGGTCAAGGCGTCCTTAAGTTCCTGAAGGTTAACATTTTAAAAAGGAGGGGAAGGAAGAGAGGGAGAGGGAGGGGGAGGGGGAAGGAGATAGGAGTTGAGGAACCCTGTACCCCAAGTGTTTGCTGGGCAAAAGCATTTACTAGGTATAAAGAACCACATTAGGCGTCAGCAGGGGCTGGCATCTGCCTTCCAGTCAGGCCTCCTATCTTTGCTTATGCCTCCAGTATCTTATGCTCACAGCTCTCTGGTGGATAGCTGTCAGCATTAAGCTGCTCTTTAGAGGTCGTTTGCAAGCACCCTCATTGATATGATTAATTAGGCCTCATTAAGAGGTCAGTGTGAATTCTGTGCAAGAGTAAACTTTTCAATTTGGAAGAGGAAATTTTATCTCTGCTAGCTTAGGAACTATTTGAACCAAATCAACCATCACTTGGTTGCTCCTAATGTGGGCAACTCAGAATTTGGAAATCTGATGGGGGTGGGGGGAGAAAGAGAGAAAAATAAAACCAGGAGGTACCTGGGAGGGAATAACTCTATGTCTCCAATGAGGAGATCTCAAAGGTGTGCTGACAACCCTGTAATGTCACATAATCCGCCCCATGTTCTTGACTTCCATCTCCTGTCAGGAGCCTTTTGGGGCCTGGAACCTCTGTAACACAGGGCACGAATCCATTCAGCAAGAACGTAGTGAATTCATCTACCATTGTTCTAGGTGAACTGATTCTTGGCTGTGGCCAAGCAGAAAACAATGCTTATGTTCTAATGGGACACACAATAACAATAGACCCTCATGAGAAGCCAGGTAGAGCAAGTGCCAAAAGCTATGGGAATCATAACTGACTAGGGCAGGATAGGTGGTGTGTGTGTATTTGTGCGTGCGCGCGCGCACGCGGGCTCGTGTGTGTAACTGCCTCCCATCCTCCCCCTGCTAAATAATAGATATGCCCAGTCTTGATCCCTGGAGCCTGTAGAGGTGACTTTATTTGGAAGTAGGGTTCTGGTAGACACAATCAAAGTTTTGAAAATGAATCATCCAACTGTCTCTACGTCCACTGACAATTGTCCTTCCTAGAGAAAAGGCAGAGGAGAGTGGTGGTGGAAGACCCAGGTGGGAAGACGGGCAGGAACTGGAGTCCTGAAGCTTCAAGGGAAGAAGAGCTTGAGCCACCAAAGCCGGAAAATGTCAGAAAGAATGACTTCCTGAGCCATGTGGCTCTGCTAGCACCTTGACTCAGGCTTCCTCTCCTGAGTTGTTAGGACCAATTGTCTGTCATTTTAAAGCACCTGTTGGAGACGGGGTTTGGTGGTGGTGGTCGATTGTTTTTTATGGTGAGTTTATTGTTGTTGTTGTTTGTTTTTGTTTTGTTTGTCTTTGCCACTGCAACCATGGGAAACTGAGGCAGACGTCAGCGAGTTTCGCACAGCAGTGATCACTGGTCTTACATGGGGCACAGTGGTATGTGATCCTGTGAGAAGAACGGTGTGTGACAGGCAGGCATGACTGGAGCAGGAGGAGCCAGGACATAGAAATACAGAAGGAGGTACAAGAGGCCAGATGTGCGGGGCCGCTCGGGGTGGAGTGCTGTGGAGCCGTATTATTGGGCTTCTGTTCTATATCTAATACGGATGTGGAGGCCCTCCCCCTACCCATCTCAGCTAGTTTTCAAAGACAGCCGGGAAAATTGAGAGACCAGATCTTGGGTTCAGACTCCATCTTAGAGAACCTGACTTAAGGTCAGACTCGAGTTAACTAACAAGCCAGCACCTACCACCAGTTCCCAGGTTACCCCCCAACAAACTTGGGTGTAACACCAATTTCCAGGTTACTCCTCAACAAACCTGTGCCTCTAGGTTACAAGCCTGACTCTGGCACTTCACTTCCTAACAGGTACCTATCAGGAGGGAAGCAGACATTAAGTTTATGGTTTGGCTCCAAGTACCAGTCAATTATTTTAAACAGCAACAAAATTCTGAAATGGGTCCCCAATCAGATGTGTGCCAGGCTAGAAACCCCCTCATTTGCTTACCATTTCCTATAAAACTACGTCCCACTGAGAGCTCAGACTCCACCCTCCAGCTCTCCTTTATCAAACTTGAGTTTGTAAAAAAAAGAGACCCTAGTGAGTGCAATTGCATCAGAATAGGCTCCTTGGTGGTTTGTTTGTTTGTTTGTTTGGTTGGTTGGTTGGTTGATTGGTTTGGGGGTGGTTGTCATGAAACAGGCACAACAGAAACACTTAACTTTCCTCAAGGCACAATGTCAAGTTGGATCTGGTGCCTTGAGCTGGACCTCTGTTTCTAAACAGTCTCGAGTGTGAATTTCAGTTGCTCAATTCCTAGCTTGGGCAAGTCTGTGAACCTACTATGTACATCTCACAGACAAACAAGGCATTGTAACTGCAAGCATAAGTGACTGTTCCCGTTTTCAAAAACCGATTTGAATCCCTTATTTGGAAAATGGAGAGCAAAGGTGGCTACCAGATGTCATCATCCGTCTCAAACTAACCCCAAGGCTCCCATGAGCTCATGGTTTGTTAACTGGCCAACAGTACACACAGGGCTGGTTTTTTTAGCACCTATCTTCGTAGGGTGGAGAGAGAAGCCGAGGCTAGGAAAGGCCAGATGGGAATGACTAGAGAAGACAGGAGGTTAGAGCAGGCCTTGATTGGGAGTCACTGAATGAGGTCCTGAGATACATATCCTGGATTGGCTTGAATGTTATATACTAGTGCAGCAATGATTGTCCGCACACTGGAGACGCTGAGAACCCGGCAGCCGCTCCGTTCGTGAAGCTGGGCACCTCAGCCAGTCCCAGTGTGTGGCTGAAGCCCTGAGGGTACCCGGTCTTCAGTTCCTATCGGAAGGCTGAGCAGGCTAGATTCTGATGTAAGTGAAAGACATCACCGGAAGCAGCAGCAGCAGCATAAACATACTCCCTAGTGACCATCAAAGGCCGGAGGTGGGGTTGGGGGCTAGCTTTTCAAGTTACTCATACCTGGAGGTATTTCTAGGCAATACAGTGACTCTGTACTTGAGTCCCTTGGTGCTCTTAATGTTCCCAAGAACTACATCCTATTCTTCTTGATACAAATATGTGATTAGTGGCTCTTGTCGAACTTCGGCTACCCATCCTCCATCTTAGGGGACACATTTACTGGTCTTTAGCTGTGTGATGGTAGCAATGTTACTGTCCCCCTACCAAGGCTTTGTGTGGTCTCTGGGGCCAAGAATAGGGCTTAGTTGCTGTCACTGGAGGAAGTAGGAAGTGACATGTGCCTTGCTGTTTGCATTTTTATTAACTTCTCTATTTACATCTTTTTGGTTAGAGTCTCTCTGTGTATCCTTGGGTGGCCTGGAGCCCACAGAGATCTGTCTACCTCTGTGGCTCTCACTCACCTCACTGAACAGAACATTAGCCATGCTCTACTAGTTACCACACAGGGGCTCTCAGGCAGCTTGTGGCATTACTCAGTTCCTCCAGAAGCAAAGGCAGAAACAGCCACCTTAGCCACAATGACAGTGCCTTGGTAATGCAGATAAATATTATTCTGGAAGTCTCTGTGAGGGTGCTCTGGACTGAGATTAGTCCCTAGACGTTTGATAAAGTGCTCCCTAAAGTGGGTCTCACCCAATTAATGGAAGACCTGCATAAAAGGAAAGACTGGTCCCTGTCAAACGGGAGGGACTTCTCTATCTGATGGCCTTCAAACTTGAACTGCACGATTGGTTTCTTTCAGACCCTCCAGCTAGCTAGCGCATCCGGCAGATTGGAAATACCCAGTCTCTGCAGTTGTGTGATCTCCGTGTCTTCCCTTCCCACACATACCTTATAACTCCCATGCCTTTACAGGCTGAGGTTGTATTCCGAGACTCCCAGAGGAACATGGGAGAATACTGAACATTGTGTGTGCATGTATGTCTCAGAGTTCAAAGTGGATTCCTTCCAGGATCCCCATGGACACTGAAAGCTGTATATTCTATGCCCTTTATGTAAAGTGATGCCATTTACACACAACCAATGTACATCTTCCTGTGTAGTTTAAATCATCTCTAAATTTCTTATAATGCCCAAAGTAAATCCTGTGTAAATAGTTGTTGTGCTACAATATTTAGGAAATGACAAAAAGTGTACAAATTTAGTGCAGACAGAATTCTCCCCCACACACCCCAAATTTTTTAAAACTCCAGTTGGTTGAATCTTTGGGTGTGAGACTTGTTAAAATAATGAGCTAACCTGAAAAAAATGTCTAATGGCTTTACATATGTATGGGTATGTATGCACATAAAATTTATATTAAGGCAAGTACATTAATATTATATATTAATATGATATATTGGTATAATATATTAATATAACAGTTAAACAGCATCATTACAGAAAGCTATAGTAGAAGTTGTGTGAATATGACCTTTCTCTAAAAATATCCTTTTGCAGTGTGATCACCTTTTTTTCCCGATGATGCTATGAGATGATACAATATCTACATTAGACAGAGTGAGGTAGATAATGGAAACGTTGTGAGGAGATATAGGCTAATACTTAGTAACGGCTACTTAAATGTAGCACTTGACAATTGTTCTGATGACCGAGATGGATGACAGGTGGTTAGCACATACAATATGGATACACTGGACTGTGAGATGATTCCTGTCCTGGGCTAGCTAGAGAACAGTGACGTTTCGGGCAGTGTACAGTTGTCAACTGAAGAATTATTTATTTCTTGAACTGTCTATTTCCTATTTTTGTACCACAGTTAACTTGTGGGTAACTCAGTCTTTGGAAAAAGCAATCAAATCATGGATAAGGAGGTCTACTTTATGTGTATATTTTGTTTCTCTGGAAAATCTTGAGACTTACAATGACATAAACTAATTTTATGGATTTCAAGGCTCTGTATTATGGCAATTTGTAAACGATACTGAAATAGACAAAGTAATATAAACCCTTACATTTTAGGCACTTAGCTTCAATGATAATTAACCTATGACCTTGCATTTTTGTGATATGTGTCTACCCACTTAATTACCTCCTGTATTATTTTTAAGACAACCCTAGACATGCCACCATTTCATCCAGACGCATTTCAGTGTGCATCTCTGGATGATAACGACTTAAAAACATAACCACAGGACCATCAGCAAACTTAAAAATAAAACCAATCCCCTAATAGCATCAAAGATTCAGTCCTACCCAATTTTCTAGTACTTGTCTTTTGAAAATGGATTATTTTTATGAGTCCTTTAAATATTAACACAATCAGAGTACATATCCTCTGGAAAATGCAGGAAACACATAGAACAGGGATCACAGTCAGCCACATTGCTGGGGCTGTTGCCAGCCTATATGGTGCCATTTCATAAACAGGAAAAAAAAAAGAGAGACTTATTTCAGGAAGGTAGCCTGTGCCAAAATGCCTGCCACCCCCTTCTCTCCAGGATGCCCATGTGCCGTGCACAAACTGAGCACTGAGTGCTTTACCCCCTGAGGGTTCCCTCAGTATTTACATTTTGGAGAAAAGCCTTCCAGATTTTCTATGGATATATACATAATTTTTGCATAATTGTTTTCATATGGTACACTCAGTTTTGGAAGCAGCCCTCCTCCCCCCACTTTTAATAGCAAACCGTAAACACTTTCCCCTGTTGTAACATGTTTCTCAACCCTGACTTTCTATGGTTACACAGAGTGCATTGTTCGGCTGTCCTGTATGGGTTCAGCAATGGTCGCTTGTTTAGACCTACAGCCCTGTGAGTATACTACCTGTCTGTGGAGGATAGAACACAGGCAATAACAGTGTGTCCTTCATGACACGCAGGGCAATTTCTGCACATGCATTTGTGTGATCACTAGGTTGTAAATTGGTTCCCTGTGGCTGGTTTGGAAAGACAGCTAAGGTATGGTTCTATTTAGTTCGACTCATGCCTTGGGGGGTGGGAAGAAATGTCCCACAACATGTTTAAACTCTTAGCTTTTTCATAGTAAACAAGAAGCTTTAGCAAAAAGCTGGAAGGCAAGAAAGTGTGAAACACAGTTACAGAGACAGTTATCCCAGAGTTATGCAAGCAAGAGATGTGGGTTTTGGAAACAAGCCTCTACTGAGACGTGAGGCCAACAGAAGAAGGGGTGTGTGTGTGTGTGTGTGTGTGTGTGTGTGTGTGTGTGTGTCTGTGTGTCTGTCTATGTGTCTGTGTGTGTCTGTATGTGTGTGTCTGTGTGTCTGTGTGTCTGTGTGTCTGTATGTGTGTGTGAGTGTGTGTCTGTGTGTGTCTGTGTGTGTGTGTGAGTGTGTGTCTGTGTATGTGTGAGTGTGTGTGTGTCTGTATGTGTGTGTGTCTGTATGTGCATATGAGTGTGTGTGAGTGTGTGTGTCTGTGTGTGTTTGTGTGTGTGTGGTTGTCCTATGGGCTGGCCTTATTTGGTATTAAGGCACAGGCATAGCCCCATTTCTAGATGTAAAAACACCTAACAGCCCCATAACAAACACTGTTTCAGACTCAGGAGTTGGTTAATGGAGTCTCAGAAAATCGCCAGCACACAATCTCCATCTCTTGAGTACCAGGGTAAACATTGAGGTCAATGGCAAAGCACCCATTTGCTCAAACCCACAGCCCACAGTCGGCCCAGAGCTTGAGAGGGTGTTTTCTGTGCCAGCCCTTATCATCTGTAGGGAGTCCACAGGACTAAATGACTCAGTTTAATGGAGTCAGTGCGACAGGGTGAGGTCACAGGGCAGATGTTAACCAGGAATTCCTAACTTCAGAGGCTACGCTGAAGGATAGAATTTCCATGCTGTCAAGCCTCACTGAGAGAGAATGGCACTTCCATGCAAGCCTGGGGTCACCTAAAGAGGGATAGAGTGAAAATTGTGCTGGCTTTCCATCAACCCATAAATGAAAGTTTAAAAGTTGATTAAAAAGCCTGTGGTAGAGTTTTTTCCCAGGTGAGAGGATGTACAGAATATTGGGTCCCTTTTTAAAGGTGACATATGCACTAGTCAGGACAAGGCGAGTGGCCTGAATTCCCAGGCTGTCACAAGCCACCTCTCCTGATTGCCCCAACCAGTATTTTTGTATCAGTTTCACCCAGGACTTCAGCAGCAGCATTATTGGGTGGCATGTGAGTTTCCTAAGATTGTGTTCACACAGCGTGGGTGGTACCAAACCACAGCAGCTTTTCTAGGATCTAGAGGCTAGGAATGTGATGTCAAGATGCTGGCAGGTCCCTCCAAGTACTCTAGGTGAGAAACTTTTCTTACCACCTTCAGAAGAAAATGGTTTTATCTAGATGGCCCTTGGCTGTGTGATTGATCTCTGTCCCTCCATTCTCTTGACCTTCTCCTTTTTCTAAGAACACTAGCTTTTCTGGATCAGGGTCCACCCTAATAGCTTCATCTCGACATTATGGCATCTACACTAACCATAGTTACAGGTGAAGTTTGAAAGAGGTAGGGGGTAGGACTTTCTCATATCTTTGGGGGAGAAATAATAAAACATAAAATTAGTAAAAATTTTTGAGTTGGCTGGGCATGATGGCATATGTCTTTACTCCCAGCACTGGAGCAGCAGAGGCAGGCAGATCTCTGTGAATTCAGGGCAAGCCATTTTACATAGCAAGATCCAGGCAGGCTAGGGCCACATAGTGAGATCTGTTTTTTTAAAACAGGGGGAAAAATCTGGAATCATATATCCAAGTACTTCACTGATTGTATGTGATCACCCACCACTATCAACTGTGGGCTCTTAAATCAACGCCACTGTCCCTGCAGGAAACTTCAGGCAGGTGGCTCAATGCTGGTCCTATCTGAAATACTGAGACTGAATTAAGTGGAAATACCTTACTGCTTAAACCCCTCGGTACTGGAGTTACAGGCAGAACTTGACTTTTAGCAATAACTAGGCTATAGACAGACTTAGGAACAGGCAGACCGATTTACCCAAGCTATCACACCCCGGGATAGTACCCTGGACAAGTTCCAAGGCCCACTGTATATATTCAAGGACTCTTGGCTCTCACCATGGAACTGGTTTTTGGCAGGTAGAGTCCAATTGGCCCAGGCTGAACATGACTGCACTCAACCCAGTTTCAATATTTGGACAGGAGCGAGGCATGTGTGCAGAGGCAGTAAGAGAGTTGAGAGGGTTTTAACTCCCAGTGAGACTGAAGGGATTTGACATGTTATTGAATCCTGGTGCAAGAGGTGAACTCTGGGCCTCCACGCATCCCAGGAATGCGGATGTAGAACTCTCAGCGCATATCTGAAGCTGACAGGGGTTGACAGTCCCCATCTGGGAACAATAACCCAAGCTGCACGTTCGGCCCGGGCAGGGGCTGCTCCCTGCCCCTCCCCCTACTACCTACCCAGCCCTGACTCTAACATGGTGAGCTCAAGAAGGGAGCTTCGGCTCTCTTGCAGTCTCCTGAGTCCTGGGGACCACTGAGCAGGGCAGCCTGTCGGATGCTTGCCATTCCAGGAGCAGCGGGCTGCGACATGGTCCATTTCTCCTCTGGGAGACCTGAGTGGAACGCTGCGGGGAGGCAATTTGGGATGCCAACTGATCACCCAGCTGGCTGAGGGTCTCCTCGCTTCAGGGAAGCGAGGGTAGATGTGTTTGTGTCACGGTGAATACCTCGGGCATTCTTTGTTCGCTTGGGGAGGTGCTTCCATAGTGAAGTTCAAAGCACCCGCTCACAAGCCACGTATCCTAATCCTCTCTCTGATCCGGATTTTGTCCTGTGACTAAACTGATTACAAGCCTTTAGCCGGCATTGGGCTAGGCTGTGTGTTTGGGACAGCCTCCCATAGGCTTCGCTGCCACGTGGTGGTGCACCAGTTGAGGGCCCTGTGAGGATGCGGAGGAGTTCATGAAGCAGCAATAGCATCCGCCTACCTCACCCTTGCAATGTACTGTGGCGTTCCTCATCTTCCCTAGCCTTTGAATAGCATCTCAGATCATACAGGATGCCTGTCTTGAGTCTGCCTTATCCAACAGTGCTGCTCTTAGAGCTGGGGACCCATCCTAGTTGGGGCACCTGGAGATACCCACTCCTATGTCTTTGGTTTCTGGTCCTCCCCACAGTGGCAGCTCCTTCCAATGCCCATATTGTCCCAGAAATCAGGCTTCTGCCCCAGGACCCAGAATTCCATGCCTCTCCTGGGTATCTGTCCATTCGCCACCACATGGCAGAGGTCCCTGTGTAGGTCCTGTGCAGGTTGGAGAGCCCTGTGCCAGGCTCAGGTAGACAGCCTAGCTTTGAACTAACGGATCACTTTCAAGGCCAGACTTTTCAGTTTTGGTCTATTTTCCTGCCTGATGCTTCTCCATGATACCTCACCATACAGTTACCAAGCCAGAAACCAGTCTCCATCTTGGCTACTTAGGCATCAACTTCCCTTGTGATCTTTTTTTTTTTCTTTCTTTTTAAAAATAGATTTATTTATTTCATGTACATGAGTAACACTGTAGCTGTCTTCAGGCACACCAGAAGAGGGCATCAAATCCCATTACAGATGGTTGTGAGCCACCATGTGGTTGCTGGGAATTGAACTCAGGACCTCTGGAAGAGTAGTCAGTGCTCTTAACCACTGAGCCATCTCTCCAGCCCTCCCTTATGATCTTTATGCCAACCCTATGTGCATTTCCTTCTCCCTACACAAACTGCCCTCTGCTTTCCTGGGGGAAAGCTAGTTTCCTTGAGGCCTGCCTATACCCCATTCCCCCCATCTACAGTGCATGCTCTGTACCAGAGCCAGAATTTTCTTAGATGTCTTCCCATCTGAATAAGTTCCATTTGACTTTCAGCTCTCAACTTGTAGGTCAAGGACCTGCCAATGAACCTCCGAGGAGCCTCACCCTTCCACTGTGAACACACAATTCCTATGATCTCTATGAGACAACGATGGGATCTGACCTTGGGATGATGAGCAAGCAGTGGATTGGACAGGCCAGATGCAGGACAAGTTCTTGCTGAGTGAATAAAGGATCTGAAAGACAGTGCCCCTCTCAGAATAGAAGCTACCTCTTAAAGTCGGAGGCAAGTGTGAGTGGTTCAGACAGGAACTGCTCAGACCACCAGCCTTTTGGAGACTTTGGACTCCATGGTGAAGGGAGAGCTATGTGCCAGCATGACACTCTGCCAGAATGTCCCCTAAGGGGACTATGATACACCACTGTGGGAGATGTAGTTGATAATAATCACACCGTTATCCTCTGTTATTGCCTTCTTTCCAACAAGGCCCCTCCTACTTTCCTATATTTTTCTTTTCTTTTTTGTCACATGTTGAGTTTAATTACAATTGTGTGAACATGGGTGAGGATTGTATCATCAGCAACATGGGCAACCTCCAGTTGAAGAAACTAAGGGTGGACTTTCAGCATTTTAGTAATAGAAGCTAATGAACACATGGCCGCCTTCTTCTCCTTCTCCTTCTCCTTCTCCTTCTCTTTCTCCTTCTCCTTCTCCTTCTCCTTCTCCTTCTCCTTCTCCTTCTC
>JANHMN010000007.1:13020710-13040916 GCA_030674055.1 Rhabdomys pumilio
GTGTGTGTGTGTGTGTGTGTGTGTGTGTGTGTGTGTGTGTGTGTGTGTGTATTGTGGTATGGCCATTTCTTGCTTTTTATTTAGGTACTGGGAATTCAAACTTAGGTCTTCATGTTTGCACAGCAAGGGCATTGGCTAGCAAGCCATTCTTGCCCCCTCCCACCCACCCACTGCCCCATTCAATTATTATCAACCAATATTTCTATGTACACACTCTTTATTTTGCATTGTGCCGGGGATGGAACCCAGGACTTGGCGCATGCTAGGCAAGCGCCTTACCACTGAGTTTCATCCTCATTCCTTTAAACAAACATTCCTAAAGAATCATCAATAACTCAAGCAGGCGCCATCTCTGTTCTAATGGAACAAGAGTTTTCAGCGCTGAGGGGATATAGTTGGGACTGTAAAAAGAAATGTTAAACAAATAGTCATTCTAAAAAAATTTCATCCTCTGATGTGACCCCTGTTGCTGCTGAAGAGTGGTAGGGGAGTGTTTTACAGAATTCGTGGACAGATCTCCCTGAATCACTTGCCCCAGCATGTCCAGACAGGTGGACAGACCAGCCAGTTTCCCAGGTGCCTACAGCAGTCACGTGATTCAGCCTATGGGGCTCAGCCAATGGGAGTCACTGACTGGCCACTGGAAGGCGGAGCAAAGAGAGAAAAGCAAAGGTCAATTCATTACCAGTCGTGCCAGTGCTGGATGGCCTGAGGACTGCTTGGACCAGAGCCGGTTTTTTGTCCTTCTAGTGTTGTTCAGGTTGTTCCACTATCTTGTTCACATTCCAGCTCTTCTATCATCTGGTCACAGCCCCCAATCAGATTCCCTGCTTTAAATTCAGCCGACTCTGTTTCCCTAGTTGGCCTGGGATGGCTATAATCACCCTTTGCTTTTTCAAACCCCAACCACTGCCTTTGCCAGTGGCTTGTTCCTGTGGCTGAGCTGGGCTGTGACCTCCTAACAGACAGTGTCTAGCTGTTCCCTGTCTTAGATCATGGCAAAAATATGCAGCCTAAGGCTGAAGGCAGCGGTGGCTGACAGCATGAAACACAGGGGACTCGAGGGCTAATGAATCGGAGCGCTTTTGAAAGAGGACGTTCTTTAAGAGGCTCGTGTTTCTGAGCTCATTTCCTTTCAGCGCTGGCCTGTCATCCCCGGAGTCCCACCTAGGAGTCCCCTACTCCATCCATGGTCACCTCGCTTCAGGGCCACCCTAGGAAGAAGGTCTACTCTTGCCCGGAACCCTACTGTAGTTTCCAACCCTGAAGTGCTGCGGCTTCCGGAGAGCCCTAGGTGGGCTGAGGAGACATAGGTGAACTGTTCTAACATGTAAACAGATTTTCCAAACTGTGGGGGGAGCATCAGAGTGCTCAGGTAGAAAGCTGAGGCTGAAATGGGATGACCAGAGGAGGAGAAAACAGCCCCAAAGCTACCCTATCCCCAGAGACTCTTCTGTCTCTGAGGCCAAGATGCTGATGGTCCGTCTCTTATATAGTGCATGTCTTTAATTCTAGCATTTGGGAGGCTGAGGAAGGTAGATCTCTAAGAGTTCAAGACCAGCATGGTAAATAGAGTGACTTCCAAGTCAGGCAGGGCTACCTACACACAGAGAAACCCTATTTCAAAACAAAACAAAACAAAACAAAACAAAAAACAAAAACCCCAAAAACCAAACAAAAATTCTAATTTTAAAAATAAACTTCATTATTGAAAATCTTGCAAATGAGTAAAAACATCACACTCCAAAGGAACCTGAGTTAAAGTTTACGCATCACTCATTTATCCAAAACAGCGGCTCGGTGGCTTTTTAGTCCCTTGGTCTGGCGTGGTGGTGTGTGCGGTTCAAGCAGGATTAAGAGCAGTCAGCATTTTCAGTGGAAACAAATGTTACTCTCATCCAGCCCTCTTCACAGAAAGCCCAACCTCCTTAGAATGGCAGCCAGAAAACTCCACACTCTCCTAATCCTACAGTTCCACCGCTAATCAGCCGTCTAGACAAGAACGGTCTCCGCTCCCTTTCCTGTTAGCAAATCTGCCCTGACAAGTCACATCCTCCGCTGTTGAAATGTTCTCCATTTGCTCGGCGGGCCTTCTGAGACTTGTCTCTGGAAATGCTATCAGTTCCTGGACCAGCTTGATTCTCTTAAAAGTCACATTTGGATATTCCTCCCCTTAGACTGCATTCTCAAAAGAGGAGCTCTCTGTTCTCGGGGCAGTTAGCACTGTGTTGAATGAGGAAGAGGACTATGGGGTTGATGGGTGCTTGGTCAGAGAGCCATCCTTCGTTCATGGGTCTGGTGACTTTGGAGAGAACACCGTTTAGCATGGGCCCATTTAGACAACACAAGGTGCTGCCTTAATCTGGTATGGAAAATGGTGTGGAGACATTTCATTTCATCCACCTATTAGAGATGAGACTGATTACTGCTTAGTTTTTCCCTATGCCTGGCTATACCTAGCGAGGATTGCAAAATCATACCAAAGAGGCTTAAAGTAAATGTTAATTTGTATATTTTAAAAGGAGCGCCAAAATAATGGGAATCAAAGGCTGTGAGAGGAGTTAGGGAGCCTGGACACTGGTTATAGAGACCTTTCCATTCCCACCTCTCTCCCCCCAAGTGCTCTGCAGACCAGCCCCTCGGCACATCATTCGGAACCAGGCCAGCCTATTTGAAAGACTGCTTATTCTGAAAAAGTACTGCATGCGTGTGATACGGTTGTTCCCCCATCTGGGGTTTGCATTTCCACAGTTTCCGTTTCCCATGGTCGACTTTTGTCTGAAAATATTAAATGGAAAAATAGTTCCCCAAATAAATAATTCATACATTTTACCACATTTATCATAGCATGTTGTAACAGTTCTATTTTATCGTAAGCTGTTGTCATTAATCTCTTGCTATGCATAATTTATAAACTAGACTTTATCTGGACTAGGAAAACTTAGTAAATTTAGGGTCTCTATTACTATAGTACTATATCATTATAATATATTATATTTTCCACATTGGGAAGGGACTGTCATACCCTGCTCCACACTGACAAGATATATTATAAATCAAAACATAATAAAAATGTGCTTCACCAATCCCTGGGGACACAACTTTTTCTTAGTATCATTTGGTGTGGATACCAGGTGACTCATTGACTACTGCCATCGTCTATAAGGGGACTTTGCTCCCTGCCCCTGGGCTGCCTTCTCCCATTTGCTGCTGCTTTTCTGTTCTCTAAGGAACGCTAAGGTTACATCTAGCCCTCTGTAAGTGAGAGAGCCCACCCTCTCCACCTCATCACTGGACAGCTTCTTCAGAGCTCTGAAGCAACTCAGGAAGCAACTTGTAGCAGACTGAGCCCAGACGGGAGCCCTGAAGTCCATAAAAGAAACAAGCATGCAGGTCAGCACACGTGAGCCCGTGGGCGCACCAGTGTTCACTGAGTTTGCATGTGCTCTTCAGGTATCGCTGGGGGGGTTTTAGAAACCATTCCAAGATGCGTTTAGATCCACAGGTTACAGACACAGGCTGGCTTGCAGAAGCATTTGCTTACTAAGCATGCTCTTTCCAGTCTTTGGAAACACAGGATAAGCCACTGTAACTACAAAGCCCTATCTATCATTATCTGATTCCTCCTTTTCTTTCATTTTTTTTTAAAGCTATTCTTTAAAAAATGTTATCTTTTAGCACCACAGTGATGATCATTCTGGAACATGGTCATCCTCCACACCCAGCGGGCCTTGAACTATACACAGTCATTTCAGATAGGAACAACAAGGACACACTAGAATATTATCCATCATTTCATCAATGTCACAAAGGGAGAGTTATGTCTCAGTTTCTCTCTATAATGGGAAAGTAAGCTGCAGGCAAAATTTTGAATGTTACTAAATTTGTTTAAAATGGTCCGAAGGTTACCTGGGAGGCAGCTTTGTAATGAGAAAGACCAAGGTGTTCATTTATATTTTCTCGAATTCAATACTTTACTGATGGAAAAACCAGCTTTCAGTAGTGCCTCAACACCTCGATCAGCCTCAGTGACCTCGCCTCTGAAATGGGAGTAAGGTTTGCCATGAGGACCAAGTGATAGACACAGAGGTCCTAGGATCCAGGCTGGCAGCTGCTGCCCAATGGATGCTTATTCCTCACAGAGCCTAATGCCACACAGCCCTGAGCCTGAGGAAACACATGGCTGTCGGGAAAAGGGCTGGCTGCCTTCCTTGTCTCTCTTTCCTTTTTCATTTTGTCTCCACAGAATGAGAGAGAGGGAGGGGGAGCCAGGTCTCCAGCCTCACAAAAGGCCAGTGTCTGTGGGCCTGGGATGTCTGGGAGGCCCGTTAGGCTAAAAGGCAGCCCTGCCAAGTTTACATATGGTTTTCATATCACCAGGCTTAGTTGTTTTGACTCCTGTGAGCTTTTTCTGCAGCAACTCCTCTGGAGGAAAGGAAAGGTTGCAATTGCAGAGGTAACTGAGGTACAAAGCAAATAAAATACCTCTGGGGCTGTGCACGACCCCTGAGATCTGTCCCCTTTGGTTGCTACCTCCTTGCTTGCCTTCCAAGGCTTCCAGGATCTGGTACATTCTGGCTTCCAGAAGACTCAGTCATGTCTGAGCTTTCTTCCCAGAGGAGGTCAGGGAGGCAAAAGGAATTGGCAGATGAACAAAAGCCATTAGCAGCGTCTAGTCTGGTGTAGGTGGCAGCATTTGGAGTCCACAGGCTCTGGTGAGCTGGTGTGGACTGGTCCTTCCTTTAGCTGCCCTTCCATAAGTGCGCTCTGATTTAACTGGTCAGAAATGAAGATGAGTTAAACGAATCAGTTCTTTCGAGGTGTTGCATGGAGTGGCTTCTGATGGAGCGTTTGTGCACAATGTAGCTGAGACTATAATGAGAATGTATTGAGCTGTGTTCATCTATGTGTATTTGTGTGTGGGGGGGTATGTGTATACAGTGCATACATGTGGAGGTCAGAAACCAGGCTCAGGGTGCTGCTATTTACTTTTCCACCTTTAAAGGTATTTTAACAAATATTTATACATGGCTACAATGTATCCAGATCCAATTCATTCCTCTCCAATTCCTCATCCATCTCTCAGTACCCCCTCTCTCTGTCCTACTGTGTCCCTTTAATGTTATCTTCTCAGCCTGATGATAATTTTCATTTGACAACTATTTCTTGAGAGCCAACCGTGCACCCAGCACCGTACTGTGTCTAAGCAAAGCCAGGAAGAGCAGCTGATGGCTATCACATTAGTATAGCACATACGATGCTTATCTTAATTCATTTTCTTGTTTGTCCCATGAAGGAAATGTTGTAACTACCCCCAGTCTTCAAACCAGGAAGCTGAACCCCAGGAAGGTTAAACACACTTTTCATTGTGTGTGTGTTTGGGTTTTGTTTTGTTTTGAGATAGGCTCTTGCTATTCAGCTCAGTCTGATCTAGACTCATCCTCCTCCTGCCGTAGCTCTCTGAGCTCTGCGATTACAGGTGTGAGTCAACCCAGCTATCGCTAAGCTTGCTATAGATAACATTACTAGATTAGGAGCCACACTTAGCTCTGCTATCTGTAGATGGAGCCAGGTCCTGACAACATTGTATACACCCTGACCACAGCCTGAGTCTTCCACCGCAAGGCTTTTGTTGTGCAAAGCTGTGTCTAACATTAATGAATGGTTTGTCCAGCTCTGGCTGGCTGGGCAATCTTGTCTATGAACATAACATATTGTCAGGCTCTCAAACTGTGGCCCTGTAATCTTTGTGCTTTTAGTTTTCCCTCCACTGGTGCTTTCCCCAGGCCAAGCAAGGGAAGGGATTTCCAGATCTCTGGTTCTCAATCTCAGATCACAGTCCCCCATAGCCAGAGAGCCACTGGTCTCATTACCAAGCCCCTATCTCTTCTGTGACTTAAGTCACCACTTCACAGTGACCCTTCTACCTTGCTTGTATGGCTTCTCTGGTTTCTTAAGACTTCCAGGCATGGAGATTACCCCTGGGGATAGGGAAGGAAGAAGATAAGCTATGAGGTTAGGGATCACCTTGCTCCGATGACTGCCTCTAATGGACAAGTGTGCAGGCAACAGAAGGAGAGGACAGCGGTGGGTGGTTCTGGCCTCAGGTCTGTTATCTCCATCCAAGTAGCAGAGACACTTTGGCCCCCATTGTCTACTGAGCCTTTGCATTCTTATCATCATCTGATAATCACCATGATACTTTACGTCATAATCACATCTGCAACATCTGCATTCCAACTTAGACCCGGCTTCCTCACACTAGCGCCTTTAGGCTTTCCCAACCCACAGCTTTTAGGAGCCAACTCAAGGTATCCTGCAGCCCTGGCCGATAAAATCCATCAAGGCTAGTTCTAGATCTCCTGGCCCAGCCCTCTCACCTCAAGGACCGTTGTCTAGAATCCCTTCTTTGCAAAGAACTTCCACTTCTTTATCCCTCCTCCTCCGCTGACTATGGTTTCCAGGAAGAACACAGAACTACTCGTCCGGTCCTGTGAATACCCGCAGGCAGACACAGAGGACAGAACCCAGTTCTGGACTCAGCCTCATTTTGCTCTTGGCTACCACTGTCAACTTAGTAGTGGACAGGCCTCATGATCTCAGTGTATGTCCCTAATACCTCTCCTGTCCCCAACTCAGCCACTGGCCTGAGTGAGTAAGGCAATGGATGAGAAATGCCACAGCTTCCCAGCATGCCCACCCTCCTTGCCTCAGTGTACTCAAACTGACCTTGTCTCTTAGTAGGGCAGCATTGGCTATGGAAGCCAAATCCTCTTCTCAGCTAATGTCCCCTTCGTTCTGTTTTGTTGTCTAGAAAGCAAGACTAGGAAGTCTTTCCTATTGAAGGCACATGTAGTCTAAAGACCATATTCCATAAACCTGCCCCATCTTGCAAAAAATCTTATACAAAGCACCCCCTCACCTACCTGATGACCTGAAACAACCAACCCCTTTCCCCCTTTACTTCATTGTTTTTTGTTAGCCAATCTTGAAAAAACTGTGAGTTTGCACCCCAGCCAATGGGGAAAAGAAACAGTTACTCTCACTGGGGTTAGTATAAAAGCCAGGTGAACTTCCTGCCCCGGTGTGCTCCCTAGCTTGGTCTGAGTTCTGCCGCATCCTTTCAGAAAAAAAGAAACTGTCTTGCTGAGTTACTTTTTCTTTGTGTATTCCTTTGCACAATACAAAGATCATTCTTTGTTTACAACACCTGCAAGGGTCTCTACCATGTCTGTTCTGGATGTGGAAACCAGATGTTTGGGAAGGTTGCTCATTGGATGGATCTTTGAGCTTGAAAGTGACCAGCTGTAGGCTGTGGCGCCATTGTGAACAACCAGGAATGCTTATCAGGATCAGGCATGGGGAGTGACAAACACCAAGCTCTCCAGACACGCTGCATTTACCACTGAGGCACATGATGGTGGCTGAGAAGGTGCATAGAGATTGTAATGACGGAAGGGGCTCACCTGTGTCACTGTGGACAAAACAGAAGTAGTCACGGATGCAACGCCACACAAGGTAGATGAACAGAGACCCTTATATCAGTGGTTGTCAACTTTCCTAATGCCATGACCCTCTAATACACATACCTCATGCTGTGGGGATGCCCAGCTGTAAAATTATTTCATTGTTACTTCATAACTGTAATTTTGGTACTCTGATGAATCATAATGTGAATATACGATATGCAGGATATCTGATATGCAACCCCAGAAAGGGTCATGACCTAGGTGTGGGTTGAGAACCTCCGCCTTAGAGTAGAATAATGAAGGCCACTCAGGAGGGCAGCAGTATCAAAGACAAACGCCTGGGTAAAGGTCTTGGCTAAGAAACATGCCAAAGAGGTTACGCTGAGCATCAGGAGAGGCTCACAGAGATGAAGGTGCCGAGAGAGACATAGTTTGGTAGCCTTCAGTGATGAAGCCTTTGTGGATGCAATTGCTACTCATAAAAGCAACCTCAGCCTCTGAGCGACAGAAACATTGTATAACTTCTCATCCAGTCCAAGGTAGGCTCTTTGATGGTGGATGATATTTGGTCAATGGTATCCACCTTGCTGGTTGGCAAAGGTGATTTTGGTGGCACCAATGGCAAAGATAAGACATGGTGGCAGAAGAGGTGACTGGACATGAGAATGATGGAAGTAGCAATTATAAAAAATTGATCTTAAAGTTTACTTGATGAGGGGCTGGAGAGATGAATCAGAGGCTAATGGTACTTGATGTGCTTGCACAGAACCCAGGTTCAGTTCCCAGCACATAGAACTCACAATAGTTTTTAACCCAGTTCCAGGGCATCTGACGCCCTCTCTCAGCCTCTTTTGGGCACCAGCCATTAGTGTAGACAAACACATAACTAAAAATAATTTTTTTTTCTTGAAGAAGGTACCAAATGCTGGAGTCAGATTTGGATTTTATGGAGGCAAAGGCCATTCTTTGGGCAAACCACAGACCAATATGGTACTGGTGGCTCCAGGAAGCAGTGGCAGCCAGGAGAGCTTTAACCAACATTGGGGAAAATGACTGGAGTTGTGATAAGGAGGCTACAGCCACACCCAAAAAAGATCTGAGTTCAAATCCTAGCTCTGCTTCTCGCTGGCAAGATGACTGAGGTGAGTTCCTTGGTTTCTCCTGAACTTGGTTTCCTCAACACTAAAACAGAAATAATATGAACTATGTATGTATTACTCAACCCACAGGAGGGGCTTAGTAAATTATAGTTATAATTACTCCCACTAACAAGCCATCAAGTCCTTCCATTCCAAGTAGTCAGAGCCTCGCCAGTCATAGAGTTGGGAAGGACACTGCATTTGTGTCTCACATACAGAATTTCAGAAAAATTAGCTGACGCAAAGACCATATGAGAAGCAAGTCCTAGAGAGTGGAACTCAGAGCTAAAGACACAAACATCTCCACTCTATCCCACCTCCCCAGAAAGTGGTGTGTGTAGCCATTGCAGATGCAAATTCCATTTTTCCTTCATCTTCCAGAAAAACACAAGAAATGCGATGAGGACAGAGGACCCCTCTCCTAAATCCTCCCAGACTAAGTACCCGGCTGCATTTCAACATTCTGAGCCCAGCCCCTCAAGGAGATTGCTCATTGTTTTGATTACTTTTCTAGATGTTGAGACAAAAGTAAATTGAGAAAGGCTTTATTTGTGTTCACATTTTGAGGGGACAGAGTCTATCAGGGTGGAAAAAGAATGCTGGACTTCGGACTTAACATCTCACATCTCTGGGAACAAGAAGCTAAGACCAGAAGGATATTGGTCTGGGCTATAAAGACCAAGGCCATTCCCCAATGACACACTTCTTCTCGTAACACTCCACCCTTTGGGAACCACATGTTAACATCCAGGAGCCTACAGAGGACATTTCACTTCAAACCATAGCATTCAGTTACATGTGGAGAGGATTTAAGTTGGAGCTCTGCTCCTTTTCCAGCCTGCCTTTCATTTCTCATTTATAAGCATCTAGTTCTCATTCCTAGTCCGAGTGCATCAGTAAAGGATCCTTCACCGGCTCTGCTCTAAGACATGTGATGTAGGCCTGGCCAACAGAAATTTTCTATCCTGTTGGCCAAAAAAAATTGTCTAACACTAGTTAGGTGTCTGTCACTCCCACCCCACTCCCAGAAGTATCTCGTTTCATTTGAAAAGAGACTCTGTTCCTGTCTTGCCTAGGGAGCCATTTGTCGACTTGGTAAAATGGAAACTGCTCCAGTCAGCCGTCTCTCTTAGCTAACGGAACTATGCATTTGTGTTAAGCATCAAAGGCTGACACTGTGGCCCACACTGTCTCCAACAATGACCTCGGATTTAGGGATTTAAGTTTGAGTGAGAGATGACAGTGAGTAGAGCTGCTGTCTGATTCAGCCTTTCCATGGAGACAGCTATTCATCTTCTTAAGCAGTTAGACATCTGTTGTGACGTCATGGACAGTTTAACGCCAGAAAGCCACTGACGTGACTGACATTAATACTGACTTCCCCAAAGCACCCTGTGCTCACTGGGCTTCACGGTTGGAACCGTTCGATCCTGTTCCATATGCCGTGTACACAATAAGACAAACTAGTACAGAATTTGGGGCAAGGCGAGTCTAAAAACGCTTACTGATTTCACCCTTCTCACCCAAGTAAGTGTTGAGTGTGATCCAGCAGAAGGTGTCAGCACAGTTGCGAAATTATCCTCTGCTGCCAACTTCCAGAGAGAGCACAGCAATTTATTTACATATTCCCTCACACAGGGCTCTGAATCTCAGCCACTTCCGATGTCCAGCTTGTCTCCAAACGGGATAACCTTTTCCTGTGGATGGCACACCACCCATCCAGGAGTGTATGCTCTGTAAACCAACTCCCAGCTTCTACCCGCACTTCAGGGTCTAGCTCCCTGCCAATAGAAAGCCCTCACATAAGTACCGACCAGGTCCCTGGTGGCTGCCAAATTTGGGGACCTTGTGCATGCACGTCTCATTCTTTGTTTTTTTCTAAAAGCGTCTACCTCCCAACGTTGTCCATTGGCTATCTCTTAACCCTGAACTCAGATGAACCTGTACTCAACTGTATCATAGCAGTACCTGGTTCATATGCCTACTCTGGGTCATTTTAAAATATAGCTTCAAAAACCCTGCTCACGTCTATTCTACATGGTGCGCCAGAGCGATCCTTTATGGAGAAAACAGTATAACTGAGGGCACTTGGGATTGGACACTTTGGTGATTTTGTGAATAAATGGGCACATGAAAGAATGGATGGATGGATGGATGGATGGATGGATGGATGGATGGATGGATGATGGATGGATGGGTAGATGGATGGGTGGGTGGATGGATGGGTGAGTGGATGGGTGGGTGGGTGGATGGATGGATGGATGGATGGATGGATGGATGGATGAATGAGTCAGTCTAGGCAATCCTAAATGAATGTGCTTTCTCTCCATGTAATTCAGATTTCTCCTTTTCTGTGAACTGTCTTTTCCTAGCATAAATGTAGCTGGTAGTCTACAGATATTGCCTGGACTTGTACTGGCCTCCGGATTAATTTTATTCCCATGTCTATCTACTTCCTATCTGGGCAAATTTTATACTTAATTTAGCTTGTAGATACAATATGCTCAAAGAGACAGTCTTTTAGTGTTCCTCCCCTTCCTTCTTTCTTCAGATCTGTGGTCACCTACATTTGGTCCCTCACCTTCTTACCCATCTCTCTCCTGCTCTGCTGGATCCCACACAGGACTTCTGTTTCTGGAATAATCCGGTGGCTTGTGCCTTTTAAAGCTCCTATTGATTGTGTTCCAAGTGTGATGGATTAAGAGTGTGGAAGAGGTGGAGGCTTGAAGGGAGACTTGGGTAGTCGTGAGGGCTGAGTATCTGTCACATGGGACTTCTCATTCTTGGCATCCATTAGCATTAGCGACAGTAGGGCATCACACAGTGAGCCTGCATTCTTCTTCAGGCTCCCTTGCATGCATCTGCTTGACTGTTCTTCCAGCATGTTAGGAAGCATCATGAGGCCCTTGAGAATTGCTACACTACATCCTTCAACGTCTCAGGCAGACTTGGGTGGCATCATTTCTTTGGTCTGTTGTTGATACTCTATTTGTTGTGAATAAACATTACTTTATGTCTCTCCTGGCTCATGCTGCTCATCGAGACCACAGCATTTTCTTTCTGACTATTTGGCCCTTCTCAAGTTCAAGCAGACTTTGTTTTTGGTTTTAGGACAGACTCTGACTACATTGACCAGGCTGGCTTTGAACCCACAAAAATTAGTCTTCCTCTGTCTTCTGAGTGCTGGGGTTAAAGGCATACTCTTTAACACTCGATACTTCTAATGCACTCTGAAGTTGATCTGTCTTGCCTGCTGGCTCCAGAAGAGTGAAGCCTTTCACATGGGTTGAAATCTTGGGGTTTCCAACTGTGCCTGAGTAATAGTAAGCACCAAGGCTTCAGTCTGAACCAATTTCCTCCAGATCCTTTCATACAGTGTAATACCATAGGTATTAGGTCCAAAGGTCCCGTTCCATCTAACACAATTACTCTGCTCCACCCACACATTCTTCAAATATTCCCTTCCACCCAAACCTTAGCAACCCTTCAGGGTCCAGTTTGATTTTTTTAAAAAAAAGATTTATTTTTATGTATGCCTGTGCATATGTGCTCTGTATGAATGTTTGCCGCTTGTGCTCAGGTACCTGTGGAGAATGTCAGGCTCCTGGAGCTGGATCTATAGGCAGTTGTAACATGGACACTGGAAACCCAACTCAGATCCCTGGAAAAGTAGCACATGCCCTTGGCAACTGAACCCTCTTTCCAGCCCTCAGTTCATTTTCTAAATCCTTGAAAAAAACATTCTATGGCCACCGTGGCACTGTTAACCGTTATTGATCATAAGTCTTGTTTTATGAATCATAGTGTGTATCACTGACTCTTCCTATGTAAATTCTTGCCTGCCTCAAACTGTAAACTCCCTAGGGACAGGCAGCCTGCCAAGTTTTTGTTTGTTTGTTTGTTTTTCAGTGACCTGCGTATTTGGTCTATCAGGTACATGGTAATTTAAACACTAAAGCTTTACTGACTCTACATCATAGTTAAATACATAGTATTTTGGGAAATTAATTTTTTAGCATTTGAAAAGAGTCAGCAACCTTTGAACTTTGGAGGATAATATTGATGAGGACACTTGTAGAAAAACATGTTTGCCAGGACATAAACTTTGTGCCCCAAACAGTATAATAACTTGCTTCCCAAGTAGGAGTAGAGTCAGAGATAGATTTCCGTCCTCCCCGCTGCTGCTGCAGCCTGCTGACTGTACATACTTATCACATGGGCAGGACATATGAAGCAATCAAAGGTTCTGTTGATGATCAAAAACCTCAAGCACAGCGGTGGCGTTTGTCAATAGCCACCAGTGTTCAGCAAATGTGTTCCACGTCACTGGGCACTGGCCCCATTGTGAAGCGTTATTTCTATTCTGAATGGGGCTGGCGTTATGTAACAGAAGGCACAAAACAGCAAAACAAGAAATAGATTAATGCCATCTTTCCCTTTTGAAGGACCTTGTTGAGTGCCTGGCTAGGAGCTGGATTAAATTGAATTCCATTCCTCAGACTCAGCCCTGAGCGGGCGCCTTTTCAAACCTTAGGATTTCAGCACAAAAGGAGAAACCAAACAAATGTTTAAGTTACATACAAGAGATTATATTCTTTATGAAGATGTATGTTTGGATATATGTTTACATACGTGTGCAGAGGTGAAAGGTCATCAGCTGTTCTTCAGGATCACTGCCCTTCTTGTGTGAGTCAGGGTCCTCCACTGGCTTGGAACTTGCAGGTTTTCTAGATAGACCTTCCTGTTTGTAGGCAAATTCTCTATTGATTGCTCCATCTCCCCAGCTCTAGCCTGTGCTAAAGTTTGTATACCATGAGCCTTGACAAGCAGAAATAACAATATGTCTCAACACTCTGTTTTGGGTCCACATGGCTCAAGGAGGAAATATATGAGAAGTCTTTTCTTAAAAAATAGCTGCAGCTTATGCTATACACACCACACACACACACACACACACACACACACAAAGATATACTCAGGCACACAGACACATACACAGACATAGACACATAAACATACTTAGACACACAGAAACAGACATACACACACACACACACACACACACACACACACACACACACGTCCCCTGCCCTTTCCCTAACCTAGCTTTCATCCTTACATTTCACACATTCCATTCCAGATACATGCCTCCTCTAACCCCTGAGCTGAAGAAAAGATAAAAAGGGAAGATAAGGGCTGAGGATAAAGGGACTTTGCCCTGGGAGGCTAGACAGTGGAGTCTATTGAGAGGTGGGCCACAAGTTCTGAGTTGTGAGTCTCTGGAGCCAAACTGTCTGCATTCAGAAGCTGCTGTCTTTCCCGTGTCCTAGCTGTGTCACCTTGGATGGACCGCCTCACTCTCCTGGCCTAGATCTGTTAACAGGAGGAACGTCTAATCAGCACCCACCTTGTCATGTGGGTTTTGTGACAGTGTCATGAGTCAAGACGCCTGGAGTCCATGGAGCAGCGCTGGCACATGGCCTGAGGTCAGGCACTGAATCACTTCCGCAGGTAGAGGCAGATAAGTCCTGTAGGGACTCAGGACAAGAAACCCAGGAGGAAGTACAGAAGAGAAAGTCATGACGGGGACAGCACTTTTCATCTGCCGCTGTTTAGTGAGGGTCTCTTGTATGTCGGGCAGCTGCTGCGCATACAAGAATACAGATGGAGGATACAGATGCCAGCTCTGTCCTGAGAGCTTGCAGTCTAGCAGGTCTGACTATCCCCACCCTCCCTCTGCATGAGACGCTCTCCGCAGGTCCACAGTGCCTGGCCTGCAGAGGAGCGGTAGTTACTGCTGTGGATCTTTGGGTATGGTCCACATGGGCATTCTTGGTTCCCTAACTATTTTAATTCTGTGTTAGCCACTCACTCACATCCTAGGCCAACTCACCCCTTGCCTGTCTGAAGTGCTCTAGTTTCTGGGCTTTGTTCCCCTGTGGAAAACCACACACCCTGTCCCCTCATTGTCTGCTTTCCACTACCTTGGTTTTTTGCTGTAGTGGTTTTAGCAGGTGCTGCCCGCCTGCCTGTTTCTCCAATTGCCCAGCCAATCATTTCTTCTGTCTCCCATTCTGCACCAATAACCTTGATCCCCTCCCTGAGACCCAAGCTGGCCATCATCAGGATTCTCCCAATCTTTCTCAGACTTCAAACCACCCTCTTCCTCCTTGTGGAAGGAGGGCAGAATGAGGAGAGGCTGAGTATGTGACTGGAGTGGCTGGGGGCCTGACTCACCTCAGAGCCAGTCTCTACAGGTCTGTCATCTGTCACCCTCTTATCTTTCACCCATTCCTACGAGTCTAACTTCCTCAGACTCTATCTGATGTCTCTTTTCCTCAGTATACTTAAAATGTACAGCTCCATCAGCCCACCCACCCACAAATATAGCCATTATAGGATAGCGTGGGTTCTGTGGCCAGCATGCCCCTGGGTTTGGGGATAGAGCAGTGAGTTCACAGAGCTTACACTCTAGAGCTGAGAGCCAATGATAAGCAACCAAATAGAATGTGGTACATGGTGATCAGCTGAGTGAAGTCCTCCCCAGCTGAGGGTTCAAGTAACCAAGAATTGAAAATAATCAGGAAAAAAAAATGCCTCAAACTAAAGATATTCAGACTTTTTTGGGTCACCATTGCCTAAATAATAATACAGTTAAGCAACTAGTTACACTGTATTGATGTTTCTTAGGGATTGTAAGTAATCTACAGATGACTGAAAGTCTGTGAGGAGGTGCATGTAGGTTATATGCAAATGACAGGCCATTTCATATAAGAGACTTCAGTGGCTAAGGGACTGAGGAGTATATGAGGTGTCCTGGAACTACAGATGCCAGGGGGCCAGAAGGACAACGAGCTTGGGCCATGAATCTAAGTGGTTCTGGGAATGGGACCGAACTGTGGACAAAGGATGAAGAGAGCTAAGTCGTGCCACGGAAAGGGGCCACTTGTGGTTCGAGCTATTTCGTTATGTGAGAGAGAAGCTGCTGAGGGTCCCCACGCTGGAACAAGCCTTTGAGAAACGTCTAGGGCCCCTGCTGAGCCGTATAACAATCTAGACATTGTTCTCCCTGCTGTTCTCAGGCTGGCATGTGCTGTATCTGCAAGAAGCCAGCCCTAAACTCACAAAAGGTCTGCTTGACAGTCCAATGCAATAGCCATCCAGAAGTAATCTTCCCATCTTGAGCTTGGGGACAGCGAACAGAGGAATGCCTTGACTCTTGGCTGCACTGCAGCTTTGGCCATTGAATACAAGAAAGGCTTCAGTGCGAGCTTTCCTTCTATCTCCTTATCTGAGCCCAGGTAATGAGGAATCTGGGAGATAATTTGACAAGTTATAAATAATCCCTCTCAACCACTGATAAAAGGACAATACAGGCTTGATGAATTGCTGCCTGTGTCGCCCTCATCATAAAAATACAAGAATGTTAAACACACGTTTGTCAGTCTCTTTTATACAGTGTTCTCACTAGGTATTAGACATGTTGTTGTTATGCCAAATCAGCCATAACTTATTTACTTACCATCGAGTTACAAATACATCTTCCAGATAGCACGTGGGGTTACACCTTCATTAAAAATAGAAGTTTTTGCTTGCTTTGTGTGTGTGTGTGGGGGGGGGTCAGTCAAGAATCCTGGAGTTTTCCTACTGTGTAACACTTAAACTCTAGGGTAGATAGTGCTACATTCCCAGTGAATTAATAATTATAAAGCTGTACACAAAGTTCCCGGCAGAGATAGCCCAGCATACCAACCTTCACACTCCTCGGAATGTACGGTTCTTCTCCCAGCTCCGCTCTGCCGTGCACAGCTTCTACCGTGGAGCTAAGTTGTTTCTTTATATAGAAGTGATGCCCTTGTTAAATCCAGTACATGAGTCATTTGTACATTTCCTAAAATCCCACCCCATCACACTCCTCTTATCTGCTAGCCATTTTCTCTTGTAATCAGGAGAAAAATGCATCGGTAGTGAGGACATCCTGGTGAAAAGCTGAAATGCTCTGAGACTAGGTAGAGGAACACGTTTCCTTGAGGTGACTGAATCTTGTGCTTGTCACGTCATTACATCATCACTAACTAGACAATTCCTGTGCTCCTGTTAACTTGGCTACCAGCTTATACTACGACTTCATACTATAAACTGCGAGAGTTCAGAATGTTGGAATGGACTGAGGTAACACTACGAGTGAGGAATTGGTGTTTGAGAGGTACCATAATCTTGATGATGCAGTAAGAGTCAGCATCTTGGGCCCAACACAGCTTACCAGTTCATTTTCCAGATGACATGAGAAGTGGGCACAGGATGCTTGCTGCTTTCCTGGCTCACGGCAGATACAAAAGGCTTCCACTGCTTTCAGTTTGGTCTGCTCTTGTTTAGGAACTGAAGGTCTGATGAGAGGTCACTGGTTTCTATGCACAGACAATAAGGATGCCTAACAGGTCCTTAGGAGTAGGAGAAGGGCAAATACTAGGTATGTCCAATCCGCTTAGGAATTTGAAGCCAACAGTGTATGTTAAACAATCACTCCAATTGTCTGAATCTTTCTGCCCTTGTGTGTGTATTCTGATCATAAAATCCTGTCAAGTATCCTGTTCCCAAGGACCCAAGGCCGACACTTGTTTCTTTTTGTTTTATAATCTTCTAAATAAATGAGGTGTTAGCGAGACAAGGGTGGATGGACATGCTCAAAGGATCCTTCCTGCCAGAGAAGAGACGAAAAGGGTCTAAAACACACTGTCACTCTCTGTGTGCCGAGTTATTGGCCTTTTCAATTCGTGGGAGGAACTCCTAAAAATGGTCCTGTTAATAGTGTAGTCTGTGGGTTCCCAGGACTGAATCCTCCTACAGTCTTGGAAACTCCTCCTACTCCCGCAAACGCACAGTGGGAACTCACTGTCCCAAGTCACCTTTAAAACTTGAGTTTATTTTCAACTGTTATCATCAGACTGCTTGTCAAATTGGTGTTCTCTGCTCCTGGGGGTGGGGGTGGGGGTGGGGTAAAAGGTTTGGGCCATGGTGGCAGATGCCACCGTAGAGTGGAAGACAAATCTCAGATGCCTAAACGAAAAGGACTACTTCTACCTTCTATTCCAGCATCATTGAAGAGGAAGAGGAAATCTCCCAGAAGAGAGACACAATCTGTCAGTGCATCCAGAGGCTGGAGTCATAGAATACTGTTTAAAGAGGAAAACGCAGTTCACTCTGCTGCCATAGAAACCAGTCAAGGTATGAGCAGAGGGAAGAGCCTCCTTGAGGCCAGTGAGTCTAACACTTAGAATTTAAGACATTAGTGGGTTGCTTTTTTTTTTTTAAGTTACAGTTTTCTGGGACGAGATGCACATGTGTGTGCTTGTGCGTGCACGTAGGGTGAGTCCCTGTTGTCTTTAATTGAGACCCCCCTTTGCCTTTGTCCCTAATTTTTTTTTCACTCTAGGCTGTCTTTCAGTAGTGATTAAATCAAAAGGAAGGCTGGGGTCTTAAAGGGGAAAGTCCCCACTGATACCTCCCGGTGTGCCAGCATAGCTATCCAGTGTGGCGCACAGGCTTGTATGCATCTGCACAAACCTGGTGGAATCACTGGGTAAAATCCCCGTTCCCTGCTTCACTGTGTCTGTTCCATCCCTGTTTGCTTGCTCAAACATCTCTCAGAAGCTCTGAAGTGGCAGGATAAACTTTCTGACCTCCTTAATCCAGGAACTGTGTCTGAGCCATGGTTCGCTTTAGTTAGAACATTTGAATATATAAACTCCGACTGTGGATCATGCTGTGTCAGTCCTAGCGCTGGAGACATGCCCGTCCCCACTTGCTGCTCCTTCAGGATTCCATGGCACAGGGAGCCACCGCTCCAGGGTTGCAGGATTTCACAAACAATGTGGAAATGAAAGGCAAGACTGGCCAGACATTCGGAAAGCTGGTGAGCACTTGCCAAAGTCTGTCTTTGTAGGAGGGGCTACAGGCAAGAAGTCACCAAGTCGGTGTAAACAGGCTGCTGTGGGTGCCAGGAGGAGTTAGAATTTAAGAATCAGTTGGAATCTCTTAGAGGAGGCATTTTACAAAGGATTAGAGATTCCACCCCACAGCCAGGAGTGGGACTTACAACCTATAGTATCCTTTTATTCCCTAATAAGAGAGAATGGGCTTTCTGGGTTCCTTTGTGATGTTACTTTGCGTTTTATTTATTTATTGGCTATACTCGATAGTCCCCAGTGATGGGGCTCATGCAAGCATCTTCATTTACATATAACTGGTACTTTGACTGTGTTTACCTCCATCTCTTCCCTAGACTTTCCTTTTTAAAAGTAGCTTTAGGTTTACAATAAAGAGGGATGGGAGGAGGGGGAGAGGGAGAAAGGAGAGGGAGAGGGAGATAGCCCTTCCCATCCCATAACATTGAAACCAGGGTATGTGTGCTCCCTTCCCCCCTCTCTCTCTCCCTCTCCATCTCTCCTTCTCCTTCTCTCTTAAAATTTGTTAAATCATATTTCACTTATAATAGCCAAATATGTGTCTATTTTCTGACTCCACATAGATGGTGGGAATTGAAATAAGCCTCAAAACAAATAATAATAAATAATAATCAAACAAAACCACAACTCTTGGCAAAGGCCCACGTCCTTTGACACACACCAATGTGGGAGCAACCCTTGGTGATGTGGGGAAAGCAGCACTCTTCTGGCCACCACAGACATATCCCACGGAAGAAGGGAGCACCAGCTTCTCTTACTCTCTCAGTGTGTGCTGGAGTCCTTGGAATTCTCCTGCGCTGTTCTCTGTATACAGTGTCTCTGATCCTTGTTTAGAACTCCTCACTGGGAGCGAGCCCTTTGTCTTATGTCCTGGTTCTTTTATTTCACAGCCCGCAGATATTTCCTGGTGTCCTCTGACTAGGGGCAAATGCTCGTTCCCTAACCCACCTCCCCTTCGCTTGACACATGCTTACACATACATGTGCATACATGCATGTGGGCGGGTACACAACACAGAGCTGTGCAGCTCTCCAGCCCTGCCATTCCTAGTCTAGGTCTTTAGTCCTACTATGTGCTCCTGTAACACCTGAGTTTCTTTTGTCAAGTCATTTTTGCACATTGTATTGAAATTGCTTGGTCACAATCTCAACTTCTCAGACTAAATGTGACTGTGCTCACCCGAGTGAGCCCAAGCTCCAACACAGTGCCTGCTATACTCACAGCCCAGATGCTAAACAAATATTTATTAAACTTACATACTGGGATCCTAAGGACTTCCAGACACTGAATTATCTCTAAAAGCTCTCAGATCAAAGATTGACTTTAAAGATCAAAGAGAAAGATAGAAACTCCAGATGTTGAGGCAAAATCACAACTTACCAAAATAGTTCGACCTTTACTCCCCCAAGCCCCTCATATTTTAATCTCCCACTCTTTGTTTTTATTGAAGAAATAGAAATTGGAGGGGAGGGAGAGGGAGGGAGAAAGTGTGTGCACATCACTTGGCACATGGCATCATCAGGCTATTTGTGTATGCAATGTGTTTATGTGCGGATGCACTTGAGTGCATACACACACAGACACAGACACACACACACACACACACACACACACACACACACACACACACACA
>JANHMN010000007.1:13040926-13059839 GCA_030674055.1 Rhabdomys pumilio
ACACACACACACACACACACACACACACACACACACACACACACACACGTTTGAGCAACCTCGTGGAGGTCAGAAGTCTATGTTAGATGTCTTTCTCAATTATTCCCTATCTCACTTATTTTTAGACATAATTCCTCACTGGACATAGAGCTGATTCTGTTAGACTATTTGGCCAGCAAGCCTCAACACGGAGCTCCCCTGTCTTCATCTCTCCAAGGCCTGGATTGAAGCTGTGTGCCACGGTGCCTGGGTTTGTCTTCTTTTTCACATGGGTGCCGGGGATTGAACTTGGGTCTCCTTGCTTACCCACAAAGCACTTTACCAACTGAGCTATCTCCCTGCCCCTCATTCGGTTGGTTTTAAATATCACTGATCACTTGCCGATTTGTGGTTCTGTCCATTATGGGTTGTGTGGTCTTTGTGAAGATATGTGTGGAACTTTGTTTAAAAAAAAGATGGTCTCAGATTCTTTGGCACTATTTCCATCTAGAGGTAGAACCAATGTGTTTGTCTTCCCACTTGGGTTTGTGTGAGTGTGTGCTGGGGCATTAGCACCTGATAGAGCAATGCTGTGCCAGATTCTATATACGAGCTTTAAGAGATCAGGTCCTATTTCCTGTCTTCAGAGTGTTCTCTTAGGAGATGTCAATGTGTTCTGAAGCAGCCTGAGCTGCTTCTGATTGAAATGCAGATGTGTGAATGAAGCAGCCACACTGGATGGCCAGCCAGAACCTTCGTGATACCTGACCTGACTGCCATCTTTCACCAGGAGAGAATCCAGAAAAGAACTGTCCATTGTGTCTGGACAAGGACCATAAACCAGTCTGGGGTGGTTTATGGAGCAGCAGGGGGAATGGCTCCTAGAAGTGATGATATCATCTGCCTTATCGTCGTAAAGTTATATTGCAGAATCACCCTGCTTCAGGCTTCGGAGTGAAGGGATTACACGGTCACTTTCTTGATAACCTTAGATGTAAAAAGTGAACATATACATTTCTTTCCTATAATCTGGGATAAAATATCATGTCTCCTGCCCTGATCTACCCTTGTTTTTCCTCCTCCTAATTTGGTCTCTGTTTTTTCCTACAAATTTGGGTTCTCAAGAAGTGATAACTGCTATCATCTGAGGTTAACCAGTTGCAGGTGGGGGCTACTGGGTGGATGTTTTTTAAGTAACTAATACCCATTCCTCCTTCCCTCCTCCTCCTCCTCCTCTTCCTCTTCCTCCTCCTCCTCCTCTTCTTCCTCCTTCTTCTTCTCCCTCTCCCTCTCCCTCTCCTTCTCCTTCTCCCTCTTCTCTCTCTCTCTCTCTCTCTCTCTCTCTCTCTCTCTCTCTCTCTGCCTCTGTCTCTCTCTTCTCCTTCCTCCTCCACCTCTCTCTCTGTGTTTTAAGTATGGCCAGTTCATTTTGACTTAAAGTAAGTATACTAAATTCAGCCTTCATGATGCAGACAGAAAAATCACTGGTCTGGTTAGTCCCGTGGTAACGAAAATGAAGCACCAGAAGCTAAAATGATTCAAAGCAAAATTCCCTTTGAGAACTTTTATCGTGTCCGTGTGTGCAAAGAGGAGCTGAACAAATACTGTCGACTACGTAATTATTTCCCATGTAAACACTATAGAATTGCAGGCTAGAGGGCCCGGGGCTGAAAGATGCGTGCTACCTTAATTACAGCTTTGCTAAGTTTGATTTTATAGACCGGCAAGACTCAAGTTTGATTTAAACCACACAGAAAGACATGATGCAAATTGGACATGCCCTTTGTCCCTGACTCAGATGGCTGACCAGTGTTCTCCCTAGAAGGCAGCCTTTTACTGCGGTCACTGCTCAGCCTGTTTGCCCCCCGCCCCCCATTCTGTTGATCATCCTAGGAGACTTAACAAGGCAAGTCGACACAGTCTTCCTAGTTCCCCTCTGATTTCTTCACCCCTTCAAACTGTTAATAGATACAAAGTTTGACACGGTTTGACCAGTGTAGGATGGTAAATTCTCTTCAAATACCTGGTGAATACAGTCCAGAATGGAAGGTGACTAAACAAGAAACTATGTAGAAACTGGAATCAGCTTTTACCTTTCTACCTTTAATAAGAGTGTATAGCTTTGCTGTCTTAGGCACCAAGATAAAAGGCCCTGAGGGTTGTAAGGGTGGCGATGGTGATAAAGTAGGTTGCTGAAGTTGGATCTGGCCAGCAGTTGACTGCGCTTTTCTCTGATAAGAACACTGGGGTACTAGGTATTTTTTGTTTTTATGAGTGCTAGACCCCCTCATCTTCCTTGTCCTCATGCCACTTTTAACTAATCCTTGCCTGATGACTAGACTGAACGTGGGGCCCTTCTGCCTCTCGGTGAGTCCAATGCACAGCTGCACTGACTGCTTTTTTTTTTTTTTTTTTTTTTTTTTTTTTTTTTTTTTTTACCTTTCACAGCCCTGGGAGGAGGCGTGACTGGGTTAGCCATGCAAGCTTGTTCTAGTGACTTGGCTTGGCTTTGCCTTTAGGGGTGCAGCGCGTGCTTTTCACGTTGTGCGCCTTCTCGTGAGCTTGCACTGTTGGCAAGCACTAGAACAAAATGGATAGTTTGCCCCAAAGGCAAATGCCACATTTTAGGTCAGGGAGGGGTGTCTTTGTTTACGAGTACAACGATGGGGAAAATGTATAACCCAGGATAAAACTTTGAATGTAGCCAAGTCAGTGCAATGGTGTCTCTAGCGCCCGAGCAGAGCACAGGATAGGGCCAAACAGGGCAGTGACTATGGGCCTGTGGGGTCCCCAGCAGGTTCCTTGGGGTCAGAGGAGAAGGCAGTCGGATGTAGGCAGTGGTCAGAGAGGTTAGGGGACCTGAGACCCAATTCAGAGAATGCCTAGGGACTGACCTACGGAGGCCCAGCGGCGCGGCAGGCAGACAAGGGTGGGTGCCCCCAAACCCACCGCGGATCTGAGACCCGGCAGACATGACAGGTTCCCTACGAAGGCAAGGACAGATTCCCCCCACGCGGACCCGAGATCCAGCAGACACGGACAGATCCCCTACTCGGATCTGAAACCCCGTGATCCCGCAGCCACCGGTGCGGCCGCGTGCTAGCGCAGCGGGGCCGGCTGGGTCCCGCACGTTGCCACCCTCGCGCCGGCCGCCCTGTTTTCCTCCACTCTCACGGGGCTCCGCACTCGCTCTCGGCTCCTGTGGGGGCTCAGCCTCCTTGTGCAGGCCGTGGGCGGGGCCTCGAGCGGGGCGCCCGGGGATTGGCTGCTTGGGTGGAGGCGGGGCCTGGGCCGGAGAAAATCCGCGCCCGGGCGGCTGAGATCGCAGCCGCCAGCCGAACAGCTGAGCTTCTGATCTCCTCGCGCTCTCTCCGGTTCCTTCCAGTCTCTGCTCGCGCGGCGTCCAACCCGGTACCCTCCTCTCCTTGCAGCGCGAGCCGTCTCCTGTCCTGACTTTCCTCCCCGCTCCGTGCAGCCCGGCCATAGCGGCGATGCGCCTCATCCAGAACATGTGTACCATCGCAGAGTACCCCGTCCCGGGCAGCACCGCTGCCGACTGCTGCCTGGGGGCCGCGGGCCGCCGGCTCGTCAAGATCGCCGTGGTCGGGGCCAGCGGCGTGGGCAAGACCGGTGAGTCCAAGCGAGGAACCCGCTTGATCGAGGGGCGGGACCTGGGAGACCCCCACCCAGACTGGAGATGAGAGAGGTGGGCGTTGCAGCGGGATCCTCCGCCCCTTCATGTCCCTGCTTCAACGGAAGAGGGTCACTGGGACCCAGAGCGGCCCGCCGACTTTCGGGACAGGGTAGAACTTTGGGGCTTTGAGCTTCTGGCAGGATCTGGGCCGGAATGGGGAGTTAGTGACTGTAACCCCTCCTGGAGTTCCGTAAGGTTAGGAAGAAGTTCGCCTGCTGGAAGGCTTAGGCGTGGCCCAGCTGGGCTCCCCGGAGGGGCTGGGCCTCTAGACCCTTCCCGCTGGCAGAGCCGTAATTCACTGGCGCCTACCTCCTCGTGTCTGGCAGAGGGGTCAAGGAGCTACAGGATAAGAATTTTCCTTGGTGGCCGGCTGTGACTTTCTTTGGAAGAGTTGTTTTCCAGGTGGGGGTGGGGCGGAGACCCATCTAACTTAGTGGGTTAACCATCGGTCTGTTTTCTTTTCTGAATTGCAGCTTTGGTGGTCCGGTTCCTCACTAAACGGTTCATCGGGGACTATGAACGAAATGCAGGTGAGGAAACGCACTGAGACAAAGCCTGTTGGGATTGCTGCCCTCCTGTCTTAGTACCTTCAAGGACACTTCCTTCAGAGTGACAGTGTTTAGCATCGGGATTCTGCCACTTCCAATTCTGCCCTCTCTCTCCCCCCTCCCCCACCAGCTGCCATCTGGCCTCATTCCATTCCTGGCCCATTCATCATTTTATCAAGTGCCCGAAAGTATTCCCTGTGGCATGTTTTAACTATAGGGACCCCAGTTGGAAGCACCCTTTGTACTCCAAAGCTTTTTCCTTTAAAACATGCCTGCAAAAGTCATAAAAAAAAAAAATAACCCAACCAAACAAAAAACCCAGCCGCGAGCTCCTCCCCCCTCCCTCTGCTGGCTGCCTTTCAGGGGTGACCTTTTAAAGCAAAGGCCAAAGCAGAGCAGTTGTAAGCCTAAAGTTCTTTCCTTAACAAAGAAAAATAACTAGCTGCCGTGCCATGATTCTAGCGGGGAGAGCCCCTGAACAACGAGAAGACACAAATTTCATTCTCCATGATTGAAAATAGCCACTGTCCCAGAAGGCTTCCGTACTCTCTGACTATGCCCCTGTAAAGCAAATTGCTTAAGTAAGTCGCCTGCATGCTGTACCTGTTGAGGATTAATTGGAATGAACCCTATAAGCCATCCCAAGATAAGGCATGGTGGCCTTCTGCTTCAATAGAGCTGGTGGGAATCACGGGACATGTTCCTTCGAGGATGCTACCTGTGCGTTTACTACCCATGTTTGCCTATGAAGCTGTTACAGCCAGTGGGCAAAATAGAACTGTTCAGAGGATGATACTCTGATAAAATAAAAACAGAAACCCTGTACATAGTGAGCCAGAAACTTTCCTCTAAGCAACTACTCTAAATATGGAAACTCAGTTAAAATTAGACCAGCAAGTTTCTAAAAACCCACAAACTTTGACCGACTTTTGGTAAGTCTCCCTGCAGGGGCTTACGACTGCACTTGGCCTTTAAACAAGATCTGAATTCAATAGAAGTGAATGACATCTTTTTCTTGTGTGTGTTGGTGCAAGCTGTGGTATATTAAAAACAAACACACAAAAGACAAACCATAGTGTTTCATGAGGCTACCGATGAAAGAGGAACATAATGTCCTTTCTTTGTTTTTCATAGGCAATCTCTACACAAGACAAGTTCACATAGAAGGAGAAACCCTGGCCATTCAGGTTCAGGACACTCCTGGCATCCAGGTGAGAAGCTGATGCTGACTGGGCCAAAGCAGACACTGTGGCTGTGGGACTGTTCACTTGTTAAATCGAAGGGACAAGAGATGTGGGGAGTCGAGTCTAGACTTTACTTGTGGTGTGACAGTTTAATTGTACCTGGCCACAGGTCAGCCTTAGCCTGGTTTAGTTTGGGGAACTGGGTGAAGGAGGGGAGCCCCTCCTGTAGAAGAGGAGCCCCTCCTGTAGGAGGGGTCACTAGGGCAGGGGGAGCCAGACCAACCCTTGGGATTGGCAGTATTCCCTGCCTTTGGTTTTTATTTATGTGCCTTTGGCATCAAACCCCAAATATCCGGGTCCAGTCTCCAACACCCGGAATCACTTTTATGTTATGGAAAAGTTTCTCTGTAGACAAAAGAGCTCTGCTGGGATTTTTCTCCCTTCTCCGTCCTGAACTGGGCAGTTATCCAGGTTTAAATGCTTCCAGCTCCTATCTTCCCCAGACTTACTGTCTAGCCAGTTAATTTCCCATTTTGTGCAACTACAAAGTCGCTCTGCGTGGAGGTCTCTGCAGGTCCATTTTCCACTTGAGTGTGGTGAGCTGCCCTGTTATTTATTCCCTCAGAGCAGCTGGGTCAACATATTGTTAAGAAAGCCGAAGTGTGTGTGTGGATAGCGCCTGTTTACGACCCCGTACCCCACCATCCCTATGAAGGGTTCTTTTGAAGTGAGGCTATGCAGGAGCCAGAGCTCTGAGTAGCTCCCACCGCTCACCCGGCTCTCCCCCTTTTCCTCAGGTGCACGAGAATGGCTTGAGCTGCAACGAACAGTTGAACCGCTGCATTCGCTGGGCAGACGCCGTCGTGATCGTTTTCTCCATCACGGACCACAAGAGCTACGAACTCATTAGCCAGCTCCACCAGCACGTGCAGCAGCTCCACCCGGGCGCCCGCCTGCCCGTGGTGGTTGTGGCCAACAAGGCTGACCTCTTACACGTCAAGCAGGTTGACCCTCAGCTTGGTCTGCAGCTGGCCGGCATGCTCGGTTGCTCCTTCTATGAAGTATCTGTCAGTGAAAATTACAATGATGTCTACAATGCTTTCCATGTCCTGTGCAAAGAAGTAAGCCCCAAACAGCAGCCCAGCAGCACCCCCGAGAAGCGCAGAACCTCCCTCATTCCCAGACCCAAGTCACCCAACATGCAAGACCTGAAGAGGAGGTTTAAGCAGGCTCTGTCTGCCAAAGTGAGGACTGTCACGTCTGTCTGAGGCACGACTCCTGGAGGGGGTTGGTCTTTTGGGCAGAGGGCCCGAGGTTCTTCTTAGATGGGACCATTGCAGGCTGGTGGCAGTTCATGGTTCCAGAAAGAGAAGCGGCAGAGGGGCCTAAGGGGCCTTTGGAATTCTGCAACTAAGGAAGTGAGGGCAGATGGACGGACATGGGACTGATCTGCCCAGTCCACAAAGTGGGGATGGGGATACTTTTGTTCCTCACTGCCTTATAAGTGATGGTCAGGTGCACCAAATACATGGATTGGGGTGGGGAGAACACAGAGAGCATTCACGGCCTTTCTCTCCCTCCTTTGTTGTTTTCTCCCAAGGGGAGGGTTTTCTTTTCTCGGTGACTCCAACATGCTCTCTTTACAGGAAATCTTTCTGACTTGAACAATATCCAGATTTCTTTAAGAATCAAGGAGGGACTCTCCCCACCCCATAAAGGTCAAGTTTTAGACCAAAATATTCCGTATACAGACACCTGTGAGCTGTGGTCTGCAGGAAGGTGCTGGATCTCCTGACACAGGATGGGTACAGGTGTTGAGCAGCTATGAAAAAACTCACCTGTGGGCTGCCCAACCGTGATGATGTATAGTCGTGTGTAATTTTTTTTCTTTAAACCGTGGCATCAGGTACAGAAAAAAGTGTTAGTTGATGGTGGTGTGGTTTGTATAAATGACCCATGGCAATGATGTTGGGTTGCTTCCTGGGCCTGGCTGAGTCGTGGCTATGGGTGACTTGAGATACTGAAATGCTGTCTTTAAGAGTGACCAGATGCAGGGCTACCTGCCAAATCCCCTACACAGATGCACTTTAAGAAGCCATTTATGCTTTGGCTCAAACTGTAATAATTTATTTTATGTACAATAAATCTCTCATTTGATAAGAGCAGATGTCTGACTGGGTCTTTATTAAAATGTTTGCCTTCTTCCTCCAGGAAGCGATTTTTAGAATCCTATGTTTACTGAGCAAGTTGAGTCAGAGACTATGCCTTCCATGTCTCACAACATGTGATCAGTGAGGTCCATTTTATTACCCACGTTCCACACAGTACAAAACATCCTTGCAGAACAAATTCAATAACGTGAAGTCTACAGCCTGCAAACATTGTTTCTTGTAATTTGGCCTTTCTAGTCCAGAGTTGTGTCTCAGTTTCTTCATGGTCTTCTGGGTGGACCTAAGATTGCTATCTGTCCGCACATCACAGAGGAGCTGCTGAGGGGATGAATGCCTCCACAAAAGCAGTGCTACTTCATGCGTGATGCACTTAGTGAAGCTTTTTTGGGGCATGTTATGTCCCCAAGCTACACTTTATTCTCATAGTAAGAGCTTACAACCATTGATTGGTCTTCCGCTAGTGAAAAGCTGTTCCCACAGAACTGTCACACATGTGTGCACAGCTGGCTGGCCTCTCTTCTGCTGCCACTGGAGCTGGGAAGACATTGCCTGTGAATTCAGTCGTGTCTCCATCTCTGTAGGCAGGGCATCATCCTTCCACCTAGACAGCACTTCCAGACTGTTCTTGTTTCATTCTTCAGATAACCCTGTGAGGTGGCGTGGGGGAGAGCTAACACAATTTCAAAAATAAAGCAGGGTTTAGGTTTCGAGAGATGGCCTCAGGCTCACAGAAAGGAACTCAATCGGTGTCTTGAGCATTCAGTATTATTTCTTCACCATGCCTCATCTCTAAGATGCATCCTGTGGCATAGGTAAGGCAGTGGGGTGTGCTGGGAGTCTGTGGTGATAGGGGCTGGGCGATTTAAGCTCATTTTCCCAGGGGACCATCTGACTGCTCTTGACAGTGACATTCTGACAGTTATGCTTTGTTATACATAGAACATTTTTTTTTTAAATCTCTTCAAAGCTAACCTAACCTTACCCCCTGAGAAGGGTGTGTGCTGGTAGCAGGGTGGGAAATGGTATCTACAGACAACAGAGACAGTACAAGAGCAGAGACAGGTATCTCTACCCACTTTGCTTGCCTTCCTCCTACATGGTTGTTAGCAAAGCACAATGAGTGAGCAGTTCTTTGCTCACTGACCCTCGGCTCACCTGTGTTCTGCCATGAAGACAAGAAGCTCTGGAGACCGTAGATTTTTGTAGCACAAGACCGAGAGGAACTAGACTTTCATTTCTTACTGTCCCCAGCCCCCTTGTTCCTCACCACAGAACCACAAGTGTCTCTATAGGACTCTGGCCAGCCTCTGCAGCCTGGTGGGTGTGCCCTGGGCCTTCTTATCTCCTGTGCTTGGCACCAACAGCTGCCTCTCACGTCCTGACCTTCATTTCACCTAGGTAGGTCTTTCCGCTACAGAAGGATGACGAGAGAAGGCAGAGGAAGTGATTCCTGGGAATCTCAGACGGGAACCACCCCAGACCTAATCTAAGCCCCGTGTCAGATGGGACTGACTATTGGTAATTCTAGAACAACTGTGTTTTCAGCATGAGCTTGACCTAATGTTTCACTAATCTCATCTGTCTCAATACTAGCATCTCTCCACGTGCCCTCCCCCAGCTGATGTCTACAAACTCTGGCCTGAGACACAATCTCCTCTCACTCTAGGCAGGGATATGTATGAGTCTGATACAGAGGAGGAGAGGAATGAGGGTTTATTGAGTATTTACAATATACAGATTGCACATGCCCTCCTTTAATCTTTGGGACACTCCTGAGGGAGGCTGTATCATTGCTATTTTAGAATGAGGAAACCAAAGCCTTGAGATTACGCTAGCTTAGGGCCAGCCGGTAACAGCACCCCACTTCATTTACTGACTGTCTGGGCATCAGAAATAGATGTTTAAAGCAAGGACATTCTGAACACTAACTCCACCATCTATCTCTCTTTAGTATCTGATACAGGGAAGGAAGGAATTGGCTGGGCTTTCGTGAAGCCAATCTTGGACTCTAAGGAGGCCAGAGTTTATGCCCCCCACCCCCATCCCAGACTCAGTAGCAGCTCTCTGACCAATCAACTTACCTCCCCGGGCCCACTAACCCAGCTTCCTCCACCTCCCTTCTGCTACTGGTTTGGTTACTGCGTGTCCCCAAGGGCTTCTGGCAACCGGTCCACATCTGCTGTTGCCATTAGCCTGAGGCTGCTGGCTGCTCTGGCCTCCAGCCCCCTCGGTAATAAAGATGCCCGGGTTGGAGGGGCTGCCTCCCAGCCAGTCTGTCTCAGAGCCCAACCCATGGCTGTCTTGCTGTCTGGCTCTCTAGTTTCCTCCCAGCCTCAAATCAAAACCATTTGCAGCCCTAGGCTGGGCCTGGCCTGCTTGTGCAGTGGTGGGGGAGGGGGGAGATTGAAGGAGTGGTGGGGGTGGTGGGAGGGAGGCTGTAAAACTGCGGGCCTTCCTCAACCAGCTCCAGAAGGTTTGCCTGACTAGCAGTCAGAACCCCAAGCTTCAGGGGCGTTGGCTGTGTTTATAAAGAGCCCCTTATTTATCAAAAAATGGGGGGGGGGGGTATTTCAGCATCAATCTTTTACCACAAGAGGGAAAAGACAAATCTAGGCAACGGAGCAGATGTGGGCAGATCCCCACAATGGAGCAGTTTGCACATTATGGTCTTGCTTAGCAGAGTGGAGATGGCAAGCACCCAGCTGTGGCAAACTCCCAGAACCTCTGGGTAGGGTAACAGCCCAGCAGGGAGGCACTTGCTTGTTCACATTAAAGAACCCAGAAAGCTGTCTGGGCAATCCTCTGAAAGTCTAAAAAAAGACAGTTCCAGCGAGTACGTATTGCCCTCATTAGATCCCAAACTGGAGAAGAGACGGAGACTAGTGTTGTTAGTTAGAAGGCCACGCTCCTGCTCTTCTGACACAGCCTGCATGCCCTCGCCCTCTATCATCTGGTTTTCAGCCGTTCCTTTAAGAGCAGTGCTGGAGCTTTTTGATGTTTCTTGGGCAAGGCAACAGAGAGTATTTGTAATATTGGGTTATTTGTTGTTGAGATTCCATTTCTGGTAACCAGGGGAAGAAGAAACAATGGTGGTCTGGGGGACAGGGTCTGGAATTCTTTGTTAGGGAAATACCACTGTAACTGTAGGGACCTTGGCACAAACAGCTATCTGCACAGGGCTTGACCCTCTGTGTGGAGCACTTCCAAACACTGATTCCGCTCTATGTTTACAGGGACAGGACTCCAAAAGGAGCAGACCTCAGTTGCCACAAAGCACTTACCAGGCTCTCAACTGTGTATATAAAAAGTAGCTGCAGGGCCCTTGGCTGGAGATTGGCCTGTGTGTGCTTGCTTTGGCTTTGGCCAGCAGGGTTTAGGTGGTAAATATACTCAGATCTGAGAGGCACTAGCATTCAGCTCCTTAGCTGGGGCCTTTGGTGTCATTTTCAGGTGGCTTCCATAAGGGGTGTAGGGGAGGTCCCTTTAAAACTCTTACGCCTAGATACGGTGGGAATGGTAAATGTAGGTGTCAGCTCCAGAACACATAGCTGTTTCTGGATGACATTAGTGATGATCCGCAAAGGCATCCAACGCCCGCAGTGATGATGCTTAGATAGGAAACATCTTCCAAAGGCTCATGGGTTGAAAACTTGGTTCTCAGTGCAGTAGCACTCAGAGCAGGGGTCCCGGGGAGGAGGGAACTGGACTATGGAGTGGCCTGATTTCATCTGAGATGTAGTGAGAACTTTGGAAGGCTGAACTTTTCAGAGGAAGCAGGTCACTGGGCCGTATCCCGAGAGTCTGTATTTTCTCCCTGCTCCTAGCTCCCCAACAAGTTCCTGGCTGTCATGAGTCAACATTCCCTTCCACACATTCTTTATCATGTATGCTGTTCCACCTCAGCATGGGCAGAGAAACATCAGAGCCAAGTGTCTGTGAAGTGACACCTCCAAGACTGTGAGGTAAAATCATTTTCCTCCTGCAAGCTGATATTCTCAGATATTTTGTCTCAGTGACAGAAAGCTGGCATGCTTTGAGGGGGCATTCCTTGAGCAGCATCTCCTGGGCCGTATTCTAAGCATTAGATGTGTCATCACTCTTTTAATTCGTACTATTACCCAGTGTAGCATGGCCTACTGGCATCTAATTTCATGTTCAGCCAAGACTTGGACAAATGAACTACCAGGCTTGGGGAACGTGTTCCTGACTGACCTTCTGGTTAGATGGCCTTGGCTGAAGGAAGACTATATTTCCTCTCCATTTTACTTCTTTGCAGACACTCTTCTGACGTCACTCTTCACTTACTCCCATAGTTCTGCTGATGCTTTGTACTCTGTGAGGTAACTGACTGGCGCCCTCAGCAGTAATATCCACACTTCCCAGAGCCATCCATGTAGCAGTCATCCTATTAGAGTGACTCCCTAGAACCCTCTGGGAAGGAGGCACCAGTACCATCTAGTTTTCAAATGTTGGTACATGCTTGGACCAGGGGCAGGGGCCTTTTTAGCATCCTCCTTAATCCCTCCCTCATCTAGAAAATGAGCACAAACCTGGAGAGTGTCCAAGACTGCCTCAGGCCAGTGCTTCACTGCCTGAGCTGTCCTTGCTCTCTTATTTGTAATGGCCATTGGTGGGACCAAAACCGAGTTTGTGTTATGTTCCTGCTGTTTAACGTCAAGGACTGGGGTTCTCTCTTATTTCAGGTCTTCTTCAAACCAGACTCTGGTTATCACCAACTTCCTCTAGCTCACCTATCTCCCAAACATTCTATCATTTGACTGTCCAGTTGGCCCAGGTCTTCCAACCAGCAGCCACCGGTATGGAAAAGAGTGATTATAAACTCAACTTCTCACACTTCTCTCAGCTACCCAGACACTAGCTACGGCCATACTTACTGCAGTGTTAGAACATTCTAGAATGCTAGCATAGCCAGTTACTTTATCTTATTATGGTAATAGTAGACACTTCTGAATATTCTTTTACTAGGTAAGAAACAACTTCCCAAGATAAATTATTAAACTCACAAAATCTGTACACAAATACGTATTTGGTGTAAAAAGCTGCGAGTACAGAAGAAGTGGGGTGGAGGTTGTTAATCCCCCTTCCTAGCTGTCCGCTTGATGTGTCTTCCAGAGGCAACCACTAGTTAGTAGTTTGGTTTTATGTTTTCAGATTTCTTTTGCAGTTTTTCGTCACATGGCAGGTTACTTTAAACTTCTTTATTTTAGGAAGTACTTATCTCTGCTTACTTAGAATTTGTTTGTGGCTAATTCCATTGCTTCCCTTATTCAAACTTAAGACTTTTAGATTCGTGGGATTTGAGAAAGAGCTGCCTTACAGTTCAGCACCATCAGAGCATCAGCGAAGGCAGAGAGTGACCTGGGCACGAACACAAACATCTGGTCTCGTAAAAATCAGCTTCAGCATCTGAAAATGATTCCAAGTTTAGCTTCTTTTTTTCCTTCGTCCCCAAAATGACAGCATTTAATAGAGAAGTAAAATGTATAGCTATGTCTTGGTTTACATTTTATTTCATCTTCCTGCTAAATCCATGCTCGAATCTGTTTTTCCAGCTTTGTCCTGTTTCAGACATCCATTACTCATGCCGGGAACGGCCACCGGCCACGCACTGGCCGTCCAAGCAGTTCTTTCTTTCTCCCTAGAGTTCCCATATAATTTCACTAGGTGCATCTGGGTTTTTCTGCTCGGACCAAAAGAAAACATAGACTCCCAGAAGAAAGCTTTCTACTTCAGTAGAAATTTGAAATCACAAAGGCCATCTTGGGGTTTGTGGTCACAACTTAGAGTCCCTGGAGGAGATCTCTTCTATGTGGGTTCTGTCTGCACAGGATGGAACCACTGGTAAGGACAGCTCTCCAGTCACCCCACTTTGTCCCTCCCACTGCTGTTGCAAGTCGGGGACTGCCCTGATCCTTGAACCAGCTGGAACAAAGCAGCCCTTTGTCACTCGTGGGGTGATTTACCACTCATGGAGGCCACCAGCCCAGTGCTACCCAGGCTACCCCACCCCCTCCTTGTCTTTCAGGAATGTTTTGGAGTCAAAGAAAAACAAAGTCTCAGGCTCTGTCTGTGACATCCCTACCCCACTCCCACAATCGCAAGGAAAATGTAGCCTTCTTCAAGCTGGGAATTCTAAGTGCTCTGAGCATTTCCTTGTCTAACGTCACCACAATGCTCATGTCTGCCATCACTTTCCAACAGGCTTTTACCTAGAGCTAGAACTTTCAGGGATCTTCGGGAAGAGTACAATAAGCCGCTAAGGGTAAATCAAAGTGACGGCCGGTGAAGTCAGCTAACGACAGCTTGACACCTTTAGAAGAAGAACGAGAACACAAGTCTTTATTTTGCTTTTGAAGAACTGGCGCAGTCCAAACAAACTGCCTTCTATGCAGTTATGAAGACCTCTCTTGTAGAATTAAGTCATACCTATAATTAGTAATGGGGACACTGGCTTTGGAGGCATATCTGGAATGGTGACCAATGGGTATTGGTATTTCTAGCTCAAACAGGTCTTATCTTCTCTTAGTGTCTGTCAGAAGCCAAGGTCTGGGTGTAGCCGGTCAGTTGCAAAGAGCAGCTCAGGAATGTTAAGTGGCTTCAGGAGTCTTGTGGACAGCACCATCACCTATGACAGGAGGGGCAAGCACAGGACAGTTAAGGAAGTCAGTTACCAGGGGTTAAGAAAGGTCTCAGAGGGAGGCAAGGCACGAGCACTGTGGAGAAAAGCAGACAAATCACAGGGTCCCTCATCTATGACCTGGGTCCTAAGTGAGGCTCATGCTCGCTCACCTCATCCATGGGCCTTTGGGTCCATCTGGGTGACTCTGGGCAACTCTTCCCACAGCTTCAGTGCCCCTGGACTTCAGTGTGAGGCTGATTTCCCTCTAGAACACCAAGAGGGCTTGTTCCAGGACTTGCCTGGGTACGTGACATGCTATGTAAGGGCCAGGTGAGGGGCTGCCCAAGCAGGCACTAGCATCTCTTGCTAACCAACTGCCTATGGGAAATCAGGGAGGTGTTCCAGGAAGGAATTCCATAGGCCAGCGTCAGAGTGTGGCATGACTGGGCTTCACTGGGCCATGCTACACTGGACAGGTGCAGGAGGACGCCTCCCTGTCCTCTTGCCTGCCCCCACAGTTATCCCAGGTGTAATGAAATCAGCAAAGTAATCAACTCCAAAGTCAACTAGCTTATTGGTGCAAATCAGAGGCCACATTCCAACTCAAGGCTGAACAGGCCATGGTTATAGCCAAGGAGAGAGCAGAAAAGAAACACTTCAGAATTTTGATTTTCTTTTTGAAAATAACTTTTTTAACAACCTCATTGAAGAGTTCCCTCTTCTTCAAGAGCAGTGCCTTTAAAACACTTACTCTGGAAAAGAGCTATCATGAAACACATGGCTAATGCCAAGGAAGCCATATTTTTAGAAGGTTAAAAAAATGTACTGAAATCAGTGCTTCTCATTTCCTTTGAAATCTACACAGAGGAGGCTGGAGGGCAGTGATGACTATGGCATGTCCTCACCACCTGAGCACATGGGTTCAAGCGACACGACACATGCTGCATCACACAAAGTAGGTGGTAGCAACGGTGGCTTCCAGGCCAGAGCTCAGGCCATGGCTGGCTGCTGGATTCCCTCCAGAAAATCGCCTTCACTCTCCTGCCTCATCAGTCCCAGAACAAGAGAACAGTGAGCTTGCAGCAGTGTCACCAGGATTATGTAAGCTCCCCTCCTGAGAGCCCAGGAAGTGCTCGCTCAGCTCCTGTAGGCCATTCCACATTTGGTGATAGGTTTGCACATCTCCTTTAAAATCATTTGTAAGCACAGAATTTTCTAGAGAAACACATCTAGGTTCATATAGTTTTAGGGGTGATCCGAAAGACACATAAACACACAAACACACACACACACACACACACACACACACACACACACACAGATGCACACGCACACGTGCGCACACACACACTTTGAGCAGCCTCAGACCCCTGTAGAGCAGAAGAGACCAGTAATGGCAAATATACTGAAGACTCTCCTTCATCACCATGACTTGCCAGACCCTGCCAGACTGCATGGTCCTCAGGTGCTATGTAAACTTAATGGATGCCTCTCTGGCTGAGGTGAGGGGAGGGAGGACGGAGCGCATCTCCAAAGATGCTTACATCTTATAGTGTTAGGTTTGAAAACTTAGTGGGGGTATGCAGGCTACAGACCCAGTTGATGTCAACACCAAGAGCAGCAAATGCAGCCCAAGGAATCTATCTGGTTAGGTCCTGTGCTGGGCTCACAGCCATGGCTGACGGAGCCTGGATCACTTTTTTTCTGAGTGGGAACATAAAGACCAGGCTCCTTTGATATAAACAAGAAGGCCCAGGAGGTGACAGCTTCCTGAGTCCACGCTGAGGTAGACGTGTCTAGGGCCTGCTCTGGATCAGGTAGAAACAAACACTAGGAAACAGAGGCAGTGTGTGAAGTAGGTTAGGGGGCCTGTAAGGGAGAGAGAAAGAGTCCAAGGAGCTCTTCTAGAGAGCTGTGAGGAAGAGCACAGGCTCAGACATGTCCAGCTTGTGCTGGACCCCAGCTAAGGCTGCTTGCCCTGGAGCAGTTGCTTAATCACTCGAGTCCCACTCTGCTCATCCTTAAGGCATGACTAACACCATCTGCCCCATGACCATTATGAGGGATACTGAGCACAAGGTGTGCTTCAGCGGGGCTTCTGGTGGTGGCTGTTGTCATTTGTTCCCGCTGTTGCCATTCCTCCTTGTAGCTCATTGCTGTCCTTAAGTGATGAAGGGCAGGTGACATTGCCAGACTGCTTTCTATGCGTAAGTCTCTTACTCATAGGATTCCAATCCTTGCTCCCTGCTCACCGCTATTTGATAAGCTCAGCTCCCAGGAGAACATTCCAGGCCGGTGGAGTCTGCTGCCTGCTGGGTTCTCAACAGCTCTTTCCCCCACAGCCCTTTATGGTCAGTTCCATGTGTCAGCTAACCTCGGGTATCTGCAGTTACACAATTGGCTCTTTGGGATGTTCCTTTTTGGGCAGAGTTCCTCTACTCTTTCTGTGGCCTTTCAAACTACTAAGATGCTTCCGCCTCCAGCAAGCCTTCCTGGACCACCCTCCCAGGCCGCCAGCCTGAGTGTGTCTTGTGGTAAGCCGTTTGCCTTACTGCATTTCCCACTGTTCCTTTAGCACAGTGTCTGCTACAGAGCAGGGACTGCAGCAGTGAGGTCATAAAAAACTGAGCAAAAGAACTGAACAGGCAGAAGAGACACAGAGTGAGGGGGCAAGGGCCTTAGCCACGGGCGGCAGGGAGCTTTCCATTTAAGAAGGCCTCAGAAGACACTGGTCAGATGACTGTGCACATCTACTTTGTATCAGCTCAGTTCACGCTGAAATCTACCACGTTTCCATTCTTAAGCACCTACATTTTTTTTTTTTTTGAATTTCACATGTGTGAGTGTTTTGCCTGCATGTATGTGTGTGTACCACATATATGCTTGGTGCCCTCAGAGGCCAGAAGAGAGTGTCAGATGTGCTGAAAGTGGAGTTACAGATGGTTGTGCGCTTGGGGGTGCTGGGGATTGTGTCTGAGTTCTGTGTAAGAGCAACAAGTGCTCCTACCTGCTGAGCCATCTTTCCAGCCCATAGTCCCCTCCCTATTGCATCTTACTCATTCGTTATCTACTCACAGCCCTGGCATTTGGACAAGTCGACTGCTTTAGATTATTTTTTATTTTTTTTTTAAAAAGTTAATTCAAGCAAGACCTTGTCTGCATTATTTGGCTAAAATAATCAGTCTAAAAACTTGGCTCCGAATGAGAGAAAAAAGCTGGGTAGAGCTTGACACTGGCCTAGCAGGTGAAACGTAACTGCAGCGGCGTGGAGGCTGATGGAGAATTCTTTCCGGTGTCTGTTCCCCAGGTCTCCAAGCCAGACTCCAAGGGATGCCTCACTCCTTGCTCTCTGACCTTCTGGTCCTCCCTCAGCCTAGTTACACTTTCCTTTCTCTCCTTGCCACGAAACTCTTCTGCTGGCTGCTGTTGCTGTTCCTGCCTCTCAGCTCAGGCCCAGCTCATTCAAATTTAACCCATCAATTAAGAATTTAACCCTGACTCCTCAGTTCTTGACTACCTCATCTCTACCTGTCACTGGCCACATGTGACACTCGGAAATGAGATTCTTTCTCAGGACACAAGGTGCTGCCTAGGACACCCCCACCTGCACTGTGCACCGAGCAGAACACTTCCCACAACAACCATCTGTTGCTGACTGGAGATAGACCTGACAGTCTGAGAGAAATGACACTTAGCAGAGAGAATCATTAGTCTGTGAAGACCCTGAATCGCAGCAGAGCTACATGCAACTGTGGTTTAGGTGTGAGCAAGTGAGGCTAATGGTGGAGGTTCTACCACGGACTGGCTGCAGATGGAGCTTATTCACATGCTGGCTGACAGTGAGATGGCCTGGAGCAGCTTAGCGTCCCCAGCGCCAAGGCGCTGAGTCCCTACTGTAGCCTCTGCTTGGCATGCTCTGCACTTGGCTGGGGAGACCTAGTCTTTGGAGGCCTGCTGACTGGCATCCATCGCCCCAGCCACACTGAACTGCAGGTGCCAGCACTTCTCCACTCTATTTCTGCTGAATTCGGAGGTGGTAGTTAATAGCTAGGATTTGGATATTGGGGCCTTCCGATTTCCAATACTGAGAATCAAAAAGAACAGACAGTATTCTTCTTTCTCTTTCTTCTAAATCCAATCCTCCCCCCTCCCCCAAATGAGCACAGAGCACAGGTCACCCATCAGAAGCAATGGCTTTTGCACACATGTATTGGAGGTGCAATCTGACCTGCTTGTCTACCAGCTACATTGGACAAATTCACTCACTGGGGCCAACACATAAAATGCTCAGATGGTTAATCAGTGAGAAAGCTACTTCCTGGAAGACCTGTGACCCATTAGGATGTCAGTGCTGGGTGTCAGCTCTCCTGCAGAGCTTGTACCACAAGAGTCCATCACCTTTGTGCCTCATTCCTTCTGGTTTTGAGGCTTCTGTTAATGTTGCAGATTTCAACCTTCTTGGGGTTCCCCATCAATTGTACAATGATGTGGAACAGGCTGTGTTTCTCTAAACCCCCCAAAATGTATGTAGAATTGTGCATGGCCAGATTTATGGATTTATGGATCTATCTATCTATCTATCTATCTATCTATCTATCTATCTATCTATCTATCTATCTATCTACCTACCTATCTGATCTATCTACCTATCTACCTACCTACCTACCTACCTACCTACCTACCTACCTACCTACCTA
>JANHMN010000007.1:13059849-13074849 GCA_030674055.1 Rhabdomys pumilio
CTACCTACCTACCTACCTACCTACCTACCTACCTACCTACCTATCTACCTATCTAATCTATCTATCTATCTATCTATCTATCTATCTATCTATCTATCTATCATCTATCCCTTGTGTTTCTCACCTTCCTCAGTAGACATTCTGCTTCATAAGTGTGGAAGTGCATGGAAGTGTGGCATCTACACTTCTCTGTGAAAGCAGCAGAGAGCTGGGCAGCTCGCACACTTGGCCATTCTTTTCCTGACCTGGCTGTTTTCTGTGAGGACACCTCTCACAGCCATAGGCTTCTGTGGGCCTCATGGCCACCGCTGAGCAGCAACAGAGTTCAGCTGGCTGAAGCATCTGTCCTCAGGGCCCCATGCCATAAAGCAGAGTGAGAAGACCAGGCTGGTACCCGGTACAAGTGCTCTGAGGAAAGGAAGTAAGAATCCTCTTAGCTTGTGCCTGTTTGTGGTGGGTTGGCAAGGGCAGAGGAGAGGCTTTCACTCTATAGCTGGGCACTGCTTATACATGGTCAGGCCAGCTGTGCCTTCGACAGCCTAGGTATGTAACATCTATAGAACCTTCTTTTTCAGTGGGGTTCACACACTCTCTCAACAGTAGTGTGAGCATAAGCATAGAAGGGAACTGACATACATACTATTCTGGGAACAGCTCAGCAGCAAGGCCCGATTCCCAGGGCACTTCTAACATCGGGAGACTAAGCTTTCCATTAGCTGCTGGCTAGGGCAGCTACCTGCCAGGTGGAAGGAAGGGCAGTGGTCCTCAGGGAATGTCACTGCAGAAGCACCCAGGCAACCTCCCACTCTCGAGCTTGGAGACCAAAGGGCCTGTGATGAAAAGCCATTCCTGCTTTTCCCTGCTGCTGTGAGAATTTTCTTAGGGCCTAGGGATGTCTCAGAGAGTTTTTGCACAAAGGACAAGGAGTGGTGAGGCCTGTCCCCTAAGCCTTCCATGCTCTGTCTACAGATGAGTGGGTACAGGGTCAGACTGGCAAAGTCACTGCTGATTCTGGCCTCCGCTGCCATATTGTTACCAGACTTGGAAAGCTTCTGCACTCTATCCATTTAGAGAAGGGATTACAGTATCTGGCTGGCTGTTTCAATGCACAGGTGTTCTAAAGAATTAGGAATGTGGTTCCTATGTTAGAGACAGTGAGAAAGGTGCTTACTTACTTGAAAAAAAGTTTCATTAACAGAGTCTTAATTCTGCTGACAGAGGGAGCACAAAAGGAGGCTAGAATTACTAGTTTTCTAGAAACTTAGCAGCTCTGACAATGATTAGTGACAATTATTACACAGAGGGTCACAGAAAATGACTGCACTTTCTCAGATTTAAGCCTGCTCCCTAAATAGACAGCTTCCCTTCCTAGCTGAGTGTCTTGATAGAAAGAGAGATCTGGGTATCTGGATTTCACCAGTAGGCTCAGGCTCTCAACATCACAGACAGTTTCCACCAAATTCTCTTGGAATCAATATATCCTCCAAAACACCAGGTTTACTGAGCTCCTGCCTCGCTCTCAGGTCTAGACCCAGCCTTTGTGCTTAAGGAGCTTGTGTGTGGTAGAAGGGATTATGCTGGCAAATATGGAGCAACCAGTGAGCAGGCAAGGGCTTTACTGAGTAGCATGGATTTGGATGCCAGGAGAGACTCAGGAGGCATCTGGAGCAACTGGCAGGATGTCATAGAAAGAGAGAAGGCTGATTGTGTAAGATACACAGAACATGGAAGAATCAGGAAGAAGCCACAGCACCACCCAGGTAGGTAGGACTGGGCTAGAATGCTACTTACCATTCCTGCCCAGCGGTTTTCTGGGCAGCTGTGTGGACAGCATTAGCTAGTGTTGTGAGTGAGGTTTTTGAACCTCTGACACTGTTCTTGTCGCCATGACTACTACAGAGGGGAAGAGGTCCCTGAAGTCCCTCAGTGCTACACTATATTAGAAGTATAGTGTCTTCATAGACTCACGCAATTCAGTACTTGACCTTAGCTGGAGGTTTTGGGAAGTTGTAGAATTTTTAGCAGGTGGGACTAGTTGGAGGACATAGGATGCTGGGAACTGGAGGTTTGGAGGTTTGGGGGTTGGAGCCTTGCCCTATTGTTGGACCCATACTTTCTTTACTTCCTGGCTGGCACCATTTACTGTGCAAATAATAGGGATCCCTTTGCTTGCTGTGGGAACTTAACCAGTTATGATAAAGTTTGTCAAAGTGGTAGGTCCTTAACCTTAAGGGAAAAAAATACTCTCCAGGGAAGTGTGAGTAGACTTGGTGTGGCCAGGAGGATGACTCTGGGGAATGACCAGAAGGAGAACATGAAAGGGCGACAGGATGTGGGGGGTGGGGTGGACAGAGAATAGAGCAAGCTGGAAGAGGGACAACAAAGCTCTCGCCACCCTTCCCACTGCTGCTCGTCTCACCCACGACTCAGTACCTGGGTTCCTGGCTTCAGAGATGCTACAAGGTCTTTGACCATTTTGGCTTCAGCGACTGTGACGCCGCCCACCACAAAGAGGATCAAGAGGGGATGGTCACTGGGATGGGGCCGGCTCACCTGCAAAACAGAACATCAGGTCAGATGGCAGCAATGGCTACTGCTTTCTTTTTGCTGGTGGGACAGAGAACCGTGGAGCGATTCTGACTTATTAGCAGCCAGATGTGCTGATGCCCTGTGACTCTGTTGGCTAGGACTGCACAACACAGCACCTTAGTACATCCTTACATGAAGCATTATGGAAAGGAGAGCTAAGGGTGCTGGAGCCACTAAATAAGAGACACCTTGTTGCTCTTCTTTGTTCAGGACTCAGGACACCTTTGTCCTTCTTTGTCCCTCAGCTTTGCCTCAGCTGCCATTATGGCTGCTTTGTGTTTCTTTCTTGCATCTCCTCTACTCCACAGGAGCAGGCATGCCTCCTCAGATTCCTACTGTCTGCCGTGCTTGCCCTCTGTAAGCGCAGAATTGGTGTTCTCTCACTATCTGTGGAACTAAAGTTGGTGCTGGTGGTGGGACGGAGAGTTATAGAAATATACAGGTATACAGATAGCCAGGTCACCCTCATAGAGATTAGAGCCTGGCATGATTTAGAACCAGACACTTCACCAAACTGGCCATGGCCAAAGACCTACTCTGTGTGAATGCCACACTAACTGCTAGACAGATCCTTTCTCCCCTGGTTTTTATGATTTTACCCATGAGACAAAGTATTATTCTATACTAAAATGAGAACTTGATCCAGTGATGAAGACCTTACAAGAACAAGATATGGCTCCTAAAGGCAGTCTGTGTCAGACAGCTGTCTTCCTGAGGAGTGAGCAGGACAAATGGCGTGAGTCAAGCTCTGTACATAAGCAGTGGGCAGCTGTGTGGAGCAGCTCAAGGTCAGGGCAGGACCCAGCACACATGGCATTGCCCAGGAAGGTGCTGTCAACTGCCTGAATGGCCACCAAAGTCATGGGTGGGGTGAAGTCACCTAAATACCTGGGATGTTTCCAGGTCAAGAGGAAATCTGTGCAGCCTATGGGCACTGGTGGGCACAGCAATGAATGGGCTTTGTCCTAGGTCAGTGCCGTGATTTCCAGTTCCTGAGTGTTGTCTGCATCATGCTGCCTTAAGCGGCATTAGTCTCCCCTGTGGGCAGTGTCCTTACCTTCCCCTTTGCTGCCCTTCTCTTATGCTTTCCTAAAAGCATTCCTAACTGAGGCCACCTCCTCCTCCTGTCCTTGCTGGCTGTCAAGCTCTTCCATCTTGACCGTGGAAAACCAGGTCATGGTTCCCCCCTCTCCTCTGACTCTTGAACATCTTGACATTTTTGGTGCTGAGGACAGTATCACACACAGTGAGCTCTCAGTGTTATGTGGAAAAGAGAGCTAACCCAGGCAGGTGAGATGGCTGGATAGGTAAAGGCACTTGCCACACAATCCTGACAAGCTGGGTTTGATCTCTGGAATCCACACAAAGTAGAAACAGACCTCCACATGCATGCTGTGGTACAGGTTCCATCCCACAAATTACAAGCACACACCCATAACAACAACAACAACAGCAACAACAACAACAGCAACAGCAACAGCAACAACAGCAACAGCAACAACAGCAACAGCAACAACAGCAACAACAACAACAGCAACAACAACAACAGCAACAACAGCAACAGCAACAGCAACAACAACAACGACGAATGAAATAAAAAATAGAGAGCAAATGTATAGGACATACAAGCTGACAGAAGAGTCATGATTCCTCTGTTATCTTAGAGGCTTTAACAAAGTAAAAATAAAATTGCTTGTTTTGAGGAAAGGTTTCTTGTGTAGCCCCAGCTGTCCTGGAAGTCACTGTGTAGGCCAGGCTGGCCTCAAACCTGCCTTTGCCCCTGAATGCTGGGATTAAAGGCATATGTCACTACCACATGGCTTTATTTTAAAAATACTATTTTCCTCCTTCCCTCTTCCTTTTCTAATCCATCCCACACATGTATTCCTCCTGTCCTCTCTCTATCCCTATATCCATATTTATATCTATTCCTAAATATATAAATGTAACCTTCTCCGTCCACATAACATTATTTGTATGTGTGTGATTTCAGGGCTGGCCACTTGGTGTTAGATAATAAACTAGGAAATTTCTCCTCAGGGAACTTTCTCTTGCTCTCAGGGTCCTGAGTTGCCTGTAGTTCTTTGCCTAGGGTTAGTACCTAATGAGAGTCCCCTCAGTGTTAGCATGCCTCTCGGTGCCATCCCGCTTAGGCAGGCATGCTGAGGAGACTTCATGGGTGTAGTGTTTCTGACATTCCTGACTTCTTGTTCCTTTGCTCTTACCATCTTCCAAAACCCTCTTTCCTAGTGATCCCTGAACCTTAGGAGGAGGAGAAGAAGGAGGAGGGGGAGGAGAGGGGAAGGGGGAAAAGGAAGAGAAGGAAGAGGAAGAAGAGAAGGAGGAACAGGAGTTGTAGATGTATCATTTGGGGCAGGGCGCTGCTTGGTCCCTTGTTCTCTGCATTTTGATGGGTTGTAGTTTTCTGTAACGTCAGAGACATCTCAGAACCACTCTCTCTAGCTTATACACGGTTTTCTGTCTGAGTAACCAAACCTGTGGAAACTTCCCAGCCTCACAAACAACTGCTGTTTCTCACTTAATCCTGCGACAGAAATATAACTGGCTCTAAAACTTTAGCATGGCACAGTATGTTCCTCAAGACATATGCTTTCCATAAGAGTTTGGAATCTGAAGCACATGCTGAGAATCTTGGAAGGACACAGTAGAAGATGAAAAGGGGCAAGAAAATGAAAGGCAGCAACAACAAAGAACAATTCCCTGGGGCTAAGGAGAGGGGTGTGTGTGTGTAAAGTGTGGGGGCAGGGCTGGGGCTCTAAGGAGTGGAGGCAGGGCTGGGGGGGGGGTTAAGGAGTGAGAAGGGGGGGGTGCCAGGGCTGGGGGAATGCTGGTCTAGGTACAAATATATGGGTCCAATTAATGCACATTGGTGTTTGCTATTTTGGTTTCGGTTTAGATTTGTGTGTTGATACCAGACTTTCTCTTCAGAGCGTGTCAGGCCAGCAGGCTGCTGGGAAGTGGAGCCATTCTCACCCCAATCCCAAATTCCTCATAAGCAGCCTTACATGACTTCGCCCTTTCTGTGTGTTACGTCTGCGGGGGTGACAATCTGAAGATGAAAGCTTGACACAGCATGTCACTGCACACACAGGGTGTAATAAAGCAGGCAGAGTCTTTGCTCTCTGTCACTTGATGAGTCCTGGAGGGCTCGGATTAAGGATGTCAGCTCTGGTCAGAGAATATGGCTTCTTCCCCACACTATATCCAGGATCTCAGTACAGGCTCTGGGGACTCTGCAGGTGTGAGCTCTGGGAACACCTGATGTCTGAACTGGCTTCTATGATGCCACAGTGAGGATCCTGCTGCTTCCAGTGTTTGGCACTTCTTAGGAATTCTGGGGCTGCTACTGCAGAGTACTCCCTGAAATATGCTTCTTTACTCAGTTTCCCTCCGTCTGTGGCCCACCTGTCCTCAGAATAGGTACAGTCAGGTTCCTCATTCTTCACTAGTGATCCATGCTTTACAGAAACTGTGAGAGAGGCTCAGGCCTTAAGAAGAGATCAGGCTCTTGAAAGACCCATGGTGACTCTGAAAATGGCTGCAGGAGTCACCAATACCGTCACACTGCCCCCAAACACTTCTTTACCCAGTCATCCAGTCAGCAAATATTTATTGAGCAACTAGTATTGGAGGCACTGCTTAAGGTACTATATGCAACCAATACTCATCTTGTGAAAGCCAGTGACTCTTCCTGGCCCCCATTTCCTCAGCCCTACCTAGGTTTAGAGTCTGATCTTTTCTCTTTCTTGCCTTATCTAGTTCCAGGCTCACCCTGGTTTCCCATCACTCAGTGCTGCCAGGGTAAGTCTTACAGAACACAGCGGAATTTGTTATATATTCCCCAACGACACTCAGTGGTACTATTCTGGTTTGTGGTCTGTTGCTGTGATTAAACACTGCATAAAACCAAACTGGGGAGGAAAGGGTTTATTTGGCTTCTGTGGTGGTTTGTATTTGCTCAGCCCAGGGAGTGGCACTATTAGAAGTTATGGCCCTGTTGGAGTAGGTGTGCCACTGTGGGGGTGGGCTATAAGACTATAAGACCCTCGTCCTAGCTGCCTGGAAGTCAGTCTTCCACTAACAGCCTTCAGATGAAGATGTAAAACTCTCAGCTCTGCCTGCACCATGCCTGCCTGGATGCTGCCATGCTCCCACCTCGATGATAATGGACTGAATCTCTGAACCTGTAAGTCAGCCCCAAATATATGTTGTCCTTTATAAGATTTGCCTTGGTCATGGTATCTGTTCACAGCAGTAAAACCTAACTAAGACATCTTAAGTCCTGATCACAGTCCATAATAAGGAGAGGCACAGTAGGAACTCAAACAGGAACAGAGTCAGAAACCATAGTGGAGCACTGTCTATTGGTCTGTTTTCCATGGCTTTCTCATACAACCAGGACCATCTCCCTAGGGGTGGCAGGTGCCTCTTGCACTGGGCTGGGGACCCTCACATAAAACATTACCAATCTGATGGGGGCAGTATTTCAATTGAGGCTCTTTCTTCCCAGGAGTTTCCAGTTTGGGACAATTTGACAGAATGAACAAGCATGGGGAATTCTTTGTAAATTAACTAGCATAGGGGATGCTTTGTTTTTGATAAAAGTTGGTAAAAATATTTACATTTCTAGCCCTTGTTGACCTAGCTCCAGCGTCTGTATCTGTTGTATTCTCTCTCTCCCCACTGGCAACTTCTGCTCCAGCCACCGGGAATGACCATAAGCCTGTCCATGCAGCATCCATCTCTGCCCTTTGTGCTGGCTTCCATTGCCCTGACATCATCTATCATCCTGGGCCCACAGAAACCTTTTGTGCTCTTCCACCCGCTCCTCACATCATGGCTCTCTTTTCCACTCCTCCACATACCCAGAGCCGCATAAGGGAAGCTATGCTACAGCAGGCAGGTGTCTATTACATTTATGTCTATTTATGTAACCACAACCATTGCTCCCCGTCACACACAGTATAAAGACTGCCACAGGCCAGGTTTTTGTTTTTGTTAAGGAATTATACCAAAGTCCCCTTCATGAGCACTCTTGGAATAGGTTTAGCTAATGTTAGATATAAATCAAACCCTACCTCACAGTATGTATCATAATTTAGAAGAATTTAAACAATGGTTATAAATGGCTGCAGAGAGCAGCCACAGGACTTGGACTCATTTGACCAAGAAGCTCAAGGCTGACATATTTTCTTCTAATCGTAAATGCCATTAAGCCTGGTGGACTCTATCCAACATCGCCTCTCTCCCAATCGTGGTTCTCTTATATGAGTAATAAGGAGTGGGTCTAAATGACCTCTACGGTATGCTCAGCTCTCACGGCTGAGGGTCTGACGCCAGCCTCACATGAAGCCCAGCACTCCCCGCCTACCCCAGTGAAGCGTCCTTTGCAGGATGGTCATATCTACAATGCAGTCATCTGCTCTCAGCTAAGAATGGGCTGCTCACAGCCATGTCACTGTAGTAAGACTTTGCTGTCCAATCTGGTCATGGAATGAGATCCTGAGGCCAACTCATCATTCCAAGACAGATGAGGCTCTGTGAACATTTGTTGGCTCCCAAGGAGAACCAAAAGCTCTGGTTGGCCATTCAGCCATGCATTCACCTGTCATCACTTGAGCACCTACAATGGGCTCCTCTGCAGAGAACAGCGGCTCTCATCGACTGCTTGCTTTCCAGATGGCTTTCCAGGTCTTGGTCCTGATCCTTCTGCTTTGCTGTCTTTGGGGCCCCAGGACATCATTTGTCCTTAAAATAAACAAGCCTTTCTTTGATTAAGTTACTGTGACTTGCTGGAATCCTCCCTCATGGCTGTGACTGCTTCTAAGGCCTGTGTGAGTGCCACTTCTTCATGTGGGATTTTTTTTTCCAGTTTCCAGGCCACAAGGCTGTCACATCAACTCAGACACAGTGCCCAGAGGCAGGCATTGGAGCTTGAATCTTTGTCATGAGTCTTTTTCCAATTAAGCATGGCCACATAAGAAATGGAACAACTACAGCAACACAAACTTCTAAAGCACACAGAGAAGGAAGGAAAAGGGCCTCGTGCCATCTCATTAGACAAAGCCCACCCTCTTCACACCAATTCCAGCAGAGAAAACATCTTGACAGATCATGTTCTTTAGTGAAAACAAGCTGAGGGTCAAACACATGGAGTAAATATAGTGCATTAGTCTCAGGAGACTCAAATCCCAGCCCCAAATTTCAGAAATGCACTTCCAAAGGGCTGCCAGTTAGACTTGCTAGTTTTAAATTTCCATTACAATGAGAGGGTAAAGTTTGTTTCCATTGAGTCATTAGGTTGTTCTCAAGTTTTTGTCAGAGACCCTCAAGGTGCTGTGTGTGGCAGCCAGTGGGAGCTGGGCTTTCCTATCCAGCCTAAGCCCACACTGTTCCTCCTAGCTCCGTGGAGCCTCCTCACTGGGTTGTCTGTAGCAGGAGGAGGACAGCTTTAGTGGCTAGTCACAAGTCCTCTGGCTAAGAGGTGACTGGGATGCCTTGAAAGTCTTCCTCAGATATCAGGGCATGCTTGCTCTCCTCAGCTTCTCAACCAGGAAGTCACTTTTTAATAGACTGTCTAACAAATGGACGACTAGCAAGTAGCATTCATTTATTCCATTACAGCCTTCCTGGTATCATGGAGTTTGAACTCGAGTCAGAAGTGTGAATGATTTCAATGTCTTCTAAGAGGAAAGGAAATCTAGGTTGAATTAGTGTTGGCCTTAGTGCCCTGAAAAGCCAGATGATGTGAATTTACTTGGGTACAGAATGCATTTTTCGAAAGTGACCATGATGATACTTCCTGCTTCTTGCGTTCTTGGCCCCTTTTCAAGAGGAGGAAAGATGTGTGTTTTATGAGGGGACTGTCTTGACATGTGGGGTGGAGTGCAGTGATGTTACCTAACTTTCAGGCCTGCCACCCAATGCCTGTCCCCTGGCTGCCCCTCTTAGAGCACTGGCACCATGCAGAGGAGCTGAGGACCTGGACCACAGATTCCCTTGAGTTCCCCGCTCAGTGTCAGCTCAGTGATCATGTGGAAGGACCAGGGGGGAGAGCTGCCATGTGGAGCTCTGGTCAGAGTGCGAGCTTCTGAGAAGGATGAATGGCTCTCTTACGAGCCAGTAGTTCAGGATGACTGCTTACTTGACACTGGACAACCAGAACCAGTGGGAACGAAAGACCTCTGTGGCTTCTGATTTGTAGAGCAGAGTCCTGTGAAGGACACGCATCAATAGAATTGTGTTCAAACTGTGACACAATGACATTATGACTCCAGAAAGTGAAGACCCCGCTGCCAGAACCTCTCTCCCCATGGAGTCTGTCAGACTCACAGAGTATCAGACAGATACACACCACTTTTTTTTTTTTAAACTCTCTTGGCCAACAGAACACAAGCAAAGCTGGTCTGAGGGGCCATGGCCAAGTGTCTACAGGGGGGCTGGCACTTGCCACAACACTGAGCCACAGAAAATCCTTACAGAGCGCTCTCACTGTCTCCCGGAGGGTGGCAGAACAGCTCCGGGACAGTTGGGACCTTAGGCATCAGTTAGGACCTTGGGTTCAGCCTCTGTGTCCAGCTTGGCCATAGCATCCATATCTTGCTGGCTCTTCACAGTTTGCTCAAAGAGAGATAAGTTCTGTCACTAAGACTGTGGAGATCAATGAATTGGGCTGACAGAGACACAGGGACTGGAAAAGAACATCACAGCCCATGAACATGGCTCCAGAGACAGGCCCGGTCACCCACCTGCTTGTCTCCTGGCACATGTGAACTTGGAGCAATCTGCACTGCTGCGACTTCTGCAGGCGGTATGTGCTTCGTCTTTTCTTTGTCTTCATTTTAAAAACAGACTTCTATCCTTTCTTTTTTTTTCTCCTTCTACTTGATCTTATTATTTTAATTTTTTGAGACGGGGTCTAAAGGTGCAGCCTAGGCTGGTGTGAAGCTCACTATGTAGCCCAGGTTGGCCTTGAATTTATAATCTCTTTACGTTATTCCTCAATGCTAGGATTACAAGCATATACCACCACACTTGACTCCTGCTTTCCTCTTATTTCTTAAAGATAGGTTCTTGCTAGTAGACCAGGCTAGTTTCAAACCCATAGCCTTACCTGTGTGTACATTCAAACATTAGCTCTGTATAGGGTATAACAATACTGAATGTGGCTCTTTCCTGGTGCTGAGTGCTAAGCAAGCCCTTATACATCTCATAGCAGTTCCACTGTCGTCCCACTTTACAGATGAGAAAATTGAGGCACAAAGGGACTGAGTGGTTCTTGTATAGTCTGACTGCAGGTTTGAGACTCTGGTCTCTATCGCCTCCATTGCTGACAGACCCTGGGAGGAAGCTCATAGAACATGTATTAGATGGGGGCATGGCGGTGGGGAGGAGAAATACAAATAGGAGTGCCACCCGTTATTCAGCAAATCTAACTCAGATAAATGTGAAGTGGAAAAGAGACCCCAAGCATCCCAGCGTCTGCCCCCCACATCCCCCACTCCTGACACACTGACTTCTCTGATCTGTAACATCAGCAGTCTCTTTGCTTATGTTCTATCCTCTAGGGAGGTGAGGCATGAGGGGAAACCAGACAGTGGAGGTGTACTTCCATCTTTGTGAAGTGGGCGCATGGCTGGGGTCACCGTGCTCAGCAGCTGCTGTACTGGAGGATGAGGGCAGCAGATGAGGCTCACTGGAGTTGGTCAATAGCACCGCTCACTTGTGAAACTTTTGAATGAATCCTCGGGCTTAAGGGCCAGGCCGCGGTTCTTCCTTATCTGAGGTTTTGTGTTCCACAGCTTCAGTTGTTCATAGTATGAGAGCAAACTTCTATGAACCAATCTCTTTAAGTTTTAAGGTCCAAATGGTTCTGAGGAGTGTGACGAAAATTTGCCCTGCTCTCTCCTGCCTGGAAACAAAGAGTACCCATACTGCACCTGTGCCTCCTCTTTAGTCACTGAGAGGCCACCTGGGTTATCAACCGACCTAGGTGGCATCAAAGTGTGTATTCAAACACCCCTTAATTTACTTGATTATGACCCCAAAGTGCAAATTATGTCCCGAAAGCAGGGTGCTGGCAAATCTGATAAGCCAAAGAAAAGCTGTAAAGTGCTTCCCTTAAGTGGGAAGATGAAAGTTCTTCACTGGATGAGGAAATATATAATTGTCTGTGGAGGTTGCTCAGATGCATGTTAAGAACAAGTCTTCAACCGCTCAAGTGTGAAGAAGGGAAAGAGAACAGCCAGGTTTAGTGTCATGTTTGCAAAGTGCACACACTATGACTCAAAAAAAGGCATCGCATTTGTGTGTCTACGGTAAAGACATCGGCATCCACAGGGTGTGCCTGTGGTTTCAGGTCTTCAGTGAGAGTCATGGAAGGTGGACCTCACACTTAGTGGGACTAGTGTAGGTGGAAAGAAGAACGAATGGTTTCCAGCTATGCTGATTGAGCTTGGTAACCTGGATTTTTCTCCCCGCAGCATCTGCTGGATGCAGAAAGCCAAGTGCTGAGGATCCAGAAGATAAAACATCACCCTCCAGGCTCCAGCCATGGCTTTCACAGTCTCTTCTGTCAGCTCTGTAGCAAGTGCTCAAGTCGTGCATGCGTAGATTATGAGAGGCAGGCAGAAGTGATGAGTTCTAGCCTAGTCTGTTCCCTATGCAATGCTTACTACTGTCATTTAAACTGTCCTGGCCTACCAATACACGATGGGTTATGTTGTATATTTAGAAAAACATTACTCTGAAAGACATCAGCCTGGAGGAAGACAACTAAGATACATAGCTATAAAAACAATTTATAAATACAGTCACAGAGAATGTACAAAAGATACAGAGCCTTGAGGGAGACACATGGGGCCAGAACCACCCTTTTCTGCATTCTATCTGCTATCTGCTATGTGGCTCGAACCATGCTTCTTGTGGTGTGACTATGGCCCTGATTCTCTGTGAATTTCTTGTCAAGTCTCCAATCTACTCTCACCAACTACATCATTGGCAGACTGCCTCTGGGTCACCCCAAGTCAACAGGAAATCATCTCTGAGTGTAGAGAAAAAGGACTCACCGGGGCAGACCAGCATCTGCCTTCCAACTCAAGTTAAATGTGAGAGCGGATCCATTTATATAACAGTAGTCAGCAAGGGAAGGATTCCCCCATGGGAATCCTTTATTTCATCAACTTCTGACTCTCTGTTCCTTTCTGGTTCAGCTAACAAGTGGGTTGAGAAAGTAGGAGACAGATTCCAGAGCACAGAACAGGGCAATGAGCAGCCAGAGACAGGAGCAGTAAGTGCTCCTGAGGACTCAGAGCAATGACTTACTGTGTAGGATGACACATCTGCCAAAACATGGATTTACTCTTCCCATGAGTCCCGGGCCCAAGTCCCAGAAAAGCAGTCTGAGGGACGGCAGGTTCCCTCCCGCCCCCCTTGAGCCCCGTGCGATCTCACTCATATCAGTGGCTCCATGACCAATCCAACAGAGACCTTCTTCATGAGCTGCACTGATTGAGGAAAGGGAAGGCAGCTGAGTTATCACAAAGATTACCAGCATTAACAAGACAGACCATTTAACTTCTAAGAGCACACCTGGCAGCTATGGACCAGGGAATGCTGTGGTCAGGCCAGTGATGTGCGGAGTGGGATGACTACAGGACACACATCAGAGTTGCCATTTATGGTGTGTTCTTTGAGAATAGGAAAGAATGAGATGGAATCCCAGGCTTTGGGAAATTTGTATCCACTGCTTAGCCATGTGGAGGCCTCAGTTTCCTCACTGGGTGAAATGGGGATAAGGTAGGACATTGTTGTGTGGATGGCCAGGACCGAGGATGAAGCATGCTGGCTGACTGCTCCCTGTGGAGTGTCATTACAACCGTGGCTGAGAAGGCTGAACACTGTCCACATCACCTGTGAGTCCATCTGCATCCTGCCTCCTTCCTTCTCAATAGGCTCTGGGGCAGCATGGAAGTCCTTCTGTCTGGTTTTGCCTTTCACAAAGTGGTTTTTTTGAAATGTTATGGCAGCTGGGAGAATACAATTTTCACCCTAGCTGCTCCCAGGAGACTTAGCTCTGAGGTCAGCTGGCTGATAAACAAGAGTTCCAACAATGCCCCATTTCCCATGCTGACCCAGCAGGGGTCAAAGCGCCCTAGGCAAGGCCACATAAGAGATGATGGCTGAACACAGGAAGAGAGGGGGAAATATTAACACAGGGGTAACTTTCAAGTGCGACAGCTCTTGATTCTTGGGACAGAAATAGAAAATGTACCTGGGGGGGGGGGTCAAGTGACAACTAACATCCTAATAGAGTCCATGGTTACCATTGGGTGTCCAAGTTTGTAGAGGAAGTACTGGAGTGCAGAGGGTTGAAAACCATGTCCATCCCAGAAGATCTCTAGATCTCTAGATCTCTAGATCTCTTCTCTTCTCTTCTCTTCTCTTTTCTTCTCTTCTCTTTTCTTCTCTTCTCTTCTTCCTTCCCTCCCCACCCCCACTGCTTCTTCTCTCCCTCCCTTGCAAATGGCCACAAAGAAGAGCTACTCAGGACAGAGGGGCAGAGAATGACCCAACAACTCTGGGCTTAGACTCAGCACAGGAGCCCTGGACACCTTAGGAAGTTAAGTTGCATTTCTTTATTAAGAAAAAAAAAAAAAAGAAAGAGAAGAGAAGAGACAAAGAGACAGAAGCTGAGCTGCCAGGGATTGCATTAGAAGCTGCTGGTATGGGGAACAGCAGAACAAAGGGTCAAGGGCCACTCCAGCCAATTTACTGTTCGGTTTCCAGTCTGATGTCTGGCATCTCTTCTCTCTGGCTTTTGGAATAGGCTGGTTTTCCTGGAATATGCTTTTATTGAACTCTGAAAGGCTGGATCTTTTATGCAGATTTACTCACTATTTCAAAGACTCTTTGAAGTTGGCAAAACATTCTGTTATTTCCAAGAGTTATTACCGCTGAAATAGGCATAGCCTGGGAGGTCAGTCTGCAATCTTGTTTAGATCCTTTTAAATTTAGAAACTTTACAGTGGCTTAAAAATAGATCACATTTGTGTACTTTCTCCTGCTTTCATCCCTACTTCAAGGGTTGCTCAGTCATTCTGACCCACCCCAGACATGAGCCAGAGAAATCCAAGGAGCCTGCTGGACTATAACAAAAAGCTTCTCTCCATGAGTCTTGGGATGATACTAGGAGTATACAGAGCTGCTCCTTATCCTACAGAGTAAGCTCCAGTGAACAGTAAGTAGTCTATGTGCTCACATGTGTAACAAACAGACCTTGAGTATAAACGGTTTCCAGTGCTGCTCTTGAGGATGCCTTGTGACCCCACTTAGGGTGTATGTTGTTGGGGAATGATCATAAGACTCAGGTCCAAAGAGGCTGTAGGAGGC
>JANHMN010000007.1:13079849-13087544 GCA_030674055.1 Rhabdomys pumilio
TTTAGTTCTGCCCTGTGCTATTTTTTTCCTCCCCAAGAGGTGGTCAGCAGGTCTGGGGTAAGTAGTTATTAATACAATTAGGATGGAGAACAGAGGTTGACTTAGAATACGAAGCTGTTGGCCAGCGTTAGGGAGTGCTGACAATGGAGATGGGGCCCAGAGACTGTTCAGAGAGCCTTGTTTCCCCAGGCATGAGATGAATTGAGCCTCCTTGGGCACAGAGGTTCTAGACACTCTTGTTCAGCCACCAGGGGCATGGAAGAAAGCTCGCATCTGGGCTTCATTGGCTCCATGGCCTCTGTCTTAGAGACTTATGCAGCAACAACAACTGTCATCATTCTGGAGGCAGATGACACTTGACTGGAAAGGCCTGTGAGCTCCTTGCCCCTGAGATTGCTAATGTTCTCCTGATGCTACAGCTGAGGCATGCAGCACATCAGACATGGTGCTATGGGGGGCAAGGGAGGAGCCTGGGAAAGATACAATAAGAAATGGAGGGTATGAAGACCCGGGCCCAGGCACCTGGGCAGCTTCTGGTCTACAGGGACAACCCCTAAACCCCAACTTACGACACAAGCAAATGTTAGCACTGAATTTCCTGAAGAGTCATGGTCATGTCCACAGCAAGCTGGTGTTAGAGGTCTATGACACAGAGCCAATGTACTCTTTAGGCACCAGATGGATAGTGCCATAGGCCCACGTTACTTTTAGGAGTCCATGAAAAAGGTCTTAGTCTTATTTGGTAACAGGAGGAAAACCGAGCTTCAGCTCAGAGTAATGTTTTGACCTCAAGATGTTGCTTTTCTGGTGGCTCTTTATTTTTCCTGATGTTGTTACAAGTCCCCACACAGTAAGTCTGAGGCTATCACAAGAATTGGACTGGTATTAATTCTCTAAATTCTTAGGGCATCTTTGTGAGAGAATGTCCTTCTTATAGAGGAGAAATTGGCCATAGAGAGGTAAAGTGACTTGCCCAACCACACACAGTAAGAGGCATGGCTGGGTTGTGGTCCCAGGTTTTAACATCTACCAAGCTGCCTGTCTGTCCACCCAGAATGGGCAAGTGCAAGGAATACCGTGAGCAGGAGAGGCTGCTTCCGGTCACATGCTATGTTCTTCCAGTCAGGAGCCTCCCTGTCCCTTAGCCTCCTTATCCCCATTCCCCAGACTGTCCCGACTAGATCAGTCCTGGCTCCTCGGGACTCCCAGATGTCCAGTCCAGATCTCACTCCTCTGCTTCTTCCAGAGCTTTGCTCACTTCTTTAACAAATCATGTTCACCTTCATATGGGTGGAGTGAGCCTGCACCTCACATACGAGCCACCGCTGAGCTAAGGAAAGCACACCAAGATGAAGTAAGAGGTGCCTCCAATGCCAGCCGGGAAGTGAGTGACTTACAGCGTTAGCACGCGTGTGTCTGAGCAGGGGAGAAGGCACAAGGGAGGAGCCTGGTGTTGCAGGACCTCCAGACCCAGGGCAGAGAGACAAGAGAACAGTGCAGGCAGATGGAGACAGGAACCCAGGCAAGACCTGTGCTTGTCCTGTGGAAGGCATGTTGGGACATCTCAACTAGATTCTGTGTTGTGATAACACGTTCCTAGTGTGTTGCGAGAAATATTTAAAAAGTGGCACCATCTGACTTATAACTTCCAAGCCTCTAGAGTGTTGATTTTACTGGGTTACTGGGATTTGGGACCACTGACCACAGGGGTGGATGGATGGATGGAAATGTGAGCAGAACCCATGGTGAGAGAACCACGATCAGTCACTGCTGGGGCTAGCCTAGAGGTGGTGAGACCGAGACCGCCAGAGCAGAGAGTAGCTGAGGATAGGATGAGATGATCCCATTTTTTAAATATTTCCTGTAACACTCGTGGAAAGCACACATTTTTCTTGAAGCTATGGGACCAAATACCAAATTGTTAGAAGTGACAGGCAGACTCTGCCTAGTGTACTACAGTTTCCTGATGCTGTGCAGACCTCTTGAGGGAAGCCAGCCTACAGGGGAAAGCTTCAGTTTGGGACATGGCTTCTGAGGGCTGTGGCTAGTCTCCAGCTTGTGGTGAAGTGGACCATTATGGCAGGTATGTGTGGTGGAAGAGACACTGAGTTTCTGGTGTCTAGAAAGTGGGAATGGGGTGAGCACATTGCCAGTGAACTATTTCCTTCAGTGAGGCCTCACCTCCTAAAGTTCTCTCAGTGGCACTGTCAGCAGAGGACGAGTCTACAGCACATCTGGGGACATGAACGTCCAAACCATAAGCCCTGCCAAGTCCTACCTTCAGAGCCAGCACGGTGTGCCTCAGACTCTGGTCTATCCCTGTACTCTCTCACTTACGCTCTCTGTGTTCAGATACAGCCTGACCTGAAGAAGCCACACACGCTTAATGGGTACCTCCTATGCACACCCCGCGCCTGTGGGCCCCAAGGGTGTGACAGCACACAACCCATGCCTGTGGACCCCAAGGGTGTGACAGTACACAACCCATGCCTGTGGACCCCAAGGGTGTGACAGTACACAACCCACATCAGAATCCCTTGCCTTCCCTGGACTCACAGTTGTAACTTTAAAATTCTTTAAATTAACAATAGCTTGGAAAACCCAAAACCAGCGAAGTGACCCACAGTCCTGTCGGCAGGGTGTGCTCCCAGCAACAGACTCTCAGAAATATGAAGTGACTTGTCAAGTGTCCAACAGCAGGAAGCACAGCATCCTTTCTTGTTCTTTCGTCTCTTCCTACCTCCCACAAATCTGTTTATTACATTTTCCCCAAAACTTTTACACATAAACTTCTATGTGCTTTTTATTTTAAATTCTGCTATATCCTTTAGGAAATTAGAACAGCTTCCTAGAGATCACCACGTTTTGTCTCCCCCAAAGCTGGCACTCCCCATCGAGCGGAGCCCGAGACTCGGATTCAAACAAGCCTGCCCCTGCTTCACGCCCTTCTCTTTCTGCTGCTGTGGAGCGTTTCTCTCCATTTACACTATTCCTAACTTGATCTTCAGTGTGCACTCCACGTCCCTTCCCTCCCCAGTTGTCAGTCAGCAGCACTGGGACATTCTGCTGAGTGTGCTGATGTCACTGCCTTCCTATGAGAGGAAGCATATGCAACATGAAAAACTTCACTGTAGAACAGTCCTGAGGCCTGGAGGGATGACAGCACTGTGGTAGGGAGACAGGGTCCTTATCACGCCCATGATGTACAGCTAACATGTTTATGTGAAGCTGGCCAAATCAGTGCCCTGTGATGGTCATAAAGTGGAAAAGACCTCATTAATTTTGTGGTTTATTTTCTCTGCCAACTAGTGCAGCCATTTGCCTTTTGACAGTCTCTGGTTTAAATGTCGTCACATATCACCAGCCCCAGCATGGCTCTGTGACTAGTCTACAACGCATACTTAGAAATGCTGATTTTTTTGAAATGATAAGCTTATACATTTGGTGATCTGATTGACTATATTCTGTGGTGGTGCTGGTCTCAGATTTAAAAAATAAAGGATGAGAAACACCACTTTAACATTGGCATCAAACTCTCTGGTCCTGATATCTTCGTGGGTGACTTTAGATGGTTATCAGCACCAATGGTCAATATCAGCACCAATGGTCAATAGTTCAGGACTTCTCTGAGAATCAAGGTCTAGAGGCGTCTGTGTGGGCTGCAAAGACACTACCTGCCCATGGCCAGGCATGGCACATAACTTCCATTTGGGACTCAGGCTGCTGTTTCTTTGGCCTCCTTGCTGTGGGAAGTGAAGGGGAGACTAAGGACAGGTGTGCTCCTCAGGTGTACTGTAGGAGCGAGCGCACAGGAGGAAGAACCGGCCAGGGTTCTGCTGGGTTATCATGGGACATTAGCTTATGTACACGCACTGAGACAGTCATCACCTTGTGATGAGTTCCTTGCTCTGTCCCAGCTTCCTATCATGGCACAACAAACTCACCAAGAAGCCTCAGGAGAAGAGCAGGTTTTACCAGAGACATCATGGGAAGGGAGAGAAGAGTCCCATAGCCATGCTCAGTGATCTCTCCCATCAGAAACACTTGTTCTGCCATGGACGCTCATGTTTGCCACCAGGCTCCTTAGTTCTGACTCTGCATTGACTATGAGAAACTCCAGGTTCCACAGTAAAGGGTGTCTTGTCCCTTATACTTCCCTTGGGAATTCCTGCATGGTCTCCCACTCGGTATCACAGAACCCCCTCCTTTAATTTTGGGTTGTCATGTCTTTCTACTCAAGGTCAGTCAAAGCATTCTCTGTAGGTTCTCACACTGTCCTTAGAAAGCTGCAGTGGAATTTTACTAACAGTTGTTTCCCTTGTCACAAACTTCCTTTCTACAGTCTGACAAATACTTGCTTTACCATCGCTTATCATGTTGATCAAGTGCTAGAGGAATAAAATTGGGACTATGTCTAGCCAGTCTCTCCCTTGGAATGAATGGCAGCAGGATCTTGAGGAAGGACCTTGCCTTCGGCTATAGTCTAGAGATGAGACAGACCCATGGCTATAACATGGGTGATTTCCAGCCCACTTTTCACCAGCTACATTGTCTGAGGCCCAAATGAACTGAGACACTTTCAGACTTAGTGAAGTCCAAATGCTTCATTAAGATGGAACTTGGGAGTCCATCCAGACGAATTCCTTATTCTACAAGGGCTGAGGGGAAACTGCCTTGTGGCTGTGGCCTCAATTCTAAAACACAGCAGACAGACAGGTACTGTAGTCACATACACTCACCTGATGGGTATTATTTCCAGGAACATACACAGACTTAAACTGTCTCATGAGATTCCTAGCTCCAGCAATCTCCCGTAGAGCCAAGAAGACATCATTCACAGCAATTTGGGATTTGGGCAATGTCAGGTTAATTGCAGAGTCACAGCCTGAAACAGTCCAGAGATATTTTCATAAATGAGCAAATCCTTAAACTAAGTTTTCCTCTTTACTGCGTGAGCCCAATTTAACAGTCTGGAATTCCTTTAGCCCTGTTTCCCCTGGCTGTTCACTAACTGGGCTGTTTCAATCCCTCATGAGCAATGGGACACAACGAGTGTGAATGCTGTTGACAGAAGTGGGACTCAGAATTGCCTGGCACCACAGTCCCTGGCCCCAGTCACTAGCCTGTAGAGGCTTCATGGGGAAACAGGCTCCCTTCAGGCTTTGACCCTCAGATACATCCTTGGGAAACCAAGAGAAACACAAAGGAGCATGGTTGTGTGTGCTAGGATGGAGCCGTTGTCTGGACTCCACTGACAGTTTCCAGAAGGTCTGATGGCAAGGTGGAGGGAGATGACAGAGCCACGCCAGCTGGGATGGGCAGGTTCACTGTGCTAAACAAGGTGCCAGGACCATTAAAAGGGAAGAAGCTTAAGCTTATAATAATAATGATGATGATGATAATAATAATAATAATAATAAATAATAATGTGTCAATCACTGATTGACTGCTTTTCTTCTCTTCCATTCAGAAGAGAAATAATTAAGGATTAGACAGAGGTTCATAAAATACAGACATATTGAGAACATTCATCCTCAATTCTTAGATATACCTCGAATGTCAACTCTTCACCTCTCATGTGACCCCTCTGAGGTCCCAGGTACAATCTCTCCCTGTAGGGCATGAGCACACTGACAGGCAGGTTTAGGTACTCCTGTGAGTAGGCACTGCCATGGTCTCACCATGTCTATGCAGTCATCCAGGCCTCACCTGCAGGGGTGGTAGTGCCCATGTGCTCTGCTGTCCACCTGGGACACCTACCCTTCTGTCTGTCTCTGTCACTATCTCTTCCTGTCTGAACTTTCTCTGGCTGTAGCAGCTTGTTGGGCCCTCCACTGGGCAGGCTAGATGTGTTGGGCACTATATATTCACAGAAACAAACCCTGCTTTCTCTTCCCTCATGGGATAATTCTGAGTGATGGCCTCCACTGCCATTCTACAGGGCTCAGGAGGCCTGAGCACCAGCTGCCATACAGGAACCTGTTCATTAACATCCTCTTCCTTCCTCTGCCAGAGCAGTCGGTGATCAGACACAGAGAGCCTGACCCATACCCCCACCTAGTCTGATAGCAACTTTATCAACATATAATCCACATACCATATAATTTTCCATTTAAAGTGTCCACCATAAAAGAGCTTTCTGTATATTCAGACTCCAACCAAAATCCTACAGTTAAGTTTTGAACATCTTTATCACCCCAACAGGAACCCAAATCAGTTAACAGGTACTTTCAGTTCTTCCCCTGGCAACTAGCAGTCTGCTGTCTGTATGGATGCACTGACTGAACATTTCATCTAAATACACCACAGAAGACGTGGCCCTTTGCAGCTGGCTTCCTATATTTGCCTTGTTCTCAGGATTTATTCAGGCTGTGGCCATTTCATTTCTGTTTACTGCATAGCTATAGTGCATTTGACAGAATGGATATACTACAATTCATGTGTCTGCTCAGATACCCAGATTACCAAAGGCAGTTTTTCAGTTGGCAGGCATCTGGGTTCTTTCTGTCTCTTAGTTATCATGATAATGTCAGTAGTTTTGCATGGACATGTTTTTGTGTGGACATGCACTTTCATTTCTCTGAAGAACGCTAGATCCATACTTCCCTAAGGACTTTACATCCCCACCAACCCCCTGAGGGTTTCAGTTCCTCCACATCTTTGTCAACATTTACCAATATCTCCTTTCTTAACCATAGCTATCCCAATGCCTATGAAATAAGGAGATATTTGTCAATGTTGATAATCAAGGAAATCACTTTTGGAAGGAAGAGGTAGAGTCAAACAATTTTAGACTAGACAGGGATATATCTAGCATACACAAACGTATTCAAAGGACCCCAGCTGCATCCTCAGAGAAAGGTGGTATGGGAATGGCTGAACCCATTCTCTTGATTAGTGTGTGACACTGTACATAATAACTCTTAGGGGTGGACAAAAGTACCTAATAAATGTTTCCTGGTTTCCACAAATATCTGATGTGTTGCCATTAAAACAAAACAAAACAAAACAAAACATAAAAGACTGAACTGTGTCATGGTGGTTTGAATGAGAAATGTCCTCCATAGGCTCAGGTATTTGAACAACTGGCCCTCCTCCATTTGTAGCACTGCTTGGGGGAGATATGGAACTTTCAGGATATTGAGAGCCTTTCTGGAGAAAGGATGTCACTGAGAGGGGGCGCTATCTTGATGAAAATCTCCCTGTCATTATAGATTCCACCCCTTTGTAACCATAAGCCAAACAAACCTCTTCCTCCTTAAGTTGCTTTTGGCCATGGTATTTTATCACAGCAGCAGTAAAGTAACTAATACATAAGGTCACATCAGTTTAGTTACAATAAAATACTAGGGGCAGGCTGCCTTATACAGACAGGAGTTTCCATTATACTCTTAGAGGCTCAAACCCAAGATCCATTTAGCCTCTGTGAGCAGTCTCTCTTGGCTGCCACAGTGTGGCTCCGTGATGAGGCAGTGTGTGAGGGGAGATCACAGGTCCAGGCGAGGAGCAAGGGTAAGGAGGGTCAGCTTTACTCTTTACACAACTCGCTCTTCTAGAAACTCCTGCAAAGCCACAACTGTTCCCCTCTGGGGGTTTGGTGACCTGCTCACCTCCCAGGGTCTCACCTCCTTATGGTTCTACCATTCTGTCATATCAGCACCCTAGGGATTGATCTCACAGCACAGGATCATATCA
>JANHMN010000007.1:13087940-13110640 GCA_030674055.1 Rhabdomys pumilio
CAGAGAGCCAGAGTGGGATAACCTCACACCCTGCCTGCCACTGGGATACAGAGTCAGAGTGGGATAGCCTCACATCCTGCCTGCTACTGGCACTGCAGCTCTAACCAAGATAACACAGCTTGTGTGTCTCAATAAAGGAAGGCAGGCCAAGGATGTGGGTTTTCAATCATTAATGAAGGTTCTTTATGTAAAATCATGTCAGGAATTATCTATCTCTTCATCTATCTATCTATCTATCTATCTATCTATCTATCATCTAATCTATCATTTAAAATTATTCATTATCTTGTCAAGAAATGATGGCATAAAGATAAGGAAAACCATCATTAATGCAGCCCTGGCTGTCCTGGACCTCTTTCTGTAGACCAGGCTGGCCTTAAACTCAGAGATATACTTGCCTCTGCCTCCTGAATGCTGGGATTAAAGGCATGTGCCACCATTTCCCAGGGATAAAATGTGTCTTAATTCTTCTAAAAGACTAGCTAGCAGACTAATACTCATGTTCTTTAGAAGCACAGAAGTCATTTAGTTCCCACATTGCCCATTTCAATTTGGAGAAAGAATACAGAGAAAGCCATTTCTCCATTAGGTGGAGGTGAGTATGAAGCCACCTAGAGTAAATATTATTTACTACAAAGTCTAGACTATTTGAGGAACTTGTGAATTATAAACCAAAGATGAGGAAAAAAAAAAAAAGGCTGTGAAATCTCATGGGCTGAGGTCAACTACAGAGCAGGCTGTTTAACAGAAAGAAGTGCGTACGGGCTACTGCTAGCCTGAAGGAACCCAACTGAACAGCAGCGAGCGCTGGGCCAGAGGCAAAGTCCAACAACTGACAAAGTCAGTTATGTCTACTGTTCAAACCACTCACCCAGGGTAACGTTTGCTAAACTGCTGGCCCTTTCCAGCTTTCCTGGATCCAGGGGTACACGTGCTCTGCAGACAGTCAAAGGGGAGTGAGTCACTGCCAATCAGTCTTCAGATTGGCTTTTCATAATCTCCTTAATTTCCACTAAGTCTTACAGTTATTTATCTAAGACATGTAGTAAAAGTTGCACACATCTTTCCAAATAAGGTAAATCAATCAATTAATCAATCCATCATCAATAAATCAGAAAAAGCCTTTTATCTTATTTCATATTATTATTATCATCATCACCATCATCACTCCCTAGGCTCGGAGCAATCTCTGTGCTCACTGAGGCTCACTCTGGTTGGTAATCATGGAAAGCAGTTCACGCACATGAGCACGTCTAATCTGTCTAATCTCTACCAAAAGCCAATGTGGAAGCTAGGTGGACTTTATTACCATTCTTACTTTGAGGATGGAGCAAGTGAACCACTGAAAAGTAACATAGGTCACCCCAGCAACCAGTGACAAGGACAGGAGCCAAGCTCATGCCGTGCTGCTCCAAAGGCAGCTTACGAGACACTGCATGCTTCCATTCATGTTAAGACCGTGTGACTGAGTGAGACATTAAGAATACAAGTAGCTCATCCTTAGACTATAGAAATTCTTTCACAATGGAGTGTAAGTACCATTCTTATTGGGAAGACCTGGGCCTGTCCCAGGAGTAGATATTGGATGATTTGTGGCTAGACCCAGGTCCTTCCTTTTTGGCCACACAAGGTGTGAGTCTTTCCCAAGCCTGCTGCACAGCCTTCTTGGAATCTGTGCTCTGTCAGGTGCCATATTCAGTTACTTCTAACACTCCCTGGATAGTCTGATCCATTAAGCCAGCTCACTTGATAAGAGCGTATACAATTCCAGGCAATTCTCATTTAAACCCCTTAGTTAAGTAGACAATAAAATAGGCTGATGCCAACCTGTAGCTGAGCATGGTCTGTACGCTTCAGAAGCCCACCTCTTGATAAGGGAGGCTCCAAAACCCCTAGGGTACCACTGTGTTCTTCTAAGATGGGGGATGACTCACGTCTCTGCAATGTCTTTCTGCGGAGGTCTGCAGTCCCTTGGGCAGGGTCTCGTTACTCCTTGGAGTAGCTACACAAAGCCCCTGTGTTGGCACCCCTCCTGCAGCTCTCCTCCCACCCTTCTCATTTACTCAAGTCTCTTCCCTTCAGCAAAGGGAGAACAGTGGTTTCCATAGCCGCAAACCCTGCAAAGATGGCCTATTCCAGCCATAACACTGTTCAAATGGAGGGAGGCTTGGATGGCTTAGAATTCTCCTGGGATGGCTGAAATCCTGCACCACTCCTTGTATGGTGTGGCTGAATTCTCTCTAGTTTTCCCAGGGATCATACTTTGAGCTCCCTGGTTCTTGAAATACCTTTTCACAAGCTACTGGCTTTCTCATGTTTGCCCTTATTCTTCAGGTATTCAAGAAGTGGAAGCACCTCAGATTGGAGGTTGGGCCAATCTTGGCTGGTGCTGAAGTGGTCCTTATGCAAAGTCTTCAACATACACTTGCGCACCTGTGTGCACACCTACTTACGCTGATCAAACATAAGGCATAGGGACTTGTGCAGTTGGACATGCTGAAGAGAAGAGGCATGGGTAGAAGTGGATCTGAAACTGCTCCCTGTTTGCTGATATTATTCTCCTTAGAGGCCTAAAATTTCATCAGACCCTTGAAATCTATCTGGGAAATATGTGAGTCAAAATATATATTCAGTATATGAAAGGCAGTTACTTTCAGGTCTAAGCGGTTCTCCTCATCCTTGTACTGTCCTGGAGTTTTGAACACCCAGCCCACTTTCTTCTTTGCATCCCAGCCACTGAAGCTCAGCAGGCTCTAAACAGCAGGGGCTGCCTCTGGGAGGCAGTCAGAAAAAGGTCATCTCAGGTCTGACAGGGCCAAAGAGGTCAGAGCACCGAGAGGTCATGACCTCCCTCATCCATCCAGCAGGCTGACACTCCCTTTTCTCTCCTTTGAAATGATTGCTTTTTAAAGTGGACTCTTTCCTTGGGGCTCTCACTATAATTCTTGGTAAATAAAAACAAAGTTAACAAAATGAAAATCAAATAAGCATTGAAAGTGAAATCTTCTAGAAGTCTGAACTGTAGAGACAAGCCCCGGGAGGGAGATCCCAGGAAGCAGGCCAGGATAAGACAGCACGAACCCTGTATCCAAGGACCCTGCGAATGGCCACGAGAATGGGAGATTACTCAAAGTAGGAACCATGTGAACCAATTTCTCTCACACACGTATCCACATTCATACACCCAAATACAAACATGTATGAATACATATCCATGTATATTCACCTAAATTCAAATGTATACATGCGCATGTCCACATCCATGCACCCAAACACATATACAGATATTTATATCTATATGTCTACCTGCCCACATATGCACAATTATAATCTTGTTTTAAATTAAACTCTAGTTGGCATATTTGCTAATCTTTCAATGTCTTTGCTTTAGATACTGTCTTCGGCACAGAGGTCTTTCTCACAAAGTATTATGTCTGACTACCATGTAGTCCACTTAAAGTAGGCCATAATCTAAAAAAACCTGTAGCACAGTTGGAAGGCAGAATTCTTCTGGATTTTAATGTCTTACCCCCCTCCCCAAACCTTTTGCAGTTGCCTTGTTCAAACTTCAAAAGCACTGTTTAAAAGTGACTCATCTTTAAAGGCTTTGAAAGCATTCAATTAGGTTTGTCACTGAAGACAGCTTTTTAAAAAATTTATATTTCATCAGTATGTGAAAACATTTAATTAAATCTCGCAGTTTAGTAACAAGCCTAATGGGTAGAAGCAGGCTTGAGGACACGAACAGTATGACTTTCCAGAAGCACACAGCTCCATCAACAGCAGTCCTGTGCAGACAACGGAAGCAGCTTTAGAAGTGGGATGGCTGGAGTCTTGACTTCCATTACATTTTATTCAGAGATTAAAGAATGTCAGTTATTCTGGAGATGGAGTCATGTGGAGGCTGGTCAAGAATGTGTGAAATATATGTATATATAGATAAAGTCATGTATACATGCATTATCATGAAAAAATACATATATATTTCTGAGGTCCTGCAGTTATCCTACCCAGGCGTTCTATCTGTGTAATCAATCTCATGTTTAATAACCCAGGATGGCTTTTAAGCTCCTCTCACATATAAAACTGTAATCTGGGCTGTCAGGCTGCAGGCTGCAGGCCTTACGAGGCCACTTTCCTCCTTCATTGCTAAGTCCTGGAACTATATGTGCAGTAGGGGCTCCTGCCTAAGTGTCACGGTAATGACACAATACATTTGTATGAGCAAACGAGGTTGCCAGAAACAGTTGAAGCCAGAAATACCAATGTTGAGGTCACCAGGGGCTCAGAGTAGAGTTAGACATCCCCAAGGCTGGCTTCCTAGGTCTTCCACAACCTTCCCCTCTGGATCTGGTGTGCACTAAAGCCCCGCGTTCACTAAACCCTGCCATTGCCCTGAATCACTTGGTCCATTATTGACACTCGATTAACAGTGGAGGGCAGGAGGCAGGAGGTTGGAGACAAGCTCCCATGGGAGTAGGGGTGCTGTGCTCTCTTTGCTTCTCTGCTGGTCTAGCATGGTGCCAGCTCATAGAGGACACCTCCTAAGTAAATGAATGTGGAAAACAGAGAGATTAGAGGGGAAAGTTTAGAATCAGACCAAACACACTGTAAAGCAACAGCACTGATTTTCTTAGGCTGATGATAAACTCTGTCGGCAGGAAATTTCAAACAAAGAGCTCTTGGCTGCTTCTGAGCAATTGCAGGCTACCAGGGGAGGTGGAGCAACCCTCCAAAAAACGTACTGCAGAAGAACAAGTTCAATTGGCTGAGAAATTTTGTTTGTCTGTGCAACACAAAAACTAAACTGCATGTCTCTGAAGTATACACATATATCTGACAAAAGTCTCTTAAAAAGAAAAGGGAATGATAAACATAGAACTCAGAGAACTGGCTACCTCTGGGGGTGGGGACGGGAGGGTAGCAAGGTTGGTAGTGAGCAAAGAACAGAATAGGAGGATGGGGCTGTGAGTATTATTTAATAATGCTTTCTAGAATGAATAGATGTATATACATACACACACATATCCTATCTATCTATCTATCTATCTATCTATCTATCTATCTATCTATCTATCTATCTTTCTATTGTATAAAATATTTACATGTACCAACTATCATCTTTGAAAGTATAACAAAAACCAGTTTGACCACTTTCTAAGCCTCCAGCAAATTCAGCTAAAAATAGCTGATTAAAGAAATAATGACAGCTGAACTCTGTTATTATTAGGCAGGTCTGGGATGCTGGCAGACAAGGGAAGACTTGTATATCTGCATGAGAATATGGAACAATTGCACATGGCTGCCCAGAATTCTCTCCCCAGTTCTGAGGCTTTTACTGTATGGAAGGGAAGAACAGCCAGCAGCAATATTCTGCAGAATTCACAGATTCAAAAAAATTGTGTGTGTGTGTGTGTGTGTGTGTGTGTGTGTGTGTGTGGTGTTCTCCCATGTGTGTTCAGAGGTACTTGATACTGGGTATCTGCTATCATGCTCCTTTAGTTTTTTAAGATAGGGTCTCCTACTGACCTTGTATTAGCTACACGTGGTAGACGTGGACGGTGAGCCCCTGGATCAGCCCACTCTCACCATCTAACCCTGGGTTACAGCACATGACACATTCATATACATGTTAAGGCTTCAAATATCAGGTCACCATGTTCACACAGCAAGTGCTTAAGCAAATGAGCCATTTAAAGACAACTTGGCTTGGCAGAGCACAGAGTCAAATTGCCAGAGTGGCCCATCCTGTCTGATGTAGGAAAGGGGATTGACATCCCTCAACCCTGACACCCATAATACATCAGGAAATATCTAGGCCACAGCAGGATTCCAGACCATCATAAATACAGTGAAGTACCCCCAGCTACTTCTAAGCCTGGCCTCCAAGATACCTCTGAGAAACCTCTCCAAAGTGACTCTAAGAAGCCATGACTGTACCAGGTGAGTTATCAAGATGCTCTGCGGCTGCATAAGGGAAGCGCTGAGACCCTCAGACCACGTGATACAGCATCATGAACATAACTACACAGTCTGTTAAATCATCTTAAGGCACTGCAAAGGGATCTGAACTTCTCCGTTCACAGTGAGTGAAGGAGCAGTGTTTGAGTCTGTGTCTTTAAGGAGGTGAGTATCAAGCTTCAGGTCACATGTGTCACCTGTCACGCTTGTACCATGGCAAAGCCAGATCTCTTCCATATCATATTGACCTAGCCCCTTTCCCAGTCACAAAACTTTCTGTAAGAGGGAAAATGCCTGCACAGCTACTTACCCCAGAGCTCATGTTTACCAACTTTGACATCTCCACAGGGAGCTGGCATGCAGGCTCCCACACAGCCAAGGATTCAAACTGGCAGATCTCACTGTGAGATCCTAAGTGGTGGCTTGTTTTTATGTCACTGAGCTAACTCTATTGAATTACAAACTTGTGGTTCGCACTCTTAGTATGTTCCCTTTCCACCTGAATGGACATTTCTGGTAGCTCTGAATAGCATCATGTGGTTTGCTGTCTCTCAGAGATGACTTTGGGAGGGTCTCTGCATCTGTGAGGTCCAGGGAACTGGGTGAGGCCAGACCTTGTCCATGAGTGTGACAATTCTGTTGGTTTTACTTTCTGCACCACATAAGGAACTACTATACAAAGGATTCACCATAACACATGCATGACTGAAGCTCAGCTGGTGGCTTCTCATTACAACTTGCTTACTTCTTGGGGTTTCTGGGGGTGGGGTGGGATGAGTTGAGGTAGGATAAATATAAAAAATGAACAGTGAAGATAACGCAGGACAAATGTAGACTCGTGGATGGGACTTGCTTACATGCTTTTCCATGAGTTGAAAAGAGCTTGCCATTGCTGGATTTTATAAAGAAAACATTCTCAGTGCAGAATTTCAGAACCAGTGTTCCAGGCCATCGAGTCAAAGGGAGAGAAGGAGAAGCCCAGAAATTCCTTCCTCAGATATTTCCCTCCCTGACTTGGGATAAGTGGATCCCACATGGTCTCCATGGAGACCACTTTCTCTTATGGGTCCTGAACCATGTTTCCCTTCAGATCTTGTCCTTCCCGTTCTCCATCACAGGCCATGCATGGGGGCACTTTTGTGGTGGGGGGCTTGCAGTGTCTGACTTAACAGGAGTAATACAGGGATCCCCTCATCAGGAAGACAACCTGGAAGGTCTCCTGAGCTTGCAGCCATAAAGGGCTTTGGAAGACCACCCAGACCGTAGTTTCTCCTCCATTCGGAATCTCAGCTCGGCCCAAGCTGTTTGCTGGTTTCAATAGTGCTCTGAATTTTTTCCCTAGGAGATAAGGTTGTACTTATTTTAGAAATGGCAATGAAATAGTGTGGGGAGGGAGGAGAGTGGGGCTCGTACATAGTGTCCTTTCTAGCCATGTGGTACTCTCGGGGTAATGCTCTTATCCAGGTTTCAGTGAGTACTTACTCGCCTTAGAGTAACACGTGCCCAGTAGTTACATAAACCCGTGCTACAGCTAACTGCTCATTTATAGAAAAGGATAAATCAGATGTTCAGAATGACATTTAAAAGCCTTTCAACAGGCTGTCTGGCCCTTCGGCCTCTTGTTCTCAGTCACTTAGAAGACTGCTTTGAAACTTTCTTTTCCATTATGTTTCGTGAGCTCAGAGTCATCGAGCTGACTATTAGAAGATTCTGTGAGCAGGGAGTGCACTGTGGGGTTGGTGGGGGTGTTAGTGTCTCCCATACCATATTTTGGGGTAAGGAGAGGTGGGTAATAACCTGGGATCCTTTTCTAATCTATTTGAGAGAATCAGAAGAATAGACGGGAAGGCAGTTGGCTTAAAGTTTCTTTCAACCCTTTTGTTTCTTTAAAGAACAGAAGTGCAAATGGAGTTTATTTTTCTTCCAGTAGCAGACAGATCAAATGTGCCTGGGCCTCTGCCCTCCCCCAACATGCACACAAATCACTCTCTGCCCCTCCTCGAAGGTCCCCTGCACCTGCTGTTGTAAATCTCCATTGACCTGAGCCAGCATTGCTATGCTTGAAATTTAAGCTTCTACTAAATGAGGCCCTTTATCTATTGCTTTTCTGTACTTTATTCTGGAGGTAGTGTGGATTCATGTGTGGGTTGGTCATGCCTGATTCAGAGATGGGATGTGGGCCAGAAAGGCTGCTAATGGGCCTGGGGCAAGAAAGAGAAAGGTGAAAGCAGTGCCCTGCTCCCCATCCCTTTGTAATGCAGGGCGCCATGAGTGTGGACAGCAGAGGAATCCAAGTGTCTGCCCTCAAAGTCTGAAAGTCCAGGTTCCAAGCACATTCAGGTCTTTCTCCAGGGGGAGCTGGGAAGTAGAAGGGGTAGGCGGGAGCTGGGCTGCCAGAGGAGGATGAAGGACCGATTACACTGGGAGGATGGATGCAGCCTTCCTGATGCCCCTTCCCTGGTCCAAGCCCACACTGAACTTAGGCTCCTACACTCTGCTTATCACTTCCTCTCCCATCTAGTAGAGAACTCAAGATGAACAGCAACACCTAGAATGTGTCTTAAACTCTGTCAGCAAAAGTAAATGATCACAAAAGCTCAGAGTATCTAGGCTTTCAGTGGCTTCTGAGCAGGGTCATTTTAAAGCCAGCAGCTGTCTTCAGAATTACTCTGTCTCTGCTGTCATGGAGGGTGACTGAGTGAAGGGCAGGGAGCTCAGAGTTCTTCCTTTTACAGGATGGGGCTCCAAACCAGGGAATCAGAGTGAACTCTGTGTCCTGCAGGCTGAGATGAGCTATAGGGGCGAGGAGGAGAGGCTGATTTAGTTTAGAAATAAAGACACCAAAATGATTAGAATTCCTTTTGGGCCTCCATTAAGGAGAAAAGCAATCAGCCCTGATGGGCCAGGTTGATAACACTTGAAGTCTCTTCACACACCAGTGCACAACTGCCTTCATTTTTGCAGACTCTCTGCCTCCTTCCCAAGGAAGCACCAGGTCTAGAGCTGGGGACCAGGTCTAACGATAGCCATGTGTCCCCTGCCCCCCTCCTAGGCTACAAGGGTTCCATTGTACACTCATATAACAGACATGGTGCCTTCTGAAAGCCAAGTACCCAGGAGGTGGTCAATAAAACTATCATGAGTCTGGATACAAAACAGGCTATGTGTGTGTACTCTGTGTGTGTGTGTGTGTGTGTGTGTGTGTGTGTGTGTGTGTGTGTGTATGTGTTTATGTGTGTGCACATGTCTGTGTGTGTTTATTGGGGGACATGGCACAAACAAACAAAGCTGAGACAACTCTCCTTTGAGTGAATGGCTGGGCTTTGGCGCTCTACATCCCCCAAAGCCTCCTGTGGGTGGTAAAGGGGCTGATGGAGGCAGGATGCTCTGGAGGCTGAACGACTAGACACAGTTTTTGGACATCTGTGAAGGCGCCCGAGCTGATGAGAGTGCTGAGTGCTGACTGTGCTTGGCATGCTGGCTACCATCTCACTGGACATCACCGGTAAGAGAGGGCTAGAGGGCCAGATTTAAGTGGCAGGGACAGTCACATGATGAGCAAACTTCAGCATCAGCCAAATGTCCATCACTAGGAGACAGGATGAATATGTTTGTCTGTTACTAATTAAAAAAAAAAAAAGATGTCTATGCTGGAGTAAGTGACAAGAGTAGGTTCCTGAACAGGCTACACAGTAGATACACGAAACAGTCTGTCTACCATGTAGAGGTGTGCAAGTATATAAATAAGTACAGGGTAACATGGTACCAAGTGTAAGCAGTCATCACAAAAAAGAGGTTCTCAGCCTGTGGGTTGCAAGTCCTTTAAGGATCACATATCAGATACCCTGCATATTAGATATTTACATTACAATTCATAACAATAGCAAATTTAGAGTTATGAGGTAGCAATGAAATAATGTTATGGTTGGGGGGTCACCACAGCATGAGGAACTGTATAAAAGGGTCATAGCATTAGGATGGTTGAGAACCACTGTTCTAGAATATCATTGTCCAATAGGACTTTCTGCAGGGATGGAAAATCTGGATCTGTTGCCTAGCAACAGCCACCAGTTAAGGATGCTGACTGAGCTCCTACAATTCTACCACTGTGGCTGAGGAATCTGTTTTAAGTTGTGATTTTTCTTAACGAGCATGATTGGCCACCTGTGGCTAGTGGAAACTTTGTGCCATAGCAGCACAGGGGATGGCCAGGAGGACTAAGGCCTGTTTTAATAACTGATGCCTTTGAACGTCCTATCATAGTGTCTGTGATGTGTAGATGCAGGTGTTCAGTGTGTAGTTACAATTACCTATCCAGGGTTGTTTTGTCTGGAACAATTACCTATCCAGGGTTGTTTTGTCTGGAACAATTACCTATCCAGGGTTGTTTTATCTGGAACAATTACCTATCCAGGGTTGTTTTGTCTCAAATTATGGGAGACTTCTACTTTAAGACTCTGCCCATAGTCACCAGTTATGACAGTCAACCATCAGAGCAGAGTTTTTATAAGTTTTTATTAAAAAAAAAAAAATCCCTTAAACCCTGACATTCCAATTTTGGAAAGCATTATGTCATTCTTATTCCTTTAAAAGCCATTTGAGAACTTCACTCATTATCGCACGACTTTCTTGCCTCTCTACCTCCCCTTTCTAACTCCTCCCGTGTCTGCCCAAAGTTGTTTTCTGTTTGTCTGGTGGGGAGGAGATGATCTTGGACAGGTATGGTTTCTTCCTGGGCACTCAGTTGACCCTCTCCAAATGAACACTCCTGGATGCCACAAACCACTTACTCAGCCCTACCCTCTCCTCCTGGCAGAAGTCACAATGGAAAGTTCACTCAGTGTGGACTTAGGGCTCCTGTAGCTCTAGTGAGGGCAGTAGCAGAGAATGTGTCAGAGGGAAGAGTTAGCTGACAGGACATACTGTTCCACCTCTGACTATTTGGGTGAGCCAGTGGTCTGACTGATCACCCTGGGAAGTTAACTGAGCCTCAGTGGAAAGACCTGCTTCTCTCTGCCTGCACTCTTGTCCTATATTCTGCTAGGCAAAGCCCAAAGCTCCCTGTGCCAGCTTTGACGAATGCCACTGGATGATGTCAGTGTCAGGCTGGCCCTCAACCTCAGCCTACAGCCACCTTCCGAGCAACGTCTGTTCCCCTTGTGCAGTGCACAGGCACACCTGCTATGTCTGCTTCCATGCCACCATGGATCCCTGTTCACTTTCTTTCCTGTAATGCTGGTAGATTCATTCATTCCCTGAAAGCCTGACATGTTTGTGAGCTGTAAGCTGACCCCTTCTCTTCAGCACACATTTACAGAGTACAAAGTGTTCCAGGCACTGGAGGCATAGTTCCTGCACTGGGTGGACTCTACTACCAGGGAGGAAAAACAGCGATATAAACAAACAAGTGAGTCAAAATATGTCCCAGGAAGTTTGCACCTAGAGGAGGTAGAGGTAGAAGAGAGAAGATGAGGCTTCAAAGGGTCTCTTGGAGGAAGAAGAGTTTCAGAAATATCTTTGTTCAAGTGAGTAGGCACATAAGAAAAGCTTTTAGACAGACAGGCAGCAGCAAGTGCAAACGTAAGATGATCCCTGGGGCTTCCAGGAGAGCAATGGCTTAAGTAGCTGGCTAAGAGGGACAGAGGCTGGGGGCCTGGTACAGAAAGTCCCCAGAGAAGGGAGAGTAAAGCCAGAGCACAGCTCTGAGAGGGAAGGTAACTGCACAGCCCAAAGCTGCCTGCGCTGGTGAGTGGATGGCCCTGTGGGCTGGAAAGCAGCTGTTTACCCAAACAGGTTGCTGACCAGCTCTGATTTTCACACATTGTTAGCATCTCTGAGCCCTGTGGTCCCTTCCTGATAGTAGGAACACAGTGAGATACAGGGAGGCAAAAGCCACATCAAATAAAACCCTGATCATGCCAAGCCATAGGAGGAAGTTGGCACATTACCATGGCTGTATTGTCACCAGCCCCTACTGAGCCTTGATTTTGCCATACCAGAGTCACCAACCAAAGGCAGAGTGGAAGCCAGGCTCTGAGAAGAGGCCATGAAAACCCTCCACCACTGACATAACTGGCTGTCCCTGCTAGCCCTGAGGATTCAAGATTGGTCAACTTTCTGGGAAGGAAGAGTTCTTATTACTTTAGGAGAAGAATTTAGAATTAAGCTGCCTTTTAAACTTCCTATCCCTTGCAAATATTTACCCAGCCCTTGCCTTGAGGCATGGCTCTGAGAGAAACCAAACCAGCCAAATGCTGCTGCCTGCTTGGAACTCCCTCTGCAGCTCTGGTGCCTAAGCAGGCTGCACAGAGCACTCATTGTACAACAGGCACTACTCTCATTTCCCCAAAGCGTCCGTTCATTTACTCCTCAGAACTGTGGCAGGCAGGTCAGCTGCCAACCCTCTCCACACAAATGAGACTCAAGAGAAGCTCAGTAACTCCTGTTATTTTAAGGTAGATGGCTAGACCTGGAGCCCAAACTCTCAAATGGTAGATTTTCATCGGCAGTCAGTAAGCACATGAAGGGTTATGGTAGCAAGTACAGCATAAACATGGAAATTGGTTCCAGTGTACACAGTAGCAGGAGGAAGAAGATCCGTCTAAGCTGTGTTGAGCCTAAATGATGGGCTGTTTGGAAACTCACACACTTTTTATTGCCTGCAAGCCCACACTGATAGGGGGCTAATCTGTGAGACACTAACCAGCACAGGTCTCTGTTGCCTGCTGCCAGGCACACTAAGACTGGATTGCAGCAGGAGCAGACAGCTTATCCTCAGGACTTAGCATACTTACAGTACAGGAAGGACTATGGAGCTACAGCCTGACTCTTCCACTTGACTATCCCTATGTCCAAGTGACAGTGACTTTAAATAGTGACATTTCACTGTGAGAAACAGAATCCCCCTTCTAGGCCTCTGCATCTTCAGCACCACTGGGCAGTCACTGGTGGTTAACACTATCCCTAGTGTCTTTTTCTGGCACATGCCACATTTCGTGCTTCCCCGAGGGGACTCAGAACAGAGACGATGCCAATCATCATTGTTGTGAATTGCGATCAGCTGATCGTTCTGCATCCATGCATTCAACCAACTGTGGAGAGAAGATGTGCTGGAAAACAATCCATCCATACTGAACATGTATAATGTGCAGGCTTTTCTTACTCCCTAAAAGTTGAGAGTAACAACTGTCTGCATAGCATTTGCATTAGCCTGGGTTTAAAAAGTAATCTAGAGATGGCTTAAAATATACAGGCAGCTAGCCATATGTAGGCTGTATGCAAACAGTGCATCATTTTATATAGGATAATTAATTGGGCATTTGAGGGTTTGTGTCTAGAAATTTCTGTGAATATAAGCAGATGACTGTTCTGAGTTTCCAGGACTGTTTGTTATTCACTTTGCCTAACTGATCAAAATGCTGGCCCTCCAACTTCTAGGCTAAAAAAATGAATCTATACAGTCAACTAGAGAGAAAAAGACAGCAGATACTAACTGGCCATCACTGTACCTTAGGTATGACCTTATTCATGCCTAATCTTGATAACCCGAGAAATAGGTACCATCTCCATTTTTACAACCATGGAAACTGAGGTCAGAGCGCAGGAGACTTGAAGTTGGAAAGCTAACAAATGGGAGCAGTTTCTGCATCTTGTGGTAAGACAGTACTGCGTGTAACAGGCACACAGCTAGATAACTCTGTAGGCCAAATGGGGGTCCCAGGACAGAAGAACTAGGGAGGATGGGCATCCAGACATGTGGCATTTACTAGGTGTTTATAGCATGTACACGAGTGCCGGGGACTGGGGCAGGGCCCAGAGTAAGTCAGTTCTAGAATGGGCTGGCAGTCGATGGAGGATCCAGTCTCCCAGAGGATCCATTATAGTACTGTACGAGAAGAGTCTCCAGCTAGCATGGGATGGGGCAGGACCAGGAGTCCACTCAAAGCCATGGAGGAAGAAAGAAAAATGAGCACAGAGGAGTAAGCTGGGAAGGCAGCAAGGAACAATGGCCAAATAAGGAAGTGCCAGTGACGAGCTTCCCTTCCTGTCCAGATCTGCGCACATTTGGTAAAAATAAGCCATATGTCTCACCCTGGCGCACACAGATATTGAGGCATGCTGCCATTGGTGGGTGGCATCAAAGATACCCCCAGGAGCCAAAAAGGAGGCCACTCCACCCTCCTGTAATAGCAACCCCTAGCCCAGCTGACCCAGGAATTCAAACTCAACCAGGCAGTACATATTCTAGCCCAAGAGGCCAGAAAAGATGCCCTCCACTGCTTTTCCCTGATGAGGACTCACTGGGCAGACTGAATGGCAGTGGCATTAGCACGTGGGGAAGGGAACCAAAAGGCTGCTCAGTACTGATGTGGTTGATCAGCCAGGCAGAGGACTCCAGGATGGCTCCTGTTCACTCTCCTTATACTCAGTCACATAATCCTGAGTCCTAAAATTCAGGGACAGATTCTGCCTATTCACGGATTAAGAAATGGGTGGCTTTGGGGCTGAAGAGGTAGCTAGCTGGCCAAAGAGCGTGAGGATCTGAGTTCTGTATGCTCAGCACCCAGGTAAAAAGCTCGATGGGTGGTGTACACCTGTAACCCCAGTGCTGGGAAGGTGGAGACAGGAGGTTTAATTAAATAAAAGACCTAAAGGAAGATGCTTCTATGTGATAAATGTGTATAACCCCAGACCCCCAGAAATAGGTAGCTCTCTAGAGTGGCAGTGTCTTAGGTCAGAGGCTGCTACAAGACCCCTACATCTGGGTTCATGGGATCTTGGCAGAGAAACCTAGCCCTAAATAAAGACCCAGGCCTTGTCTGCCAGCAGTTTGATGATCTCACTATGGAAAGGGTAAAACTTCAAGCTGATCTGAAGATGACCAGGAATGGTTCTCATGGCCTAGAGTTCCTAACTGCAGCTAAAAAGAGGCATGTAGTTGAAATGACATGAAAAAGGAAGCGCTAGCTACTGTGAGTTCAGATTTCAGAAGGGATGCTCGGAGTCCCTAAGTGGAGGGCTTAGCCAGGGAGTGGCCAGCTGTGGCACTGGAAGAGGGGCTTCCTATAAGAATAAGAAGCAGACTCAGGCTGAGAAAGACAGGGACAGAGGGCACTGCAGATGAACAGTGTACAGTACTCTGCAGGCACAGGCGTGAGCATGCTTTCTTGAAGGGAGTGGTCAAGACCAGGCTCTCAGTCCCTATTCTTGGAAATGCTTTTTCCTTGCTAGACCAGCTCATATGTCATGTTCCCTGTGAAATCTCTTTCCTTTAGCTCCCCAGGCACTGGGTGACAACTCTGTAGCTTTGGTGCTCAGCTCCTCTCTCTAAGCACATGAGGGGCACTACCACATCCTGGAGCTGCCGGTATGAGGGAGGAGCAGCCTCACTCTCCTCGCTATGAGCTGGATATGGCATCCATGTGCCAAAGAGTCCTATGTTAGAGGCTTCGTTCCCAGAGTGCCAATGTTGGTAGGTGGTGGAGCCTTTAAGAGGCAGGGCCTTAATTAGGACACTAAAGCACTGCCTTCTGAAGGGATAAATGCTAATGTATGGAGTGAGCTAGTTATTGCAAGCAAGTTGTTTTAAAAAAGCAGGATATACATGGATTCCAGTCTTGCTTTGTAACTGCTATTGTATGCCTGAGACAGATGCAATGTCTGTAAGAAGCTCTCATCAGATCTCAGAAGAAGCAGGGCCACATGTCCTCACACATCCAGCACTGTGAGTGAAATAAAACTCAGTTTTATTATTATCCCGCATCAAGTATTTTGTCAGAGCAAAGGAAAATTGGCTGATGTACCCTTCTCAATACAGTTTCAGAAAAGTTTTCTGCTAGCTGAATCCAAACATATTGTGTCTCCACTATGTGGTGGATGCGGTTTCTTAAGCTGTAACCACGAACAAGGCAGCATTCTTCCTTAGTGAACAGAAAGTTGCCTTTAGGTGACATCAGAGCTACACCTCAGGCTAGAACAGAGGAGCGGGAGACTGAGGGCCTAGGAGACAGCATTCCACTCTAATGACCATGGCTCAAGACAAGTGGATAGGGGTCATTCTTGGAACTGTGTTAGCTATTCTGAGCATTTTGATATGAGAATACTCTTCACTAAGTGGAACTTGTCTATCTCACCAAGCTTTATAGACAGCTAAGGAAATGACCTACCTTATAAAGCCATAATTCAAGAGAAAAGTGAGGGGGGAAAGCAGAAGGGAATTTGGCATTATCTAAATAGACTAAAGACATTTTCTAAAATAGTACAAAAATAATTAAAAGATGTGAGAGTAGTTCAGTGAGTCAGTATGTGTGGCTGTTTCAGGAGGCTGGCTGCCCCCACTGTCAGCACTAGTGACAGGACGGAGCCTTTGGCAACACACTGCATCTAAACAGGTCCTATTTAAAAACTGCTTGGTTTGAAACAAAAGCCTCAGACACATTTTTTGCCTCTGGGCATAATATGATGCCACCTTGGAGTAGAGATTAAAGCAACACAGTAGCCATGGCAACTAATAAGCAGAATAACACTGGTAACCAGGAATTGTTGACATGGAAAAGGGGAGGGTCTTAGTACCCCCTTAGTCCCCATCACACCCCTCAGCTGTAAACGATCTCGAGAACTGCTGGATTGTATAGGATGGAAAAGGTTAATTGGAAGGAGTCTGTGGTGCAGCTTCCGAGAAGTCACCATTCATAATGGTTGAGACTTTGAGATGCACAGTTTGGGAGTTACTCAGTGTCCTAGTTAGGGTTACGGCTGCTATGAGACACCAAAGACAACATGGGGAAGAAAGGTTTGATTTGGCTTACACTTCTACATTGTAGTCCATCACTGAAGAAAGTCAGAACAGGAACTCACGAAGGGTAGGAAACTGAAAGGGCTGTGGGAAGCTGATTATGCTGACACCTGACGCGCCACGCGCAGTGGCAAAGGAACCCTAGTCACCGCCCAGCTTGGGACGTCACATCCGCCACTGAACTAGTAAAACTGCGCATGTACAGTGGCAGGGGAACATGAGAATTTGAACAAGCAGCCAATCAGAATTGTCCACCCCAAGGGGTATATAAGGCGGGCACCAGGTTCAACTCGCTCTCTCTTCCACCATGCTTGGGAATAAAACACGTGCTGCGATAGAATCCTGTGTGTCCGAGTGAGTTCTTGCTGGCGAGAAGATTGCGCGGGCTACAAAGGGCCATGGAGGGGTGCTGCTTACTGGCTTGCTCCCCATGGCTTGTTCAGCTTGCCCACCCCAGGGATGACCCCACTCACAATGGGCTGGGCCCTCTCACATCAATCACTAATTAAGAAAATGCTCTATAGGCTTGCCTACAGCTCAATCTTATGGAAGCATTTTCTCAGTTGGGGTTCCCTCCTCTTGGATGATGCTAGCCTGTGTCAAGTTGACATAAAATTAGCCAGCACACTCAGGCTCCTGTAGGTAACTCTTTGTCATTGATCTAAAAATAACTCCAATAAAATACTGGTTCACCAAGCAATAAACTCATTGGTTTGCCAAGTTGGACTTGAGTGGACTCTTGATTTGGTTTGTTATTATGTCCTGTTTGGAGTAAGTGGACATTAATTCACATCTCCCCAGAAAAAGATCATGCAATTATGTGGCTCAGTCCATTTTGTACAGTTCTAATAGCTGAGAGTGTTATTGATGAAGATCAGAAACTCCCTCCCTCACAGTTCTGGAGGCTGGGAAGCCCAAGATCGAGGGGCCAGCATCTGGTACAGGCCTTCTTGCTATGTACTTGCAGAGAGAACTAACTGCCCTGCTCACACCCTTTATAAGGACTTTAGTCCTCATTCATGAAAGAAAGGACCTCATGGCCTATGTTCCTTCTTTGGGGCTCCTGCTCTTAATATGATCTACTGGCAACTCCAAACTCTCAGCCCACACTAGTGTGAAAAACAAACCTTCAAGCCTACACTGCAGTGCAGAGGGTCTGTGTGACCTATCTCTACTTCCTTGTTCTCCTTCCAGCCCCTCAATGCATCTAAAATAGATTCATGTGGGAGAGCTGCGCTTAGACTCATGAGATGTTTTTATTTTTAGCTCAGTGAGAACATTTTATTTATCAAACAAACTAATGAAATGAAAGCCTAGCACCCCCAAATACTTAAGTGTCCAAATGTCAATGGCACAGCAGATAAACCCTTAGCCATTGACAAAGATAATAGCCACTAAAAATATTCCCAGTGGGCCTTACTTAATGGTAGACAATGCATATAATTTTAAGCCCATATGTCTCATTAAGTTGTGATTAATATAATTACAGTATAATAGCTATAAATATTACCTCTCAATACTTAGGTCAGTGTAGAGTAAGAGTGAAAAGTCTTTGATTTCTCTGTTCCTAAAAATAACGTATTGCTTTAAAAATATCTCCATCTGCAGCAACATTACACAGGCCTGGAACTACAGAAAGGGGCATTGGGAATGTTACACAGGTCTGAGACTGGGGAGGGGGCATCAGGAGTGTTACACAGGTCTGAGACTGGGAAGGGGACACTGGGAATGTTATAGCTTTCCTAATTATAGGTCAGAGATGTTCAGTTCCTTCCTATGCCCAGATACCTGGGTCTTGGAAGCAGCAGCCTGGCTAACAGTGCTACACTAGAGGGAGACCCCAGGATGAAAACCAGGAGCTATACTGTTCTAGCTTCTTAAAAGCTATGAATTTTAAACATTCTCTCTCTCTTTTTCTCTGTCTCTCTGTCTCTGTCTCTCTCTCTCTCTTTGTGTGTGTGTGTGTGTGTGTGTGTGTGTGTGTGTGTGTGTGTGTGTGCGCGCGCGCGCATCTGTCTGTGTGTCTATGTGTGTCTGTGTTTGTCCATGGCTCATTATCTAGCTAAGGCTGGCCTAAACCCACAAGCCTACTTACTGTCTTTGCTTCCTGAGAAATGAGATTATAGGCCAGTCCCACCTGCCTAGCTTGGGGTGGTTCTTTTATTGACCTCAAATCAAGGTGTTTTTGTTGTTTGTCTGTTTTAGTCTATTCTCCATCCTTTTAGTTTTTAAAAGACTCATGAAAATTGCAACTCCCCTTTTCTTTCTTAAGAATACTGAGTGTGGGATTAGCATAGCAAACCTTAGGGGCATACTTATTCTTCCATTTTTACATTAGCTGGATTTTAAAGGGAAACCATAATCTTTTAAAATTTTTGTCTTGCTCTTATAGTTTGAGGACAAAATAAAAGCTTGCAGACTTGAAATGATTTATAATGTTGCTAAAATGAAATAAACTACCAGAAAAAAAAAAAAAAGAATAAAAATAAGATACTTGATTTGAAAGCACAGAAAAGTGACCTAAGTCTCTAAAAGCGATGTCATAGACATCTTCATGCCCTGGTTGGCGTGATGGTGAATCAGCTGGGGTTACTTCCTTTTGTAAAGTCATCTTCCAAAATTTGATTATGAGCTGGAGACTATATGGACTTATCAGAAGGTCAAATCCTTAATCTGACAATTAAAGATTTTAAAAGTTTCTACTTAAAAATACATACCATTCAGTTATTTTAGCAGGATGACAGCATCTCAAATCTCCTGGGTAACGAGTACGCTTGTTGGGGAATATCTTGAATATATGTGAATCTAAAAATCATCTCTTGATGTGTCCTGTTAGAATTCATTATTTGTTCTTGAACAAAGACAAGTATTAACATTCCCATAGATCCTCTATAATTGGAGGCAGAAATGATTTTACCATGATAATGGTAAGTCCATAAACAATTGCTAGAGTTTTGAATCTCTAACCAAAAAAGTATCGTGTACATTTCTGTAGTTTTCCAAAATACATCCATATATTTAAATTTTAGAAAATCGTAAGAAGCAGAAAAGTAGACCCTCACTTTTTAGACACTCTTGTTTTTCAGCATCAAAACCTATCTGAACAGAAATTGGGTGTTACTAGTTACCATTAGGAATCTAAGGAGTTTTTTTTTTTCTTTTAGGTATTTACAGTAGGAAAACTGGAACAGACCAGTACATATTGGAAGAAGAGAGTAATGATCTTGAGAACAGAACTGGCTGTCCCCTGGAACTCGCAGGCTAGACCACACTGTTGTCTTTTGAGTCTTGCTTGCTGCAAGCCCCCAGGTGCTCTCATCCCTCCACCCCAGGATCCGGCTGGCATTGGCCCTTACACTGTCCTTGCAGCCTCTCTTCTCCCTAAGTACATGTATTTGATCACTCGGCTAGAAAAACATCCTGGCAAATCACGCAACAGTAATCATTTCCTTCTTCAGTTCACCATTGAGAAAACCGTCTGTTGTAATGAAGCCAAGGTCCAGCCAAGGATTCAGAGAAGCTTCCATTGCAGAGAAGTTGTTAGACAGAGGACTTTTCACACTCATGACTGAGATTGAGCCTTGGCCTTCAGGCATCTGTGGCACATGAAACTCAAGTTGCATCAGGGTGGCATCCTTTCCCTTCAACTGAACCTATAAATTCAGTACAATCTCAAAGGAAATCACACAGCTCTACAGGCACACATGTGCGTGTGTGCGTGTGTGTGTGTGCCATATAAATGATTCTAAAATGTCCACAGAAGAGCACAGAGCTGAGAATGGTCAAGAAAACCTTGAAGATGAGCAGGCACTGTGCCTGTGCAGTAATTAGGATAGTGTGGGGCTAACAGACAGACAAACAAATAGATGCAGAAAGGCAAAAACAGTCTTATCCATTCCAGGCACGGGTAGAAACAGAATGTGGCTGAGATGGCACTGAAATTCCACAGAAATTATGAAACATTTAATAGCCGATCCTTACAAAACCAATATAAAAATTCACCCACATTCACATTACAAAATATGGGGATTGGAGATGATGATGTACAAAAAACAAAATGTAGAAAAAAATTAAACCCAACTCTTTAAACGTTTTTAAAAATAGAGATGCCATAAATAATGTGAGCAGACAAGGCTTAACTTTGTATATGACATTTGTAACAATAGAACCATCAAAATCAGTGAGAAAAATCAATATGCAAACATCAAATACTCAAGGTGGAAACTAGGCACAGAATACGAACTCATCAGAAGTGCTTGGGAGAATCAGAGAAGGACCCCTGTGAACAAGACATACACAAAGGGACCTCGCCCAGAATCATGGAAATGAGAAGGATGCATACTTAAAAATCAGATCCACCCAAGCTCCCTGAGAACACAGTAGGTGAGACAGTGCAGCTTCCTGAACAAAACTGAGAGATACAAGGAGTGTGGTGGGTTTGCCAGGAACCTAGCAAGCGCTTCCTAAAATGCCCTGGTCTCCTTCCTGTGTCTCCCTGGTACACAGCTTTGTATTAGCAGAGTCACCGAAATCCTAATACTTCCACAAAGGCCTGTTATCCTCACATGACTGATAAGGCTGTAGTGCCAGGGAAGACACTTGCGCTGAATCTGAGGGCCTGGGTGTACTAGCTGCAGGCCTTTGGATAGATCTTTGAACTCTGAATCTCACTTTCCACAAAGGCAGAGAGGACTACAGGGCAGATGAGCTGGAGAGAATGTGTCAGCAAAGTGCAGGCCTGCTCAGATCAAGTCAGTGCATTTGCTCAGCTTTTAGTGACAGCTTGTAAAGTCTCTTCACTATAACCCATGGTTCTTTTGAGGAAGTATCTGAGGAAGTTCAAACTCCTCCTTCCTCCCAGTGAAAAGTGTGAACCCCAGAGAATGCATCACCAGTGTGAGTTCCCAAGGGAACAAGCAGAACCTCTCTCCTCCTGCCAGGGTGTGGTGTTGGGGGGGTATGGGGGGAGGAGGACAGGCTGCACTGAAATCAATAGGTGGGCTGATTCTTTTTCTGTATCTGTTTCTAGGGCTGTAATATATAGTCTCTATCTCCCACATCCTGCCTGCTATTTTGTTCTCCCTCCACAGGCGCTTTAAATATCGATGAAAACTAGGCATCTTAAGGGACAGATTAAAAAGACTCTTGCCTCATCAGACTGAGCTAATGTCCTAAGCATGAAGATTTTTGGAGAAGAAAAACAGGATAGGTAGTCAGAAGACAGGTCGCCCTCTCTCTATGGGGTCCAGGCAAAGTGACATGGATATCTTCAACATAAGTTCTTAAAAGATAATCAAATGGTCCTAGAACGCCTGTTTCCTGCATACACGCTTCCATGTTTGTCCTGAAATGGTGGGATCTTTTCCAGTAAGCACATTGTGGGTTCCGAGCTCAGGGTGAGTTCAGGGGCCTCTTTATGGCACATTACACACATTCATTTCTGGGGAGTGTTCCCAGCCGCAGCTGTCTCTGAAAGCAGCTATCTTCCCTTTGATGTCAGCTTCATCACTTTCAATTTTGGCTCATCTAGCAGGTGTTCCCTCACCAGCTCTGTCCTATACTAGCTGTCTTCCCTCGAGGTCTCCAGCAGAGAGGCACAAAGACATACAGACCCCCTCCCAGTACCCACCCCTATCTCTCCATTATGCCACCCACAACCTACTTGCCAGCCAGGAGCTCCAGTCACAACTATAGCCTGGTACCCACCCTGAAAGTTACCTCCTTCCCCACTTCATGGAATACGCATAGTTACTGGGAGAACCACAGAACATAGCCAGACATGAATTCCCTACAGAAACAATGGCAGTTATCATCATTTATTCGTTGACAGAGGAAAAGGTCCTGATTATACCAACAAGGACTGGGTCAAGCAGTTTGAACCTCAGTATAGAAGCAAAGAGAGCTCAGAGAGCCACTGCTTCTGGGCATGCATTCCCATGCAGGG
>JANHMN010000007.1:13110650-13130774 GCA_030674055.1 Rhabdomys pumilio
GAGCCACTGCTTCTGGGCATGCATTCCCATGCAGGGCACAGAAACTTGGCATTGCAATGTGTATGCTGAATGCATATGCAAAGCTGCTCCTGGTCTGCTCTCAGGAGAGAACTTGGGGGCATGGACCAGCAAGCAGATATGGATCCCTATCAGAACTATACACATTAGTGACGGAGGTCATGGAGGTCATGGCAGATGCTGCTGCCCATTGTTTAAATCTGGGGGGAAAAAGTCATCTTGATAATGGCAGCAGCATAGCAGGATAAAATTTTATTTTCTTTTTTAAAAATAACTTTGTTAGAAATATTTCTATATTTTTATGTGTGTGAGTGTTTCATTTGTATGTGTATAGCTGTGTAGCATGTGTGTGCAGTACCTACAGAGGCCAGAAGAGGGCTTCAAATCTGCCAAGCCTGAAGTTAAGACAGTTTTGATCCACCGCGTGGGTTCCGGGAATTGAACCCAGGTCCTCTGGGGGAACAGCAGTGCTCTTATCTATCCAGCCCAAGAAGGATATTATTTAGAGCACAAATAAGCACTGAGTCACATTTCTTTTGACTTTACAACCATCTCTTCTGTCAAGATGACCTGTTCAAGTTGGGTCCTGAAAAAACAGAGTGGACTGATTGAGGTAAGAGACCACAGCAGAGAAAATCCTGCACAGTTGGTGGTGTGGTCTTGTGTGCTGTTCAGGGAAGAGGAAAACTGTTGGCAAATTTGTGCCCCTTAAAAGGGGCAGGCTTACTCCATACCCATCCACACACCAAAACTAGATGCATGTGTATGCATGTATGCCTATGTGTACGTATTTCTGTGTGAGCCCCTGAGACATGTACACATGTGTATAGAACAAAGATGCTCTATGCTCTTGAATTGCTTCACCTTGAATGGAGCCCATGAAAAACAATAATTGAAAAGAAATGGCTGTGTCACATGACAGATCACATTACAGAGTGGTTAGCTCCCCAAGGCCCAGAAAGTCATGGTTATAGTAGGACCTGACACAGATCCTGAGGTTGGGTAAGATATATATATATATGTGTGTGTGTGTGTGTGTGTGTGTGTGTGTGTGTGTGTGTGTGTGTGTATGTATGTATGTATATGTATATATATGAGTCTAGCTGTGACTCACCTGCCCTGAGGTGGCTCTGACGCATCTGTCCTGTATTCCCTTTCTCCTTCCTCCCTCCTTGCTTGTATTCCTCTCAGACCTAGCAAAACAGCGGGTCCTCTGCAGAGTGCTAGCAGTATTACAACAAACCAAGCCCAAGTTTCCCTAGCAAGGTGAAGGCGGAGAGAGGCAGGAGCATTCTGACAGATCTATCTAATGTGCTCTGGGGAGATGTAAAGTTCAGCAGGAACAGCACTGGCCCTGGGACAGAGGAGTGCTTGTTAATCTGAGTCTCGTCTGAGACTCTATGGAGCCTGGTTATATAGATGTTGCTTGTAAGTGGCTGACACCCATTTCAAAAGGCATTAAAATGGATTTTAAAGCAATCCATTGCAGTAATAATGGAAATGCATTTAAAGTCTATATTTAGTATTTGTGAGAAGGAGAAGAGAAAACTTTGTTCTAGAATAAAATTAAACCAGCCAAGCTTAACTTCTTCACTTTGTTTCTCTCAGGATTTGTCAGAGTTTCCAATGCAAGGTCTTCGCTTGTGCATTCTCTTTAAGGAGACTGTAGGGGTGACAGAGAGGAGAATAGATGCCTGAGATTGTTCCTAAAGAGATCCCCAAGTGGTACATGCCACTCTCTGCTTACCAAATGGGCCTCATCTGGAGGAGGGTCATGGCAAGGAAGGTGCTTTTCAGTCAGCCTTTGCTTTTTCCAGCCAGGCATCTGAACCCAGCTCTGGGTCATGTATTCATATCTCTCTCTTACTCAATCCCCTCCACTTCATCACCACCTCAGGACTCAAGCATGTGTTTCTTTGATATGGGGAGAGCCATGTAAACCATGATTCATGATTTACTCTTCTGCTCCCTCATGATAGGCAGGGGCTTCCCTACTCCAATGCCTCCTCATGATAGACATGAGGAGGAGCAGGCGCAGGGGCGAGTATGGAGCAGCACGGTGATCTAGACAGGAGCGGACTTCCCAGCCCTTCTCCTTCCTGACAGATTTCTGTGGCCACCAGTTTGCCATTTGGTGGCCGAGAGTCGACAGGTGGCTATGGAGCATTTATCTTTAATATTCAAACTTGGAAATATTTGTTTGAACAACATAAAATTGGTGTTTGGGTTCATTAAAAAATGACTGGAAAGTCAGAAAACTCATATACTTTAACCCAATACAAAGGCAAGCTCAGAAATGCAGCAAAAAAGGGAACAACAGGTCTAGCAGGACCCACAGAGTCTGAAGGGCAAACAAAACAACCACGGCTTGCACAGCTGCATCCAAAGCAAAGGAATATACAAATTAAGCCCAGATTTGGCCTTCAAACATAAATATTCTCTCAAAGGCTGGTGGGACTGCAGATGTAAATAACTGGCTAAGGAATGGGGTTGGGGGTTCTGTGGGGCCATCCTCCCCAGGGGTCATCTTCCCTGAGTGGGGAGGGGTGTCCTATCGGCAGGGCTGTCTCTTATGTGGCTTTCCTATCCTGCTCCTTTTGATAACAGAAGACGCTTGCCTACCCTTCCCTTCCCACCATGCCTTCTCTCACTCTGGGCCCAGGTCAGTCTCTCCTTGCTCCATTTGGTAGTGATGTTCCTTTCCCCTTTGAATGTCACCTTCAGGTCCCTCTCTTACAAAGGCAATGGAGGGCAGGCTGGCTGGTGTCCTCAGCTGTTTTCTGTTCCCCTAGCCTTGGGTGGAGGCAGGGCATACGGCAGTGGGTGCTCAGCACTGTGCTCTGCTGGGCTCCATGAGAAGGAACCACACTGGCATCCTTTCCTTCCTGCATTCTTTCGGCTTTCTTCACAATAATTTGCCTAAGTCCTATTTCTCAGAAGAAAAACTAGTGCCCATAATATAAGAAACCAGACCCCAAAGGCTCCATGTGGATCAATTATTTATTGTTAATATTTATTCAAGGGTCATAGAGTGACAGACCTGCAGGAGGTCTTTATGTCTTTTCTAATTTTCACTCTCCACAGTGGCTCTACAAAGCAGGTACTATTATTATCAAATAATATCAGGGAGGGCAGATCCCAGAGTCCAGTGCTTAGCCTGCCTTTAAAATGCTCAGCAACAGGGTCTCAGCTTTCCATCACATTACAGGACACCCACAAAAAGACTTGGGCACCACATTCTACCTCAGCATGAGGAACAAACAAACAAAAAAGTCCAATATATTTATACAGAGAAATAGAAAACACACCTTTCCACAAGGGTTACTGCAGGATAAAAGCTGTGGTCAATGGAGCCTGAGAGAAAGAGTCTGAGTGCTGCAGAGACAGGATGCTGGCATCAAAGAAGAGCAGCTATGTGGTTATGGAAACACCTCTCAGGAACAGAAAAGCCTGATTATATCTACCCAGGTCCCACAGTCCATTCTGTGAGGCCGACAGAGCCATGGGGTGTGATGCTGTAGACACTTTACTGTGGGGACTCGAGGCCTGTTGGGAGGTGAAGGCTATGAGGAGTCCCATCCTCCGCCCAGTGTCAGGGCTTCTGAGATGTCACATGAGGGCCCTGGAATAAAGTTCTTCACAGTATAAATTCAATGGCTGCAATGAACCTGAGACCCTGTTTATAAGTTTAAAGAAGCGCCCTGGAACTGCCTCTCCACAGCACTGAGATCACTCATAACCACTGAAAGGCAATCTTTCTTCCTCTGGGGGACCAGGAGGGAGTGTGTGACTGAATGGAGTGGCTTCATAAAAGAGACCAGGGCCAAAGTCACAGACAGTATTAAATAAGACTGTGAGTTACAGAAATCTGACTTAGGTAACCTTAAGGCCAAGAGGGGAATATGTTGGCTTATGTAACCCAGTCAACCTGGGATACAGCAGAATAGCTTAACTTTCTTGCAGACTGGTGTCTCCTGTACAATGTAAAACATGTCAATCATGACCAGTCGTCCCAGCCTTGTGATTAAGAAATAACACGCACCCTTTACTTCTGTTAGTAAAAGCCTAAAAATCTACAAGGTCCAACACTGTGGCCAAAGTGTGAGATCCTGTGATTGCCGACCCCCCACTGAAATCTAGCAAGGTGTGTGGAGAATGGCTTCCCAGAGGATTCTCAGGAGAAAGACTGGATAAAAGAAAGGTGACTGTCACGTGTGGAGAATGGCTTCCCAGAGGATTCTCAGGAGAAAGACTGGATAAAAGAAAAGTGACTGTCACCAAAGTCTCTGCAGTACAGTGGAGCCCCGCCCCTGGAGGAGTGGCCATGGAGAGCATCACAGTAACTGAGACAAAGGAGCTCGAGTCATTGAAAATCAGATGAGCATGAAATGCTTTTCATAACCCAGGTCTTGTGTGTTTTGGGAAATTCCTATGACCTTTTAGACTAATGTCCCACAAGGGAGGAGGGTGAGGGGATCAAGACACGCTACAATTCCAGAAAGTTCCTTGAGCTTTAAAATCAAATGTGGCATTCCAGAGGAAAGGGTTTGTCCACGTAAGGGTCGGGAGCTACTGTGGCAGCAGGACCAGGGTAGGCACTGCAGGAGAGGCAAATACTATGTGCACAATTCCACCAACAACCCTGGCCCACCAGAGAAACAGCAGAGAAACATGAAAGTGACAACATCTGGAGAACAACGGTCACTACCCTGAGACGCTGTGTCAAGAAGCAGCGGGGGAGGAGCACTCTGTGGTCTGAGTTTAAAAACAAACAAACAACAGAAACCATTGGCAGCTGGCAGCCATCAGCTGCTGAGACTAGCAGTGGTTCTTCCTGACATGGCACTTTGTGGGCTCTTCCAAATCCCGGGTGACCCCTCACAAAGCCCCTGAATACCACAGGGCTCCAATGCCCAACTCTCAAACATGAGTATTTGCAAGGCTTTGTTTCTATTCCGTCCGCTGCCTTACAATGGCATGCACATCCTGGACTCTAAAACCAGAGAAAAATGGGGAGGCGTCCCCCGGAAAGATGCGTCAGCAAAAAGGCTGTCCTGCATCTGCTTTCTCCTACCCAGTTTCCATCTGATTCTGTCCACAGCACCAAGATTTCCACCTGCAGCTTTCTGTTAGGCCAGTGTCCTCGCCTGATAGGGGTATGTTTACAGCAGACCACGGCTATGCTTACACACTCCCATTAGTTAGTATAAAGCTAAGCTAGCAGCACTCAGCAATGGCCATTTTAAATTAAAGACCCAGGAGCTGCTGTTTTAAAAGGAGTTCCATCAAACTTGCCATTGAGTCTCCTTGAGTAGCTAGCTCAACAGCAGAGGTGATTACGAGCCAGTGGCCATCTCCAGGGCCACTCAGAACACGGGCTCATTGTATATAAGGAGTCATGTCAACAAAGAAACAAGGCTCGTTTTTCTTATTGCATGCAAATTGTTCCTTCAGACAAGGCAGGGCTATTTTTACTCCTCAAGCTGGGGTGGACACAATGACACTTTAAGGCTAATTATGAAGTACACCTATGTGTACAGCTTGGTTCCCCTTTTATTACAAGGTCATGAACTTGGGCTTACATATTAAAATCCACCTGGACTGTGAGGCCCTTTGTTAACATTATGAGGCAGGCTCTGCATGTTTGTTTACTTCTGGCCAGGAAGGGAATTAACTGGGCTCTTATCCCAGCCTTGTCTCCAGCCAGTCTTTCTCTCACCTCTTAATGGTGGGAGGAAGGGTGCTGGGCCGGATGACTTTTGAGGTTCCTTCCAGCACTAATGTTCTCCCAAAGTGATGTTTTCTACAGGATCCAGAAGTCTGGCTGTTGATCTTCCTTTAGGGCTCCCTGACTTTGGTCTGTTTACCATGATCTGATACCGGTGTCCATGGACAGATGGATTTACTCACCCCCACCACAGGCACCAGGGACAGAAGAAAAGCTCCCAAGCTCAAGCATTTAAGTCTCACAGATCAGTCACAGGCTGTCAGAACTTCAGGCCAGGGATAAGAAAAGGTTCCCCACACAGCTTAGGAGGACTCACTGTTTCCAAGGTCATGTGGACTTCTAGAAAAGTCTATGGGTAGGAACAGTTCAACCTGGGAGTTACTTTGCCATAAATGATAACCATAAGCTGTTATCATACTTAAGTTATGAGTCTAAACTACTTTTCATTAGGCTGAAGTAATTCCATGTATTAGCATATGGAATCCTCTCTACACTCCTCAACAATAGGTAGTGTTATCAGTTCAACTTCACTAGGAATCCAAGGCTTGAAGAAGAGAACAAGGATCCTATACGAGGTCTTATTTCTGGTGGACAGATGGCACTGGAAAGTAGATGGCCTGACTCTCAGCCTCTTCTAGAAGAGGCAAAGGGACAAGGCTGTGGGACAAAGTCAGGATACCTGCTTCAGGCTAGTGGCTGCATGGATTTTAACAGGTCCCTTCACAGTTACCAGACATAGTTTCCTTGCATCTAGTAGCTGAGTGAGTGTTCCCGGTGATGATGTGTGGAACTCCCTCACCAGAATCACCCTGTGTAATCTGGGCACCATTCCAGAGCTACAAAATACAAATCCCTGGGACAAGGCCCAGCAATTTATCTGTTCACAAGAACCCAAGCTGATTTTTAAGTGTGTTTAAACCTGAGATACCAATATTCATGATTCTTAAGTCTCATATAGCTCTTAGACTGGCCCATGGCTTTCTTCAGTAAAAAGTTCTTCAGGAATGCAAGGTTTTCCCTTTCACTGGATCCAGAGTTAACCCTAAAATCCAAACTACCTTCTTTTGAGATCAGCCTTATCCTATATAATAATCTTGCATCTGAATGTGACAGGCAAATTCTTGGATCTCTAAAACAGATTCCAAACAAATTCCTGCATTTGGAAGAAGTGCCAAAGTAAGGTGACATGACCTTGGTTACAAGAATATTCTTAAAGCTGTTTTACAGATAGAAGTGAACAAGCATATGGAACTAGTTACTAAGAAGAGGTCATTAGATCAGAGAACACTTAGAGCACACAGGGGAGGGAGGGAGGAGAAACATCAAGAATCTAGCTGCTCAACAACAGGAGAGCGACAGGCTTGTTTTCACTCTGAACAAGAAGGCCCTGCTACCTCTGGCCACACCCTGCTACCTCCGGCCACAGTATTGACTCTTCCCCTTAGTTTATGTCATTGTTTTCCACCTTAAAAATGCCCTTTCGTCTCTATTTTTTGACTGTTCTATTCTATTCGTTTCGACTCACCAACGTTTGCCCTTTCTTGTTGAAACTGAAGTCAGAGTGACAAGCCAACAAGCATTCTGGGTACCAGGGAATGTCAATCTTACTCCCAGCATAGGAAGACACGGATCTCCTTACCAGAGTCTGTATCGAGTTACCAACATGGCCAGATGCTGCCATCATCATGCAACCTGCAGCCCAGGGACTGCTTGCAGACATGTTTCCATGACAGTGTGTATCTTCTCCAATGCACACTCCCTTTCTCTCTTACACACACCCCTACCTTTTACCATCAAAACTTCATTGTGTTGATTATGCAAAGCACCATCCCAGAGGAAAACAAAGATGTAAGGTGTGAAGGTGTTGACTTCAGCATCTGGGTTTAGAGACCAGGAGTTCTGTAAGATGGTTTAAAAAAAAAAAAAAAAAAACCGCAGAGCCATAGCAAAGGCATCCTAGGGAAGTGGATGTGATGCAGGCCTTGGAGGAGCGGCAGAGGATGCGGTAGGGAAACAACTGCATCTCCAGTCCATTTCCTTTGATCCCATTACTCTGATTTTCCTTATACTGACTTCAGGTGGAATCAAACTTGACCTTGCAAACTAAAGCACACTATCTGCCTGGTCACTGAATAGGCTGCTGGTCTAGGATAAGCCAATCAGACTGCTGGAGCTACTGTCCAGGGAAAGCTCTCCTTCTGGAGTGCATGCTCCGAGGATAGAACTGATGTTATGGTGGCTGTTTTGGCTACCACATGGATCAGGGAGGCTGAGCATGACAGCAATATAGGGAAGTGAACCAAGATAAAGTCAGACTCCTGAGGACAGAGACAACAGGAATGAGATCTGACCTGTGTGATGGAGCAGAGCAAGAGAACACATGAGTTTCCCTCCACCTGAAGCTTCTGCGTAGAGGGCAGGAGCTGCACATTCTGCACAGCACGTGTTTAGAAGGAGACGGGCAAACAGCCGTAGTCAAAGCTGTTAACAGCAGGCTAGGGTCATGATGGAGGAGTCTGGTAAGGATGGGGAGGGGAGCTGACAATGATATATTTGAAGAACTGACAGCGTGTTAGTGAGTAGCTGTGAGGGACACAGGAAAAAGAAAGATGATGTGGAGTCTATTGCTCAGAATGAAGAGGACGGTTGCTCTACTGCTGGAAATGAGGTGTGGAGCGAGTTTGGGAGAGGATGGGTTTTCCCGGAGACGTCTGAAGGAGTGGGTAGGGCGGCTGGATGGCCTTGAGAGCCTGTCCCAGTCTTGAGCTCTCTGGCTCAGGAGCAGCTCAGGGTTGTAAGTGAAGATCTGTACACAAGAAAACTCATATTATACTAAATGAGCTAAGAAGGAACCTGACACAAGATCACCCCATGGCAGAGATGACCTTTCCCTGACGTTCCCTTTCAGCCTGGACACTATTTGTCCCTGACACCTTACATCTCCTGAGGCTATCAGCAGTGTCCTCTGGCAGTGCTAACATAAAAGATTCCCTTTTATAGAGGTGAAGTAGTTTTCCCTGATGAAAAGCTATTTCCTCCTGAAGATGGCAGAGCTGGGCTGGAGAGTAGAGTGGAAGTCATTTGCTTTAACCACACTCTCAGGAAACTGAGGCAACATGCCAACTGATAGTTGGTCTAATGCTGCGCTAAGAACAGTTTAGGGGAAGCAGCAAGCCCACGATACGGGCTAACACAGTGTCTTAGCTGCACCCCGCGCCCCATAGGTGTAGGAAACCAGCCTCAACCCTGGCTCTCCTGGTAGGAGTGGCTCTGTGAAATCTAATCCTTTTCCTCAAAACAGCATATCTAGTATTTTACTATCAAGTTCATTCTGAACCTTTCTTTCCCACATTGCATATCTCCATGGACGACACAGCTAAAGCTCTGCACTTAGCTCAGAGCCCAAGGGGGCAGAATAGAAAGAATGGCCACTGTGCGAAAACCACACAAAAGACTTGTTGATATACAGTTCATGGACGGCTCTTTCTCCTCCCATAGCTCAACACACCAACACTGACTTTGTTTAACTCAAGAAGCTCCTAAACAAACATAAGTTTTACGAAGCTGATGTCTCCAAAAGTACTACATCACCAGTAAGGCATTTTAATTACCCTCCACTAAAAGAAAACAAAAAGTAACATCCTAATTTTGCAAATTGTCATCAGAAATGTTCTGGTCAATAATTAAGCAAACACAGAAACAATGACACAAGTGAAATTATTATTGGAACTATCTGGGTTCCTCATGTGTTCTTATTGAAATAATTAGTTTCCTGTTACTGTTTCAACCATTGTTTCCCCCCCCCCCCCCAGGCAGTCTGAGATGCAGGAACAATGAGAGTATCTGGGGTCACTAACCTACTACTTTGAGAATGTTTACATGTTACATGTACTTAATTCTTCTGCATCAAGAATTACCTATTAGACCTCCAGACTGACTTCTCTTTTCTGTTCCTTAGAGCCAGGTTCAAAGACAATCTAACTTTTTGAGAGAATCCATGTTCTTGTTGACATTTTTAAAAAGTCCTTCTTCATGTTTTTTATCTAAAATAGAATTACCTCAAATATAAATGTCTAAGGCAGAGTTACAAACTCAACCATCTCCTAAAGACTCTCTGAGGAGCTGAGGGGAATACAACTTGGTGTTAGAGTCCTTGTTTTGTATGCACAAAGGTCTATTTGATTTTTGGCAGCATAAGGGAAACAAAGGTTTTCCATTAAATGAGTTCAGTTGCCTTCCCTCTCTTTTCTAGCCATATTCAATGACAGTCTATGGCTCTCTCTCAGCCTCAGGTGTCCCAGCACAAGGCACATGGTTAACAAGCAAAAAGTGGGGCAGGAGGAAACCTAATTTCACCATCAGTTGGGCAAGGCAAGTATATTAACCATGGGACTTCAGAGTTCCACACTGGGTTGTTTTGTAAATGGCTAATCAAATACAGGAAAACTCAGAGATGCTTCAAAAAAATTGGACCCGGGCATGAAGGATTAGTCAGCCATACAGTTGTCCTTCCTGCACTGCATTATTCTGCTGTGATTAATTGAGAGAAAGAATAACACACAGATTTTATTGAATTATTTCCATTGAAACTCTCAACAATAGATTAATGAAAACCAACATCTCTTTCCTAGAGCAAGGCACTTTCTAACGATCTGCATGCAGAGTTTAGAGATGGTAAGCCTTCAAGCTACTCCGTTCCAAGACGTTAAATTAATTAGTACAGAGAAATTATTTTTATCTATGCATCATGTAAGGATTCAAAAACTAGGTCAGCTACTCTTCTGTCTGCTAGTTAAGTTCTGCCCTGGGTGAGGATACAGGAGCTGAGCAGGAGGGGAAGATAGATGGTATCGAGGCCACTGTTAAGTCAGTAGTTAATAGTAACTACTAATTGCTTTAACCAGCATGTCCACATTTTCCAAATTAGGAAAGGGATACATTAGCTTATAGTCTGAATGGCTTCCATTTTCAGGGAAGTAGTGTCTTCTTTAATGGCCCTGCAAGAACTCTGTCTCCATCTATACGCCTAGGCATGTTTTAGTAGAGCTGTAAGCCAACTGGCTTGAGTTTTCACTCTACTCAATGAATAGCTCAGACTCAACAGAATTGGCTTGCAATGTGAAGACAATACATCCAGCTACTGCAGTCCACATCTATTGCCAAGAGAATTAGAGGTTACAAATAAACGGACTGACTGAGAGTCAGAAGGGACCCTTGATCCTAATCACACACTCCAGCCAACGTAGCTGGTTGTTCATCTTTTGTTTGAAAATTTCTAAGGATGGTCCAGCATTAACAAGACGATCTAAGACAGGCTTCTTAAATAAAATAACAGCACTATGGTAATTTAGTATGCACTTTAGAAAACTACCTTAGTTTAGGCCATCCCACGATGGAAAAGGCCTCACAGAAGCTGTGAAGAGTTACAAAATGATGTTAATTATGGATTCAAGGCAGAATACATGGTGACAGACACAAAGACCAAAAGACTTACATAATAACCAAAGCTAAACACCCACACACGCACACAGATATTTATTCCGCGATGCACTTTCCATCCTAAGATATGTGACACAACAGTGCTTTGGTAGAGGCTGAGCTGAAGAATATTAGGTGTTTGTGGCAATCTTTCCATGTCTATAACCTAGTGTGTAATTTTTTTTCCTTTTTCTGCTTTTGAAAGTGTTCTAGGAGATTAAGTAGAGTCTGGAAGTCCACACTTCCAGGTGTCTAGTACTGGCGTCTGTCTCAGCTTGCGACTTCTCCCCTTTAGAGTACGGTGTTGTTAACTGACTTCCTGACAACCCAGGTCGCAGTACCCTTGAGCTATCACATCCTGATGCTCACTTTCATTGGCTTAGCTGCTGAGCGAGTACTTCCTGAGCCACATCCCCGGCACACTAATGTTTGCTCTGTCCCCACTGTGGAGTGCGCCTGCATCACCCACAGATTCCTTCTATGACGATACTCTCAATGGTGCCTATTCTGCTGCTGGCTCAGGGCGCCCAGCAGGCATGAGCAGAGCACACGTGCCCACCTCAGCTCTGCACTCTTCCTCTCCCACCTTCTGCTGTCAGTAGCATGTCAGTACCAGGCTCCAGGTACTCACTTTACCACCATATACTTGACACAAACCTGTGTGCTTTGAGTCCATCTGGTTTGACAGTTATTAAAAGAGGAGCTTAAAATTTTACAGGTCATTCTTTCGTAACTATGACAGGACGGTCATAGTTTCATTTCTTCTATTGTCAGTATTACTCATGTGACTTTATTTGCTCTTTATACTATTGTGGCAATAATATTAGTTATTATGATAATTAAAGCAACATGCAAATATACCCAAACCAGAATTTTGTGGGTGGTAAAAATGTGCTGTAACTGAATCTGATTCACCAAGACTTTCGAAGGACTTAATAGGATAAGAACAAGACAAGATTTAAGATGCACAACCTATAAAACTGACAGCTGGTTGGCTTGCTCTATCAATACTTGGCAAGTCGAGTCCTGAAAGTTTGCATCTGCATCAGACCATGTAGCCTGCAGCCTGCACAGTGGGTCTGCAGCAGACCACCTGGCCTACAGCCTGCACAGTGGGTCTGCAGCAGACCACCTGGCCTACAGGCTGCACAGTGGTTCTGCATCAGACCACGTAGCCTACAGCCTGCACAGTGGGTCTGCAGCAGACCACTGGCCTACAGCCTGCACAGTGGGTCTGCAGCAGACCACCTGGCCTACAGCCTGCACAGTGGGTCTGCAGCAGACCACCTGGCCTACAGCCTGCACCTCATGCTGTGTACTGTACATTCTGTCCATCTCTTCCTGTCAGTCCTGTTCTGTTCTAACAAAGTGTGCAAGGATGTGGGTAGGACAGCTCTCCCATGGCATAGGAGGCACAGGACTGCTTAGGGTGTCTGCTCTTGTGGCTTCCTGCTATACTAGGGCACAGTGAGAAGACAAATGGGACACATGCTCACTGGGTGACTTGGTCCTTTTCCAGCTAGGTCAATGGGCACCAGGAGCCTATCACTGTGACTAGTCATCCAAGTTTTGACGCCCCTCTCTTCCCTCCACAGCACTGTTCAGACTACATGTGTAACCTGTTTTCAGGCTAACTAAGGTCTTTTCAGCAATGCCAGCCATTTCTTACTCTACCCAGCTCTTTTCATTTTCTGAATCTTTAAAAAGATAACCTTTAGGGGCTGGAGAGATGGTGTGATGCTTAGAGCACTGGCTGCTCTTCTGGAAGACCCGGGTTCAATTCTCAGCACTCACATGACAGCTCACACCTGTCTGTCCAGTTCCAGAGGATTTGACACCCTCACACAGACACACATTCAGGAAAAACACCAAATACGCATAAAGATGAATAAATCTTTAAAAAATAACGTTTAGAAAACAGTTTAGATTTACTACGGAGTATTGTGAACGGGAGGATTCTAAAAGTCAGTCAGAATGTAGCGTAGACAAACACATGGGCGGGAGGAAGGGTCTAAGAGATCTCTGTACAAAACAGGAACTATAGTTAATAACAATGCACTGCACACTGGAAACTGCTGCTAGCACAGACTCCAAATTAAATCTACCTATGAGAAGTGGATGCATATGCCAGGCTAATGTAATTACTTCATAAGTACCCACATTACAAACAATAACACAATGTTGTCCACTACAAATATAACTCTGGTTTGCCAGGAATTAATAAAGATTTAAAGTATGAAGACGTCACAGGATTTCTCACATATTTCTGAATGTCCTTTTCCTTACTGTTCACACCTGAGGTCAGCATGGCACAGAACACTGTTACTATACACCTCATACAGAGTGCCTTTAAACATTGAAATTAGCTATGTGAACATATCTCAGTTTAAGGGTTGAGGTTGTAACTCATGGTTGAGAGCGTATGTAGCATGTGGCGGTCCTGTATTAAATCCCAGCTCAGGGGTGGGTGTGGGGAGGGGAGTGGCCAATGTGTGGTTCACTGCAGTAAGTACATCCGCTAGTATGTAGCCATTACCACTGTCTGCGCAGTACAGAAGTTTGAAAAAAAGAAACTTTGTATCCATTAAACAAGAACTCCACATCCTCCCACCCCAAGCTCCTGTCAATCGCACCTGAGTACCCCGGGTGACTGGTACATGTACAGACATACAGAGTTTTGTCCTTTTGTGACCAGCATATAGTGTTCAAGGCTCCCTGTGTTGTCTATGGTCAGCACCCTCAACCACCTTACAAAGGAGCAGAAGTCACACCCCAGGCCTGCTGTGCTTCGTTCTTGATTCTAACCGACTCTCCATTGCAGTGGGTCTCCGCCCAGCCAGTTTCTAGTCCTGGGACCTCATCCTCAAATCCTTAGCATCTGAAATCTAAGACTCCTTAGGAGACATTTTACAAAGCCTAACTACTGGCAGTCGCTGTCCTGAGCAGTTTTCCATATCTCACTTCACATTCATGACTTCCTTGCAAAGCATGGACTAGCTTATGTGCTTCCACTTTACAGAGCAGCACAGTCCCGGATGGTGCAGTGACTATCAAAGGGACTCCAGGTACCACAAGGCAGTCCCAGAATTAGAACCTCTGAAGTCCCAAACATCCTGTGGTGTTGCTCAGTTCCTGCCTGTCCTGGCTCTCCTTCTATGGGGTAGTGGTTACTCCTAATACACCCACAAATAAACACACTTCTTTGCTGAACTACAGCTGTGGCTATTTCCTCTTGGACTCTCTCCCCACTGCACTGTTAGTCAGTCTGAGCTATGGTACCAGCATTTCTGAGTTGTGTCTGAGCTTGGAGGCTCCTGTTACTTACCTTCTTCACCTAGGCTCAGGAGCCCCTGCTTCTTGGCTGGTGGATATGAGTCTAGCCCTTCCCCGCTCCCTTTCAGCACAGTAAAGGGATCTAGTTTGTAGTTTCAACTTAACTTCAGCGAGTCGGCTCAGTGATTAATGTTTTAGCTAAACATAATGCTCCAAGACAACTAGCATGTTGCTTGTTGGAAGGTTAGTAGTGCTTGATAATTCAATGGCTAAGCCACCATATGCCTATGACTTGGATTAGTGGAAGACATTTTATAGTTGGGAAATACCACCACTACTCCAAGTGCAACACAAAAGTCAGTGTGTCCTCTTTTCACTTCTGACATCATCCAGGTCCTCAATGGGACACGGGCTACTGTGTGCCAGGCATAGGGACATGGGTGCTGACATTTGGCTGTACAGAGGGAACTGCTGGCATTTTAGGTGTTGGGTGCAAAAGGCATTCTCAGTGAAAGTCAGAGAGTTGATGGCTGGGCAGGGAGGAGACAGGTGCCTAGCATGACAGGCTCAACTGAAAAGCATGCAAATCTGAACACACAGGTGCCTTTGGTTGTATCACACAGCTGGGCTTTAGCATCTGATCTTCCATTGCCGCTGCAGGGTGAACAGGTGATCGGCTGTGAGTGCATGGATGTGTTTAGCATGTGTGCAGCCGTGACTGGCTGCCTTAGAAGACAGATGCTCTTATACATTCTTCACTGGGAAACAGGAAGCTCCCACAGAGGTGGTCAGGACCCTCAAGTGATGTGACAAGATGTCTGATTTACAGTCACTTTGCTGTAAGACAGAAGCAGGCAGTGTGAGGAGGAAGCAGCTGCTATAAGGGCTGGCAGCAGACTGTGTGTAGGTGTACATACACGTATCTATCTATGCAAGAGAGAGGTGGGGGAACTGCGCACACTAGGTATCTCACGTTCAGACAACCAACTGTTACTTGGAGTGATGCCACAAAACACATCCAAATGTAAGTTCCAAATCTCATTGCTAGCTGCTTCTATCTAGGAGCAAGAAAATGGCTTGCAAATTATAGTTTGTGATAGAATATGACAGTTTTGGAGTTATAAAGGCCATTTTCAAATATTCCATTTTGTCTTTCAGGCTCAAAGGATTCTGTGCATGTGTATAACTACCCCTGAACTTGGCTGTGGTCTGACTGCCTCTGGCTGGTAGAAAGCAAGCTGAGGTCACGGGCACGCCTTCCAGGAAGAGTACTAACAGCCAGTCTGTAATTTGTGCCTCTTCTCTGGAACTACAGCAATTTCAGATGCTCTGCCCTGCCCTGCCCTGCCCTGCCCTGCCCTGCCTTGCCCTGCCCTGCCCGATCTCGAGTTCAGGAAAGACTATGGTGAGCAGAGCCCTCTGCTGGCTAGAGTCAGGAATGCAGCCTGTGAGGCCCAACAGGTTGTTTTAAGGGAAGGATTGTGTCACTGAAGCAAAAGCTAGTCTCTAGTGACAACATGGGCTGATAGCACAATTCAAGAAAATATGAGTAGCTGGGAGCCTAGGACTGAAGACAACATGCAAAGGTGACAATGAATGGGAATGACAACGGACTTGCTCCGGTCATACTCAGGTCCAAGCTTGGACTTACAAAGGCATTGCTGGGGAAGTGCACTGGGCTCCTTACACTCAGAACACACACCTCCTGTGTCATGCTGGTGGACAGAACTGGTTGGAAGAAGAGGAAGAAGAGAAAAAAGAAATAGAAGAAGAGGAGGAGGAGAAGAAAGAAGAAGAAGAAAAGGAAGAGAAGGAAGAGGAAGAAGAGGAGGAAATAGCCACAGTTAAGTCATGTATAATTGAAGCTGTTCTTTGCCTGTCCATATTCTCTTTATCTGCATCCATCCTCTTTTCAATGAAGAGTAGTAGCTCTGAATTCAGCAAGCTGCAGTCCAGGACCACAGCAACCCTGATGCTGCCTGGTTCAGCCAGGTAAGGGCGACTGCCGCACACAGAGCCCAGAGGCTTACAACAGGGCTGGGCTGAGTCAAGTCAGAGGCAGTGGCCCTGGAGCGAGAACACCTTCCATGTGGCAGTTGGCCTCTCTGTGGCTATCAGGGCGGAGAGTAGCATTTCCAGGGGAGTGGGCTTCTCTGGCTGCTCAGCTCTCTAGCTTCCAGCAGCTTCACCATTCATGCCTCTATAGAGAGGGCACAGAGAGGTTTTAGCATGGACTCTAGGGACAGGTTGTTGAGGTCCTACCTTTACTTGGTAACTATCATGTGCTTTTGTTTTCTCATGGAGGGTCATGAGAGGGAGTGGCAGTCGAGAGGATGACCTCCAATCAGTAGAGTCCAAGGTAAAAGCTCTTACCATGAGCCTTGTACACGCCACTTCCATGGCTGTTTCCATTCTTCCCAAATCCCTTAGCTCCTCCAAGGCATGAGGGCAGTGGGTGGGAGGCAGGGAGAAAACTCTTCTTCTACATTTAGTGAGTCACAGCATTGCTAAGGGTCTAAAGGGGCTGCTTACACCTGACTAGATTCTGGAGGACACGCTGTAGCACCATTCATGGAAAGGAATACTTAGGGTTTGGGGCACCCCATCAGTGTTAAGTGTCCATCAGATTGAACCCTATGGTGGATGGAGGTGGATGGAGGTGGATGGAGAAGGTTCTGTCTGAAAATGACCTATACAGAATAAACTCTTTGGCTCATCACTATGCTGTCCTTACAGCAGTAGTTAGGTGCAGAAGATGCCCAATAATTCTTCATGGAGACAGTGGATGAAGGACTCAGAGTGTTGTTAGGAGGACAGTAGCGAAAGCAAATAGTCACACACGTGAGGGACAAAGGCTTGAGGCTACCATGCCAACACCAGGGGGCTGGTCCAGAAGCTGCAAGGGTCAGGCTGAGACAACAATGAATACCCTGGGGCAAGAGCACGTCCCCACAGACCAGACATGGTTCTGCAGTTTTGCCACTGCTCTCCCTGGCACTGGACCCAGTGTTCAGACAAGAGTCAAGGCACTGGCAAACACTCTCACCAGAACCAGGACCCAGAAGAAGCCTCAGTTTTCTCCATCTCAGCCCAACCTTCCCATCTAGAAAATGGAAGCACTGGATGTCTCAGGGTGCTTGTGAGGATTAAATGCAAGGATGAACTGGATGTGATGGCATATGCCTATAATCCTAGCACTGGGGGTATGTGAGTACTGAGGCAGGGGGATTGTAAGTTTGAGGTTAGCCTGTGAAACAGAGAGAGTTCTGAGCCAGACTGGACTCCATAGGGAGAACTTGTCTCAACAAAACAAACAGAACAAAACAAAACAAAACAAAACATGGGCAAACAGTAGTCAGCACAACATTGGCATATGACCAACTCTCAGCAAACAGTAGCTATGTTTTGAAGGTATCAAACTGGGCAGGTGATTTATTTCTTTAAAGTTTGCTTTCAGGTTGTTTTCCTAGTTATTGGGTGCTTATTACAATTACTTTAGAATATTTAACGAGACATATTCTGCTCTAAAAGGAGCAAACAGACTAGCAGAGGCAGCAGCCCCAGGTAAACATGGCCAGAATCTGAGCCTCAGCACTGTGTGCTTAAAGAGGGGGCTCCAGAATATGAGCAAGGCCCCAGAGCTCTCTGCCTCAGGCCCTCGAGAGAATGAGCAATGAAAGGTGGGAGGTTTGGTGAGTATCACGTGGGGGAATGGACAGAACAGCTGAAAGTAAGCTAATATAGAAGAGGCATTATTAAATGTAAAAGTGCTAAGGAAGTCTAATGTTCTGCTTCTCTGCCCCTGGGCGAAAGGGACTTCTGTAGAGCAGATGGGTGTGACGGACGTCCAGCTGCATAGGCTCGCCAGGGGCTTGGGCAATGACACAGCCCTCATTTCCTCTGGCTCTTCTATCTCCAGGACCTTCTGGAGATATTTCTACAGAAAAGGATGCACAATCGAATCATCTTTTTCTGCGTGTCATTAGAAGTTCACACACACTCCAAGATTTCTATATTTTATCATTTCAAATGTACACAGATAGAGTGAGGAAATGCCCCAGAGTCAGCCAAAGACTTAACTTACATCACTCCATTTCCCTTCATCTGAAAGGTGCCATAAGCAATTAGAACCATCAATCCCGGGATAAGGAGGTCAGCCTTTCCAGACAGCACTGCTACAGACAGAATCCAAGCAGGGTCTGTCCTGCTACTGGACCTCGTCACTGGGAAATGGCCAATATCAGTTAATTTACACTCAAGAGGAAGACACAAATACTTTGTGAATCTAAAATACGTTTACTTTCCTTTGGAAGGAAGTTGGAGACACACTTCTAAGATATCCAACCATATGTGTTTATTGCTGCATCCTACATCACCCCACAGCACCTCCACCCAGTCAAAAGCTTCCTATCATCTTCCCACTTGCTCTTGGCTCCCCAGCACCTTGCTTCTCTTCTAGGTTTTTGCTATCCTGCATTAATTCGTCTTTATTCTATCCAGGGCTGTACACAGCCCAGGTCTCAGGGTCCCACTTAGAGTGCCCACTTGAGGAAGGCAGTCCTCTAGGGCTGAAAGCACAGTCTGTTCCCACCCCTCCACCCCTCTCCCACCTCTCAGGATACAAATATGATTACTTCAGAGGACCACGAGCTCTGATGACAATGATGACAGTGAACACGCAGGTCCTCGCTCTAAGTCAGTGTTGGGTATGACCCCTTCTAGTTCACGGCTGGTGAGCCTCAGAGTTGAGTCATCTGCCAAAGCCACAGTCCACACGTTCTTCTCTTGGAGACAGAATTGCATCAGAGCAATGCTCAAGGAGGGGCTGCTGGGCTCCAGAAGTGAATGAATACTGTCCCGCGAAGTGGTTTGGGGGGGCGCAGCAAAGCAGTGTGTAATTATGTCCTTCGGAATTGAGCACGAAGTTTATGAGAGCAGGAAGAACACACCAGGCCCTTCATGTTGTGCTCACATCCCCCCAAGACCCAGCCGAGGTTCATGTGATCTACTTCCATTTCTCTGCACACTCGATTCCTGTGCGTCCTTCTGTGGCAGGTGCATACCCTTCGTTACTCTGGAGGTCACAGCACCTTCCGCTGTGGTCACTTCACCCAGTTTCTGACATCTTTCCTCACATGCTCTCTGTGCTGCACTGTGGGCCCTGTGGGAGCTTGGCTTGGGGTCCACTCAGTTCCTAGCCTGTACTTGGAATGGGGCCCAGCACCCGGAAGGTATTTAGCTGAAGTAAGCAGAAAGTGGACTCAATGAACACGGAATTGGCTCAGTTTATAAATAAACATCGTTTCAAAATTCACCTCCATTTTCTACGGCAGTAGATGCTGGTTTAAGAGCATCTACTAGGCAATGAAAGAATTCTGCTTTGGGTGCCTGACAGTCTAACTGGAAACTTGGAACTACTGCCGTGCCTGTGAGAACAGCATCACACTTTATTATAAAAGAGTCTAGAATTCCAATCTGGATAAAAACCCACAAGAAGATGGTGTGTTCAGACAGAAACTGGTGAGGGATCAGAGTCCACCTTCATTTTGCAGTGGTTCTCAACCTTCCTAATGCTTAACGCAGTTCCCCATGCTGTGGTGACCCCTGACAGCTCCCCATGCTGTGGT
>JANHMN010000007.1:13130784-13190787 GCA_030674055.1 Rhabdomys pumilio
CATGCTGTGGTGACCCCTGACAGCTCCCCATGCTGTGGTGACCCCTGGCAGTTCCCCATGCTGTGGTGACCCCTGACCACAGAATCGTTCTCATTACTACCTCACAACTGTAATTTTACTACTGTTACGAATCATAAGATAGATATATGATACACAAATGATCATAGGCAGCCCATAGGTTGAGAAGAGCTGCTTTAAGGCATCTCACAAAGTACAAATATCTCTGTATTAGTTGAAACCATTGCTGTTAGCATATATATCTCATTTCAAAGCTTGCATATTCCTGTCCTAGGAAATATTTTCCAGTGGGGCTGTGGCTAAGCTCTTCTGTTATTTCAGGATCAGCTCTAGTAGAGATTTATTGAAAGACAAATTCAAGAGAGTCACTGTCTTTCCAAAGGAAACAAGAAGAGCACAGCTAGGGAGAAACACATTCCTTTGAATGCATGAGCAAAAATCTAAGACTCAGAGGTTCAGCGACATCAAATCGCTGAGTCCTCTGAAGAGGTGATAGCATGAGGGAGAGCTCTGAGTCACCAAGCACGTGAAGCAGGGACAGCATGAGGCAGTGACAGGCTTGGGGGACCACCATCACAGCCTCAGTAGCATCAGAAGACACTTTAGACACTTTGCCATGTAAGACTAGAAACAGAGCAGTGGCTATGTAGTGCCACAAGGTGTGGCACTAAGAAGCACTGAGAAGGCATGGCTGCCATTGTTAGCATCACTGCCCCTACTACTACCAACTTCGGAAGAGTTGTCAGGACCAGAGGAAGCAGAACAGAATAGGGATGCTGGTTTGCCTACCCTGTGATTGTCAAACACATTAATTGGTAAGTTGGTTCACATGCCATGAACGTTGATGACAAACTGGTGTGACGCTGGTTTGATGGCTCGCTCTGTAACTCCATGGAGGCCTGCTCTGGAATGATGCTCCCACAGAACTGTTACTGAATGTTCCCATCCTTCTAAAGAGCTTTAACGCATAATAAATAAACACATAGCTTATCAGTGCAACCAGCGCACTCCTACTAGAGCATGTATTATCTGGATGGTATTTATGCCTTAGATGGATGCATTTACCAGGAGAAAAGCCTCTTTAGCCACCAGTGGACACAGTGTCATCTAGGGTGAGCAAAGCTTATCTTGACTGGTTTTTCTTCTGAGCTCTTTTGCCGGGCAGTGAGCTCTCAAACTCCTCTACTGCCCTCTGCTGTTCAAGATGAGCCAGCGGCCAGCTAAGACTGCACCCCAGCCAGTGTGTGGTGGCCAGGGTGAGGTGGAGGGTGGGGGAGCAGAGAGCTTTATGGTCTCTGTCTCTGCTTCATCCAAATTTATTTCAGGGAGATAGAGATGACAGACACAGGTTAAAATAATGATTCACATGGGGAAACAAATACCTTTAAAAAACACATTGTGGGCATAATTTATGATTGCTGTCCCTTGCTCTCCTATCGAGGCCATTTTAATTGGGTTCCAATGTGAACTACTGGATTCCTTACTTTACAGTGATTGCTTCTGACAATGACATAATTTGGCTTATACAAGGTATGTGTCTTCACCCTGCAACCTGGACACTGCTAGACAAGTCTTCAAAGGCAAATGAGTAAAGGGACAGACATGCATGATAAGGACAACAGATCCAGCAAACCAAAATCAATGTTTCCCTCATTTCCCACGTCTCACTGCCAACACCACAGACTTGGTTTTCATGGTAGATATGCCCAGTCTACATCACGGCAGTGATATGTAGTGAGTAACATCTATGACTTTTTTTTCTGCTGCATGTGAAGAAGAGAAGCCACGTTGTAAAGCCGACAAAATAATTTTATGATTGTAGTTGAGTATGTGTTCAAAGAAGATGCATTTACTAATTTACTGCAGTGAGCACTTATCTCAAATCCCAATATTTAAACTAAAATGTTTCAATAACAAGTATTGTCTGAACAACTGCTAGTTTCTTTGTGTGTAGAATCGTGAGGCCCATAGAGGGTCTCTTCCCTTCAATAACTTGTCCGTTTTAACGTTAGTTTCTATATGTAAGACTGGAGATCCATTCAGATGATGAACATGTGACCTCTGTTGACCAAGGGAAACTAGTCACAAGTATGGAGTGCCTCATCATCTGAGCCCAGCCTCTTAAAAAACTGAGGATCACAGCCCCATGTGGGGTCTGCGCCTGAAGTGTGGGCTACAGGAAAGTTGGCAACAGCAAAAAAGGTTCAGAATGTACAAGAACCAGAAATGAATTTAAAATCCAATGTATGAATCCAGTGTGTTCCTGACAGTGCTGGATGGTGTTGCTCTTTAAAGCAACTTCACGGCAGCCTTGGTTCTGAACGCACAACGCAGACAGTTACCATGTGTGCCTCACACCGTACAAGGCCAGGAAAGAATGCAGGGGTGAACAGTGGGCAGTCACAAAAGCAGGTCTTACTCATGTACTGCTGGTTCCCAAGCAGGGAGTCAGTGATGCCACTCGGCCCAGTAGGGAATGAACCCAAAGGCGCTTTGTGTCAGACATGTTTGTATTGAAACAAGAGGAGGGAATGTATAACAATACTGAAGCCACTGCGGACAAGCTGTGGAATTTGAGTACAGGCATATCTTTAACGGTAACCTTTTCTGCTGCTCCGTAACATCCTTCAGTACTGAACCAGGAAGCCATCAAAGGCAGGGGCTCTGTGAACACTGCTCTGAGAACACTACCTGCTCTTTAATTCTTTTTCAGGGAAGCAAAAAGTGCCCCAAGGTGACTGACACTGGCGTCAAACACAACCCCAGCGAGAATGCACTTGGAAAGGCTCACAAATTGAAGTTTCTCTGAGACAGGGTCCTTTGGGTGGGTGGGTGGGTGGGTGGGTGAGTGTGTGAGTATACAAAGCCTAAAAGAGACTGAACTGAGACACAATGAATGGCAAACAATTTATAAAACAGGATTCCTGAGCAAGGCACAGTATTCCTGCTGAGTCAGAGAGAGCCACACACAGCCACAAGCAATGCTCAGCCCCAGGATCTGAGTAGCTAATGTTGAATCCTCTTTGTTTTGTGGTCTGTCTTCAGTTTCCCCAAGCCACTGTAAAACAACGAAGCTGGGTTTTGTACCTTCCCCAACAACGATGATAGTGGACAATGATTCTGCTTACCTGCCTGTTTGTCCTTTATAAACCAACGTGTAAACAAGTATCAAACCCTTCTGAAACCTATTAAGCCGAATTCTGTAGCCTAGAGCACAGTTTTTTTTTTTTTTTTAAATAGCTAAATAAAAAAGCTATGGAGAGTTTTGAGAAGACATGGGTATTTGAACACAGAACTTATTTAATTGGGATGTAATTAAGTCTCAGACAGTTTATGCTTTCCAGTTTCTCTAGAGTCTTAGAGAGTATTGATCGTGACATACTTATTTAATATTGTCTGACTGCGTGACTGTTCCCTGGAAAGGGGCAAGCCTTGCGGAGCTGCTCCAGCTCTGGAAAGCTGGGCAAAGCATTCAGCATGTGTTAGTGAAAACATATGAGCATGCTCAGCATTCTTCAGAGGTCTGGACAGGGCCTTTCCTACTGCAGCAAAGTCATTTTGGTTATTTCTAATAAATATTTCTCCCATTTGGCATACAGCTTAGCACCATGTTTTATAAATTAGCCTTATGTTTCATTCTAAATACTAAAATAGAAGCCTTTCAAGTTGCTCAGGACCCAAGATGCATTCTCAGTGGCATGCTAATATCACCTTGGGGACTTTGGGGATTTGAGTGGTGACTGGATGTGTGTGTGTGTAGTGGCATACAAAACCACCTTACAAAACAACATTTTATTACTAAATCACACCCCAAAGGTGTTTGCAAAACTTCCTTTAGAAGACTGCAAAATACCAGATGTAATTTTTTTGTTGTTATTGGTTTAAAAATTAGCTTAGAAACACAAATATTGGGTGTTTATTATTTTAGAAGACCAGAGAATCTGTCTGGAATTCTGGGTCAACGACAGCATGTTAGGATCAAGTTAGGCTTAAAAATGTTTTTCTAAATATGCAACAGATGTCACCACAATGCCACTTATGTTCACTCATTCCACAAAGAATCCCTCAACACAACAGAGAATGTCCTCAGATAAGGAAAACAAGCAGGGAAGCTGGGGCTACTTAAACTGGTGCAGAAATTGCCAAGACGTAACTTCTCCCATGAGAGCGAGGGGATGGCAGCGACAGGCCATCCTCTACACACTCGGCTTTGCTTGTTCTCTCTGCCTCTCTCCGGTTTGCAAGGTGTCAGGGCTGCAAGTGCACACAACTTTTGCCTGCATAGAAGGCAACACCCTCCAGCCTCCCTCTCCGTGGTGATTAGAAAAGAAAGTCCTATCAGGTTCTCTTAAAGCTGTGTAAAGCTTTGGAGGATTCCCACACGCCCTGCCCTCCGCCCCTCCCCACCCCCGACTTACCGCTTTGTGTCTCAGAGAGAGTCTTATTCTGCAAACTTGCAGGTGACAATGAAGCATCAAGTTCAAGCCCTGGCTACCTAAGAGGCGAGGGGGCTGCGTGATGTGGGGATGTGCACACGCCTCATCCCACAAAATGAGGGTTTGTCAAGACGCACTGAGAAAAACACCTAACTTGAAATTTAAAATTTCTAGACTACAAGGAAGAATTTGTGATGGGAAGAGAAAACAAAAGTCTGGACCACATGAAATGTTACATGAGCAGTTTTTAAGGTTTCTAGTGGAAATTTCATGTAGGAAATTCACGAACACTTTGTGAGAAGACGAAGTTCTGGACATGATGCCATGTGACATGAAGATGATATGGGCTATATGGAATAAATGCAGTCTCAGCACCCTGGGCTCTCTCCATATGACACAGCTCGTTCATCTTAAACGCGTTTGCAACGTAAGGTGTTTGCACTCTATAATGTGCTTCTCGGGCTGGAACCTGCTCTAAGCTGAAGAGCACATGTGCTGCATACATTTCATGTCTAGCAGTCGCAGAATCTTGGAGGATCGTAACAGCATTCCCATTCTCCATGAGAAACAGGGGCCTCAGCAATGCTAAGTTAGTGGTTCTGGCTAATTGGTTAACTCACGAGGAAGCTGTCTTCTAACCTGGGTGCCCATTTGTTTCATATAAGGTAAATAGAGGGGGCAATTAATTAAATGAGTAGGAGATTTAGTTGATGTCCCTAGTTATCTGAGTGGTACACAATAGTCCTTTAATGCCCTTTGGTAAAATAAATTCCCACTTATTGATCATAAGGGGCTCACTATAGATAAAGCACACTGGGAGGTGATTTAAAGAAATATTATGATTAGCATAATTTGAGTTTTGCCTTTATCCACACTATAATTTCCTGTATCATATATTTACACAATACAATGTGATATCATACAGTAGTATTTTAGCATGGAACTGCTCTCATTCAAGCAGGACTCTGGTAGCTCCCCTGGTTTGTTTCAAGCATAATGTGAAAAGCAGATAAAATGGCCACTGCACACTCCCAGAGATGCTTCCTTCTAGAAAGAAGAGAGCAGTGATGCCTGCTCAGACCAACGTGCTCTTTTGCTAGACATAATCTTATCCTGTAATTTGGCATTGCATTTTTATGTATTTTCTTTCTCTAACTTTTTTAAAAATTCTTTTTAATATGCCTGATCATTTTGTTTTGTGAAAATCTTACCTCCTTTGTTGGGCAATGGTGACATCTGCCCTCTTGCTGGCTTGATTCTTTCCACCCTCATGGCTTCCTCCACAGATCTCCAAGATGGCCTTCCCTTGCCCTTCCTTCATGCCCCACATTCTGTCTTTAGCTCCCTGGCTCCCTCCCGCTCATCCCTCATGCCTTCTTCCCCTCCTGCCCATCCCTGCTGCATGTTTATGTAAGCTGGAGATGATGTATTGTTCATCCAAATGCTCTCAGGTAATCTGCTACGGCATCATCTGAACAGCAGTTAATGTCAGAGGCAATGCTAATGTGCTTCTTTATCACCCTCTTAGAAGAAGTGCAGAAGCAGGGTCAGAAGGAACAGCTTACATGACTCAATGGCTCATGAAGGATGAACTGACCCTAGCAAGAAAGCTGTCTTCTTACATTCACGTTTAACTGCACATGTGTGTTTAATGAGACAACTGTGCCACGAACGTCTGTAAGCCCCGCCCAGCATCAGTGTCCCCATGCCCTGTGCATGTTCATGAGCCTTGTTTTCTGTCACGGTGAGCGCCAACCTGCACTGCACACTTCTAGCATTCCTCTGAATGTCCCTGCTGATCTACTTAGAGTTAACGACCTTACTGAAGGCTATTCATATGGCTGTCCCACCTGTGGACTGCACCAACGAGGCCAGACAAGGTGGAGCTGTGAGGCTGCCCACCAGTCCACAGATAGAAAGAACTGCTCCCATTTTAAGATGCAAAAATGAGGCTGAGATGAATTATGAAAGCATAGTTGAGTTATACGGGAGAGTCACATAGATTGTGAAGTTCAGCTATGACATTTCAAGTCAAATGGTGATACCAAGTATGTAATCTACCAAACAAAAGAAAATTCCCTTCTACTTTTAGGCTGTGAGAATTTAATGGCTAAGCAATCTCTCCAGCCCCCAAAATCTCCCTTTAAAGCAAGCAAACAGCAGGACCACCACATGTCTACCTTGTTTGTCCTCCTTGTCAAGAGTATGTTAGGACAAATGACAAGACAGTTTTAGAGTGCATGAGAAGAGAGTCATGAAACGTCATGTATTAGTCAGGGCTCTCTAGAGAAACAGAATGGGTTGTCCCTCTTCCACGTCCACAGGCTGCCACCAGGTGTGGCCCACATTAAAGGTGGCTCTTTCTACCTCAGAAAATGCAAATTAAGAGTGGGTTTTCCCACTTCAAATGATTCTATCAAGGAAAACTCCTCATAGGTGTATCCAGTTGGTTGGGGTTTAGTTAATTCCATGCATAGTCAAGTTGACAACTAAGAATAGCCATCCCACATTTAAAGAATCAATCACTGCCCCCCACGAAGAAGAATATGGCAATCTTTTTTTATTGGATATTTTCTTTATTTACATTCCAATTGTTTTCCCCTTTCTAGGTCTCCCCTTTGAAAACTCCCTATCCTATCCCCCCTGCCTCTATGAGGGTGCTCCCCAACCCACCAACCCACTACTGTCTTCCCACCCTGGCATTCTCCTACACTGGAGCATTGAACACCCTCAGAGCCAAGGGTCTCTCCTCCCACTGATGCCCAACAAGGCCATTCTCTGAATATGGCCATTTTTTCCCGTATAATTTATGTTTTTATTCACATTGCATTCCAGTCTCAGCCCCTACCTCCTCTCCTCCCAGTCTCTCTCACAAATCCCTCCTTCCGTTACCCCATTCCCTTCTTGAAGCAACCATTGCTGTACTCTTTCAGTATTCATTTTCCACTTCTTTATATGATGTATTTATTTTTATTTTGTGTGCACTGGTGTTTTGCCTACATGTTGGCCTATGTGAAAGTGCTAGAATTACAGACAGTTGTGAGCTGCCATGTGGGTGCTGGAAATTGAATCTAGATTCTCTGGAAGAGCAGCCAGTGCTCTTAAATACTGAGCCATCTCTCCAGCTCCCGATCACTTCTGTCAGAACCAGGGCCGAGGGAGAGGGCAGGTAGGTCTAGGCAGATACACAGGAAGCTGGAGCAGCCTGGGCTGCAGGTGGGCTGCTGTGTGGAATAGCACAAGAGTGGGCTGAGAGGGAAGAGACAGCAGAAACCTGGGGCAGGAGTTGGGAGGGGGCTGTAGTGAGCAACACTCCTCCCACTTAAAGACAGGCAAGCAAATGGCAGCTAAGTAGTCAAGCTTTCAGGTTGCAGGACTTCCTGCAGACTTCCCGCTGAGTTCAAAATTCCCACCCTTGTCCTTCTACTGTAGAAGGACTTAGAGACGGCCAGAGTGAAGACAGGCCACTGAGCCTGGAAGAAAGGGGGAATACAAGTTTTGATGAAGGGCTCAGGTTTGGGAGGAGACTGAAATGACTCTAAGGAATGAGGCTGGGGTGATGTGACCCTAGAGACAGACTGCAGCCTAGAGCCCCACCTAGAGTCTCATCTGAGTCCGACAGCATGTAGCCATTTACCCACTTTGGAGCAAGGGGAACGCTCTTTAATCCTAAGAGAAGTACTGATTCTACAACCCCAGGCAGGGCCATAGCCATAGCTGTTCAAGGCAGGACACTGTGCAGGCAAAAAGCCATTCTGCCAGTAAAATTTTGAACTCTGATTGTCCTATCTGCTAATATTTCTCAGAAAGCTATCTCAAATCCTTTTGGGATGAGGTGGGGTATAAACCTGAAACATGTACATGTCTGTATGATAGATATTCCCCCTAAGCAGCCTTAAAAAGTCTGTTTTTGTTAACTGGATGCTGCAACTGAGTTGTCCCCATGCCTTCTGTGGTTCTCTGTGAAGTGGGAATCTGAACAGCTTCATGTTCTGGTCTCTGAGTTTGGAGCCTTTGTGTAATGTTTTACATGTGCTGTCTCTCTCCTCCAAATGACTAGTCTTAAAGAAGATGAAAGGAAGAGACAGTAGCAAGCTGCAGGTACACACAGAGCCTGCAGTGAGAACAAATGCCATTCATGGGTGCCAGGGAAAGTTACAGTATTGCTGGAGCTCCACCTCACGCTTCCAAACTGTCATGAGAAATTCAGCCACCGGCCTAACGGAAATCAGTGCACTGTCTCAGACAGGTGCTTTCTTCCTGACACTGAGATTTTGACCTGAGGAGAAAGGAGCTTGAGACAGAGGCAGGAGAGAAGATTGGGGTGTCAAACAAATGATAGGTTGTGGGGTTGTCCTGAAGTGTGGGCCTTTGTGGCAGTACCACAGAGTGCAGAGGCACCTTGCCTGGCCCTTAGGCCAGGCTCCCAAGGCTGCCCCATAACAAACAACAGCACAAGGGGTGGCCCTGAGGTGCAGTTCCCAGCAGCCAAAAGTAAGGTCCAGAGGGAGAGATGAAGAAACAGCACACGGCTAAGGAGCACGGAAGGGGACGCCCAAATATTCTACACCAGTTAACTTTTCACAGATCACAACCAGACACAGGATTCCCTGCAACGTTTCCCTCTTCTCTTTCCTTCTTTTCTATTCTGAAAAAGCTCATTTCTCTAGCATCCTATACTGACTTTGAAAGAAAAACAAGCAGCAGTTTCAGGGCCAGAGAGACGGATCCTACTCCTGGTCCTCTAGTACTTCAGTCAAGGTAAGGGAGCGTTCTGGCAACAGTCCTTTTCGGTCAAGATGGAGGGCAGAGTGCAAGCCACAGTGCTCAGTACAGAGTCTGAGAGCATCTGGCTCACTGACCCAGGGGCCATCTCTTAGAGATGAATGGCACACAGCACATGCTCTTTTGTCTTCCTGACATGGGTGGGGCTGCACTTGGACCAGAGCTCTTGCTTTCCCCCACCCTCCTCTCCATGCTGAGCCACACTGTGGAAGAAGTCCTGTTGCCTGAGGGATGCCACAGAGAGGTGTCACCAACGTTTTCCTGCTGCCTCTGTTTATAACACAAAAAACTAATGCAAAATAATGGAAACATGCTTATACTTATATAATACCATGAAAGGCATTCACCATCATCAAAACATCAGGACCCCACTGTGAGAATGTTACCACTATATTTGTTGCTGGAGGAGTTAATTTAGCTCTAATGACAACTCCTGCAAGAGAACCAGGCTGCTAGCACAGAGCAGATATTGGCCTTCCTGGCATCCTCCTCCTCTTCTAGTCTTGGCTGCTTCTGAGCAAGGACAGATTTGTTTCTGTTTGACCAGGAGTTAGCACCATGTCTGATCCAGGTAAAGTAACACGGAAGATAAAGTCTGCAGAATATTTGTTATGGTTTCAAGATGAAATACTGCCCACTCAGCCCCACTCCTGCCCCTGAGCCCACTCCTCTGATTGAACATCTGATCTCTAGCTAGCTGGTGGTGGTGTCTTGAGAAGTTTGAAAGCTTTCAGGAGGTGAGGCCAGTTGGTGAAAGCATGTTGCTGGGGGCAGGCCCTAAAGGTCATAGTGCAGCCTGCTCCTGGGTTCCCTGTCTCTGCTTCCTGATTGGTGCTATGTAAAAAGGTAGTTGTAATCTCCTGCCATAACAGACAGAACCCCAGCTGCCACACCTTCCGCCATGACAGACCGGCTCCTCTCAAACGTTGAACCCAAATAAACCTTTCTCCCTAGTTATTTCTTGTCAGGCATCTGATCAGAATGTTGAGAAACGTAACTAACACAGAACCTAAAGCTGTCATTCTCTTTTCCCACTGTTCTGTTGAGAGTTACTGTTTGTTGAAACATTGTTTTAGATGACACAATTCTTCTCCAAAACATTTCCAAAGAAAGAAGGGGAGAGGGAAAGAGATGGAAAAAGTCTCAGCCAGGTGGCAGGTGTTGTAGGGGGACCACTGTGGAATTCCACGTTCCTTCTACTGGATTTTCTCCATGAGCTCAGTGGTTCCCATGCCCTCTTGCACTCAAGGTAGTGAACATGTGAGCTGGGCTGGCTTTCAATGCCAGGTCTAGCTAGGGGGACACCGTATCTAAATAGCATTGACCCAGTGACTGAAATCCTGGGGCTGTCTCTTGAGTCATTCTCTCCCCAACAACTCTGTAGCTAGTTTAAAGGAGCATAAAGCACAAACGAGAGCTCAGCTTGACAGGGAGAACGCCTATCCCAAGTCAGAAACATGCAAGACTTACTTGAAATCTTAAATGCTGTAGGAGACAGAGGAACCTACAGGTTATGGTGGCATTCCAAGTCTCTCTGTTAGGATCCCCCGTCTCATGAGTCAACAAGGAGTCAGATGCAATGTGTATCTGGAGCAGATCTCTGAGCCTCAGTGGAAGCTCACCCCTGCTTCCTATGCAGTGCATATGGAAACACACTGGAGTCATTTCCCTCCTTTAAAAATGTTCTTTATATGGTTCACTCAGCTTTCAAGATATCCCTGATTCAGCATCCCAGCATCCTTACATACCACGTTTCCATGGCAAGAGCTTTCCCTCCCATCCCTTTTGAGAAATGGAAAGAAATATTTTGATTTCTGGATGAGCAGCTGTAGAGGTTATGGGTTTAAGGCGAGAAGACAAAGAGCAGGAACTATCCAGCTTAGCCCACCACATCTCAGAAACGCCGAGCTGAACTGTTTAGACTCTCATGGCCTCAGAGCCATACATATGTGGTCTGTGGCTAGTGCTCCTCCCAGTCCAAAAGACACCCTCATGGGAAAGAAGCAAGGTCAGCCAGAGAGAGGAAACAGGAAAGAGTGCTCTCCAGGACTCCATCGAAACTACTCACTGAAGCCCAAGCTAATCTTGTCTCAAACCTAAGATGAGCTCTCAAATGCACCCTTGGGTGAAGGTGCTCAGAGTGGCAGCAGCATCAGGCAGCTTTCAAATGCTACGCTTTCATTTTACTTTGGCCGCATGCACGTCTTCACACAGGCTACAGACGTGGTTTGGTTCCAGGAAACATGACCTGTTAGCCCCAAACCCAGGGTCCCTCCCTGGGCTGCTGGCTGGTCCCTCCCTGGGCTGCTGGCTGGAATACTCAGGACTATATGAGCTGATCCCTCCCATTGGGCCCCTGTCTTTGTGCAGTGAGCTGTTATTGTTGGCTCCATATGTAGCTTTTGAAGGGAGCTCCAGGCTGCTCTCCTCTCCCTCAGCCATCTAAAGAGAGGCTCTCTAGAGTGGATCAAGGGCTTAAAAGAGCTCTTGGGAAAACACAGGTGGCCTGGCCACTGAGGCTTTCTGTGGTAGGAATGAGAGGCACACAAAGCCTTTAGTGTGGGTTCTCTCATCCTCCCCAGGGGCAGGTGCAGAAAGAGAGCCCCGCTTATGGGCGGCCCACTTCACAGGGGAGCCAGGGTATGGGAGGTCTGCTGTGGATGTGCCAGGCAAGCACTGGTCTAGCCTTCAGACATTTGGAGATAGTTTTTCATGTGCTTGTGGGCCTTACGAATATAAATGCATCCAAAAGGACAACTTAGCTGGGTGTGGTTTAACTCCAGCACTCAGTAAGCTAAGGCAGGAAGATTGGGAGTTCAAGATCATCCTGGGTTGCCAGTGAGAGCCTCTGAGAAGGCCAAAGAGGAAGGGTTTGAACCTTTGCCCTCCTGGGAATAGATCTCAAGCACTAAGAGTTTTAAAGGCATGTATGTAGCAGAACCATTCAGTGCAGACAGGTAAGTGAATGTATGTAGCAGAGCCATCCAGTGCAGACAGGTAAGTGAATGTATGTAGCAGAGCCATCCAGTGCAGACAGGTAAGTGAATGTATGTAGCAGAACTGTTTAGTGTAGACAGGTAAGTGGTTGGATCTTCCACCTATATTCTGGGTGCTGTGATCCAGCTCAGTCTCATAGTCACCCCAAGATGACAGAGAATGGTGTCATGAGGACAAATCCTCACCTAGAGCAAGAATTGTCTGTCCTAAAGACGAGCAGAGGTTCCTTTCTTGTCACACTACAGGATGTGATTTTGTTTCTCTTGCATAAACACAATGGCAGTGAGAGGTGACAGCAATCTGAAGGATTTGTGGGTGGTAGCTATATAAATGAAGACATCGTTTTTGATTTGGTTTCTCACTTGAAAAATCTGTGAAAACACACTGGAGTCATAGCATGAAGATGGCACATACTGAAGCTGACATGTCTGACAGCAAGTGCTGTGTGCGTGCTTGTGTACATTCACCATGCTATGGAGTATCATAGGTCATGCTTGCCAGCCAGCACTGACCAACTGTAGTGCCGTGCCCTAGCCACAAGAGACACGGGTAGCTTTGGGCACAGCCAGAATGTCACTTTACAGTCTGTTCCTCGTCACCTACCCAGCTTCACTCCTGTGTACTGCAGCTGGGATACTTCTGAGCTTTCTTCCTTCTAGGCCTTTCCACGAGCTATTTCAACTCTCCAGAACATTCTTTTCCCTATCGCTATCTTGCTAATTCCTCCTTACCTGTTAGGCTCAACCTTGGGTATCTCTTCCTCCAGAACGCCTGCCATGGTGTTTAGCTATGCTGAACTCTGAACTCAGCTGAGCCTGTGGAAAAAGCCTTAACCTCAGTTTGTACTTTTCTCACCTGCATCAGACAAAGCAGCTGCAATTGTAATGTTGCAGCTTCTCTCACACTGTCCTGAGTTTTGAGCCTGCTAGTGAAGGTCAGAGAAGGGCCAGGCTCTTCCCAGAACCACACACACTGATGATCTTCAGGGAATGCAGACAGACAAACTGCAAAAGGCCTGTTTTTCAGATTGGCACACTTGGATGCCAGCAAAGAAAATGGTCCTCTCCTTCCTGCACAGTGTGCCTCACTGTTTGCAGATGGTTCTAGCTGAGAAAGCTACATGCTTCATCTGGGCCGCCAGGCCTGCTGCTGCTCAGTCTGGCATCCACCTGTGCAAATCAAAGACTCCAGAAGAAATGTTCCAAGGAGCCTAAGGTTTAGATGACCAGGCGGCCCTGAGGCATTGCCACAGTAGTGTTTTCTCATTCATATCCCTACACAGAGGAAAGATTTTCCCCTGAGGCATCAGGTATACAAAGACATCTTCCCAGTTCTTTCCATTGTTATCTAAATCTTGAAGTCTCTGTGCGCCACATACATGTCCATTTGATTCGAAGGTTTACTCTGGTCATTACAAAGCAAGCTATGACATTCTGAAGTCACCTGATCGGGCCCGTTAGGTTCCTGTAGAGGATGGCTGCCTTGTTCTCTTTAAGTCCTGGACTGCTGTGAGCTGAGAGGAACTCCTGGGATACTGGGTGGGCTGTCTCTGTCAGCATCTCTCCAGTCTTTGTGTGTTCCTCAGAGCTGCCTAGGGGCTGTGTGGTCCTAGGCTCTGCTGCCCTGCACCCTCCAGCACTGTGCACAGAACAAGAAGTACATCAGACACACACACACACACACACACACACACACACACACACACACACACACACACACACACACACACTAAGTGTCCATGGCAGCTGGAGACACTGAGTCCTGGAGGCAAAGTACTTTAATAGGTGCTCCTTCTAGTAATCAGGCACTAGAGAGTCCAAGTGAAGCCCAAACACCCTTACAGTGGGAAGGCTTAGAGGCAGTTCAGTGAGAACATACAGCTGAGCTCTGTCAGAGCCGCACACTGACTTTTCTCCCAATATCTTAATTCCAAGATAATTTCACGCAAGAACAGAGATTTCTAACATCTCTTGAAAAATCCCATCTTGTAGTCCTGAGCCTACATTCCAACTTGGCACGGATGGCATGTTCCTTTAGGGGTGATTTTGTCCCTTACCATCAACATTTTGCACTTACATTACCCGTGTGACTACCAGCCCTGTGAGCCACCTCTGATCCATTGGAATGGGTCAGAAATGCAGCCACACTGTGGACAGAGGAGCAAAGGGAATGCCAACTTGAGTCCTGAGTCTCCAAGGTCTCAGGACAAAGCATAAAGGACCTCAGCATCCAGTCCTGGCCTGTCTTCTAGAAGGCCTGCTAAGCTTCTTCTGGCCATCTGCAGCCTTTGAGCCATTCATGTTTCTACAGCTTGACCTGACAGAGTACACTTGGAATGCCAATGCTGCAGAAGCAGAGGCAGGAGGCCAGCCTGGGCTATGTGTAAGACCCTATCTCACAAATAAAAACACCGTTTTGATTGACTGATAACTATCTCCTTGTGTACTAGAATAAACAGAACTGTGTATGTATCACTGACTTGATTTATAAAAGAGATGCTGTAACTCTAAGATTTAATCAAGTCATTCACAGGGGGAAAGAGAAAAACCTAGAGACTCTATGTCTGAAGAGACAATGTTTCTCCTTGACAGGAAAGGCTGAAGACTTAAAAAAGTCAAGTACACAAGTGTTAGACAGAAAAGCTGTGCTGTCTGCTAGTTCCCAGTGTCTGGTTAGACTACTCCTCTAGTGAGAAGCTGTAGGCAGCTCCCACCGCTTCCAGATAAGGTTCTCAATCTGAGACATGAGGTCTTTTGAGATTGACCCCAGTCAACAATCAATGTTTTGAGCACGTACGTCCTGTCCCTACACTAACTTCTTCTCCTCTCTCCTTTCTCTCTCTGCATTCCTCTCTCCCTCCCTCTCTCCCCCCTCTCTCCTTTCCTCCCTCCCCATCTCTATCTCTATCATTTCTCCCTCCCATTCAGCAACGTATAGCCCTGAGTGTTTGACTTCTCTGGTATCTCTGTGTCTTTCTCACCTAGAAAACTATTCATTTCTCAAGCCCACTCATCTGAGTCAGTACCGCTGACTTTAATAGGAGAGGTGGTGCAAAGCCAGAACATTTGATGACCCCTTGCTCTGGTGTGTAAGCCCCTTGAAGGCAGGCATGTACTTCCCCAGTGTTTCTATTGTCATCCCACAGTTGGGAGTCTAATTTCTATTCTACATGTGTTTGTACTGTGTTAGTATTCTATGAATCCATTCTGCAAAACCCCTCAAGTTCTATAAATGGTTTGAGGTGAGATTAAAAGTTGTAAGGTACATTAGTTGGGAGAGACAGCATGCTACAAGCCTAGGGGCAGGAAAAGGCCCCTCTCAGTTAAAAAAATCAAATGGCAACTTAGTGGCGGGCCTCTTCAGGTCTTCTGCATAGATAACCTGAAGAGCAAACACACTTCTAGAAACAGGCCCAAAAGCACTTTCGACCTCAGGGGGATTCTCATTAGCAGGAAGTAAACAAGAAGTATGCCCCGATTTTTAGAAAACAGTTTCCAATAAATGTCTGAAATAGTCCTGGTTCCTAAGTATCATTATGCCCTTCAAAATGAATGCTCCAAGAAGCCTGCCTTCTAATCAGCAAACGTGCTTGTCAGAGCTAGCTATAAAAAGAAGTAGTACTTAGGTGTCCATTCCTCAGCCACAAAAGGAAACGGAATAACAACATACACACGCTTTGTGGCCAGTGAGGGAGACCTTTGGGCTCTGCTTCAGAATAGCTCTTGTCCTGAGTAGTCCTGAGCAATCTGCCGGGCACCTAGCAACCTAAGACTACAAGTCTGGAGAGTGTGTGTGCAGTGGAGACATAAACATGTGTTACAGAGAAACCAGGGTGGGGTCCCTGGGGACCAGTGCCTGCTGACCAGGGAAACAGAAGGGCAATTATCTCTCCACCCACTGTCACTGTCATCAGAATACATCCCATAACTATCATTTAAATGCTACATGCCCAAATGCCATTTTCTAAGTTTAATCCCTGCCACCCTACAAGTTAGGTTGCATTCTGATTCCTTTTGACAGACGAGGAAACTGTTGCAGATGGTGACTTGTTGGAGGTCACACAGTTAAGCAAGAAGGAGCCTGCTAGAATGGGGCAGAGGGACCAAAGAAGGGCTGGATGGTAGGTAGCAAGACTCAATATTTGCAGATACTCTTGAAGAAGGCATCCTGGAGACTATGGAGGGCAATCCCCTCATGGCAAGCCTCTGAGGACAGGCTGTGTGCCACTGAAACCGAGGGAGTAGAGAATCAAGGAACCTGCTCACAGCTGGTGGGTATTTTGGGTTAAGCACCTCCTTCCTGACCAACAGACATGGTCTTGGGTAAGATGGGGATTTTCACTCCTATCTAAGGCAACACAAATTGATGAGATCTACAAATCTTGTACTTTTCCAAAATTCTATGGGGAATGAACATTGGCTGCTCACAACTGCTGATATCTGATGTTGGGAAAGCCCCTGGCTGGCTTTCTGGGGGTCAAGCATCTGGCCCTGCTTGACAAGGACGGAAACCTCGGCCAGCTCTGTACCCCACAGTCACAGAGTCTTTCCTAAAAATATGTTTATGAGGTCGCCTCCTCCTCATGCATGAAACATCAGCAAGCTCTTTGTCGGCAGAATTACGAAACATAAATTCACCAGCCCCTCTGTTAGAAAAGATGATTCATTTCTTGTTTGTATCTATACCCTAAACCCCTTTGTTTCCACTAAGGTACAATAAGATAAACAATAAAACTGTCACCCAGAAATCAAGAGACTGTTTTGCTTACAAAGATGCTTGTGTGTGTGTGTGCACGTGCGCACACTTAACAGGGAGGAAGCAAGCCTTTCAGTTGTGATTATAGAAACTTCCAAATTCTACTAAAATGGTCTCCATGGTATGTATTCACAAGTGACAAGGGCATCATTCACCATGAGAGCATTATGCTAGAGACCTCAAGGAACAAGAGCAGCACTTGTCTTTAAACACACACTACAGTCTGCTCAGCACTCTACCCTAAAGTCCACGTGAGAAGGAGAAGGGGCCAGAGTTCTGACTGCTGCTGGCAGAACTCTGCCTGCTGGCATAGCACAATTGCCCTGCACACCAGCAGGCCTTGTCTAACACATCCTATGACCTGCCTTTTGCACACCTGCCACCCAAGGCTCCTGGTCATTCCTCATCAGTCTGGCTCTCAATTTGTTTGCGAACATGTCAGCTCTGGCTGTTTGCACTCGGCACAGCTCCCCGGATCTCTGGTCTTTCTGAGGCTCATGTCTACCCACAGACTCTTTGTTCCCAATTTCTCTGATTTCTTTTGCATTTTCATACTCCACTTAGATGCAAGTTTTCTTTCTTATTCCCACAATGGGTGCTTTCTCTCCCCTAAATTTCACACCTCTGAGACTGGAGGAAGGAGACAGTCTTCATTAATAGTGTTGTTACCAGAAGTTTCAAGGAAACTCCCTGATTTTAGATAGGGCCATTAAAAGCCAATTGTTTAAAAAAAAAAACAAAGCACAACTCAAGAACAAGGATGCAGCCCGTCTGGGTAGAGTTACATGACAAAACCCAAGGTGCTTTTTCAAGTCCACAGTCTTGTCTAGAATCATCTACTTTGTGGAGAGGACTGAGGCATGTTTACAACCTGGACTTGTGTTCATACAATGAAATGACTAAGAACATGCAAGTGCTTCCAAAAGCTATCACACCAAACCCACTCTCCTGCATGAGCCCCCAACATGCTGATGGGCAGTTAGGAAGGCACACAGACACAGGGGCAGGGAAAGACTGGTGGAGGCCCTCAGATGTAAAGTGAACACAGCCCACTAGAAGAAGCCAGATGCCAGACCATATATCATTTTTGCACCACCAAGGGGGAAGTACACTGAGGCCACTTATTCAACTTTTGGCAACATCAGTAGACAGTTGTGCATGAGTATATGATATGAAGCTGAAAATATTTCTCTTGGACTTTGAAACCAGTCATACTCCACTGAGTTCGTGTCCATTACAATACATTAGCTGCTAGCTGCTTTCTATATTGTGTGCCCCCAAACCTTAGCTCGGCATTCAAGTTCAGCCTTTTTGTAGGCCTGTCTTATTACCCCCTCCCCTTTAGACACCTTTCACAATTTTGGAAAAGCTGTTTTCCATCAGCATCTCCCCATTAGCTGATTCCTCCATCCTTCTCTTCTGCGCCTATCTCACCATGGGTGTCTACATAGCTACACTGTCCTTCTAACATTATCTAGTGTCTTCAGCTTTGTACTGTGTTCTGTTATCTGCTAGACTTTAGGGAAAGCAATGGCTTGACAACAATCTCATGAGCCACCATATTTTCATCTGTTCTTTTCACTGCTGCTTCTTTCCTGGCTCCTTGTCCTTTTTTATACTCCCCATTGTGCTGGTACAGAGAAGAGAAGGGGACAAGAGAGAAGCTGGCATTCTGTGTGGACTGCACATGTCCTCTCCCTGGCCCTGTGGCTTCTGCTTGGGACTCTAAGGAAGGAGGCTCCAGCTGTAGCATGTAGTAGGGATGAGGCACCACTTCCACTGAGCTCCTTTGTGTTTTGGATCCACACTAAACCACCGTGAGGACCATTGTACACTCCCTTTTGCACGGTCACCCTGTACCCCCACTTACTGTCATCAGCCACAAATGGCTGGAGGCTTCTCCTCTTGAGAATCTATCATTTGCTTCCAGCACTGGCTCGGGAAGTGACATATTTCATAGCTGTCGCCAGCACTTTCCCTGTCTCAGATTAACTTTCTTTCAGGGCTATTAAAGCAACCTGAGTGCAGTTTTCACTAATGTCATACCCAAAGTCCTTAAAGAACTAAATGAACAAGGAGGCCTACGGCTGGGAACCTAGGGAAATCCTGGCTGCACACATTAAGTAATTGTTCTAAGGATAACACTTAGAGAGATTTGCTATTAAATGTGAACAGTGAGTGTCCTGAAGTAAACATGGTAGACAGAGATTTTCAAACTCACCTGATGGAAAAATATCTTTTTACCACAAGCACCCTGTAGGACAGGCAGTTGGATGCTAGGGTCCAAGAAGTACAATGCCATCCTCCAGGCTTCATCCCTGACTATGGCTTTTTCTGGGTCTATAAAATTGAGATTTAGTGCTGACCGTACATATAATCTTTTAAATAGATATAAATTACCTCACCCTCCATTTCTACAATCCGAAGGGTCCCAACCATTATGTTGCTTCTCACACTGTATCTGACTTCACTCCTGAACTTTGCTAGTAATTTTTCTGGTCATTGTAAGAAAATACTGACAGAAACAATGTAATGAAAGAGGGTTTCTTTCATCTCATGGTTTATAGACACTTAAGTTCATCATGGAAAAGACATGGCAGCTCAACTTCGTGGTTATAAGAATGTATGGTAGAGCTCCTCCTATCAGGAAGCAGAGAGATTAGACTGGAAACACTCAAAGGCCCCCGGTGACCCAATTCTTATACCTACTCTGCAAAACAAAACAAAAACAAACCCCAAAACTACCTTAAACTGCACCACCAGCTGGGGATCAAATGTTCAAACACATGAGCCTGTGGGGGACATTTCAGAACTAACACATAATATTTGAAGCCATCTTTCTTGAGGAATGAGGGCAGAAACAGCATGCATTCTCCTGATGGAACACAGGATGGCTACACATGTCCTGTATCTTTCCCAGTGATGCTGTCATCTCCCTGGCCTCTGGACTGCGGGACCTCATTTCCGTTTGGGGGGCTGTGTTGATAGCTTAGAACATTTCACCTTCTAAGTCCAGGGCTTATGTTCATTTCCTCCACTGGCTCAGGTTGGAGATGATGTTTTCCAGCCTCATGTCTCCCATGGTGTCCTCTGCCTCCACCCTGACTGGGAGTTTCCAAATGTCTTGCTCTTGCTTGACCAAGCTGATATTTTAGAGGTTTCCTCCTCGATTCTTATCTTGCTCTGTCCTCTAGAATAATAAAATTACCTCATTTCTGCAGCTTTTGGAAGATCTCGGTATTTACACCTGACAGTTAACTTCAGACTTCCTTGAAACTTATAGTTTCTTTCTTTTGGTTACTTAATAATCATTCTTTTTATACTGGTTTGGGGCCTAGTACCACTTTCTATGATGTCACAGAGAGGGGCATCCAATTGGAACATTGCGCTAGGACGGATAGCTTTTGCACAACACCAAAGATGCTGACAGTAAAAAGAATAGTACACATAGGTCTGTGCTATGAGATGCAGACACCCTGACTTCTGCTGAGCGTCAAGGCTGCCTGGGGAGTCCAGCTGCTCCTTATACTACAACCATGAGGACAGAACATTCTTGGCGGGAATCCCTGTCCTTGTGGGCAAGTTGCCTTTAAACTAGACCTCCCAGTACCTGGCACAGAGCACTAGGTTCAGTAGATGCTCAATAAACATGTTTTAACGGACCATTGATCGAATGAAGGAATGAACAGGAGAACAAAGAGGCAACATGGAAACAAACATTGCAGGCACAGGCTTGGCCTTGGCTCTTAAGCAAAGCTTTAGTTCTCTGGCTTGTCTTCCATGTCTTGGGATCCAGCCCTTCCCACACGTGTCTTCAGACTCTGCAGACACTCCTCCCTCACAAACGCAGCAGGGGTAGTCTAGTCAGCCACAACCTTAGAAAAAATGAACATTTACAACTTTTTCACCTCTTTTGTTCCAAGAATAATTAATGTCATAAGACATTAATGAGAAACCCTGCAAAATGCCTTCAAGAAATGAAGATTTTTTTCCCCAATGCATCTTGGGAAAACACTCGGTTCAAACACTTGCAAAGCACTAGCAATGCCTGATTTCATACTTTACATTTGAACTCTATTTTTCTCCTAGAAAAACAGGCAAAAGACAGCAGAATGCTGCTTGCCAACTCAAGGAGCAATTGTTACTACTCTGTATCTATTGCAATGAGGACACTGTCACTCAGCTTGCATTTGCAATGAAACCTCTGTCTGAAATCTCTGCACACCTTATGAGTTTTACTCCATCTTAGCTTTTCCCCTGAGGTAGTCACTCAGGTTCCAGTCCCCATAGAAGCAATCACTCCAGCCTTCCACAGCTGCAGAGGCTTGTGTCCTGAGAGATTTTCTGTTACAAGTCATGCTTCCAATCAAAACAATGCCACAGTTGACATGATTTAGTGAAAAGAAGGACTTGATTAGGGTCCAGCACATTACCAAGCAAATATTAAACAACAGGGGATTTTTAATAAGCAATAGTTGCTCTGCTCGCAACAAAAACAAGCCAGAAACAATTTCCTGTTCTACGGCTACGTGAAATGGAAGCTTGTTTTTAGGCAGCTGTGATGTGCTGTGCACATCTCAGGGAAGCAGACTGCACCTAGGAGAGGTGCTGCTGTGGACTGTGTACGTAGCTCCAGCTTCATTTGAAAGGGAAACCAGGTGACCGCCTACTAAGAGGCCAGGGCTGTGCCTCCCTGTGACACTCCAAGCTTCTTTCTTGGGGTTCTAAGTTTGGTCCACACTAAATTGTTAGGGACAACCTGTGGCTAGGAATTCATTCTTTGATGATTTCAAAACACTGTTGTTAGTTTCTCTACGTATAAATAGAAACAATACGATATGCTATGAATCAGAGCCTGTAATGGATGCTCATTTGAGGGACAGAGAGAATAATTTTGGAAAGAATTCACTTATTATCTGTAGAGAAAAAGTGACTTTCTTTGCTGTGATTTGAGAAGAGTCCATCTTTTCAGACCCAGAAATATAGAAAACAAAACAAAACAAAAACAAACAAACTAAAAAAAGAAAAACAAAACCAAAAAAACCAACCCCCCAAATCTCTACCAAAAGGAAACTCCAGCAAAGGCTGATAAAAAGGAGCCCGGCAGGAGTGAACAGATCATTACCAGCACTCAGGATTGGGTGTGGGTTGACAGTGACAACAAGCCTATCCCTGCTGTCACGAGCCACTCCACAGCAAGCGCTCCAAGCTGCACAGGAGCACAGTCTCCCAGTCGGACCTCTGCAGGAGTGTGGGGACACGCGCCTGGCTATGGAAAGGCTAGGGATGCTCTTAGAGCATGTGCCCTGGCAGGTAGGCTGCCTCTGGGACGAGCCCTGCAGTCCCAGAAGTACTCAGGGTTCTCATTTGGTCACATGGACTTTTTGATGTAGTTTTCCTGAAAATAAGACTTAAACAAAAAGTTCTTTCTCTCCCTCTCATTCCCTTGTCCACATAGGGTAAAGGCCATCTCTTTCTGCTGGACCCGATCCTTTCAGCTTTTCAGAAGAGATAGATGTGCGTCTTGCTGGCACTGCTCTCAAGTCTACTCTAGCCAGCAGAGCAAAACTGCATCTGCGTTTATGGAGCTAACTGACATCGTACTAATCTTGCTCAGATTCTCCTGCAGCCACTTTCTTTTTTTTAAGGAGAGAGAAAGCTAATGAAAACCATGTTTGTGTGCTCAAAGGCACACTGGAAAGTCATTACTCCGAGGGATAGCACGCTCCACAAGTGAAATGAAAGAAGTCTTATTTATGACAGGAAGGGCCACACTGGACTGAACTGTAACACATCCACACAGGAACAGTGCTACAGACGCAGAGTCCCCCTCCAATCCAGAGAGTGACCCTACCCCCACCAAACTCAGACTGCTCTCACGTTCAAATGCTGGTAGGAACTTAAAGGAAGACAGAGAGAGAGAGAGAGAGAGAGAGAGAGAGAGAGAGAGAGAGAGAGACAGAGAGAGAGAGAGACAGAGAGACAGAGACAGAGACAGAGAGAGACAGAGACAGAGAGAGACAGAGAGAGAGACAGAGACAGAGAGAGAGAGAGAACCACTTCACAGACAAGGAAAGAAAATCTATGCAGAAAGAAGCATCATTTCTTCACACCACCCTGCATCTTCCTGGGACTTTTCATTACTAACCCTCCAAATAATATTGTGACACTAAATCATTGATCCGTGACATTCAGTATTGGCTTGTAAATAAAGTCATGTAATACTCATGGCCTTAATCTCCTCTTAGACATGCATTTTACTAGAGTCCCGGGGCTTCTTTTTTGTATCAAAAGTACAAGAAATGCTTGAACACCTCAACAGAGAGCGTCCACTTGTGTACTACAGATGATTACCACTTCCTTCGTGAAAATCCAACAGGGGGGACATTTCTCTTTCTACTATTTGGATCTTATTCAGTTGCTTTTTTACAATTTAGATTCTTCTATAAAAGTGAACAACGAAAGTCACTTAGCTCTTGTGCACAAAAGCTATTTGGGAGACAGTCGACACTTTTCCATCTAGACCACTCACAAAGCCTCCATAGAATTCTCATTGATATTATGTGGGATCTTGGCAGTAATGCAAGAGTTTTGTAGTGTTTAAGTTGCAGCTCCCAAGAACAACATTTGCCTAAGCAAATATCTATGACTTAGACAACCCTCCATGTGCTGATAAGGGTATAGGTTTGAGATCAGGTCCTAAATTGCATATCTTCTTTTTATTTCCAAGAATACAATTCTTTGGGCCAGCAAGATGGTTTAGCAGGCACAGGCACTTGCCACCAACCCTGACAACCTGAGTTTGATCCCTGGAACCTACCCGATGGAGAGATCCAACTCCACAAAGTTGTCCATTCCACCTCAAAACACGCATATACGTACCAACACATGTGCACACATATACATACATGTAAATAAATGTAACAATAAAAAGAACATGCTTTTTATAATAAATAAATAAAATGTAAAAGGAAAAAATTAGCACATCAGAAATGGATAAGACAAACACAAGAAAAAGAACCCAAGAAAAGGTACAAGAATCAGAGACACACTCATGCCCACGCCCAGGAACCCCAGACAAACACTGAAAGCCATACTGTATACCCAGAGGATGTGGTGCAGACTTGTATAGGTCATGGTCATTGCTGCCTCAGTCTCCACGAGTTCATATGAACTTTGAATAGTGTTTAGAGGGTCTTGTCTCCTTGGTGTTCTCTATCCCTCTACTTCTACTCTCTCCACCTCTTCTTTCATGGGGTTCCCTGAGTCCTGAGGGGGGGTATTTGATAGAGACACCCCAAACCATATTAGGCTTACTACTGTAGAAAGGACATGTTGGCTTGATTCTACATAGGGAGGCCTTCCATATCCCTCCCATTTTATCAATAAATAAAAAGGGTAAACACATGAATATCCAGGATCCTAAAGTTATACACAGAGATGTGTCACCAGAGAGCCATTAGGAATTAAACTAATTATCTGATTTGATTGATGTATCTTTATTAAGCCCTGAATACCAAAAAAGGACTAGGTACTGATGAAAAACAGTCCACTCTTCCTATAAGTAGAGGGAAAACACTTCTCCTATACATAGAGGAGATGGGGACACACTCACAGACTAGTGTGGCAGGCACTGTGGACACACTGTGTCATACAGTAGTGTGGCGGGCACTGTGGGACACTGTGTCATACAGTAGTGTGGTGGGCATGGTGGGACACCGTGCCATACAGTGGTGTGGCTGGCACTGTGGGACACCGTGCCATACAGTAGTGTGGCTGGCACTGTGGGACACTGTGTCATACAGTAGTGTGGCTGGCACTGTGGGACACTGTGTCATACAGTGGTGTGGTGGGCACTGTGGGACACTGTGTCATACAGTGGTGTGGCGGGCACTGGAATGAGGAGGCACAGGCTGCTGGGAGAGAATAACAAGGACTTCCTGCAGGATGGAGGGAGGTTAGACTTGACACCAGAGGCTGTGATGTTCCAGGCATGAGAAACGCCTTGCATGAAGACCTGATTCACAGGGTTCAGCAAACATGCTGAAGGCAGGAATCAGAGGGATTATGGGCAGAATCTGTTTTTAACCACCACACCTACAATCCACACGTTCCTTCCTTGCCTTGCCCATGTGAACATTCTATGTGTGGAATGCAGTGTTATTTGTGTAGCTTTTCTCTCCTCCAAGACACTATCCCCAGACTGACTACACAGAGGTGGCTCACTTGCCTTGATAAGGCCCTGGATTCAATCCACACACCATGTACCTCCCTTGCATATACACCACTATGCAGCCTGAGCCTGCTGGGTATGCATGATTCCATGACAGTCCAGAGCGCGCCGCTGCATCGGGGTGCCTGGGGCTCCTCACAAGACTTTAGGAAGAAAGGCACTCTTATCTACTTCCAAATCCTACATAATGCCAAGTACATAATGAGAAATCAATAAATATTTGTTGAACACACATTTGAGTTCAGCGGGATACAGCTTAACTCTCTTCAAACATAGTCAGATATATCTTTTAAAAAAATTCTTTATAGCACACCCTGATACAATGGGTTAGGGGACAATCACACACAGTAGGGATCTCTAGCCTGTGAAACCGGTGTAATCCAACATTCCCTGCTGTTAGGAAATAGAGGACTACATTTACTCTAAGCTAGTTTCCACTAGAAAATGTTACTGATGAAATACTTCTGGCAGATGTTTAGAATAAAAACTGACATTGTAAGGTAATGATTTAGCAGATAACTAAAAGTTAGAAAGTCAGAAGGGAGAAGTGGAAGGATGCCATTCAAATGCCTAGCTTTGTTACGAGGCGGGGGTGCTATTTTCTGTCTAGGTTTCTCATTAAGCGGAGATCACTATATTTAAGGCAATTTAACAAGAGTAAATACAGAGAAGCACAGTAATGAAAATGTAGAAGATGCCTGGATGGTCAGGGGCAGTCCACAATTATGAATTTTATGTCTTGAGGCATCACGATTGGTTCTTAGACACTTCCCGTTCACCCAGCAGAGAGCCAGGCTTTGGGCTGCGTGTCTGGGATGTAGAGGTGGGGAAGACAACAGCGCTCCTTGGATGTAACTGATGGTAAAGAATGCGAGAATGCTAATGACAAAAATCCTAGCTATAATTTTATCCCCATGCAAAGAAGAAGCAACAGGGGAGCTGGGAGCAGGCTTGGCGGGAACATCCCAGTCTCTCAAGTGCATGCTGTCAATCAGGCAGGTCAGAGGAGACTGAGTCTGGCCAGTATGTGCTTCCTCTCATCATCACCACAGCATCAGCTCAGTGGAAGCCTCCATGCATGGCCGTGCTCTAGCATAGCGGCCCAGACCTTGTGCTCCCTCCCTGTAGCTTCTTCAGGTCATGTCTTCGAGTAGTGCCTATATTAAAAAACATAAGCTCTGTCTATAAGAACTTCCTAAGCTGGGGAAGGGGAGGGTGCTTCATTTTCCTTCTGCAGTAACCTATGGTGGCCACCAAGAGGCGCTATGGATTAACAAATGAGTGCGCACTGCTCTGAGAGGCAAACTCAGCTTACCCAGCTTCAGAAGGCCAGCAACTCTTGCAGAAAGACAGATGTTTGTCCAGCAGAGTACAGATGTTTTTGACCAAAGTTCCAAAATAAATCTTTCTTGTAAAGTATAGTCTGAAGGCAGAAACTGTTTCTTACAGAGGTTTCTAAAGCTAGAAATAACTACTTTCTTAGTGGGTCACCTGGGGCATGGAAATAAAAAGGCAAACAAGCCATTAAACAACAACAATGGACAAGATCAGCTTACAAGCGAGAATGAAGCTCTGGGGACCATGAGAACATCTCTTTGAAAGGACACATGCTGGAAGCGGCTCTGATAATGTCACCCTTGGCCTCAGTTTTGAATGACCCCACTCCAACAGGAACTGTTCCTAACCTTCAGGCGGAACTGGCCAACATTTCATGTTTGTAACATTGCAGTCAGTTGCCATGGGAAGTAATCTACTGCCACAGACATCTTTTGGATTAGCGCTCCTGGATCATACAGAGGCAAAAGCCGTCAAGCAAATCGTGTATCTTTTCTGTGCTAGTGTGTTCTTTTCAGGGCTTAGTAAGATTCAGAAAAACTGAGCAAAACTGTTACAGTATGAATTTTTAAAAAATCTTCTAAATACTTGTACAGAATTTTGGAAATGAAATTTCTATTGACCCAGATCACTCTTGAACTCACTAGTTATAAACAGGTTTCTCGTTTTCTTTGTACTAGACAAATTTAAGGCTGGTACAGCAAGTGGCTCCACTAGGCTAAAAGTGAAGACTTAGCTCCCCAGAGTTTTGAATATTTAGTTTGAAACTAGCCCTGTAAGTATTTTCCAAAAGCCTCCTAGAGGGCCTGAAAACACAAATATTTCCTAAGGATTCTTGAGTATTTAACAGCATTAAAAAATGCTTAAAATATTACCCAGCCTTTTCCTCCCACCCACATCCTCTCCCCTAGAAGAGAGAAGAAGCAAAAGTCCTTGCCATAATCATCATATTTGGGTGGGCACCACTGGCTAATTATAATACAATGGGCTATTTTCAGCTTCCTAAAAATAAGGGGAACTCTCATCGAGTGCTGGGAACGGTTGTGCAAGGGCACCACATGGACCATATGACACCCACAAGAAACAACGTGGAAAGCATTTCAATCACACGAAAAGCAGAGAGGACAAAGAAAAACAAGTTAAATAGAAGTGTGCCCAGGAGCAGAGAAATTCACCCAAACTTCCAGTGATGCTGGTGTGACCTCTTCTGTGTCAGTTCATGTTGAAGGAGACCAATGCCATGCAGGCTTGTGCATGAACAAACACAATAAACAGACAAGCAAACAAATAAAACTTTTAAACAAGTGCTTAGTATGTAGTCCAGGCTGGCCTTGAACCTGACACTCTCCTACATCCACCTCCCAAGCTCTGGGAGTACCAGCATGCACTACTGTGCCTGGTCCCTAAATACCATCTTTTCAAAAAGTGTTTGATAAAACTTTGTTGTATGTGTGGCTGGTGGGTCATTTTCCACATGCATTCAGGTCTGTTCAGAATCTTCTTCAAAGAGCCCCTCTCCAGCTGTGTCACATAAAATAACACATTTGCAAACTACATTATACTCTCATGTCACCCACCCATTCTCCAAAGTATTATCAGCCTATGAGAGACCACCAATGCACTCACTGTCCTCCTGCATTATAGTGGGAGTTCACAATGGTGGGGCCTCACAGGTTCTGTGCTCTTCAGTCCAACTGGGGTCTTTGACAGGTGTAGATACTCATATTTATTCAATGTTCTGAGTCATTTCTTCGTTGTTAACAACTTCAGAAAAAGTTGGTGAAAATTCGGTATCGTTACAGAACAAACTAAACATTATAAATATAAGTAGTATACTCTTGCCAGCTGTAGATGGCTCAATTGGGAAATGAAGGAAGTGGCACATATGCCCAAAGAAAGGTAGGAAGAAACCGTAGAGCAACCCAAAGCCAGGCAGAGATGCTGTATTTCTGACAGGCATTGCCCCTGACGGCAATAATCCAATGCTCTCACACTTCAGAGGCCAATTTCCTTCTGGTGATTTCTCCCTATTCATCCTGAGTGGGCAGACTCACATAAGTCATGGTGATTTAGATTCAGTCAATCAGTTTTCTGTCAGCAGGACAACTCCAGTGGGCCCATGAAGTGCAGTTTTCACGCTTGGGGTTCCATTTAATGTTGGACAATTATGGGAAAGAGACCCATCATTCCGACCCTGGAGACCAAACACAACCTTCCTAAAGGATGCTAAAGACACACAAATTTAACAAGACTCACACCAGAGAGTCTTGTTTATGAGGAACAATGTCAGTATGTGCTCCTGTGGGTCACATCTTAAGTGGCCATGTCTTCTCTCATTAGTCTTTGTGTGAGGACAGCCACAATAATCTTTGTTATAAGTGTATTTGAGGTGAACAGTATTAAGCAGAGCAGAGCATAAAGCATTAGAGGCCAGGGCACATCCTATTTCTGTTTGGTAAGTGATGAGCAATGCCCAAGGCTAGGATAACTGCGGTGAGGTGAGGCAGGTCCTACGTCCACAGTGTTGATGGGAATGAACCTCCGCAAATGTCCTGGGGGGACAGAGTGACCCAAAGTCATCAGGAGCCTGAAGAGTCATTATAACCTTTGACCTAGTGATTCCATTTCTAGGACTTTATCCTAAGGAAGTAATCAAAGATAAGAACAGAGATTTATATACAAGGATGTTCAAAATTTGGAAGCAATCAAATATACAAAAATAGAAAAGTGCCTAAACAAATAATAATATGTCTTAGAATATAATTCATATGTTAAGATAAGTTTTTTATAAACAAATCCCTAATATAAAGGTTAATTTGTATCTGAAATCAAATATGTTTATGTGTATATATGTATTTTTATATATACTTACCAAAATATTTATGGTGATTATCTTTGGGTGATGGGATTAAATAGTTAAAACCGATTAAAAGTTTTATTGTCATGATTTTCTACCATAAATAGGTATTTCTTAACATGGAACAGTTGTGTTGGTTTAATTATAAATGGACACATCACAGGATCAGGAGAAGGTCAGGACTCAAAATCTCATTTGGATTCAAAGGGGTTGGCTAACCTTGCTGTTGATAAATGTGTAACTGTATCCGTGTCACTAAGACACTCTTTCTAGCAGGCATTTAGTTTTTGTCAAAAGGCCAGTCTGAAAGAATGTTCAGCAGCATGCCAAGTGCCACTAGGCACAAGCTCCCATCTTCCCGGTGGGTTTTCTGGTCCCCGTTCTAATTTCATTTAGATGAATATGGTAGGTCTCCACTTGGGATCCCAGGCAACTCTCATTCTTGCCCTAAGGAACAAGCTGCTCAGAGGGCTGAGGTTCAGGCACAGAGAGCTCTGCCTGCACTTCTGTTATTTGGCTCATGGAACTGTAAAAGTCTGGTGAGTCAACAGAGAGGCTCCAAACACAGAGGTCAGTGCTGGGCTACTGATCTTGCTGACCCCACCTCAGAGCCAAGAATTGCAGTGCAGCCTTCTCCTCCCACGCTAAAACCATTAGCAACCAGCTCCTCCTGCCTGATTCTTTTACAACTCTGTTTTGAATAGGTAATGGCTCTTCCGGTGCCCACACACTAAATTAGCATGTCATCCACGACTTTTCTTTACTGTAAAGGCCTTTCATGTATCTGTAACAGTGCCCTGCTTGTTAGTGCTAATTCACATTAATTGGATGATACCCTCTTTGAAATCAGACTGTGATCACTGAAAGTCCTAGGTCTAGTGTGGATGTGGAAGTCAGTTTATACACATCTGGTGACTTAATAGGTCGCTGTTTCAGGCAACAGGCAAACTGCTCTAAGCCTTGCTCAGTCACATTTTAGAAATGTTTTCAGACACAGGGAAAGCCTAGGAAACTGTCAGTACTACTTTTTTTTCCCCTTGCCTGGAGTTTATTTGTAAAAACTGGTCATCTGCAAACAGTGTATAGGCAGGTGTGTCACAGCAGTCTGTCTGTCTGTCTTCACACTGGCAGGAGCCTTTTCTATGGGGCCTTCACAGGGGCCTGGGCACCTTTAGGAACCTGGGCTGGAGCTGAAGCCTGGGCCTTAGCTGGAGCTGCGGCCTCTGCCTTGGTTTGAACCGTGGGTTTTGGTTGGCAGAGCCTACAACCCTTGGCCATGTAGCTTCAAATCCGCTTCCCAAGTTTGGGGTGAGCGATGAAAGCCAGGAGGCTGAGTTTGCGGCTGGGATCCTTTGGCATCTTGGGCTTGATGGCCTGAGGCTTCACACGGGCTTTGATGGCCTCTGTGTGTGCACTCACTGCCTTTGCGTTGTTGCCTGCATCTTCTTCAGGCCTTTCTTTGTACTTCTTGGAAAAGTGTATGTTCCTTAGGAACTTGGGGCCAACCCCTTAAGAGATTCATATCTTTGTGACTGGGGTTTCTTGATGCCATTTCTGTGCCATTTGTGGGACTGGTTGTATGTGGTATAGTTCTTGGCCTCCGTCTTTTTAATTTCCCATGAACATGCTACTAAATCTGATGATGCCAATACGCTTGGCAGGCTGAGGTGGTAGAGTGCTGTTGGCATGTTCAAGGATCAGGACTCAAACCCCCAGCATGAGAAAAAGAGAAAACAAAAACAAAAGCAAAGCCCGAAGAGCAATGTGTGTGTCTCTCAATGCCTGTCTTTCAAAATATTCCTAGAGCTCCTGGCCTGATACAAGGCTCTCTGGGAGATGTCTCCAGATCTCTAGAAACCAGGTAGCTACACTAGGGTGCTACAGTGCTCTTCCTCCGGAGCTCCCAGGAGACCATGTATCCCAGCCTTTCCTGCTGGTATCAGTAACAGGAACCCTGCCTCACTGGGCCAGCAGAAACCTCTCTCTCTCGTCTATAGTTGTAGAAAACACCATTAAAGATGGAGTCTAGGTAGGGTGTGCTTGATTGGAAACCACTGTGAAAACCTGTCCTTTGAGGAAAATTTGGTGTGGCAAGTTTTAATGCCAAGAAATAAAATCAAAGTTTTTTCCAGCTATTCCCAAGTCTGGGACAGCTACTATGGGCACACAGCCCTTTCTCCCTAAACTGTTCATGCTTATCTCAAAGGGACAGACTTCGTCTTTAAAAGTTTCTTCTTAAAAAAAGAATGTGAACTAATCTCTGGCTCTACTGGGGAGCACTGTCCACCTAGTGCGCTTGCTCTGTCCTCACTGTGTATGTACATGCATTCCCATAAGCATAGCTACTAGATGCAATTTTTAGATGAGTAAAAAGTAATGTGATTTCTTACGGCTTTCCCCCTGACATTCTTAGTGTGGTACCAGGCACGAGAAGCTCCCCTGTGAGTTATTTGTCCAGGGAGTCCAGGAGTCTCAAAACAACACAGGCTGTTGCTATTGCTTTTGGTTGCCTCCCAGAAGCTGAAGGTAAGCCATTACAGCCAAAGACACCTTGCACTTCTGGCGCACGATTCACAGTGGACCTGGCTCAGAGCTTCTTTCCTGAAGACTGGCTTTCACAGTATCAAAAGGTGCTATGCATGTTTCCAAGGGAGAGAAGTAACTCCTAACCCAACTGTGACTGCAATGAACCATGATAATGACCTGCACGGCAAGGTATCCCTAAGGCACTTATGTCATGGCAGTGACCAACAGCTATCTAATTGGATGTAATGCTCGTTCAACAGTAAGGAAATCATGTCTGGTACTAGAAACCTGGTCAAATATCTAGGGCTAGTGAGGTCATGGAACTTAAAGGAGAACCTACCCCTGCCACCAGCACAATTCCTAATTGCATTCTAAATACTCATGTTTTTTTTTTTTTTTTTTTTTTTTGCTTTTTTTTTTTTTTAAACCCAGAGAGAAGTGTAGTTTTCCTCACAAAAAAAATTTCTATTTGTAGCAGTCAGAGACCATTACAGAAAACCACAATTGGTCAAAACACAAAGAACAACTGGTTGCAGGGTGCTCAGCCCCAATGATGTATGCACAACACAACTCCAGCACCCAAGTCTCAGGAAAGGGTATGGAAGAGAAGGAGAGAAATTGTGAAAAACAGAGGCCTAGCTAATCTGCTATGAGACTGGGACTTCTAGAAGCAGCAGGGAAACTTTGCATATGATTCTGCAACAATATGTCTACCCAAAGAAGACCTGAACAAGTACACCAAAAGCCATGCTAACACAGTAGGGGAAATCTCATGGGGCAGAGTTTCAGGAATAGACAACTACAGGTAATTAAGAAATGCTAAGATCAGGATAACTCGTCTTCCCAAGGGATGAGCCCTACGTGGCTATCCAATAACAAGTAGTCAGGCCTGAAACAAGACACACACAGGTAACACTAAATGGATGCGCAAACAGCCGGTTTTATTTATATACTATGTACATTTACACATATTTTATGTATACACACATATATGTAACAATAACAGTTAAAGAATGAATTTCAGGTGGAGTAATTAGGTGAGAAACATGGGAGAGAAGGAAAGGGAAGAAGGAAATAATATAATTTTTATATAATATATATTATATAAAATATATTTTAATTTAAAAAATAAAATAATTACATATACGTGTGTGTGTGTGTGTGTGTGTGTGTGTGTGTGTGTGTGTGCGTGTGCACGCGCTAGAGAAATGACTTAGCAGTTAAGAAAAGTGGCTGCTTTTCCAGAGATCCTAGGTTCAAGTCCTAGAACCCACAAGGTAGCTCACAATCGTCTATAACTCCAGTCCTAGGCTAGCTGACACCCTTTCCTGGCTTCTATAGGCAATAGCCATACATGTGGTGAACAGAGAGATATGCAGATAAAAAAGACTTATGCACATAAAAATAAATAATCAAAACGACATATATATGTGTGCTTGTGTGCAGGTATGTACAAATGTACACAATGTTCCTGGAAGCCAGAGGCATCTTCAGGAGCTGCAGTCCCTACTGTAGGTACTGGAAACCAAAATCACATCTTAAGAACCAAGTCATATCTCCAGGCTTATGATAAAAAAATTTTTTTAAGTTCTCTATATAGCTCTTAAATCAGCAGCTCTCAACCTGTGGGCCATGACCCACCCAGGGGCTGAACAACCTTTTTACAGGGGTGGTCAAAGGAGGGAAGTAACCACAGATACTTACGTTACAATTCATAACAGCAGAAAGATTAGTTATAAAATAGCAATGTAAACAATTTTACACTTGGAGGGGGTCACCATAGCATGAGGAACTGTATTAAAGGGTCACAGCAGTAGGAAGGTTGAGAACCACAGCCTTAGATGATGATGTACAAATAATATGAAAATTTCAACTAACGCAGAATTCCATTTTAGGATAAGCACGGACTTAAAAGCCATTTAATTGGTGAATTTCAGCAATTAATGACTGAGGTCAAATTTAAACGATATTGAATAGTTTCAAATATCCTGTCAGTTTTCAACAAAAAGAAATTGTTTTCATTTTTTCTTACATAAACATCTAAGTCTTTCAAACTCTAAACTTCCTGTTCCTAACATTGTATTTAAAAGAAAAGACACTTTTAACCTCTATGTTTTAATAATAGCAACTCCCAACTTCCAATGTGTTTGAGCCCTGTAGGTTTAGTTTACAACTAACAGAGATTACTAATTTTCTCTAAACTTGCAAACCATTTCCTGAACGGAAACACACTGTATGTTAGGAACTTTAAAAGATGCAATGCCTCCTGTCCTTTGAAGAGTTTATAGTCCAGTGGGAGAGTGAGATTCAAATAAATAACAGCAACACACATGCCTTATGAAGTGGGCTCTCCAGGGGCTCCCATAGAACAGAAAGTGTTGGGAAAAGCTCCTTAGAGAAGGTGACATTCGTATTTGAGATTTGTCAGAATTTGAAGATGAAGGAGAAAGAGAGGAAACAGATAATAAGGAAAAACCTTTTTGGATGTTTTGACTAGAAAGTTTTCTTGGTAAAAAAAAAATCTTGTTCTGTTCACAAAAAAAAAAAAAAAAAAAAAAGTAAGCTGTGCGGACAGATGAATATGGTGTCACCTTCACCTTGGCCCTAGAGACCACCAGACAAAGCCCAGGTGATGTTCTATGATGACTTGGGCCAAGACAGCAGATGGAAACATTACTGAGCCAATTCTACCCCAGTGACTGACGCCAGCGTGCCTCTGGAAATGAGGAGAGGGCCACAGGTCCACGCACCACAGGACACGATGGCTGGCGCTCCTGGGGATGTTCTCACGTGACTTGTGCGGTTTTGGAAACCCTTCTCCTTCTATAGTTTCTTGTTATTGAGAGTGGGAAAAATATTTTCTTAGGTTTGGAAAAGAAGTTGGACTCCAAAAAGATAGCAAGCGCAAGCTGGCTATTGACAGCTGCATGGGAAACGGGAGAAACATGGAAAAATACAGCGTTCTTTTCTTAATATGTGATCGGAACGTTTAAAGGTTGTTAGTGACAAGGATTAAGAACAGAGTGTTCTGCTCTGTATCTGTAAGCCAACCCTGAAAATATGCCTAGATCTGTAAGTTCAGGTCCTCTGAGACTTCTTGAAGCCAATATTAAATCAGGTGGGGTGGGGGTGGCTAAAAAATAAACTGTTTAGACTATTCCTCCCTAGCCCACCGTTTAAAACTGTGTAACGTGTGCTGTGCAGGCTTATGTGTTTGAGCACACAGCTCCTAGCTTGTCGCATTGCTTTGAGAAGCTGAGGAATGTTTGAGACACAGACCCTAGGCTGCTAGGGGTAGGCCTTGAAGAAGGACTTGCTCCCTTGGGCTCTGCTTTAGTGTCTCTACTTTCTCACCCACTACCATGTGAAGTGTGTCTGCTCACACTACCAACACTGTGACTAACACAGCCCCAGCTGCCTTGTCGTCCCTGCTGGGACAGGCTGTACCCTTTAACGTGGGATTCCAATCAACTCCCTCCATCTTTAACTAACTCACAATGAGGTAAAAGGTGGCACACACCTTTAAACCCAGCACTTGGCAGGCAGAGGCAGGTGGATCTCTGTGAGTTCAAAGTCAGACTGGTCTACAGTGTGAGCTCCAGGATAGTCAGGGCTACAGAGAAACCCTATCTTAAAAAACAAAACAAACAAACAAAAACCCACCAACTAACCAACCAACCACATATCTACACAAACAAACAAGCAAACAAAACCAAGCTAACTTGGGAGTAGAAGTTAGCAGCATGATGTCTGTACCTTTGTACCTATCATGTCATAGAAGCCACTGAAGTTTTCCATACAGCAAACTGAAGGCAAGCAAAGGAAGCATGAATGCAGAGCTGGGAGAGCCAGCTACTGAGACAAAGCTGAGCACTGGTGTTAGAAGACCTGGGTTTGCAACTCAGCTCTGCAGGACCGTGATACATTTAAAGCTTCTCTTCATGCCTCTGGAAGGATTTTATTCCTGCCAAACTTCTTACAGGGGAAGTCAGAGAGAAGGGTAAAAGGGGAACAGTATGTTTAGCTAAAAAAAAAAAAAAGGTATCTTTCTTCTAACCTCTAAAAAACAACAAAGTAATAATTACAAACTGTTTATGTAAAAACTTTGATAACTTTATTCATTGTTTTATTTCTAGTGCTTGGCAAAGCTGGACTATAAAACTTATTTATTATAGAATTGAAGGAATGAGTCTAGATAAAACTATAGATTAAGTGTTTCTTATAGAATTTTGAAAGCAATCCAGAAAGCTAAAGAAAGCCACACTGTACCTCCTTGGTACATCATAGGCAAGGGATTAAATGTGTATCCCGAGTTTCATTATCTTGAAACCGTTGTGCACAGAGCTCAGTAAACACTTGGACACACAGGTGCATGGTCTAAATGCTGGCACAGACTCCACGGAGGACACGCACTTCCCATGCTATTCCAGCTCATTTGAGCTGTTCTCTTGTCTGTGTCTCACTCCTTCTTTCCTTCCTTCCTTCCTTCCTTCCTTCCTTCCTTCCTTCCTTCCTTCCTTCCTTCCTTCCTTCCTATTTGGATGAGACCACGAAAAACAGGTATTGAGATGATAGACTGAAATCTGTCATTGACTTGTGACTCCTCAAAGAACTCCCAGGGATACTGAGGACTGAACCTGTGATCTTGTGCATGCCAGACAAGTGCCCTAGCACTGAGTTACGTCCTCAGCCCAATTCAGTGAGTCCTTGACTCCAACACTATATGGCAAATGAACAGTGTGCCTTAGGAAAAGGAGCATGGAGCAGATGTAAACTCTGGAAACACTGTGACACCTGTAGGAGGCACCAAGAATCCAGGAAGCTCAGGCCCTGCATGAAGCGTGTGGCCTACGCTGGCCTGAGGCTGTGACAGGAGTCTCTTCTCCCTTCTCATGATCCTAAATCTAATTACTTGATTAATCTTAATTCTGCCTTCCCCCTTTTTCTGTGTTTTTCGGGAGAGGGGAGTTTCTAAGCAGGTTTTTGTTTTGTTTTGGTTTGGTTTTTGCAAACTCTAGACCAATCACCATTAAGGATCTAGTGGCTTTTATCTCTTATTGTGGATTTCATCACATGCAGAGCTTTTCTTTATTGTGCCTTCAGCTTTATTTCTTTTCTAATCTACTTTTTGCTCTGGTATGGAATTTAAAATACAAATGGATTTGTGTATGTGAATGTCTAAGTTCATATGTGTGGGGTATACATTAATGTTAGGAGTCAACACTGTGTGTCTTGCTGTGATCACTCTACATTATTTTGAGACAGAATTTTTCATTGAGCCCAGAGCTCCGAGACTGGCGAGGCTGGCGAACTCAGTGATCATTCTGTCTGAGTTCCCTAAGCTGGGGTTTACAGGTGCACTACATGGATGTGCTCAGCGCTTTTCATATATTTCTCCAAAGAATCAAGGAAATTTTATCAAAGTACAGTGACTGTATAGACTGGAAAGAAACAGCCAAGGTTGAACGTGGGTCACACAAGTGAAGGTATTGGAGAGCCCAGGTCACTGCTTAGGGCTTTTTCGTTTGTTTGTTTGTTTGTTTGTTTGTTTATTTGAGATAGAGTTTCTCTGTGTAGTCCTGGCTGTCCTGGAACTCACTCTGTAGACCAGGCTGGCCTCGAACTCAGAAATCCACCTGCCTCTGCCTCCCAAGTGCTGTGATTAAAGACGTGCACCACTACTGCCTGGCGCTTAGGGCTTTTTTTTAATGGGGTCAAAGGAGGGAGGTGTTTGGTTACTAGGGTTGTATTGTGGGCAGACTCTGTTTTAAATGACAGGCTTTGATAAAGCAGGCCACACTGCTTGCATGTTCGAATAATGCATCTGATTTTGATCAAGCACGCACACAGACAGAAGAAGCTAAGTAGAGGAGTCTCCCTACCGGTTTACTTTGAGGAAACAGTTTGCCTTATTGTATGTGTATCCAAAACCATCTCAGGTCAGATCTATCTTCCAGCTCTACCTAGACATAAGCACAGGAGGAAGGGTCCTTAAGAGGAGGAGACACTCCTGACTCCATTGTTTAACGGAGGTATAGCAGGTTGCTAGGTGCACTGTACAGAAAGGCTGTAGGAAAGCAGTATGTGCAGACAAGTGTCCCAGGCTGCCCAACGCATTCTCAGAAGGGAGGTATGCACAGCCCCAAACAGCCGAGTCCTGAAACTCTTCCCCTTGCACACTTGACAATATTTCCTATGAGTCACATTTTGACAGCATTTCCAAGGTTTTTGTTTGTTTTATTTTGTTTAGTTTTGTTTGACATAAAGTCTCACTATGAATCCCAGGATGGCCTGGAACTCGTTGAGAACTACCCGCCTCTGCCTTCTGCGTGCTGGGATAAAGGGGTGGGCTACTACGAATGGCGTAACATACATTTCACACGTTTTTGCAAGTAGTATAGAGTATGGTTACTGTCATTCAAGTGCTGAATATCTTGTACAGTGATTTAGTCCTTATACATGTAGTTTAGAAATGGGATTTAATATTTTTATTGTCATTTTATGATGAATTTCTTTTTTAAAATATTTTTATTAATTCTTTGAGAATTTCATATGATAGATTTCGATCACTTTAACCCCTACTTCTTTTCTTAACATTCTCAGATCTACTTTCCCCCTCTAACAGCTCACATCCATGTCCTTTTAAATTTTTTTTATTTTAAATTTCATCATAAAAAGTTTGCAAATGGAAAACATCACAAATCAAAAATTATCCAGATAAAATCTATCATCTCAATGAACTTGCATACAGTTAGAAGAGCCATTCTGGGGCTGTGGAGCTTCACAGCAGGTCTCCCCTTTCACTATCTAATGTATTTCTATGCAAAATCATCACCTGACCCATCAGCCACCAAAGAATGAAAACCCACTAGCATCAGAGTCAGAGCTGGGAAACAATTGCCTCAGTATCCTCCTTCCTAATGCATCAGTTGCCAGTCCCAAGGTCTTCCTCATCCTCTGCTCCTTAAAATGTAAGTTCTCTTTTCTACATGTTATATTGTATTCCCATGGACATTTGTTTACAAATATAGATATAGATTGGCTTTGCCCTGCATCTGAAGGAGATCGTGTTCTTTTTTCCTTTTTTGACACTGTATAACTTTACTTAACATTATACATTCTAAGTTTGTTCACTTTTCTGAAAATTCTGTAATTACAGTTTTCATTACAGCTAGACAGTATTCACACACACACACACACACACACACACACACACACACACACACACTTTTCATTACCTACACTCATTTGTGATGGATAACTAGATGGACAATTATTTGCCACAGTGAATAAATGCAGGCAGTACCATTGCATGGGCTGGGTTCTCAGTTGAAGGGGGAGGGGGGCAGAAACTGAGTTGGGCTCCAGCATTCATCTTCCTTCGATTCCAGCGTGTGGATTATTTAATGTGTCAGCTGCTTCCTCTTTCTGACACAAGGCCTGACATGCTCTCCTCCATCACAATGAACTGTATGCCCTAGAACTACAAGACAAAATGAGCCTTTCCTCTCTCAGAAAATGGAAAAGAAAGTGACACACGGATGTGGCTTCAGTCCTTAGCACTCTCCACTCCACATCAAGTCAATGGTTGACTCCTTTATAGAGCCTAAACTGCTAACAAATACAGGAAATCAAGAGAAGTCCTCTCATTTGTTATGAGTGAACAAGACACAGCATGAGTGACCTGGGCTAAGATGCCAAAGATAACTTGGAAAGGTACAAAGGCTGAGGGGCAGCAACAGGAAGGAGGTAGCTATTACTCACGTGATAAATTAAAAGCTGCACGTATGTGCAGGTGGCTAAGGCCTGGCCAGTTCTTTACAGGTGTTTTGGGTTGACCTGTTTGAAGACTGACGTATATACTGAGTTGGGGTCACTACTGTCTGCTGAACTCTTTAAACTAAAATAGCCTGTGCAGTTCTATGCAGTCATGGGGATGGGGTTCTTAAAAGGCTGTTCTTAAGGCCTTTAGTCATTTCTTTTGGCTTCAGCCCCTACAAAAGAGATTTTCACCTGACCCATATGATGACATCACCATGAGAGGTATACTGTCCCATTATCTCTGACTGTCTTCATCTCAATGATCACACTTTGGTCGAGATAGCTGCAAGGCAGAGGCAGTTAAAAGAAAGTCCTTGGTAATCTGGAAAAACTGGCGGCTCCTAAGTTATATCCCCCACCCTCAAGAATATCAGCTTCATGCAGATCCCAGGAGGCAGCTCTGCCCCCAATCTCACAGAACCCAGAGGAAGTAGGCCTCCAAGGAGTTCTAACCTGGGTAGTATCGTAGGTAAGGAGAAAGCAACACCCGCCCTAAACAGGGAGTAACTGGGACCCACGAGGACCCAGGAAGTCACTCCTGGCCTGAAGCACTGATTCCTTCCTGTCTGAGCCTAAGCCTGAGCAGATCTTGGGCCTCAGCTCTTACCCCAGTAGTAACAACCATCCCACACAGTTTTGATACAACCAAAATAATAGGAAAGACAGGCTCAAGTCAGAGACAGGGCAGGTAGCACTAAGGAGATCCAGATGGCAAAAGGAAAGCGCAAGAACATAAGCATCAGCAACCCAGGGTACTTGGCATCATTAGAACCTAGTTCTCCTACACAAAAAAGTCCTGAATTTCCCATATCACTAGGAAAGCAAGATTCAGATTTAAAATCACTACTAATGATGATGATAGAGGATTTTAAGAAGGACATAAAAACATTCTCAAAGAATTTGAGAAGAACACAGGTAAACAGCTAGAAGCCCTTAAAGAGGAAGCACAAAAATCCCTTAAAGAATTATAAGAGAACACAACCAAACAAGTGAAGGAATTGAACAAAACCATCCAGGACATAAAAATGGAAGTAGAAACAATAAAGAAATCACAAAGGGAGACTACCCTGGAGATACAAAACCTAGGAAAGAAATCAGGAGTCATAGATGCAAGCATCACCAACAGAATACAAAAGATAGAAGAGAGAATCTTGGGTGCAGAAGATACCATAGAAAATATTGACACAACTGTCAAAGAAAACGCAAAATGCAAAAAGTTCTTAACACAAAACATCCAGGAAATCTAGGACACAATGAGAAGACCAAACCTAAGGACAATAGGTATAGATGAGAGTGAAGATTCCCAACTTAAAGGGCCAATAAATATCTTCAACAAAATTATAGAAGAAAACTTTCCTAAAGAATGAGACGCCCATAAACATACAAGAAGCCTATAGAATGCCAAATAGACTAGACCAGAAAAGAAATATCTCCCGTCACATTATAATCAAAACACCAAATGCATAAAACAAAGAAAGAATATTAAACGCAGTAAGGGAAAAAGGCCAAGTAACATATAAAGGCAGACCTATCAAAATTACACCAGACTTCTCAACAGATACTATAAAAGCTAGAAGATGCTGAACAGATGTCATACAGATTCTAAGAGAACACAAATGCCAGCTCAGGCTACTATACCCAGCAAAACTCTCAATTACCATAGATGGAGAAACCAAGATATTCCATGACAAAACCAAATTTACACAATATCTTTCCACAAGCCCAGCATTACAAAGGATTAATAGTGGAAAAGCTCCAATACAAGGAGGGAAATTATAACCTAGAAAGAGCAAGAAAGTAATCCTCTTCCAACAAATCCAAAAGAAGATAGCCACACAAAAATAATTCCACTTATAATAACAAAAATAACAGGAAGCAACAATCACCCTTCCTTAATATCTCTTAACATCAATGGACTCAATTCCCCAATTAAAAGACATAGGCTAATGGACTGGATACGTAAACAGGACCCAGCATTTTGCTGTAGACAGGAAACCCACCTCAGTGACAAAGACAGACTTACCTTAGAGTAAAAGACTGGAAAACAATTTTTTCAAGCAAATGGTCCTAAGAAACAAGCTGGAGTAGCCATTCTAAAATCTCCAGCCGGAGAACACAAAGGGAGGGACTCATGGCACCACCTGTATATGTAGTTGAGAATGGCCTTGCCAGGCATCAATGGAAGTGGACGGTCTTGGTGCCTGAAAGTTTGGATTCCCTAGTGTTGGGGAATTGGAGAGCAGGGAGGCGGGAATGGGAGGATGATGGGAGTACACCCTCATAGAAACTCCCAGAATTATATGGATTAGACATGACAGAGGCAGGCCGCCAGATGGCTAGATTCCAGAATTCAAACAAAAAATTATCTTGGTACTAAAATGTGTTTGGAGAATTGTATATTACAGAATACACAGCCTCGGTGTATCTACTCATCAAGCAAGCTGAGCAGACCTGCTCGAACCTCTGATGTCCTGGAATTCCAACTGGATGAATTAAAGACACAGTGTCAGAGGCTTATCAATTTACTTTTCCCCCTGCCCCTCTTCTAATATCTCAACGCCCATAATCATCTTGAAGAAGTTAATGAAGAGTTGGTGCCCCTATTTCCTGGGCTTGGGGACTGAGGTGGTTAATATTGGGCTGTCTTTCTAGGGAAAAGTAGTGGTTTTGTTGGAACAGGGAGGATTAGCTAGAATTTATTGCATAGCCATAACCTATTGGTAGAAATAAGTATAATTGTTATTAATATGAAGTTATAATTTCTTAAATGGTACAAAATTTACCTTGATTTCAAATTTAAGGTTTTCGTTGGTATGAGCTTCTTATTAATATAAAAATGAGATTAATATTGTTACTCTCATAGGCATTGTGCCTATATAACACATCTAGGAATACAAGGCTTAGACCCAGTTCTTCTTTAACTTTTCTAACTGATTTGAGATGGTTAGCCTGTGAGTTAAGGGCCTATACAAAATTCATGGCTCTGGGTTTATTGTTATATAGTGTTTTCTATATTTTATTTAGAAATAGCTAAGAGGAGTTAACAGACAACAGTCCAGATTACCTTACATGGATAGTTGGTTTTCAAGATGTCAGAAGTCCACAGAATTGACATTACAAACATTTCTGTATTAATGTTTATTTTGATTAGAGACCTGTCTGCTCCTGACAGCTTCCTGTCTTGGATTCTAAGAAGAAATTGAGTATCTTTGGAGTTACTCCAGTTGTGGTGACAGCTACTAGGCAAAAATTGCCTCTTTTCATCTACAGATAAATCACTGTCCAGAAAAGCACACACTTGCAGAACAGTTGACTGATTATATCTGCCAAGACAGAGTAATCAGCCCTTAATAATTCTGCATCACTAGGTCTGTCAGATGATCCTGGGCCAGAAGGCTGAAGATCGAATGCTCCAACATTTTGTAGTATAGGGATTTTCCAGGTGTTCAGCGGTCTCTAAAAATTGGCTAAGTTTTAGAAGCTATGCTTTGTGCTTCCCATAATTTCAGTTAACTCAGTCATTCTGGATTTCTGACAGGGTTGAAATAATAGTCTTATAGCCAATCCCGGGTATTTACTTTGAGAGAAAAGATTTGAGAGGATGGTTTTCAGCTGACATTCATTCTAAAGCCAAGAAAAAAAAAAAGCCAGGTTCAGAACTAAGTCTTTTAGTTAGGAGGGGTGACAGAGGTTCTGGTTAGTCAACAAAATGATGGATTGGGTATTAGGTCTACCTTGTACCTTTACTGACACAAATTGGTATAGTTATGCTCTAATTGTATGTTAAAAGAAAAGTTTTATTTTAACAGGAAGGGTGATATGTGGGAGGAGTAAGGAGAGGAAGATAAGGAGTAAGGAGAGGAGGAGGAGGAGGAGAGGAGAAGCTAGGTGAGGAGAGAAATGGGAGGAACATGGAGGCGGATATTTGCGTGTCTCCACCAGTCAAAGATAGTTGATATATCTAGGTTGGGTATTGGGTTACACCTCTGACTGTATGGGCATCTTGTTATTGAGCATTACCAAACTTATAAAGCCTTTGATTAACATTTAAAAAAATTGTATGAAAGCAAAAAGGAGAAGGGGGGATGGGATAGGCATTTTCTAGGGAGGGGAAATGGGGAAGGGGAATGGCATCTGAAATATAAATAAAATATCTAATAAAAAATTTAAAAAAAAAGAATATCAGCCTGGATCCTGTAACCCAATTCCTGTGGCCCCCACTTCCCGTGGCCCTCAGGCTCCATTGTATTCAATTTGCTCACGATGAATGTGGCACATATGATTAATCTAACCCAGGAGTCCTTCCCAGCCCTGCTGTGTGGCTCTTCTAGAAGCTTCTATTATTAAAGGAAAGGAATGAAAAGAAGGAGACAGAACAGAAGAGGAAGGTGGTACAGCCCTTCTGGGTGGCCACCTCTAAAGTGGAATTCTATACTTGCTCATATAAATAGCACACTATGTTGGCCAAATTCTCAAATCTTATTTGTGCACTTAAAAATATCTTTATATCCAAGTGTAGATGAAGCACAGATGGGGACATTCATTTTATAACAAAATGAGAAAATCAACACTAACACAAACATTTGTTAATCCATAAAAACATATTTACTTTAATTGATACCAAATAGCACAGATTCTTCCAAACCAAGAACACATCAAAGAAGCAAACACACTGGATGCCACTGGAGTGTCTAGTGAGCACAACTTAGATGAATGAGCTCACAATAGGCAGACGGCTCTTTCCCAATCACCATCTTGTCGGTTAAAACACATCTTCTCACTGCCGACACACAGGGATTTAACTTCAATGTTTTCTAGTATATTTCATCAGGATGTCACTCATTATTTAAGAACAAAGTATTTCCATGAGAAATGCTAATAAAGCAGATTACAAATGCAATAAGAAAACCACTCAATTCTCTTCTGAATTGAGTGCTATCACACTGTGTCCCCCTTAAACACAATGGCCATGCACATTCGCCTGATAATGACTCCAAATGGGAAAATTCCATAAAAATTTCTTCCCCAAGGAAACTATCATTATTAGTGGAAAAAAATCCTTCTGTTAAAGCCTTTGCTGATTCTCTCCTGCCCCCACATACGGCTTGCTTGCCCCCAGGTTCCCCATGCGATACCAGGCACCTTTCAGCTTTCAGGATCAGAGCATGCCGGTGATGCAGGCTTTTCAAGGATACTCAGTCCAAGTTTTTCACAATATAAAAGGAAAAGTTGCTCAGAGCTAATTAGAGACATGATGCTCTAGCAGGGTGGAAACTAGCAAAATGCCTAGTGCATAGAAGACATCGGTAAATGTTTGCTGGATAAACAGATGCCTTAGCATGGACTCAAAGTGCTGCTGGGTTTCCAGAGCATACCTTCTTATAGCATGAAGGAAGGCACCATGCATTTTTGCAGTGATGAACTGTTAGGGATTCAAGCCAGCAGGGCCTACTTTCATTATCTTTGTTTCAAATAGAAGACTAGTGAGAATGCTACAAACCTGCATCAGACTTCCTCACGCTGCCGATTCCTCACCTCTACCAATTACACTTGGAGCCAGAACCTTCTAGATGCCTGGAATTCTCCATAACTTCCGATGCCCAGAGCAATGACTGCTCCTCCTGCCAGGCGTACAGCAGGAAGGCTAGAAGAGGGTCAATGAGATTCAAGTTTCCAATCTTAAACCCCAGAATGGGATGAAGTACGAGCTACGGAGAATGACAGCTTCCAAAATCTTCCAGATTTTTCCTACGAGTAAAAGTGCAACTATTCTGTCTGGTCAAGAAAGCCATGCATGGTTAGCAAAAGCAGTGAATCAACTGTCAACCTAAACATAGGATGGATTCTTGCACTGCTAGGATCAATTCCTTCAGTGCCTGGCTGACTGAACTGTGAGGAGAAGAACCTGTGTCTAACTGGGAAGAGCCTCCCCAGAGCCACAGGCTTGTCTCCCTGGCCTGCTGGAAAGTCAGGAGCTCTGTACACGCGTTCTCTCAAGTGTCCCCATCTTGCCATTCTCCCGACCCCTTCCACTTTGTCACTGTGGCCTTCTTGCTTACCCAGGCCCATACATACAGTCTTGGTTACTACATGAAGCAGTCTAAGAAGCTACTTACAAAAAAGGGCTAGTCTTGAACATTGTGCAGTAGCACATGCTTGTAAACTCAGCAACTGAGACGGTAAGGAAGCCTAGACTACACAGTAAGACCCTGTCTCAGAAAACTGAGAGGAAGGGCTGGGGAAATGGTTCCGCTCTGAAGTGCCCTGGGCAGTGTCCTGGCTTTCTTGACAGGCACAGACAGGGTGATTAAAGAGGTCCCCTAACCCCATTGTCTATAATTTACATATCTTACATTTGTCACTGTGACAAGGCAAATTCCTTTCCTGAAAGTCTGGTGGTGATTTGCAGATGAGTATCAACAATTAACACACATACACACACACACACACACTGAAAGAGAGAGAAAAAGAAAGAGATAGAGACACAGAGTACACACAGGGAGAAATTTAAATACATTTTTGAGTTAATGCAAATTTCATTGTTTTCTTTTTTCTGAGCTAGATTAGTAATAACAAGAATTAAAGTATGTTTCAAATAACAGGGTCTCATTACGTAGCCTTGGTTGTTCTTGAATTCACTATGTAGATGAGGCTAGCCTCAAACTCACAAAGTTACCTCTGCCTCCCCAGTCCTGGAATTAAAGGTGTGTGTCACCTTTAATTTGGCAAGTATTCAAGTTTTCAGAAAAATGTATGAGAGAAATGCTTAAAAGCTTTATAAACTAACATTTTTTGGTAAATCAAACAAAATTATTTTGTGTTATTGATTTTAAAAAGTGCAGTCTGGTAAAGGTAGGTCTTATAGGATAATTCTTTGTGAATTATACTATAAATACTATTTATGTCTGGATGGTAGATGTTCTCTACCCAACAAAGACGGACAGCTATGAGTTTCCCTTCTGTGAGTGTTCACTAGTGTACCTCGGTACCACTTATCAACCATGGCTGAGAAAAAGAACAGAGTAGAGAAGAGAGAGGAAGAAATGAAGGGAAAGATAGGGAAAGCTCTCCTCCATGTTCTTCTTGTTCTGGTCATCAGACATGTTATGAGTTACCATAAATGGGCAGTGACTGCATGGCTCTTTTCAAGTTTGGGATATTTTTCTTTGAATTGTCCTATGACTGAGTTACTTGATTAAATGTCTCCAGGATTTGGAGACTTAGGATGGGCCAGTGTATAGTAAGTTGGCAAACACTCATGGAGACACAGGTGAGAAGATAAGTTACTTCCTGAACTGCTGCCTTGGTCACTGTGTGCTACACATCTTGCATACTTACTTTCAGATCCTTTGGGTTGTGCGTTTTAAAAGGCAGTGGTTTTTACTGCTTTGTTCTAATTTAAGAAAAAAAGCAAAGTTCTTAGTAACCAAAAGAACCCAATTATTCTCAGCTTAAACAAATACCAAAAGTTTCCAAGTTGTAAATTTTTCCTTCTGATGTGGTGTGTGTGTGTGTGTGTGTGTGTGTGTGTGTGTGTGTGTGTGTGTAAGAAAAAAATCATTCTGTAATTTCACACTTTCTCTGTTAGAAAGAATCTGGAAAAGTTTAACGCCAATTTTCATATTTGGAAAAATCCTACCAAAAAGTAGTTAAACCCAAGAGTGCACATACTGTGTTTCACTCTTTATTCTTTATTATTCTCCCTCTGTCTAGCTTTAGAGAGTACCACATTCTATTCAACTGCCCTAAGAGGCAAAAAAGGGGACGAGGCATGGCCTTTGTAAGCATGTACTCTGAGGCCCAGAGAATGGAAAGATGCCCTAGGATTTGCTTGCATGCTCCTTTGCCTGTGCTCCTCCTCCTTAGAGATCTATTCCTCAACAACGAAGTGTGCTCGCTTTGACTTCATTGATCCACAAACAAGACATAGTCTACATGGAATTCTGTAGCTTGTACATGGAAAACTTCAACTCTATGATAGGCCTTTACAATTTGTAACTGGAACATACTGAGGTGAAATATATGTGCACATTTATGATAGTGACTGGCATGTACAGGCAGTTCAATGGAGAAATAATAAGCTTTGCAAAACATGGCGCTGATATGATTGCAAGTGTGTAAGCAAAAGGAAATACATTGTAATTGCTCCCTTGCATAAAAATTAACTGAATAGATCCATAGACTTGAGCGCAAGGGTTAAAAACTAAATTTAAAGGAAAAACTACAAGAGAAAGTTTTTGAGGCTTTTGGGTAGGCAAAGATAGATATGGCGCCAAATTCATATTCTACCTGAAAATAAATTGTGTTATCATTGAAGTTTAAAACTTTTGATTGGAAAAAAAAAGAGTTGAAGGAACAAAATGACAAGCATGGTCTGCAAAAAAATATTTGAAAAACGTTAGATAAAGTATTGGTGTCCACAAACAAGAAATAATTCTCAAAACAAATTACAAATAACTCTCAAGACTCAGGAGTAAGAGATCAATACAGAAAATAAGATAAGACTTGGACACGCATTAGCTTAGCACGTGTGCCAGTGTCAATTAATACGTGAGAAGAGACTCAACGTCAGCAGTCACTGTGGAACTACAGACTATGTAACGAGATACTATAACATACCTATGAGGATGCTAAACAATAAAAGAAGCCTAACAGCAACAACAAACCCCTGGCAATGCTAAGTGCTGGTAAGATATTCAGAGTTGGGACCCTCACATGGAAGGGTAGACACTTTGGAGCCATCTGGCAGGTTTTAGAAAGGCAAACATACATTTCTCATCTGATGGACTAGTGACATAAAAGCTTATGTCCACAAAGCCTAACTTGTTTATATGGCTGTATTAATAATTCCCCAAACTGGAAACAACCTGAATGTCCTTTACCTAATAATAGATAAATAACTCGGTATTCCCACACAATAAAAGACTGGTCGACAATACAAGTAAATGACTCAGTGACACATTCCGTATCTGTGAACTCCGGTGCACTATGCTAAGTGAAATCAGCCATATTCCAAACACTGTATCCCACACCACTCCATTTTCAAACAGTCTCTCTAAGGAAAAGATGCATGAGCAGAAGCAATACAGTGATGGCCACGGGAGAGAACAGATTGGTACCAAAGGGTCAGTATGAAAAGATATTGAGGTGAAGGACAGTTCTGTACCAAAACTCTGCTCGTTACATCACTATGCTCACTAGCAAAACCCACAGAACTTATCAGCAGAAAGCAATGCTTGCTACATGTAAACCAAAGAAAGAATAAAATCAACACATGATGTCTTCTCATTGAGGACCCACCACACGACATGTGGGAAAATGAAGTAACATGTTTTTTTTTTTTTTGTTTTTTTTTAAAGAGTATCGATTTTTAGATAATTATATCTACAGGGTATAATATGTAAGAGAAAAGGTGAGTTACTGAAATTTGGCAGATGGTGATGATGTTTTAACAAAGTGCTTGCCTTGCAAGCAGCATCACCTGAGGCTAATCCCATAATTTATGGACAGACTCACGTGCTTATAATCCCAGTGCTGAGGCGGCAGGAACAAACGGATCTTTTGACCTCACTGATGAGCAAGACTAGCCTACTTGTGAGCTCTAGGTCACGAAGAGGCCCTGTCTAAAAAAAATCCATCAGTCGTCAGCAAAAGTGGATGAGGACGAAAGAACAGCATCTGAGGTTGTCATCTGCTTGCCACCAGTGTGCATGCAAATGTGCACATACACTCCTGTATGCACACAGAGAGGTGGATATGTGTAACACATATAGAAATAACAATATAGAAAATAGGAAGAAATAGACCACAAATAGGTTGTGAGTTTTCCAAAAAGTCAGATGATAGGACTTTAATTTCATATGATTTATCTATAACAATATTAAGTGAAGTTCAAATTGCCTTCATCTAAAAAGTATAACACATGTCAAATTAAAAGATATACACATACTTTTCAATAAAAGCACAAAATTTAAATTATTCCATGCCAAGCATTTAAGATTGGGTTTTAGCAATAATTTGATATGAAGCCTGACTTTGAGTTTAGATTCTGATTTGGGCGTGAGACTGAGAGCTCCCCCTTATAAACCAACATTTGCATGTCATCGAATACAGCCCAGCCCAACAGCACTCACAGAGGCATTTGAAGCTGCCAATCAGTAAGTGCCTACCAAGCTTACAGAGATATTCTTCTGTTGTCAGTGTAATAACAGCACAGTTTACACAAGAATCCTTATGTGTAGATGGACAAAGTTAAAGACGGACCACAGTTTAGAAGTTAATAAAGGGAAAAAAAAGAGTTAATTTTATTTCAGAGCAAATCAAATATGGAGTTATAACAGTAAAGAAGACTTAATGCATTAAAATATCACATTGATCATTAAGTTTACTTGACGAATGTAATTTAAATTGCCATCATTAAGTCTTAACAATGTGGTGAAAGATTGGAAAGAGAAAATATAAATGAATATTCTATATAGCCAATGAGAAATGCAAACCCACATTAGACACACCTGTGGACATGGTTCACACGGAGGCTCAGCCTCCAGGAGCCTCCAAGCCTACACCTCAGACTTAAGGCTGTCTTTGCACAGACAAGTGTCTAATCAGTGTAAAGCCACACTTATCCACTGTAGGCCCGAGAACGCATCCCATCCAAGCCAGGCCACGCGAAAGGTCTGTGATAAAGATGACAGCAATCCAGGCAAAGAATATCACAGTCCAAGCAAACCCTGGGAAATACAGATCTTGGAACATTACACCTAACTGTAAGCCAGAATATTGAAATTTTATGAAGACTGCATTCAGTGAAAATATAATGATTTTTGCCATGGATTTTTTGGAAGTATGCTGGCCAACATCAGGCCGTAAATGTAATGCTTTCTGAAAATTAATTGGAAACATAAATTGACTCTAGAAGAGCTGCATGGTTCCCAGAATTTTACTTAATAAGAACAATATGTGGAGGAGATGCTTCTGAAAAGAAAAAAATGAACACAAGTCTAGAAAAGTGGTGTTTCTGAGTAGTATTCACTAAGTTATTTACTGGCACCCACTGGAATCTAACTCTGTGCCACAGGCAAACCCTTTCACAAATCTGAAGAGGACTGCACAGAGCAGCAGTCTCTGTAGATGGCTTGGCCTTACCCTGGCTCAGCCTCAACTGTAAAGGCGATTGATTTCTCAGATCCTTTTCTGATTGCTAATTGGGCTCCTGTATTTTACTTTACAGATGCTCAAATGTTCACAGCAGGGCTCATTTTCAATCACTCTCACTGTAGCAGTCTGGTTTTGATGAAAAATAGATTTGCAAGGAGAATTTTGCACAGCAGTCAAGCCTCTGTCTGAAGTCTGTGAGCCTTCCCATTAAGAATTTACTATATGCACAAAAGGTGGGGGGGCATAGAAAAACACACACACACACACACACACACACACACACACTCTCTCTCTCTCTGTCTCTCTCTCTCTCTCTCTCCTTCCCACATTCCCCATACACACATACCATTTTAATGCTAAGAAAAATACTTCTATAGATTATTGATGTACTTTGAGTAAAATTCAACTTTTCCTCCTCTATATCTCAACCTCATAAGAAGGGGTTCATTTAAACCAATTTAATTTCCTATACTGCAATAAAGTGAAAAATGGAATTAAATGATCTGTGACTCTATGGTTTCATGGTGACAGCTTTAGCACTTGAGAAGTATGTTGCTGTATAACCGATGTTACAACTGTTCTTCGGGTCTCCCATCTTCTGTTCACCTCAGTCATTATGGGTCCTCCCACCTCCTGTCAGTGGCCGGTTCATGACCCCCTTCCTGATTGCCAGTAGATGGCTTTGTTTCGTCTGAAATCTTAATAATTTTGAGAAGAGCACTGGCAGCAATGAAGTGGGAACTGTCCTTGAAGACAGCTGAAAGATTCTAACGTTGCTGATATCAGATCTTTTGCAACCTAGATAAAATCCTTGCTGAATTAAATAACTGTGCTGGCTTTAGGTAGTTGCTTCCCTGCTTGGAGAAGTGGGGTGCAGAAAACCATGGGGACTGTTCAATGTATAAATCTGCTACCAGACATATGTTGTGCATATCTTTACAAAGACTTTTATTATGTGGTCCTTAAGCAGCATATACATGCCAGATGGGTAGACTGGAATATAAAACACTTCTCAGAAGAAGCTATTATTGGGTCAGTAATATGCTAATTAAAAGGGCTTATGCAACCATCTGGGAGACCCCCAATGGCCAAAGCTTATTTCTAGACCCTCCCTGTGGCTCTTCTCTATATTGCCTCCTGTAGATTTAGGGGTGCCTGAGAAATTACCCCTGTTGATACTGGGGGGAAAGGCTTTGGTGAATCCAATGGGTTCACAATGTGTTTTGGGTTTGACAGGGATTTGCAATCACCACATGACTTAGTAGACACAGTTTTAATGGTCAAATTTTGGTAACAATTCTCTACAAATTACATCACCATCTCACTACCTTTGTAGATACCACCACCACTGAGCACAGTAAGATGGCATTTAAATAAGGAGATGAAATATAGGGTGTGAATCACCAAGAGAATAACTTGAACACCCAAGAGCCTAGGTTGGGGGCATGGTAAGAATAAGCACTGGGTGGGGACAAAGGCAACGAATGAACCCCATTTTTTGTGCCTTTGTAAGTGTGGGTAAGGGCCAGTCTGATACCAGCATCTCAGCAGATACAGAAATGGCTGCTTCAAACACTTGCTCAATTCTGAGGGTGCTAAGAGTTTACTCTTTATCCAGCCAAATTTTCTAGGCTTCATTTTATTACTTGCTATCTCTATGAATTTTATTTTTATATTTGTTCTCTCTGTTAGTGTAACAATGTGGCATATAAATATTCCCTTTTGTTAAGACAAGTGGCAGGAATAAAAGGCTCTGTCACAGGGATAAAGCACGCCGCACAGACACTCAGGAGCAAAGAGCTAGTCTCTTGGGTCACAATAAAGCATATTCATGTTCTGCTGGACTGGCAAAGCCATTCTTGACAGGGAGGCCTAGATGGTTTTCCTTTCATCCTCTGTTTGTTATGGAAGCCCTAATTCCCCAACCCAAATCTGGAACTGCATAAAGCCACTGTTCTGGCTTCTTCAAAAACCCAGTGTGACAGATATTCTTTTCTATGTAGGTAATGTACGGCTTTTAAAAGACCAAATCACATGTTCTGACAACACGGGGCCTTCCTTTGCTTGGTTTAACTCAGCAAGAGCTAACTAATGGGGCAGGATCTTGTATCTGACTCAACTTGGTCTAATAAGCTATTCTCTTTAGCTTTCTTGAATCAAAAAGAAAGAACATTCCACTTCCTCCAAACTAGAATTTTAAGGCAGGATCCAATATCTAAACACACAAAATAACATGTCCAGGAACACAAACATGGAAAAGCTCCGGCTTCAGATAAATGCCCTCTAAAAAGTCCTTCATTTATTAAGACAAATTCAACTTTATTTTGTCCCAGCCCATTTCTCCCCAGCAGAATGTTACAATCCTATCTCATTTTCCTCAACTAATACAAATAAAATGGTCCCCTTGATCACCCTGAAACTTCCCTTCTCAGAGCAGCCTCTACAGGGTCCTCTAGGAATGTACTAACTGTTATCAAATTGGGACCTGTGGTTATCACAGCTAGAGGGATGGGGCTTTCTCTGGCTTTGGTCATCTGGACATCATGGGTTACAATGGTTGTAGGGCCAGAGGGACTCGTTCAGAAAGAAACTGCTACTTCAGCATTTGGAACCAAGACAGCATACGTGGCCATCAACAAACACTATGATATCACACATCAGCCAAGTAACTTCTCATTAAATAAGGCAAGGTGGCTAGGGAACCGCCTCAGTAAGACTTTACTTCAATATGCTGGCAGAGGCGGTCTTTCAGATTCAACAGAGGAAGGCACCACGAGGAGCCATCAGATGAAGGCCTCATCAGTAAGGAATGAAGTCAGAGAGATGGCTTCCCGCCAAAAGAACTCAGGAAGCAGATGGCAGCCAAATTAAAGTGTCATGATTAGGCTAGAGATCTCAGGTGGCTGTCAACTAGCAAATATAAATGCGTCAGGGGGACTCAGCGTTGAGAGAAGAATGCAGCCATGCACAACACTAAATGATTGCTGTGGAACTCTATGCCTGTGTAAATAAAAATTAAGTCAAACAGAAAGGAAAATAAAATAAGCATCTGGAACGAACTGGCTAGCTAATTACAGCAGAAAATGGGGACAGGGCAGGAAAGAGATGTCACTGGGCTAAGGGCCTTACTGTGCTAAATACACAAAAAGAATGAGCAAAATACAACTATTTTCAGCATTCTTCCATGTCTGAATATTACATACATTATACACAGAAAATATTACAAACAGGAAAAACCTTTCTTAGAACACATACCAGATTTTTCAGTGGCAACTGAGAGTGAGAAGGAGACATTTGAGTCTTTCTACATTATTCATGCTTTCTAAAACTTAAAAAATTCTTTTTTAAAAATTTAGAAATATTTCAAAATGATTAAACATTTGTAAAGAACAGAATGTCTTATTCGAGGACACTGATATACTGATTACATGTACTGCATTTGATAAGCAAAATATGTCACAATTACAGAAGTTTAGCAGCTCTGCCATTCATTGTTCAAACTCCTTTGAGTGTTGGCAAGAAGCATAATCAGTGTACAGCCCCAGTGGCCGAGCCACTGCACAATGCTTAGCTTCGGAGTCCTGGCCAGTCTCTCAGGAGTGCTGCAGAGACTGAAGATGGGTGTGTGCTGGTCTTGTCTACTTTCTCTAAACCCCTGGCTGCTCATGCCTTGCTCAGACTTTATCCACGCAGAGCGTCTCCCTCCTTTCATTCCGGTTTGGCTCTGTCCTGTCCCAAGCGTCAAGCTGACATTGTAGAGTCTCTGCTCTCTCCCTCACTACCATCAAGGCTCTAATGAAGTTCTTTCCCTTCCAGTTCTTTCCTAGTTCTGCTCCCTGGGGACCAAGGCAAAACAAACAGGTCTTCGGGGTTCCTACGCATGCCAGTACTCTCTCCTTCTGTGGCCTCTACTCTCTACCCTCACTCTGGAATCCTTTGTCAAACCTGACTACTCTTTTGTTTTTTACTATGATTCTGCCCTGACATTATTGGTTATGTAGGAAGCAAGCACATGACCCAAGATGCCCCACTCACTGTAACCTTGAATAAATTTCCCATTCCCCTTTACGTTCTGTTTACTGGATCACAGACCACCATGATATGTGAGTACATTTTCTGTTTTTAAAAACGTATTTACGTGTGTGCATGCAGCATATACACGTGGAGATCAGAAGATACCTTGCAGGAGCTGATTCACTCTTTCTACATGAGTCCTAGGAACTGAGTGTGTCAGCTTCAGTAACAAGTTATCTCTTTACACACTGGATCAGCTTACTAGTCCTATAATTACCTTTTCTAAGTATTAGAAATCTAAGCACTTAGAGAGCAGGTGTCTCACAGCATTCTCTGCTGATTTTATGGAGATTCCTTTAGAGGAATCACCATATTTCACTGGATTTTTATTATAAAATGATAAGTTCATACCTGTCTCGGCCCGAGCTGCTCCATGTTTGGGGGCCAAAAATGTTGGGGACTGCTCTATCAATGTTGGAACCCGCACTGCCCAAAGCCTTGGGGGCTAAGTTGTTAGAGCCCGCACTGCCCAAGCAGCTCTGGTCTGCAGGTCGGGGTTCAGCAAGAGAGAAAGTGAGGACGGACTCGAGGAATGGAGACCAGACAGAGTGTGATTCAATCCCATGTATTCTTCAGTCTCTCTTCCTAGTGCAAGTCCCAAGTCCTGAGTTCCTAGTCCCTAGTGCCTCCAAGTTCCAAGTTACTTCTTCCAAGTGCTAAGTGCCTAATGTCTAATTTCTTCCTCCAAGTGCCAAGTGCCTACCTAATACCTAATGTCTAATCTCAAGTGTCTGATTCTCTGTTACAAGTTGTACTGTTCTCTTCTGTCTGCCTCTCGCCTTTTATATGTCTCGTTTCTAAGTCATGCCCTTAAGTCACTCCCTTAGGCCTTATCTCTAAATCTGATCTCTAAGTCACACCCTTAAGTCTCAGCTCTAAATCACACCTGTAAGTCTCACACACTCAAGGGAAGATCCTGGGTATCTAAAGCAAGATGTTATCAGAGTGTGCTCAGCTGTTGTAGGCTATTGTAAACAAGACTCTTGTCAGGGTATATGGCTCAAGATGGCTGCAAGGATGATAACCGCCTTCTGTCGGCTCCCCATACATACCTTTGAAAGTTTGATCACAGAAATGTGTGAAATTTGGTGTGAAGCACTAAACTGGGGTTAGAAGACATGATTTTGATTCCCAGCTTTGCTACTGACAGTTATATGATGCTGGACAAGCCACTTTCCTTCTTTGGGCCTTGATTTTCGTGATTTCAAAGATGAAGATTTTAAATCAGCTTATTTATCATGGTTTATTCTAAGTATGGGATTGGCTGGTATAGAGAGGTAACGGTGGGCTTTGGAATAGGTGTAGGAGATGGTAGGAGAAGGAAAGGTGCTGGTAGTCTTAAGTGGGTAGGAGGCAATCTGGAAAAAACTTGGACTGGTGAAGGAAGGAGCCATATTTTTCACTTACTGTGGTCTTTGCCCCCTGGTCTTGGCTTGAGCCAAAACCAACTCATCACACTACCGCCACCGCCACCGCCACCGCCACCACCAATCACCACCACCATCACCACCACCACCACCACCATCACCACCACAATCATCGCCACCACCACCATCACCACCACCACCACCACCTCTTTCTCTTCTTCCTCCTTCTCCACCACTATTACCATCACCTCCTCTCCTTCCTCTCCTCCTTCTCCTCCTCCCCCTCCTCCTCTTCTTCCTCCTCCACCACCACCACCACAATCACTACCGCCACCTCTACCACCACTTGCTGCAAAGAGATCAGCAGGCTGAGAGACTGTGGGACACAGCGTGTCTGGCTGATCTGAAGAGCTTACTGAGGTAGAATGGTTACCATGGGACAGGAGAAACAGAAAGTGAAGTCAGCAAGGTTTGAGAGATCAAGCAGGTCCCAGAGGCTACTGTGGAGACTTTAGCTTTTTACCTAAATATGGAGATCCCCTGAAGGGGTGTTTGAGATGGTCTGATGATGGTTTGAAGGGACAATTTGGTTGCTGTGATAACAAAAGATTACAAAAGAACAAGGGTGGGAACACGGAAAGCACTTAGGCCTCTTGGAGTGATAAGTGTGCAGACTCAGCCCAGCACTGAGCACTCTGTGCGCTTCCAGATGTGCCTCTTCAGTTATTCTTTCTGTCTTCAAACTGGTACTGCATGACCATTGATATCCAAGCCAGAAACCTTTCACAACAGAGCCATCAACTGTCCTGCAGTACCTCATAGAAGCTGTTCCCTCCCTTCTGTCTACCCTAGTGACTGTCATCATCATTTCCCTAGACATGCTGGTACTCTCCTAACAGGAGTCCTTATGTCCAACGTTGCCCCTTAACCCAACGATATTGCCAAGGCCCAAGCGTGCTCATGTTAGTCTACAGATCCTCTTCCTCCTCCTCCTCCTCCTCCTCCTCCTCCTCCTCCTCCTCCTCCTCTTCCTCATCCTCCTCTTCCTCCTCCTCTTCTAAGTGGATGTTAACCTTTAGCTTTCAATGTGTTTGTTACAATCCAAATAAGTACAGAGGTTGAGTACTTACTAAGGAATGAAACAGGAGAAGAGACTCTTTGAAGGAAGGGAAATAGAATGTCAGGCCATGGAACGCTATCCTGGTCCTTGGGTTGTGAGTGTTCGGCCACGCCCCCAGAACCCAGGCTCCTGACATGAGGTTTAATCTCCATTGAACTTGCACCTTCAGTCACATAGAGGGCGTGATCTAAAGGCTGGGGGCAGGGGAGGTGTAGCTAATTAACTTATTCCCTCCCCTTCCCCCTTATAAAAGCCAGGCTCCCTGGCTTTTTGGGTAGAGTGCGAACCATCTACACCCATTCACCACGCCATAAACAATAAAAGCTTTGGAAAACTGGACTCCACGTGTCTCCTGGGCCTGTCACCGCCAGGTTCCCAGCCTTTGGAACCCTGAGCCCCCCGCCAGTCTGCAGCAGCTGTGTCAAATGTGGGACCCTCGTCCACTGGCAGTGTGGGAAGTGTGGGCTGGCCCTCACGACATTGTCCCCGGACTTCCTGTGTGAGTTTTTTCCTACAATAGAATGTTTTGTTTTGAAGAGACAGAGAGTATACTGGAGTGGGATTAAATAAGGAGGGTGCAGTGGCTTGAATGAAAATGATCCCCACAGGTTCATAGAAAGCGACACTGTTAGGAGCTGTGGCCATGTTGGAAGAAGTATGCCACTGGAGGTGGCTTAGAGGTTTCAGACGCTGAAGCCAGGCCCAGTTCTGTCCAATGTGGCCACTCTAAGTGTGCACAGTAGAACCCTGGCAGTACACTCAGGCCTTCACATGAGTGGCTGAGAAGGAATTCTCAGTGCTCCTAGGAACAGATTATCAGCAGTAACAGCAACAATAGCAATGACAAACACACATGCACATACAGCAATGCCTCACACCGTGATGTGCACCTACACAAGCCCTTCACAAGACTGCGTCTTTCCATTATGGATGGAGGAGGGACTTGAGAGGCCCTCTCCTCTATTGGCTATTTTTTTTTTTTTTTTTTTTTTTTTTTGGTTTTTCGAGACAGGGTTTCTCTGTATAGCCTTGGCTGTCCTGGAACTCACTCTGTAGACCAGGCTGGCCTCGAACTCAGAAATCCGCCTGCCTCTGCCTCCCAAGTGCTGGGATTAAAGGCGTGCACCACCACTGCCCGGGTATTGGCTATTTTTAGCTAATGGTTTTCAGGGAAGAAACTGTCTTTTATTCAGAGGTGTAGCCAGTGGGAGGTTGCCCATGTCCCAGTAAATAAGTTCCTGCCTATGCTTATGCAAGAACTAGTTAAACTCTCTATATACATATTAAACTGAATATAGTTCTATATACCTTATATACATATACATATTTATAAATATATGTAAGTATATATTTAAATATATAAATATATAGAGATATCTAAATACATATATTTATATTACATACTAAACTCTATGTATATATTGAGTTTAATTAGAGCTGCTTGGAATTAAGGACAGAAAGAGGGGCTCAGCAGGAGTTAGAGGAAGACGTGAGAAAAGGAAACATGAAAAATGATCTGTTCAAAGCAATTCGTCCCCAGATGCCCTATCTGATGCTGATGGTATGGGTACTTCATTCTTATGTTCTCTTTTCGCTTATTCAAATTTTTTCTTTAGGCTTTTCATTTTTTAATTATTATTCAGTTGGTGTGAGCTCTTTAATTTTTTCTTTATATATTCTAGAGCTTACAGTGAACAGAGAGCACAACTTCAAATCTACTCAGACATGTGTACCTAAGCACACAAATGCTCTTTGTAAAAACAGTTGTATTATGGAGAGAAGCCTCTATTTCTCCTTTGGAGTCTGTGTTCACTATTGTTTCCATGAACATTTCTGAAATAAAAGCATGGTTTATCAAAGTCCTTCTGAGCAGGGAGAAATATTGTGACTTTCCAGAGGGGACAATCAGACCAGGGTCTTTACCCATTGTGCAAATGCTCTGCCACTGAGTGACATGACCAGCCTGAGAAGCAAATCATGGGGGTGACATTTTATCTCCACTGATAATGCAGGAGAAATGAGGTGCTGATTAAATGTTTTCAGAGTGATGTAAGAGGAAGGCAGAGGCTCAGAGTCCTATTAGCTGTAAATGAGGTATCAGCCCAACTTCATTAGAAACAGTCTGGGTAAAACACTGCTGTGATTAACTAAGCTGAGACAGATAGTAGCAAAGCCACAAGGAACACTTTAAAATGATGAAGAACTCAGAACTGGATTTATTTATTTTTTTATTCTGCTTCAACAACATAGTTAGCATTTCTGTCTGGAACTGAAGAGACACCATCCCACTGGAGCCTGAGAGCTTTGCACACAGTGGTGGGAAGCCACAGGGAAAGAAGAAAACTCAGGAAAAAGCCTAGTGGCCTCACTCGCGACTCCTCTCCATCTTGAAGTTGGGGGTTAATAAATTAGGGACAATTGTGTCATGGCTGAGATGATAAACATCAATAGCTTTGTACCCCAACTATTGTTTCTATGGCCCAGCAGACCCTGGGGCTTTCCTTCTTTCTGGGCTTTAACCA